>CM076570.1:1572320188-1572987203 GCA_034641835.2 Pinus albicaulis
ACAATTCCAGATCTAAAATATCATACATAAAATAATCCAAGATGCCTTTCACCTTTGCCTTCATCTCCTTTATAATTTTTGAGCCTTCGCAAGCCTTGGCCCTGATCTCAACTGCGCAGTCACATGTGGACAAGATCCTCCAAGTGGGACTGCACTGTTTGACCAAATCAACCAACAAGTCTAGCTGCAATGTACACCTCCTCCATCATATGTGCTTCATTTGCACATGATATTCCATCACTTGATCATGAATTCTCAATGATCCTTTTTTTTACATCTTCAAGACCTTAGTTGACTGATTCAACCCTCCATGATATTTCTCATTAAATGAGACATGATCTCCAATCTCATTCACATTAGTAGTTGCTCAACTACCTCTTTTTGCAGATCTAAGCTAAATTAATCCACATTCAGACACAAAGAGTGGATATCTATTCTTATTTGAGGATTGTGGGTCCCTCCACCTTTTTATTCACTTAATTCATTAAGAAAATCAAGGACTCTAATATTCAAAATATGGTGTGAAAATTTGGGAATATTATAGAGGGAGGTCCAGCTAAAGTTGGCTCGCTGGAATTCGAAGTCACGGAGGAATATATAGCGCGAGCTACAAGCTTGTCAGCCACAGGTTAATAGTGGTTCAAAAATAAGAGGATTGAAAAGAAAATATGGCATCGATTCATGGTCGATAAAAAGCTCAAGGTTGATTGGAAGAAGGGACTTCCACGCAAAGCTTTTCTTGGAAAATGGAAAGGCCACCTCTTCATATTTGAAGAATTTCTTGACCTGTGAAGGGTGTTATTCTTTAACATTCGTGTACGAAATTCAGTTATTGCTACACTTCGAATCAGGGAAATCTCTGAATTCCCCTATTACCTGCTCTGAATTCTGGAAAAGATGGCTCAAGGCGTGCAGAAATGAAATGCAAGCCAGGTTGCATGTAAGCTATATCATCATGGGCTCATTACAATCTTGGTCAAGAAAGAGCTAGAGGAAAAGGAAATAACCTAGGAGGTATTCCTGAAATTTTTTTGAGAGAGAAGTGCAAGGAAGTCAGCCAACATGAGTGCAAGAAAGAAAAGGAAGGCAGAGACCTTGTCCCCTGCTAAGAAGAAGAGCAATAGTAAGCAGGTGCAAACAAAGGGAAATTCTGTTAAAGACACTTCACCCTCAACAAAGAGAAAAGCGACCAAGACCCTGACCAAGAAAAATACTATCTCTTCAGGGACCAGTGTGCATTGGTCGAGCTCCCCGATTGTGATTGAAGAATCACCCCAGGTTTCACCTAGAGATAATAAAATTTTAGTTCTTGTAGATGCAGCAGCCTACACTGTGCTGAATGAAGAGAATGTAGAGAAGGAGGAGGACATATCTCTGTCGGCCTTCATCCAAAAATTAAAGAAACATAAAATGAAACCGAGTGTAAGAGAAGATCCGATAGAGAGTCAAGAAGATGACGAGGCACAATACATAGAGACCCTCGACAATTTTGATGAACAGGGTAATAAAGTCCTTGATGGTTTGAATGTACAGGGTACTAAAACCCCTGACGATTTGGATGAAAAATACAATGAATTCCCTGATGAATTAGGTGTGCAAGGTACTGAAGCCCTTGGCAAAAAGGATGTGGAGGGTACTAAATCCCTCGGTGACATGGAAATTCCTGGTGCAGAAACCCTTGGCGATATCATAATGAAAACATTGGATGACCAAGACAATTTTGATCTTGGAAATGATGGTACATGCTTTGAATCCATTGCAGAAAATGTGCTTGCACCAGATGAGCTAGATACAGATACCTCTACCCTCTACCTCAATAATTGGATAGTAGACGTGGAACAACAATTCCATGACTTGGAGGCTTTGAATCGGGTCATGAAGGAGCAGAACTGTCAAAAGCAAGGCCAGGTAGGGTCGGTTGTAGAGGTCAAAGAAAAAAAACGACAAGTAAGAATATGGAAGTTTCAGGCTTCTAAATGCTACAAGAACCTCAATAAGGTGACCAAACAACTAAAGAAAGCCCTAGGTAAAAAGACAAATGTAGTGAAAGCAGGAATCAACATTGAAGTTCAGGATTGAAACATGGCCCCCATTTTTGAAGATTTTTTGTAGCAGGTAAAACATTGTGTGAGGACACACAACAACTTAGGGATGGGAGGATGTTGGTGTGCCAAAATACCATATTTTTACCCTCTTCCTATAACCATTAACCTATGTTTCATATCTATAAACCTTGTCATTCCTGCACTAGTCCAAGAAGCTGTCTATTCCTACATAAATTTCATATTTCATGATTAAGGTTTATTAGGTGCTTTATTAATCATTTTAAATATATTTCGTTCCTTTAAATATTCCTTGTAACTTATATTTACTTTACTAAAGGTATGTGATAAGCTAAGTATTAATAATTATGTTAGTGTGATCTAAGTGTAGGCATATTCTTGCACCGCCAACAATTATCATTTCGTGATCTCCGCAATAGTTCGATCACTCCACGCGTGCGTTATGGTCCACATCTTCTAGTTTAGTTGTGGATTAACTGAAGTCAAACACAGACGGATTTTAGTCAGGGGTGATGGCGAATATAGGGTCTACGACCAACTATTAGCTCGTGAATTATCATAGCTGCTAGGCCAATTTTGTAATTTTGGTTGTTAGTCCGTTCAGCCGAAAGGCTTGATTTGGGAATGAATATGTAATTAGCAACCATGACCATAGGCCTAAGTATTGTATAAAAGATAGATCTTAGATAGAATTAGGTTAGCGAAGTGGCATCGACAGTAGCATGACTGTAATCTCATTTTTTAATTTCATTATCACCCTCGCTTTGGGGCTGGACTTAAGCTATTATGTATGTTTGCTGACCGAAGATAATACAAGGACTAGCACCATGATTTTCCGCATTGCATCCAATCTTTTGTTAATGTGTTGATTAAAGTGATGAAGATTTTTGTTTCCTAAAAACATGAAACGAGCTCGTTGGCTAGGGCCCAGCCAACCCAACTCGTTTACCCTCATGCTTTCATTATTCCAAAGGTTCGTGTGTTGATTTATTTACTTGCAGTTGCGTGGCTTAAATATTTATTTCATTCTTTCCCCAGAGTTCTGATTTAATTTCATTTAATAGTCAAGGTGTGAACAGATTCGTTGTGTGGAAGTTTAAATTAAAATCATTTATTTCTTGAAATTTATTTCTTGGTTTGCTTCTACTTGGATCATGTAGGAAGGCTCTTACTGCACCAGTGCATGTAGGATTTTGCACTCTGGTTTGCTCATTTATTTACTGCAAGTGTTCTTTCCATTTTCTCGCATTTGATTTAATTTACTTCTGCAAGAAAGCGTTATCATCAGAAGAAAGCATTCCTAATGTTAAAAGCTAAATTATTGAAGGTTAAGAATGATTTCGTGAAATAAGAAGGAATTCTATTGCAACATATTAATTTATGCTTGTACTTCACGATTTAAGGAAAGGGATTTAAGGTAATATCCAACGTTATAAGTGAACTTGTCGAGAGTTAAATTCGATTGCATGCAAATTCCTTTGACTCAAATTTTCTTTTTCATTATTGAAGATTGTTCTGCTTTATAATTTTATTCTTAGTACAAGTTCAGTTAATTAAAAGCATCCTTTTGTGTGTAATTTATCTCAGAATTCAGCTTGCAATTTCAATCCTTTTCAACACGTCCTTTGATTCTTTCGAAAGTAAATTGGAAAATTTGGTGAAGGAAGCTTTGTCCCTGTGCAAGAGCTGGTATCTTGTCACAAGAACATAGTGCTCTAAGCCTTAAGGCTCAGAGAATCGACACAAATACATAAGTCTTTGATATAAGAAGGTAAAATATACTTTTCACAGAAGTTCTGTACCTGCACTAGTGCAAGCAGATTGCAAGAGTACATGAGTGGTTGCTTGGTGTAAAAGGAAAACCATTTAGAAAGCATATCTTTTCAAGGGCCCACTTGTTAAACTACCACCATCTATACTGAAGATAAACATAGAGTTTTATTTCAGCATTTAAGATCATTTCCAACTGTGTGAAAGTTCCTTTACTTGACTTCTTTGAAAATGCATTCTTTTACATTCCAGCACCAGAATTACTTTGGTGTCAATTGCCTTTGAAATTGTTTTCTATTTGATTCTGCAGTATTTCGATTAAGAAGAAGGAACAAGAATAGCAAAACTTCACACCACTTCTGGAATTACCTGTGCTTCGTCTCTAAGTTTACGAAACCCCCGGGTTGACAATTAAGTGTTGAAGGAGCTTTCTTAAGTGCAATTCCTGAACCCAACATTTTGGCACCATTGTCGGGGAGGTGATTTGAATTGGTAATAATTTTCCATTTTTTTTCAATAGGGGTAAGTCTACTATTATTTTTTTGCAGTGTGCTTCTATTGTTTGAAGGGATTTATAGGTGCTGAGTTATTTTTGAATTTGCAGCATTTGATTGGAATTTCGTTTTGTCATTTTTTTGAAATGAATACCTAAAAAAGGTAGGGGTATGAAGCCCACTAAGGGCCAAGGAAATACTGATAAATCTAAAATTAAATATCATATTGAGCCTTCATTTTCTTGCATAAATTCTAAACAAAGCCAGACTCATCACGCAGGAACTGTCCACTTGCATTCTGGCAACAATAGTCTAGGGGTGACACAACCCACAAAGGGGAGGACGAAGATGATCAGAACCCATAGTCAACCTTCCCAGCATGTTGACAGTAGTTCGGTTGGAGGAATAACAATGGAAGATCATGAGGACCATGTTGAAGGATCTGGCGAAAAACAGGTAAATGAGGAACAATCCACTTTTGGATTTCCGATTGTGGATCCCGATGTAACAGTGAAAATGAAAAATATACCACCATCAGCTCTTCCTCATTTATATGGTAAGGTACATGAATACCCATACTCTTTCTTGTTTGATTTTTATATTCTATGTAGAAGTTATGAGTATTCATCTGATGCTTAGAAATTAAAGTTGTTTCCCGCAACTCTCAAGGATGCAGCTCTACGCTAGTTCATGGGACTAGGGGGGAACACTATAGCTTCTTGGGAAAATATGAAGAGAGTGTTCTTGTCAAAATATTAGGAATATTGTAAACTAGAGATATTCAAGATGAAATATTTACTATTGTGAAAAATGATGATGAGACCCTAGAGGACTACTTAGAGAGATTGTTGTATAGCCTTCAAAGGTCAAAGAAAAAAATTTGATCTAAGAACCATTAGAACCTTGTTCTTATGTGGGCTTACTGATGATGCTAGAAATAATATTAATTTTTTACGACAAGGGGATATTGCTTAGAAATATTTTGATCAAATCTATGACTTGTGCAGGAAATTCTCCAGGAACCAATATAGATCCGGTAAAGGAATTCATAATAGAAATAATAAAACTGAATCTATTGATGTTATGATGTTGGATTAGAGAGTAAAATGGACAATATGAAAATTTAAATAATGAATATTGTTAGCAAAAAAATAGTGTTGTGTAACCAGCTCCAAAAAAGAGAGGAAAAGAGATATAAACGCCTTAGAAATGAGCCACTTTGAGGGGGAATCCTCCAATACATTACATAAATGAAAAATTCTTGGATGATACAATTTACAAAACCTCCTTTCTATATATAGGAGTCCATGGGGCCATAATGTAATCCTAGTGGGCCACAATGTAATCCTAGTCGACCTAACAATAATAATTTAAATAGCACAATAATAACAAAATGGGGGTTACAAGGGTTCAATAATAACAATAAGGGGTTACACTAATAATAATAAGGGACTATACTAGTGATATAGGGACCTAAAATGCCCCTCTCCTTCAAAAAAGTGTTGTCCTCAACTCTTGAGTAGCTCTGGGTGCTTCTGTATAAAATTCTCATCCTCCCATGTAGAATCTTCAGTGGGTAAGTTCTTCCACTTGATGAGATACTCTGAAATTGATTGATTCCATAGCTGTCGAGTTCTTGTTTCCATGACCGCTTCAGGTTCCAATATGATTTTTCCTTCCTCATCAAGTTCTGGCAATATTGTTTGAACTGGAAGATTTTCACCTATAACCTTCTTTAAGCATGAAACATGGAAAACTTGATGTACTCGCGAAGAAGCAGGAAGCTCCAATTTGTATGCCATAGAACCAATCTTTTGCAACACCTTGTAAGGACCATAGTACTTTGGTGATAATTTATTATCCTTCTTAGCTTGCTTCAGGGACATTTGTTTGTATGGTTGTAGCCGTAAAAATACCCAATCTCCTACATCAAAACTTCTCTCGCTGCGATGTTGATCTGCTTGTTGTTTCATTCGATTTTGTGCCAAATTCAGGTTATCCTTTAAGAGTTGGAGAACTTCTTGCCGATGCTCGATGTGATCTTCCACTGCTTGAACCTTCGAATTTTCCCTTAAAGATGATGTGATGGATGGTGGATGATATCCATAAAGTGCCATAAATGGGGTCATTTTTGCTGCAGTATGGAAGGAAGTGTTATACCACCATTCAGCAAGAGGTAACCACTTGACCCATTGTGTTTGTTTATTAAATACAAAACAACGAAGATATCCTTCCAAACATTTATTTACTATCTCAGTTTGACCATCAGATTGAGGATGATAAGATGAGCTATGAGCTAATTGAGTACCCAAACAAGAAAATAACTTCGTCCAAAAATTTCCAATAAAAATGGGATCTCTGTCACTCACAATAACCCTTGGGCTTCCATGTAGCTTTTGAATTCTGTCCATAAATGTAGTAGCAACCGTACTTGCTTTAAATGGATGAGATAATGCACAAAAGTGTGCATACTTGGTAAGTCTATCAACTACCACCATGATGACACTCTTTCCTTCGGACTTAGGTAAACCCGTGATAAAATCCATTGAAATCTCCTCCCAACGTTGACTTGGAATGGATAAAGGTTGTAGAAGTCCCGGGGTCTTAATTGTTTCCACTTTATTCTGCTGGCAAACCAAACATTCCGCCACAAACTTTTGAATATCAGATTTAAGGCCATCCCAAAAAAAAATTCTTTCTTCACCCTATGGTAAGTTTTTAAAAATCCTGAGTGTCCTCCTAAAGGAGAAGTGTGCAATTCCATAAGAATCTTTTGTTTTAGTTGGGAATTCTTACAAAGATATAAGCGATATTTGTACCATAAGGAATCATTTTTCCAACTAAATGTATCAGATGTACTAGGATCTTGCTGCAACTTTTGAATGAGTGTCCATACATCTTTGTCCTTCTTCCATTCATCTCTTGCTTCCGTTATCCAATCTGGTTGGATAATAGAAATGGCACAAAGCAATGCTTCCACCTCTTCATTCTTTCTTGAGAGTGCATCTGCAACAACATTCAGCTTTCCTTTTTTGTAGATTATTTCAAAGTCGTAACCCAACATCTTTGTGACCCATTTTTGCTGTTCTTCTGACGATAGTCTTTTTTCCAAAAAGTGTTTAAGACTATCATGATCAGTTTTTACCTTGAAGTGTCTTCCCATTAGGTAAGTTCGCCATTTCTTTAGTGCCTGCAGTATTGCTAACATTTCCTTCTCATAAATAGGTTTATGTAAATACTTTCCTTTTATTGGACGACTTTCAAAAGAAATGGGTCTTCCTTCCTGCATTAAAACTGCACCAATTCCATTTCCTGAGGCATCACATTCCACAATAAAGGTTTTTGTGAAGTCTGGTGTAGCTAAGACCGGTGCTAGGCACATTGCCTCTTTAAGACGTTCAAAGGTCTTAGTTGCTTCAGGAGTCCATGAAAATGCATCTTTCTTCAATAATGTTGTTAGAGGTGCTGCTATTCTCCCATAATTCTTAACAAACTTGTGATAATACCCCGTTAACCCGAGAAATCCTCGCAACTGCTTTATGGTTGTGGGGACTTTCCATTCCTTAATGGCTTTAATTTTGTTAGGGTCTACTTTAACACCCTCGTGAGATACAATATGACCCAGATATTCCACTTCTTGTACTCCAAAGAAACATTTGGATTTTTTTGCATATAATTGTTTCTCCTGCAATAGTTTGAGCACCCTGTCAACATGTTCAACATGATCCTTCCAAGACCCGCTATAGATTAGTATATCATCAAAAAATACTAGCACAAATTTTCTAAGGAAGGGTTTGAAAATGGAATTCATCAACCCTTGAAATGTAGAAGGTGCATTGGTAAGACCAAAAGGCATGACCGGAAATTCATAATGACCCTCATGAGTTCGAAATGCTGTTTTTGGAATATCTTCAGTCTTCATTCTAATTTGATGATATCCTGAACGAAGATCCAACTTGGTAAAATAAATTGCTCCATGTAATTCATCCAATAATTCATCAATCACAGGAATGGGAAATTTATCTTTAATGGTGAGCTTATTGAACTCCCTATAATCCGAACACATTCACCATGATCCATCCTTCTTGTGTACCAATACTACAGGAGCAGAGAAAGAACTTTGACTAGGTTGAATTATACCTACCTCTAACATTTCTGCAATCATACGTTCAATTTCGCTCTTTTGGAAGTAAGGATATCTATAAGGCCTGATGTTTGGAGGAACACTTCATGGAATCAAATGAATAGCATGATCATGATCATGAATAGGTGGGAGTCCTTTGGGAGTTTCAAACACCTTGGAATGATTGTCCAAGACTTGTTGGAGATCTGCAGAAATAGATGATTTTGATGTCGGAACTTCTAGTGAGCATAATTGTGCAATTACGCCTCGTTGTTATTTCTTTAGAAGCTTTGTCATGACATTAGAGCTTATTATCCTTCCTGGATTCCCTTCAATACCCCGTAATTCAACTTCCTTTCCTTCTGAAAAAAATTTCAAGAAAAGTTCTTGAAAATTAAAAGCTACCGTCCCCAAAGATTGTAACCATTGTACTTCTAGTACAACATCAACACCTCCCATAGGAATGGAAAGCATTGGACTAGTCAATACATATTCCCCCATGGTTAGCTTGATATTATGGCATTTTCCAGAGCAATTTATAGTTCTTCCATTTGCAACCATCACTTGACATTCTGGTGCCGGGTATAGGAAACAGTTTAATTCCTTGGCTACCTTACAATGAATAAAATTATGGATGCTACCTGAATCAATCAACACTATTACCTTTTTCTTCTTGATTTGTCCTTCTATCTTGAGTGTTTGAGGAGTGGTAATTCCTGCCAGTGCATTACACGATATGGTCGGATTCATTTCTTCCTCTTCTAGGGTTGGTTCTAGGTGTATATCCTCTTCTTGTTCATTTTCTTCTTCCTCTTCACAATCTATGTAAAATAATTTCTTCTCAGCACACTTATGACCTTTAGTGTATTTGCTATCACAACTATAGCAAAGTCCTTTTTCTCTTTTTTCTTCCAATTGTTGTGGTGTCAACCTTGTAGGTTGTGGAAATCTAGGTGTAGCAACACTTCCTTATTTATAGAAGTGAGTGGTAGGCTTCCTTGTCGCCATAATTTTACATTCAATTTTTCTTGCCAACCTGAATGCCTTCTCCAATGTTCCTTATGTTGATGTCAATATGGGTTAAGAGGCCTTTAGGCCTGGCGCACACACCAAGGAGGTTCACCTGGGGTGGCCACATGGCCCCCCATGGTGTTATTAATGGCATGCCCATTAATCTCGAGCACTTGCTCATTACTCCTCCTCGCCGTCATTCGAATTGTCCTGCTCGCCGCACCAGCCCTCAAATGGAGCACCACTGCTCGCATTCCTCGGATTGCTTCGGCTCTGCTCGCCGACCTTCGTCTCCTCTGTGCTCGCATTGCCCGGGCGGCTGTGCTTTCAGTGAGGCGTGATTTGGTTCTGGTGGCAGACGCTCTCTGCATTGTTGTTTGGACGCGCTTCCAGGCCATCGGTTTGCTTATAGTAACTTCTGCCCTGTTCTGTTCAATTCGCATTTTTCTCCTGTCAATATTGGTCAAGTTAACTCCATTCCTGCAGCTCCTTCTGGCAACTGGTCGGATTCCTCCCAGAATTTCAGTATGCCCAGGCTCAGGCAAAGAATGTCTTGCAGGAAAAGTGCCTCTAGAGGCAGGTCCATGAGTGAGAGACCCTCCAATTCTACTGCAGGTTACTCCATGGACCATGCTGAAGAGCATCACATTCCTCTGTATGTTGATCCTGCTGGTCGTCTCCATGACAGCGTTGCCCCGGCGCCTCCTCAGCCCTCGCTCCCGCCTCGTTCTCCCGCTCTGAATGTTCATTCGCCTCCCCCGCTTCAAGCCTCCGCCCCCCCTCTTCGCCCTGGCAGTCATTTCACTACGCATTCAACGCAACAAGTGGAGCTGCGTTTCGACTATGCTGACGACCGACCCTCCATTATTGCCCTCATTTCGATCTCTTTGCGGGAAGAAGTCACTCTCCCTCCTGTTCAACTGCGTAACCCTGTGCACCCCCCTTCTAAACCTAGCTATGAGCCCCCCTCTGGCCCTGCTCCCGGTCCTAGCTCGCGCCCCCTCAGATTCCCGCCTGTCTCTGCAACTGCGCATTCAGGACAGGCGCACTTGCTGATGGAAGCTGGCCCGTCTGGTGAAGATGCTGATAAGAACGATGAAGAGGATGCAGAAGATCACTATGGCTGCCGAATCGAGGAAGAGAATCCGGAATCCGACTAATTGCTCCAGGATCGATTCTCAGTATGATTTCTGTGTTAGAATTTTTGATAAATTTTTGTTTTCTATAGTCACCCACAGCAGACAAAGCTGCATGTATTTTTGGCACTTTTAAGTTATGATAATATGTATGTAAGTGATATAAATGACTATGCACCGGTTTCCCAGCTCCTGGGCGGTGGCAACTATGACAAAAGAGCTGGTTTCCCGTTACAGGGCAGCCTCATAGCTAGACAAACAGTGGATTTCAAGCCCGGTATCAGGCTTCCTCAGCTGAACCGAGGTAGTTTTGTATTTTAATGTTTATAATAGAAATATAATTTAGAAAAAATGCCTTCTCCAATGAATCCAGTTCCAAAACGCGAACTTCATGTTGGATGTTATCCTTTAAAGTTCCTATGAAGAGATCGATCATGTGTTCCTCTGGAATATCAGTTACCCTTATATTCAATTTTTGGAAGTCCTAAATGTGTTGCCCCACTAAACCCTTTTGTTTGAGATTTATCAATTGGCTAAAGAAGGTGTTGCTCTTTGTATCCTCATAATGTGCTATCATTTCTTCCGTAAAAATCGACCAAGTGACAATTTTTTTACGGGAGCAAAGCCATTGATACCATACAAATGTATTTTGTTCTAAATGTAAAGTTGCAATGCGTACCTTTTGCATGTTTTGCACGTTATGGAGATCAAAATATTGCTCCATCTGTAGTATCCATGTTACAGGATCCTTTCTATCAAACTTCCTCATATCCATTTTTGGAATATGGTGGTTCTTCCCGCCAACATTAGAGTTTATGAAATCACGATTAACATTTATTTTGTTCTCATCATGAGTTTCCTCTACTATCTTTTCACCATTAGGAAACATTTCTTGTATCAACTTTCCCAAACCTTCGATGTCTACTTTTATATCTTTCTTCATGTTTTCCATGTTATCTTTCATTTTTTCATCAATCTTAGCTTCCATGTTATCCATCTTAGACTCCAAACCATTCATCTTAGCTTCCACGCCTTTCTTCAAACCATCCATATTAGTTTCCACGCCCTTCTTCAAAACTTCCATTTCATTTTTTGTTGTTCTTTGTGACAACGAAATTTGTTGCACTTACTCTTGTAATTTTGATATGTCATGTTGCCATTATTCGTCTTCATGAGTCATAGTAGAGCCTTCTAAAGGCTTAATGGGTGTTGAATTCTTCTTAGGGGCCATTTTAGAGTCCAATATTGATATCTATTCTACAATAGGCCCTTGCAATCAATTCAACTTGATTCTTCAAACAAGACTTATGCAATTCGGAAAAAAAATACACACCTTTTACTTGCTTTGAGGAGCTCGATATTGAAGTTGTATTATCTCTGTGATTACGGATCTTCAATATCTGAAATTCAGCAGTGAAGTAGCCCTCTGAATTCTCTTTTTAATTCCACAGGTCTGACTTGATTTGGCTTCTCCAAGAAAACGTTGTGTCCAATCTCCCACAATGACCTAATTATGGACTGGTTTAGTAGAGAAAACTTGTACGACTTGCCACGTGTCACTGTTTTGTCCTTTGTCTCTAAAATTGATAGCAAAGAAACTACAGTCTGTGTACTTGCGACAAATTTTTACGGCACTCCAATCTGATGCCCAGAGAGATAGTTATTGAACTTTTCCCACAATCACCTCTTTGAGATGCAATTCAGGAGCCTAAAAAAGCATTACCTTCCACAGATCATATCTCCAAAAATATTGCAAACCAAGCTCTGAAATTTTTTGAAGCATTTTCTCAGGATTTCAGCTTCACATCATAGGAATTTCAGATTCTGAAACTTCGTAGAAAAAAAGTTATAATGCAAATGCCACGATGACCTATTTAGGAGCCTGAAAACAGACCTAACTTCCATAGATCATATCTCCGAAAATATTGCGAACCAAGCTCTGAAATTTTTAGAAAATCTTCCTCAGGATTTTGGCTTCACACCCTAAAAATTTCAGCTTCTAAAACATCGTAGAAAAAACGTTATAGCAAAAGTTCCACGATGACTTGTTTGGAGCAGTGAAACCCTATAATCCAAACCTCTGATACCAAATGTTGTGTAACTAGCTCCAAAAAAGAGAAGAAAAGAGATATAAATGCCTTAGAAATGAGCCACTTCGAGGGGGAAACCTCCAATACATTACATACATGAACAATTCTTGGATGATACAATTTACAAAACCTCCTTTCTATATATAGGAGTCCATGGGGCCATAATGGAATCCTAGTGGGCCACAATGTAATCCTAGCCAACCTAACAATAATAATTTAAGGGCACAATAATAACAAAATGGGGGTTACAAGGGTTCAATAATAACAATAAGGGGGTTATACTAACAATAATAAGGGACTATACTAGTGATATAGGGACCTAACAAATAGACTCATTGAAATTTCAGCAAAAACTTGTAGAAGAAGAGGAGTCATTGTCTATTTTTTGTCCAAAGTGTAGGAAAAATAATCTTTTAAGGGAATGTCCTCTTGATATAAAAGAAACTAATAAGAATGTAATTTTTGCAGAGAACCATGACACGGAAAAATTTCCCTTCATACTTAGACTGAATTTGTATTTGAAGGAGGAAAACTTGAAGTTGAATCATTGCATGCTATGGGAGCACGAAGAAACTGGCCTCAGATAAGTGTAGGTATGGCTCCTAAATTTCCACCACATTTCTTTGTTCATAATGCACATCCATATTCCTATCCTAACACTAGTCATTATCAACATTGGTAGCATGGGAACCAATATCATTATGGACAACCCTCCCAATCTTTCCAACAAGGATGGAAAGGGCCAAACCATTCACACCATTCCTATCTTGCATCTATGCAGTCATACCCAACTACATATGCACCTTACCCAATGCCACAACCATCATTACCTTGGCTGAGTCAACCAATTTTTGGTTAGTTCTTTTCATTGATGTCAACCCAAGCAACACCAGGGGCTACCCTGATCTTGCATGGTAATTTTGACCTACAAAATTTCTTTATTCTGGGTCAAGAATATTTTTTATGGTTTCTACTTGTCGAGATTTTTCTGTTGATATATGGAACGCCATGTAATTCTTCACGGTTTAAGAGATATTCATGTTTGAAGTTTGTAACCCCAGTTAGTGGGCTAAAACCCCATGGGGTTGTGGCATGGGTCATTGAAAAGTCATTAATTAATCATTTTTAAGCTCCTAAAATCCCTCCCACATTCACTTGTTGAAGACCCTCTCAACCTAAGCATTTATATAAATTGTGATCCTCATATCCTCCTTATTTAGGTATTTCGCTACCTGAAACAGGTCATCGTGGCCTTTTCACTCTAACTTGTTTTCTACGAAGGTTCAGAAGCTAACATTTTTATTAGGAGAAGCCCAAATCCTGAGGAATCTCATGTAAACATTTTAGATCAAGGTGCACAATATTTTCAGAGATATGATCTGTGGAATTTAGTGTTTTGCAGGCTCCTGAACTTCATCTCAAAGAAGTAACCTTGGGAAAACCGTCATAACTCTCTCTATGTGTATCGGATTAGAATTATGTAAAAAGTGGCAGATAGTGCAAAAAATGTAGTTTTCTTTGTATTAATTTCAGAGCCGAATGAAGAAACAGTGACACGTGGCATGTCGTACAAGTTTTCTCTTCTGAACCAGTCCATAATTAGGTCATTTTGAGATATTGGGCATAAATCGCTCTTGAAGAATCAAAATTGGGCCAGACCTATGGCATTGGAAATAATACTCATAGGACTACTACAGGACCAAAAATAACATATTGGGGATCTGAAATAACAAAGATACACTGGAATCAATATCGAGCTCCTAGAAGGCAATAAAAAGCTAGATCATGTGTTGTCAAGGGCTACAAAGGACTAGAATTTCTGGGGTAGCATGACAAGAGCGGAAATCAAGGTGTAGAACAGTAGCAAGAATTTCACCACATGAAGTCTTCACTTGGGCAAAATTCAATACAATCATTGTAAAGGTAGCATTGTACTAAGTCATTGTAAATGCATCACTGTAAAAATTGTATGAGTGCCTATCTTTCAAGAGTTGAAGAGGAAGTGTCAAGAGGTATAGGATCATCATTAGGTGGTTGTGTCATAGTTGGGGTTATGGTCTAGTTTGTCTTCTTATTCTACATCATTCTATATCATTGTAAAGTGGACCATTTTCCCTGGTACGAGAGTCCATTCTTCTTTTATTATTCTATGGGGTGGTAGGGTGGTGCATGAAGTCACCAAAAGGTTCAATCCTATGAAAAATTTAGGGTGGTAGGGTGGTACTAGGGTGAGTTGTAGCTCATTGGGTGTTAGGGCATCCGTTCAGTTGACTACTGAAGAATCTTGGGTGTTGGAGTGTCCATCTAGTGGGAGCTAGAGAAGAATTGTTTCATAGATTCTAGGAAGTTGGAGCTTTATTTTCAATTGGAGTTGAATATTAAAGAATTATTAGAAAATAATTCAGGTGGTTTTTGTCTCAGAGAGGGTTTCCATCTTAAAAAATATGTGCAGTTGTGTACCTTTTTTTTACTGCTATCATTATAAAAATACTGATAATAATTGAAGATTAAATAATGCTCTGAAAGACTAATAATAGTACTAATTGAAAGGAATACTGATTCACCCCACCTCTAATTATTTCCAACAATTGGTTTCAAAGCTTGGTTCCTTCAATAATAGTTTAATAGCTAGAAGGAGGTCATGGAGCATACCAAGAATGGTGTACCTCTGTTCAATGAAAATAATTATGCACTCTAGAAAGGAAGAATGGAGGTCTATCTCTTGGTGCAAGGTTACGAAGTATGGGACACTATTCAAAATGGATTTACATCAACCACAAATGAACAAGGTAAGAAGAAATCAGTAAATTATGCAAAAGAAAAGAATATTATTATCAGTGGACTTATTGAATCTGCTTATCATAAGGTGTTGGGTTGTAAAACTGCCAAAAATGTATGGGACAAGCTTGAGAATATATATTCAGGTGACTCAAATGTCAAAGAAGCAAAGCTTAAAATCTACAGAGAAAAAATTGAGCAACTTAGAATGAAAGAAGATAACAACATTGTTGCATAATTCCAACATCTTGATGAAATAACCAACACTCTGGAAGGATTGGGAGAGCATGTTGTCGAGAAGACTATTGTATGAAAGATTCTTATAACTTTACCAGGGAGATTCAACCCAAAGGTATTGGTCTTAGAATATAGTGCAAATCTTGACAAACTTAGCAAAGAGGAATTACATGGAGTTCTCATAGCATATGAAACAAGACTTGATGAAGAAGAGGGTGCTTCGTATCTGGAAACTGCGTTCATTGCATCTAAGAAAACCAATAAGGATAAACAACCTTCAAAGGCACAAACTTGCACCTGCAAGTTTGAAGAAAAGGAATATGATGAAGAAGGTATTTCATATGGAGAATATGCTTACTTTACGAGAAAACGAAAAATTGGTAAGGGAAAATTCAAGGGTAAACTTCCATTTATATGTTTCGGCTGTGGTGAGGTTGGGAATTTTGCAACAAAATGTCCGAATAGAAGTGATGGAAACTCAAAATAAAAGAAAGGCTTTAAGAAATTCAACAAGCAAAGAAAAAATAAAGGATTCAAAAGGAAATTTCTCTCTAAAGAAGATAGCTCATCATCTGATTAAGACAATGATAGTGAAGAAGAAGCCAATGAGAGAGTATTTTTTATGGCCAAGCACATTAAACAAGAGGTAGAAAACAACGAAGAAGAATGGATGACCATAGAAGAATTTTCTAAGGAGGAAATCAAGCTTATAAAAGAGCTCAAGGATGAGAAGATTCGTTCCAATACTCTTGAAGAACAAGTTCAAGGTCTCAAAATTGAAGTTGAAGAACACAAATGTATTGAAGAGTCACTTCAAAATAAGTTGGATGAAATAAACCAAGAAAGGGAAGCATTAGAAGCCAAATTAGTCTCACTGTGTAAGGAAGTGAAGAAGGGAAAATTTTTCCAAAAATATGCCAAAAAATCAAGTGAATTGGAAGAACTCATCAATAATCAAAGATCTTACAACAACGGAACTGGACTCAGTTACAAGGAAGAAGAAGCAGGACCTTCTACAACGAAATACAATGAACCTATGAGATCTGACATGCATGTAGACTTCGTTGAACAAGATTCGCAAGAACAACCTTGGAAGAAAATTCATCGACGAAGATTTCCATCTAGGTACCAACATATTTTTTATGGCTATTGTTATTCATGTGGAAAATTTGGTCATAAAATTGTAGAATGTTGCACGTGCCCTAGGAACCAATACAATTCTAGGAGATTTTTCAAATATGAACCTCCCAGAGCTCAACGAAACATCAATAGATTTTAACATATAATAAATAATATTGAATGTTACAAATGTCGAAACTTTCGACACATATCTAGAGACTGCAAACTTGAAAATCCTCTAGAAGAATCTTCGAAGCCACAAAACAAACAGACATGGAAGAAGAAGAAGACTAATTATTGTGCTCTCGCTCTCAAGGTTCAAAACAACAAATATGCGTGGTATGTTGATAGCAGTTTCTCAACACATGTGACCGGAGATAGAAAGAAATTTGTATCTTTGAAAGAGAAGAAGGATGGAACCGTGTCCTTTGGAAATGATGGATCTTCAAATGCTATAAGATCAGATACCGTCACTCTCGGAAGCAAAGATTCTCTAGCCAAGAATATTCTATTGGTTGAAAACATGAATCACAATCTGCTTAGTGTTGGAAAAATGTGTGATCAAGGACACACAATACTATTCAACTCCACAAAATGTGAAATCAAGAAAGGCATGTATGGTGAAATTGTGGCTGCAAAAAGTCAAGCTCCAAACTATATATATGTTTTGGATGAAGCAACTAAATCACGTCTAATAGCTAAAGAGAAATATATAATATTTGGTAGCAATGATGCTTGAATAAGTAAGAACTTTTCTATAAAGATGTAGAGTGAGTTTGAGATGTCTTTACTTGGTGAGCTGACATACTTCTTAGGGCTTCAAATATCTCAGCAAGAGAAAGGAATATTTATATGTCAAGCCAAATACATCAAGGAAATGGTCAAGAAATTAAAAATGAAATATTGCAAACCCATCCTTACTCCGATGGTAAAAGGTTTAAAATTGAGCATAGATGACTCATCTAAGGATGTGGATCAAAGGTTGTACAGATCTATGATTGGTATTCTTCTATATGTAATATCCTCCCAGCCATATGTTGTTCAAGCAGTTGGACAAGTAGCAAGATTTTGAGTAGCACCAAAAGAATCACATATTATTTTCATCCAAATAATTCTTCGATATCTAAAGGGAACAATAGAATATGGCTTGTGGTATCCCAAGGGTAAAAATCTCATTATTCAGGCCTTTATAGATGCAGATTGGGTAGGAAGCGTTGATGATCGTAAGAGTACTCATGAAGCATTCAAATATCTTTGCCAGAAGCTTGGGATTCTCCCAAGTTCTGATTAGATTTTCCTTATTCAGAATATAAAGGGGGAGTGGAAGTCTATACAGGTTCGCAGGATGGTTGTGTGTCAAGGGGACTTAAACCTTTCCATTGATGTCAAAGGGGGAGAGAATGTTGTAGGAAGAGGTGGCATGATTGTAGGGGGGAGTACTTGTGTTTCCATCAATGCCAAAGGGGGATATTGTTGATCAGTGGTTTTCATTGATGTCAAACCAAGAAGCACCAGGGGCTACCCTGATATTGCATGGTAATTTTGACCTAAAAATTTTTTTTGTTCTGGGTCAAGAATATTTTTTATGGTTTCTACTTGTCTATATGTTTCTGTTGATATATGGCATGCCATGTAATTCTTCACGGTTTGAGATATATTCATGTTTGAAGTTTGTAATCCCAGTTAGTGGGATAAAATCCCATGGGGTTGTGGCATGGGTCACTGAAAATTCAATAATTAATAATTTTTAAGCTCCTAAAATCCCTCCCACATTCACTTGTTGAAGACCCTCTCAACCTAAGCATTTATATAAATTGTGATCCTCATATCCTCCTTATGTAAGGATTTCACTACCTAAAACATGTCATCGTGGAATTTGTGCTCTAACGTTTTGTCTACAAAGGTTCAAAAGCTGAAATTTTTATGCAGCGAAGCCAAAATTCTGAGGAAGCTCCTATAAAAATTTCAGATCAAGGCACACAATAGTTTTGGAGATATGATCTGTGGAATTCAATGTTTTTGCAGGCTCCTGAACTTCATCTCAAAGAAGCAACCTTGGGAAAATTGTCATCACTCTCTCTCTCTGAGTATAGGATTGGAATTATATAAGAAGTGGAAGATAGTGCATAGACTATAGTTTTCGCTGTATCAATTTCAGAGCCGAATGAAGAAAAAGTGACACATGGCATACCATACAATTTAACTCTATTAAACCCGTCCATAATTAGGTCATTGTGAGAGATTGGGCATAACTCTCCATTGAAGAATCCAAATTGGGTCAAGCTCATGGCATTGGAAAGAATACTTATAGGAATACTATAGGACCGCAAATCACATATTGGGGATTTGAAATAATAGAGATACACTAGATTCAATATCGAGCTCCTAGAAGGAAAGAAAAAGCTAGATCATGCGTTGTCAAGGGCTGCAAAGGACCAGACTTTCTAGGGCAGCAAAGCAAAGCAAGGTGCAACAAAGGGTAGCATGACAAGAGCAGAAATCAAGGTGCAAAACAATAGCAAGAAGTTCACCACATGAAGTGTTCAAGTGGGCAGCAATGCATACAACCATTGTAAAGGTATCATTGTACTAAGTCATTGTAAATGCATCATTGTAAAAATTGTACAAGTGTCTATCTGCCAAGAGTTGAAGAGGGAGTGTCGAGAGGTCTAGGATCATCATTAGGTGGTTGTGTCATAGTTGGGGTTATGGTCTAGTGTGTCTTCTTCTTCTACATCATTCTATATCATTGTAAAGTGGATCATTTTCCCTGATACAGAAGTCCATTCTTCTTTTATTCTTCTATAGGGTGGTAGGATGGTGCTAGGCTAGTGCATGAAATCACCAAAAGGTTCAAGCGTATGAAAAATTCAGGGTGGTAGGGTGGTGCTAGGGTGAGTTTTAGCTTATTGGGTGTTGGGGCATCCGTTCAATTGACTACTGAAGAATCTCAGGCGTTGGAGTGTCCATCCAGTGGGAGCTGGAGAAGAATGCTTTTTTAGATTCTAGGAAGTTTGAGCTTTATTTTCAATTGGAGTTGAATATTAAAGAATTATTAGAAAATCATTCAGGTGGTTTTTGTCCCGGAGAAGGTTTCCACCTTAAAAACTATGTGCATTTGTGTACCTTTTTTTTATTGCTATCATTATACAAATATTGATAATAATTGAAGATTAACTAATGCTCTGAAAGATTAATAATAATACTAATTCACCCCCCCTCTCATTATTTCCAACACCAATGCCACCATTGCCTTCACCCCCACCGTTTTGACCTCCTCAGCTGCCTACCCAACCCTTTCCCAACCCGAATAATAAAGTGGTACAAATGATTCATTCCATGAACCCACTTTCCTTATCCAGATATCAGTACATGCCAGTTGGAGCCAATGATATCGAACTGAGATTGGGTAAGATAATAGCCACATAAAAACAAAAACAACCTATGGTGATTATTGAAGAAAAGGTGAGGAGGAAACTCCTAACCATTCTGAAAATAATGTCACCACTCAACCTATCCCCATACCCTCAAAGCCTTTACCATATTCTTCCAACTGACCTCCCTATCTATAGAGGCTATTTGTCGAGAAGAATGACCCCATTCCTGAGTCTAGCCTAGCCTCTGAGCTTAGGAGCCTCTTCATAAAGGTGCCTCTAGTCCAAGCTATCAAAGAGATCCCCATTTGTACACAAATAATTAGGGTACTCTATCTGAAGAATCCAGGGAGGAGAATATTGGAACCTCAAACCATTCAATTTGTTGAGAGAGCAGCAGAGTTAATGACGGGGTGTATTCACATGGAGAAATATACTGACCCTGGAAACCTTGTTGTCTCTGTTCAGATAGGTGACGTCCTTGTATCTAATTTACTTATAGACTGGGGAGTAGCCATTAATGTAATGACCAAGAAAACCATGGATCAAATTTGGTTGACCCATATTCGTCCTACTCCTACTATGCTTGAATTGGAAGATAGATCTAAAATCAAGCCGGAAGAGGTGTTGGATGATGTGGTCATTTCATTAGATTATTGGGAATACCCCACAGACTTCATTGTGCTACAGCCAAAGAATCCTGTGGGAGGACATCCCTTGATCTTTGGATGACCATGGCTTGCTACGGTCGATGCTTATATTGGATGTCGTTTTGGTGACATGTATATTTCCCATGGAAATTCTAGGAAGAAGGTCACCTTGTATCCACCCACTAGATCCATTCAGGAGCTCTGAGACACTTTGTGGTTAGACTATAGTAGTGATGAGGAGGCTCAATATGTTTCCATGATACATCAGTATGTTGATTCCTCACAGGAGGGTGAGATTCAAGACTTCTTGAACAATCTAAACACCATGCCTAATTTTGATTCATTGAGTCAAATTTTTAGTCTAGATTTTCATGAAAGTAAAAAAATATCTATCTCCCTCACCACCATCTTTAGTAACACCCTTATGTATTCTTGACCCTGATAATACTCTTGTTGAGAGTAGTCCAGGAAAATATTTGCATATCAGTTCGGACTTGGACTCATTCAAGTAAGAGGAGCTTGTGAATTTGTTGCAAAACCATCTTGATGCCTTTGCATGGGGTTATGAAGATATGAAAGGCATCCCTCCTGAAACTTGTATTCACCACATCTATATTCAGGATGGATCCCGTCCTTTCCGACAACCCTAAAGGCGTATGAACCCAACTCTAAGAGAAGTCGTAAAAGAATAATTGCAGAAAATCTTGGATGTTTATTTTATCTATCCTATTTCCGACACCCAGTGGGTCTCTCCATTGGTATTAGTCCCAAAGAGAAATAGGAGATGGTGTATTTGCATTGATTATAGAGAATTGAACAAATCCACTCTTAAGGATTACTTCCCCCTTACTTTTATCGATCAGGTACTCAATACCCTTGCTGGTAAGAAGTACTTTTCCTTTTTAGATGGCTCTAATGGTTATAACCAGATACAGATTGCACCCAAGAATCAAGACAAAACCACTTTTACATGTCCATGGGGAAAATTTTCCTATCAAGTGCTTCCCTTTGGTCTGTGTAATGCCCTGACTACCTTTCAAAGGGAAGTATTGGCTATTTTTGCTGACCTTGAGTGTGTGGAAATCTATATGGATGAATTTTCTGTGTTTGGTGATTCATTTCAGGGAGCCCTCAAAAATCTAGAAAAAGTGCTTCTTCATTGCCAAGAATCTCATATTTCCTTAAGCAACAAAAAGTGCAGATTGATGTGCAAGGTAGGGGTGATTCTTGGCCATCTTATTTCAGACAAAGGTATCTAGGTTGACCTTGCAAAAATAGAAATTATTTTGAGTCTTCCAATACCCAAAACTTAAAGGGAAGTGAGAGGTTTTCTAGGACATGGGAGCTAATATAGGAAATTCATTGAGAATTTATCTAGGATAGTTACCCCCCTTTTTTGAATTTTGGATAAGGATAGTGAGTTTTCTTGTTCTACAGCTTGCAAACAGTCCTTTGCGACATTGAAGGAAAAACTAGTTCAGGCACCAGTTTTGAGGGAACCAAACTGGTCCCTGCCATTTCATATTTCCTCTGATGCCTCAGATATTGATATTGGCGCAACCTTAGGAAAAGAAGAAGATAAAAAATCCTATGCCATTTACTTCATTACTAAAAAATTATCACCTACCTAATTGAATTACACAATTACTGGGAAAGAGTTTTTAGCTGTAATATTTTCTATTAATAAATTCAGACACTACATTACAGGATATGAAGTCTTTGTACATATTGATCATTCCGCCATAAAATATTTTATGAATAAACCATTAAATAGTGGTAGAGTGACTAGGTGGTTATTATTTTTGTAGGAATTTAATATTACTATTGTTGATAGACCAGGAAAATCTAATGTGGTAGCAGATTTTCTTTCAAGATTAAATAATCCTGGTGAATCAGTTCCTATTGATGATGATTTTCCTGACGAACATCTCGTTATTGTGTCAACAGAATCTCCGTGGTTCGCTGACATAGCTAACTATTTAGTCACTAGGAAAACACCACCTCACTTATCTGCTCGTGAGAAGCAGAGTATCATAGAAAAGAGTTGATGAAAGAGCATTCTTCAAACCGTATAAGACCCATGAGTCTTATTCCATATTTACTAAAGGGAGTGGGTTCCCTTAATCATTTTAATTATTTTCCTAAGTTTAGTATGATTGTAATTGATTTATGGAGAATATCTTGTGAGTTGTAAAATCTTAGGGATGAGTAAGGAATCCCAAGAATAGTGAGGATTTGAGAGATTTAAAAAAATATAATATAGGATTTTGTTGAATAAAGAGAGGAGCTGAAGAGATAATTTAGGAGAGAGTGAGAGATTTTTGGATTTGAACTAAATTGGTTCATGAATCCTTTTCTTTTATAAATTGTGAGATTTTGAAGAATTAAAGGGGGACATAGAGGAACAAGAGTCAGATAGATGATAGAAGGAATTTAATTTTAAAGCCTAAGGGCATAGACTGTAAAGAGGAGGAAGGCCATATAAGGGCATATCAGGCCAAATCCTGATTTTAAAGAAGGTTCTACTGATATTTGTGTAATTATTGATTAATGAAGGATTGAATGCGGTGTGATTTGTTTTGTTCTTCTATGCGTTGTGAAATCTGTGTATGATTAATTATTGTTCTGTTTGATACACCCAAATTGAAGGAGTTTGACATATAAATGATTGATTGAGTTTGGGTAATTCAACCCGAACCATGGGCGGTGTGACAGTGTTAAATCTCATAAATGCGTAGGAAAATTTGGTATTGTGAAAGAAAGCAGATTTATTGTGGCAAGAAGAATTCGATAGTTGATCGACATATGGAGGAAAGGTGGATGAATTAAATCCATCTTGAAGTTTAAAGCTCGTGAAATTATGTGGAGAGATCCCTAAAGGAAGGGATTTTGATAAAGGGCTTTTCAATTTTCCTGAGCAGAAGAATTAGAACCGTGAAGCAGGTTTCGGAACATGACAGGAGTTTCGAAGAATCGAGAAATTTCTATTGGAGTTATTTCTAAAGATTGCTGGGGAGTTTCATAATCTGTTGGAACACGATTTAGGGTTGAGAACAAGTTTATAGATCTCGGGACCGAAATCGAGAATAGGCTTGGAGATAAGCAAGTATGATAGAATAGAAATCGTGAGTTAATGTGGAACAGAGAGCTGAGTTATGTGGAACCATGAGTTAAGTTTAGCACAATGGGTGAGCCAAGGTGGAACCGTGAAGTGGTTTTGAAAACCACCAAAAGAGTTATTTCACAGCTTTTGTGCCTTGAGTGGTAAATATTCAAAGGCACGCGATACATTTGAGGAGTCGACACGTCACACCCTCAAACCGCTTTTATCGCACGGTAATCATCCGCGTAAGTTGCAGAGGGTTGGAGTGTGAACACCATCCGATCAGAAACAAAATCAATTTGACGGCAGAGAATAAAGGATGGATATAATGTTGGTGCTTTGGGGTTTTAACCAAAGTCGCATTTCTAAAAAGTAATGACATGTTAAGCTATGGGCCCAGAAGTTTATTTGTTGACATATTTGGTATGTTTAACCAAATTCCAACGTTTGATTCGAAATTCATGAAGTGAATTTTATTATGGTTTTAACCATCGGTTCTAAGAAAAGAAGCAAAGCTTCCACGTGAAAATGGGTATTAACCAAGGTTAAATATATTGATTTGAATCTCATGAAATGGGTTTCGGTATATGGTTATATCCATCGATTGAAAAGGTAAGCTTCCGCTTATGAGATTACCCTGTCTGGGATTTATTGGGTTTTTAATTTGAAAATCATTTTATATGTGTTGTGGGTTAAATGTAGTTTTGGCTGCATCATTTGTGGTATCAGAGCTATACTAATGCTCTACGGAGTTGATTGAAAAATATTGTATTTTGTTCTCAGCATGTATATGATTTGCATTTTAATGGATCCGATATAGAGGAAGCACATGACACAAGAGATTGCATACAAAGAGGAATTATGAAATATTGCAGACAATGAGAACTTCAGCATTTCATCAAAGACAGATTGTGAAAAATACTTGAGGAAGACAGGATTAGGTAAAAGCTTTACATAATTTTAATGATATGTATATGTGATGAAAGTAGCAACAAAAGTTTCAGCCAAGTAGTTGTGACAAAGAAATGAATGAAGAAATTACAACAGAAAGGTTGTAAGGAAATAAAATGAATATGGATGTACTTAGCAAGAAGGGAAATTTAGTTGACAGAAGAATTGAAGTGCAGACAGTGAAAAGTAAGGCAGCATGTGTATTTTCCAAGCCAGTGGAAGCTCAAAAAGATCAATCATTTGAATATATCTCAGTTATGAGCCATATTTTTATGTTGGTTCCATTTCAATTATTTCTATAAGAAATAAAATGATAGCAACAACACACAGTAGAAGGCTGTGTGAAGAGAGAGAAGAGTTATGTTAGTGGCAGTGAACTTAAATATTCCAGCTAAAAGTTGGACAAGGAGAATAGCTGAAGTGTTCTCAAGAGAAGATGAGTGAAGGATATAAGCCTAGGAGGAGCAGAAGAAGAATGCTCAAGAGGTTCCAGAAAAAGAGAACCAGTGCTTACCAAAAGACCAAGCCCAGAGAGGGGATTGGTGAGGTAAGTGGAAGCAGGGAGGACTTGTTGTTGCAGAGGCTTAGTGCAGCTCATAGTGAGTAAGGAGCTCATAGAGATGGAGGAGAAAGTGACTACTGATAGTCATAATAGGAGTTCAGAGAGAAGCCACAATAGAAGAAATAAATATACCAAGGAAAATGGCAAAGGTAAGGAAATGAGTCAAGAAGTATTTGACAGAGAAACTGTAGAATTGAAAGCAAGTGTTGATGCAATAATAGTGCTTCTTGAGAAGAGTATGAAGGACCAAATTTATGGTTGGACTATGAGAAGAAAGAACATAAAATGGAAGCTGTTGCAAAATCAGATAAACAGAATAATGTATATCAGATTAAGAGAGGCACTCATAACAGTTGAGTTAGAGATGGAAGATGACTATTATAGACCTGAGCAAGAAGATTACTTTGCTGAGGAAGGAATCATTGTTGAATTTCTAAACTGTTGGACGGGTTCGGATCAAAAGAGAGATGTGTTGACTAAGACATCAAAGAAAGAAAAGCCTAGTATTTTTGGAACTAATGATTTGTGTATGTATGCAGGTGATGAACAACCTTTACAAGATATGTTTATGCAGGTTGCTGAAGAAATAAATATGTTAGAAGAGGTGACTGTAATGGAATAGTTCTTGAATGAACATGTGTTCAAAGACACTACAGATGTACAAATGTTGAAAACTACCATGGAAGCTAGAGGTGATGAATCTAGTGATATTTGAAAAAGGAAGGAGAAACAGTCTGGAGATAAAGGGAAATTGCAGATTACAAAAGAAGAAGTTGAAGAGAGGTATGAAGATAGCCTTGTGACAGGAACAACCAAAAGTATGTGTATAGTGCAACCATTTGAGGTAATAGGATTATCTCTTTCATTTTTGCTCAAAAATTATGGACTTGTATTGATACTTAATGGACAAGAAATTTCCTTGGAAGAACATAATGGAGCATTAATGGAAAAGGATCTTACTAAATATTGTACTGTGGAAGATGCTAGAACAAGGATTCATAAAGAGAATTCAGTCCAAGGAGGAATAGCTAGTCCAGAAAAGGCTATAAAGAGGAGAGAAAAAGAAGAAAATCAAGAACATAAGGATCAGTTGGAAAAGGTTGATGCACAACAGAAATTTGAAGACAATGTTATTTGCACAAATTGCAAACAGAGAAAAGAGGAATATAATCAGCAAACTAGAAAGAGACAAGAAGTTTGAGAGGATGGAGGTAAGGATGCTTTCATGAATGATGCATTTATAGTGGGCAGCAAATGGTTTCAATGGAATGTGATATTTATGATATTGACAGTGATTTCATTATAAAAGGAACTTTATCATAGAAGGAAAAATCTGTTGCATATGATTTTGTTTCATGTCAAGAAACAAAGAGGATTAGAGATTGGTAGATTTTGATTGAAAAGGAAGAGGAATGGAAAAGACAATTTAGTAACTTACAGATTTGTAAGGGAGAAGAAGGAATAATGAAAATAAGTGTAAAAGGAAGGAAGGCTAAAGAAAAGAGCAGAGAACAAAATTTTGAAATTAGACAACATTCAGAGCAAAGTGAAGACAACGAAGACTTTTTCAAGACAAAGCAATATGGAGGAAGATATGAAAATTTTGGTATGTCATATGCACATCAAGAGGATGACAAATAAGAGAAATTATGGAGTAGGATTGATGGAGAATGTAATGCATTTTCTGATTTTGAATTTTATCTGTTGAATGTATTTTTCAGGATGAAAGACAAACTATTCTTGGAGATATGTTGTGATGCGTATATTTCTTATTCGAAAAACACCTTGTATTTTACCTAAGCTAGGGGTTTTCATGTTTTGAAGAAATATTAAATTTCATGTAAATATTAATATTATTTTGAGTGATTAATTAATTATTTGTGAGAAATTGTAAATGTGAGAGAAATTAGTTTCTAGAGGGAGCCTAAGTTGGAATTAGTTTCTAAGTTTTAGGGATAAGAATCTATCTTTTAGGGATGTTGAGAGATTTAGGGATTTGTTGAGATATTAAGGGGATTGAGCATTTAATTAGATCATTTTTAAAAATTGTATAAATAGGAGGGGATTTTGAGAGAAAAACACATTGAGATTGTGAGTGAGTGTGAGTAGAGTGTGAGAGGTTTTCTGCTTGGACGCCTTTGGGCAGTTTGTAGAGGGCCATCAATTCTGAATATCTGGCCAACAAAAGTTTGTAAGTAATTGTGTTTTGTTTCAGATTATATATGTTTTGGTTGATTGGGAAATCGAATGATGTTGGGTGGAATTGAATATAAATAGTGTCAAATCTTTGCATAATTGGTGGCTGTAGTTTTTGTGTTGAACCAGCTCTTTAATCGATTGCCGTAATCATTCTTTGTTAGCGCCAAAGCCATAAGATATAACCCTGTGCATAGCTGAATTCAATGGGTGTTAGTGTGTTTGGTTTTAAATAATCCTTGGGAGACTTCTCTGCACACAAATTAGAGAATCGATCTCATTAAAAAAAAGGTGAAGTCATCACCCGGAAATGTGAGATTTCTCTTGATACAGTTGGGCATTAATGAAAAGTTGACTGATGCGCTGGCGATGCCGAGTGATGGAATTAAAAAATAATTGTTAATGGTAATGTCCAACATGAAATTAAGTCTGCATTGTATTTCATTACATTGAGTAGAAAGCGCTGTTTTGTGTCAATTGGTGGATCCATATTATAATTTCTTATCGCAGAAATTGATTAAGAGTGTTGGGTAATTCGATGGAGTTTATATCGATCCGCAAGTGATGAAAAGGGCGCAGAACTTTGGTTCAAACTTTGTTTGAAATCCAATTAAATACAGTTTCAAATTGTTGTGAAATAGTTTGAACAGCGTGGCAAATTGGCAAAGTAAGTTTGTGCAATGAAGAACACAGAGCAAGTGTTGGGAAATTGTAAATCATTCTCGCTATTCGATCATGTACATAGATCGATATACATATTTTGTGGGCACTCAGCTTTGAAAATAAACGACCCATGGAATTGGATTGGTCGCTTAAAATATTGCTTGCGTGGTTTTTACAATAATGTTTAATTATCCTGGCCGATGTGGAAAGAGAGTGGGTGATAAGTCTTCAATTATGGATCATTACTAAGAGTTCTAGCCGAGAAAAAACAACCGCTTTGATAGTATCGAAATGACATGCCGGTTGCAAGATCCAGAATTGATAAAAGATTGATGAAATAAATCTGAATTGATAGCGTGGACGGAAGTGTTAAAAACACAGTTTGCTGGAGTATTTGTAAAGGTAAGCATGTTGATGCAACTTCTGTGGGCGATGTTATTCAAATGATTTGCTGAAGAAAATATTAAATGAGATGTAGAAGTTGCAAGCATAATGTTGGAAAACGGATGCAGGTTTGAAAAGAGTTGCGTGGGCCAGATTGTCCATCGTGGAGGTAAGCTAAATCACATGAGAAGATTGTTGTTTTTATTATTAGATTTTGAGCGCTGGTATTTTCTCAAATTAAAGCTGTATGAAGTTTTCATGGGCACTAAATCAAACAAGAATGAAATATGTGAATTGGAACCTTCACATGAATATGGGTTAACTGCATAAATGAGATCGATTGGTGTTATTTAAGTGCATAGGTGAATAAGAGTTATTGGAACTATTTGAGACATTGGAATGTATAAGATTTAATATGTGTTGCCAAAGTTCGACCTTTAAGGGCGCATTGAGTCCAAGCCTTTCATTGATTAAAATAATGTTGAATTGAATATTAAACATGGGCACATTGTTTCATTGAATGGATGATGTTTATGGGGTTGATGAGCATTAGAATGATTTGAGTCATTGGGTTTAAGAAGTTATGAATTTGCCTGAAGTTGAGTAGATATTGGAATTGAGATAATTCCATACATGATGGCTTTTAATGAAAGTATGAAATCAATGGTGAATGATTTTGAACTACATGAAAGATAAACTTCCGCATATTAGAAATTTGAGATTGAGCAATTGGGTCAAATTGTCTTAAATTGAAGATTTTGATTGGGCATTTGCGGGATGTAATTTGTCATGAAAAAAATTATGGAGATCTACAGGTATTGCGAGGCCTTGCACCATCATTTTTGGTATCATAGCTTGGCTCTGTTGAAATGAAAGATGTTTGTTTCTAAATGAATGAAAGGAAGATCAGATTTTAAATCTGATATGCAGCATACACAATTGCAAGTGAACATGATTGCAGCAGCAAATGGAGGACAAGATCATGCAAGATCTTAAAGGTGAGATGATTTCCTGATTTGAAATTTGTGATTGAAGTTTATGGTTGCAGATAAGATGATGGCAGTGAACCTAAAATTCAGCTAAAGGCTGAATAGAGAGGACAATTGCAGTGTCCTGAAGAAGAAGGTGAGTTGAAGAGATAGCCCAGAGAAAGAGTAGAGGAGAATGCTCAAGAGGTTCCAGAGGCAGTGAACCAAGTACTTACCAAAAGACTGAGTGAGGAGAGCTTGGTGAGGTAAGTGGCAGCAGAAGAGATTGCTGTCATAGAGGCTAGAACAACTCATGGTGAGTGAGAAACTCATGGAGAAGATGATCATGGAGGATCAGAGAAGAGGTTCAGAGGAATTCTATAAAGGTGAGATGACTGATGAGGTCAGAAGAAGAGAAATTGCAGTAATGAAGGTACAATTGCAGGTACTAGAGGAATGGATGCAAGAGCAGGAAAATCAGAATAGAGGTTGGATCTTTCCACTGAAGGGAAAGAGAGTGATTTGGCGACAATTGCAGAGGAGGTTGAGGCAAATTGTGATTGCCTTGTTGAAAAAGGAACTTAGAGTTCTTGAACCAGAGATGGAATTTGAAGATTCCACACGCAGATTTGTTCAGAAGGATGTGTTGGAGGAAGCAGTCAAGACTGAAAAGTCTTGTGGTTTTAAAACTGACAAGTTGTGTATGTTTGCAAGTATAGTACAGGGAGATGAACAAGCTTTAGAGTTTGTTCAAGAAGAGGTGAATCTGAAGGCTGTTCAGATCAATGATGGGATAGCAAGATCTCAGAAGGAGATGAAGACGAAGGAGTCTAATCAGGATGTTGGTGCAGAAAGAGAAGGACCAGCTGATGATTGGTCAAGCACTGGTGAAGGTATGGAAAGTTGTGTGAAGTTTCCAAATTCTACTCCTAATGAAGTTATTGAATTGTACAGGAAACTAGATCTCCAGAGAAGAGAATTGGAGAGACAGAGGATTTATGTGCAGGATAATTTGCTGAGGAAACAAGGCAGGAAAGTTTCCATGAATGACAGTCCGGGAGCAGAGGATGGTAAGAAGGTGAGACTAGCTGACAGTCTCATGGTGAATGCAAATCAGCGTACTGATGTGCTGACAGAAGAGTTGGGAAGGAACTTAGAGCAGCTTACTGGAGTGTTGCCAGAGAAAGCTGAGGAGAAAACTAGTGAAGATTTGCTGAGTCCTGAAGAAGACTTGGAGCTGCAGAGAGAAAACTTGGTGACTGAATCGACAAGTGAGTGTTGTGATTTTGATGCTGACAATTTGATTGTGTTTACAGGTGATGTAGAAGACATTCCATCATTTGAGATTGTCTTGGAAGAAGAAGAACTGTTGCAGGTAGAGGATGAGACAGTCATGTCTCATATGCAGAAATTTGTTACCATAGGTGACAAGAAAGAGTTGGCTTGTCTGTATAGCCAAGAGAAGACTGGTGTACGAAATTTTGGAGCTGCTACAGTGACAGAGGGTGAAGCTACAGTGTTTGCAAAACTTGATGATGATGGACAATTTCTGAAGATTGTCGAAGGGGAAGATAGAGATTATGCTGGAGTTAATTTGCAGCATGTTGATGAAACACTGAAATGTTTGCTGGAACCAGAGAAAGAAATTGCAGATGATGAGCAAAGGAATGTTGCAGAGGGACAGGAAGTTTGGGAGGCCGCAACATTCATAGTGACAGCTAGAGCAACATGTGAGGCGACATTTATAGTAGCAGCAGCAGAAAAGGTGCAAAACAGCAGTAAGGGTGAAAAGGAAGCGATCAAAACAAGTGAAGAACAAGCAAGAATGAGAGTTCAGCAATCAAGAGATGGAAACAATCAGCAAACAGAGGATATACTGGACAGAGAAATTGAGTTGATAAGGAGGTTAATGATGAAAATGTCTCAGAGAAAGACAGTAGCAAGAAAGAAAAGGAGTGACAACAAGAGGAAGACGGTAGCAGATCTTGAAGGCAGAGCAAGTGGAGCATTACAGCACAAAATATGGAAACCCGGAGGACAACAACAGATAACAACAGTAGTAAAGCAATTGACAAGCAAGGAAAGATTACAAAATAAAATTTGGGATCCAGGAGGAAATAATTATCCAGACTTATGACCAGGTGGTCATGAATTTTCTTACATGGGGAGTCTGATGCAGGAGCATTAGCTCCGAAAAACATCTTGTATTTTATCTAAGCTAGGGGGTTTCATGTTTTGAAAGAAATATTAAATTTCATGTAAATATTAATATTATTTTGAGTGATTAATTAATTATTTGTGAGAAATTGTAAATGTGAGAGAAATTAGTTTCTAGATTATTTAGAATTAATGAGGGAGCCTAAGTTGGAATTAGTTTCTAAGTTTTAGGGATGTTGAGAGATTTAGGGATTTGTTGAGATATTTTAGTGGTGTTGAGATATTAAGGGGATTGAGCATTTAATTAGATCATTTTTAAAAATTGTATAAATAGGAGGGGGTTTTGAGAGAAAAACACATTGAGATTGTGAGTGAGTGTGAGTAGAGTGTGAGAGGTTTTCTGCTTGGACGCCTTCGGGCAGTTTGTAGAGGGCCATCAATTCCGAATATCTGGCCAACAAAAGTTTGTAAGTAATTGTGTTTTGTTTCAGATTATATATGTTTTGGTTGATTGGGAAATCGAATGATGTTGGGTGGAATTGAATATAAATAGTGTTAAATCTTTGCATAAATGGTGGTTGTAGTTTTTGTGTTGAACCAGCGCTTTAATCGATTGCCGTAATCATTCTTTGTTAGCGCCAAAGCCATAAGATATAACCCTGTGCATAGCTGTGGGAGACTGCCCTACACACAAATTAGAGAATCGATCTCATTAAAAAAAAGGTGAAGTCATCGCCTGGAAATGTAAGATTCCTCTTGATACAGTTGGGCATTAATGAAAAGCCGACTGATGCGCTGGTGATGCCGAGTGATGGAATTAAAAATAATTGTTAATGGTAATGTCCAGCATGAAATTAAATATGCATTGTAATTCATTAACATTTGGTAGAAAGCGCTGTTTTGTGTCAATTGGTGGATCCATATTATAATTGCCTACTGCAGAAATCGATTAAGAGTGATGGGTAATTCGATGGAGTTTATATCGATCTGCAAGTGCTGAAAAGGGCGCAGAACTGTGGTTCAAACTTTGTTTGAAATCCAATTAAATACAGTTTCAAATTGTTGTGAAATAATCAAATAGCGTGGCAAATTGGCAAAGTAAGTTTGTACATGAACACAAAGCAAGCTGATGAAATTGTAAATCGTTCGGCTATTTGACTATGTACATAGATTGATATTTTGTGGGCACTCGGTTTTGAAATAAAATCTAATCTTACGTGAATTGATTGTCACGTAAAAATATTGCTTGCGTGTCATAATAATGTTTAATTATCCCAGCCGATGTGGGAAAGCGTGGGTGATAAGTCTTCAATTATGGATTGATTGCATTAAGAGTTCACTGAGAACAAACAATGTTTTGATAGTACTAAAATGACATGCCGAAGGTGCGATCCGTAATTGATAAAAGATCGATGAAATAAATCGAATTGATAGCGGATTATGTTTAAGACGCAGTTGAATTTGCCGAAGTATTTGTAAAGGTAAGCACGTTGATGCAACTTCTGTGGGTGATGTTATTCAAATGATTTTCTGAAGAAAATGTTAAATGTGATGTAGAAGTTGCAAGCGGAATGTTGGAAAACGGATGCAGGTTTGAAAAGAGTTGCGTGGGCCAGATTGTCCATCGTGGAGGTAAGTTAAATCACATGAGCAGATTGTGGTTTTGTGTTAGATTTTGAGCACTGGTATTTTCTCAAATTAAAGTTGTATGAAGTTTTCATGGACACTAAATCAAACAAAAATGAAATATGTGAATTGGAACCTTCACATGAATATGGGTTAACTGCATAAATGAGATCGATTGGTGCTATTTAAGTGCACAGGTGAATAAGAGTTATTGGAACTATTTTGAAACATCGGAATGTATAAGATTTAATATGTGTTGCCAAAGTTCGACCTTTAAGGGCGCATTAAGTCCAAGCCTTTCATTGATTAAAATAATGTTGAATTGAATATGGGTACATTGTTTCATTGAATGGATGATGTTTATGAGGTTGATGAGCATTAGAATGATTTGAGTCATTGGGTTTAAGAAGTTATGAATTTGCCTGAAGATGAGTAGATATTGGAATTGAGATAATTCCATATATGATGGCTTTTAATGAAAGTATGAAATAAATGGTGAATGATTTTGAACCACATGAAAGATAAGCTTTCGCATATTAGCCGAGATTGAACAATAACAAATTTGTCTTAAATTGAAGATTTTGATTGGGCATTTACCGGGATGTAATTTGTCATGAACAAACTTATGGAGATCCTGGTATTGCAAAGCCTTGCCTCGCATCGGCTAACATGAAGAAATGTGTAAATTTTGAAAATGCAGAAAGTCAGTTTTCCTTATGGAACCAAGAAGGTGATAGTAAGCAGCTGGATGATTCAAAATTTCAGGATGAAGGAAGGAGAGTTGACATAGCTCTTAAACAAGTCAATGCGAAAGAGAAAGAAGGGTACAGAGGATGTGAAAGTACAGTCCACAAAAATATTTTATTTTTAATCCAAAGGAGGTTTGAATTTCAAGATTCTATATTGAGTTTGCAATTAAAATTTTGGATGAACAAATTAGTCATATTTAATAAGAATATGGAGGCATCTGACCCAAGTTCAATAACTAAATTAATTGCAGCGGATGGACAATATGAGGTTGAAAGAATATATGTTCTTATATCAAACAAGAAATAATTTTCTTTTGATATTGGGAGAATGCTACTTAAATTATTGGATAGGTGGATGATGGAAATTACAAAGATGATAAGTCAAGTACAGGTAGGGGAAAAATACATAAATTTGGAACTCAATTTTATTGAGATAACGGCAAGACAACAACATACCATGGAGCAGAAATTTATATTGTTTGAGAAGTTGTTTATGCAGGATATCATCATCCAAACATTATGCAAGAGAGATGGTTATGACAGCAAAGCAAAAGGACATCCACAATACAGATTTTGGCATCCAGGAGAAAGAGAGAAGGTAGCAATGCACCTGAAATTGAAAGAGGACAGAAAACCAGTTGGAAGATTAAATTTGATGAAGTTTACAACAGAAGAAGTTGGGTGACTCATGAATAGGAGTCCATGAATTTTTTCAACCTGGGGAGTCTGATGCAGGAGCATTCTTCAAACCGTATAAGACCGATGAGTCTTATTCCATATTTACTAAAGGAAGTGGGTTCCCTTAATCATTTTAAATATTTTCCTAAGTTTAGTTTGATTGTAATTGATTCATGGATAATATCTCGTGAGTTGTGAAATATTAGGGATGAGTAAGTAATCCTAAGAATAGTGAGGAATTGAGGGAATTAAAAAAAAACTAATCTAGGATTCTGTTGAATAAAGAGAGGAGCTGAAGAGATAATTTAGGAGACAGTGAGAGATTTTTGGATTTGAACAAAATTGGTTCATGAATCCTTTTCTTTTATAAATTGTGAGCTTTTGAAGCATTAAAGGGGGACATAGAGGAACGAGAGTGAGATAGATGATAGAAGGAATTTAATTTTAAAGCCTACGGGCATAGACTGTAAAGAGGAGGAAGGCCATATAAGGGAATATCAGGCCAAATCCTGATTGTAAAGAAGGTTCTACTGATATTTGTGTAATTATTGATTAATGAAGGATTGAATGTGGTGTGATTTGTTTTGTTATTCTATGCGTTGTGAAATCTATGTAGGATTAATTATTGTTTTGTTTGATACAACCAAATCGAACGAGTTTGACATATAAATGATTCATTGCATTTGGGTAATTCAGCCCGAACCATGGGCGGTGTGACAATGTTAAATCTCAGAACTACGTAGGCAAATTTATTATTGTGAAAGAAAGCAGATTTATTGTGGCAAGAAGAATTCGATAGTGGACCGACGTATGGAGGAAAGGTGGATGAATTAAATCCATCTTGAAGTTTAAATCTTATGAAATTATGTAGAGAGATCCCTAAAGGAAGGGATTTCGATAAAAGGGTTTTCGATTTTTCTGAGCAGACGAATCAGAACCGTGAAGCAAGTTTCAGAGCATGACAGGAGTTGCGAAGAATCAAGAAATCTCTATTGGAGTTAATTCTTAAGATTTTTGGGGAGTTTCGTAATCTGTTGGAACCAGATTCAGGGTTGAGAATGAGCTTATAGATTGCAGGACCGAGATCGAGAATAGGCTTGGAGATAAGCAAGTATGATGGAATAGAAATCATGAGTTAATGTGGAACAGAGAGTTGAGTTATGTGGAACCATGAGTTAAGTTTTATCACAGCAGGTGAGCCAAGGTGGAACCATGAAGTGGTTTTGAAAACCACCAAAGGAGTTATCTCATAGCTTTTGTGCCTTGAGTGGTAAATCTTCAAAGGCACGCGATAAAGTTGAGGAGGTGACACATCACACCCTCAAACCACTTTTATTGCACGGTAATCATCCGCGTAAGTTGTAGAGGGTTGGAGTGCGAACACCGTCCGATCAGAAACAAAATCAATCTGACGACAGAGAATAAAGGATGGATATAATGTTGGTGCTTTGGGGTTTTAACCAAAGTCGCATTTCTAAAAAGTAATTACAAGTTAAGTTGTGGGCTCAGAAGTTTATTTGTTGACATATTTGGCATGTTTAACCAAATTCCAGCGTTTGATTCGAAATTCATGAAGTGAATTTTATTATTGTTTTAACCATAGGTTCTAAGACAAGAAGCAAAGCTTCCACGTGAAAATGGGTACTAACCAAGGTTAAATATATTGATTCGAATCTCATGAAATGGGTTTGAGTATATGGTTATATCCATCGATTGAAAAGGTAAGCTTCCGCTTATGAGATTACCCTGTCTGGGATTTATTGGGTTTTTAATTTGAAAAGAATTTTATGTGTTGTGGGTTAAATGTAGTTTTGGCTACATCAAGAGTGTTGTATATTCCTGGGTTGAAGGCGACCTCTTTTACACAGAACCAGACCTTATTATCCGTAGATGTGTAAGAAAGGAAGAAGTTTTTGATATTTTAAAATATGCCCATGATGAACCTTGTGGATGCCACTTCGCTGATAAGAGAACTGCATACAAATTTTTATGAGCTGGCTATTTTTGGCCCTCCTTGTTCAAGGATTCCAAACAATATGTCAAGCGATGTGATAGTTGTCGATGAGTTGGTCAACCTAATCAAACCAATGAAATGCCTTTATTTCCTTAGGTTATGATTGAGCCTTTTGAAAAATGGGCCATTGATTTTGTAGGATCAATAAATCCAACATCATTAAATAAAAAAAATATTTTGGTTTGTATAGATTTCGTTACAAGATGGGTAGAAGCTAAAGTTGCTTTTTTTGCTACTAAAAAAGTTTTTGTTGATTTTCTTTTTGCTGAAATATTTACTATATTTGGTGTGCCTAGAGAGATTGTTTCTGACAATGGTCCGCAACTTATTTATAATCTGGTATAGGGTGTGATGGGGCAATACAAAATTCAGCATAGGAAATCTACACGATATCACCCGTAAGCAAATGGTCAGGTGGAGTCCACAAATAAAGTAACTGAGTCCATACTTACAAAGACAATAAATATCAATAGAAAGGATTAGGCTAATAAATTACCAGAAGCCTTTTGGGCATATCGAAGCACTTAGAAGAAAAAAACATGACACACACCATATGAGCTGGTGTACGGGAAACAAGTCCTTTTGCCGATAGAGTTCTAGATCAAGACTTTTAGAGCTGCAGTCCAATTGGCACTAGATATCTCTGAGGCACAACAATAACATCTCCTACAGTAGAACGAGTTAGATGAATTTTGAAGGGATGTTGATCAATAGAACATATTGGTTCAACAACAGTGCAAGTAATGGCATGATAAGTCCATCCGGAAGAAGCAGTTCCAACCAAGTGATTGGGTACTCCTTTATGATTCTAGATTTAAATATTTCAAAGGGAAATTCCAGACACGTTGGATGGGACCTTATGAGGTAGTTAAAGTTATTGAGAATGTAGCGATAGAAATTAAAACTATTTATGGATGGAATTCTATGTTCCTGGTAAATGGGCATAGACTAAAGGTGTATTTTCAGCCCCTTACTAAAGGACAGTTTATGCAGCAATTCCAACAACCACTGAAAAAGAGATGTTGGGTCGCGACAATGACCTATTAAAGATCTAATTATTTCTTTTCCTTATATAATAAAATGGAAAATAAAAAATGACAAAAATTACAAAAATAAATATATATATATATATATAATCCTATAATTATGAAAATCAGTTGACTGACATGATTGCAGAAGGATCAAATTGAAATCCAGCATGTTGTCAGGAATATCAAAATTTCAATAAAAAGGGAATGTTGCTTGATTTTTAGATATGTTGGTTGTCACCAAGGAGAATCAGGTTCAAGGAACCAAGCCCTTACCCAAGTTTTGGATAACTAGCATGGAAATTTTTTATCAAAGTAATGCCTAATTCCTGTTGCATTTACTTTTTTCGGCACTAGTGCAGGCATATTTTGAAGGTAAAATTCTGCCTTTATTCTATTTCATGTTTCGTAAAATTCCCACTATTTTTATTTTCTAAATCCCATAATGAATTACCTTCCTTTTTCTTCTAAGAAACTACCTCTCTTCAGGGACAAGTCTACATCGGTTGAGCTCCTCGATTGTGATCAACGAATCACCCCAGGTTTCACCTGGAGATAATAACCTTTCAATTCTTGCAGACACAACATCCCACACCGCGGTGAATGAAGAGAATGTAGAGAAGGAGGATGACATATCTCTATCGGCCTTCACCCACAAATTAAAGAAACAGAAAATGACACCGAGTGCAACATAATATCTGATAGAGGGTCAGGAAGATGACGAGGCATATTACATAGATGCCCTCGACAATTTTTTATGAACAGGGTATTGAAGTCCCTAATGGTTTGAATGTATAGGGTACTTAAATCCCTGACAAGTTTGGATAAACAGAACACTGAAGTCCCTGATGAATTAGGTGCACAAGGTACTGAAGCCCTTGGCACAAAGGATGTGGAAGGTATTGAAACCCTTGGTGACATAGAAATTCCTTGCACAGAAACCCTTGGCGATATCATAATGCAAACGCTGGATGACCAAGACAATTTTGATCTTGGCAATGATAGTACATGATTTGAATCCATTGTAGAAAAGGTGCTTGCACCAGATGAGCTGGATACAGAGACCTCTACCCTCTACCTCAATAACCGGATAGTAGACCTGGAACAAAAATTCCACAACTTGGAGGCTTTGAACCAGGTCATGAAGGAGCACAACTTGCAAAAGCAAGGCCAGGAAGAGTCGGTTGCAGATGTCGAAGAAGATAGACGAAAAGTGAGAATATGGAAGTTTCGGGCTTCTAATTTCTACAAGAACGTCAAGAAGGTGAGCAAACAATTGAAGAAAGCCCGAGGTAAAAAGAAAAAGGTAGTGAAAGAAGGAATCATCATTAAAGTGCGGGATTGAAATATGGCCCCCATTTTTGAAGATTTTTTGTAGCAGGTAAAACGTTGTGTGAGGACACACAACAACTTAGGGATGGGAGGATGTTGGTGTGCCAAAATGCCCTATTTTTACCCTCTTCCTATAAACATTAACCTCTATTTCATCTCTATAAGCACATTAGGGGAATTTTGAGTTCTAAAATGGTCCTCCTAAGGAAATTATAAAATAATAGTGGAAATAATAAAACAAGATTTGATTACATCATCAAATTTTAGAGGGAAAAAATGAAAAACTACTTTTTCAACTCGTATTTTCAACTTATCTCCCAAAGTTTTTAATCAAATCTTGAGTAGTAGTACTCACTAGATGCAAAATTTAATTCCTCATAAAAGGAGTACCCATGTTGCATACTTTCGATAGACCCTTCTACATGAAAAATGAGAAATACATGAAAAACATGATTGCAATCACGTTTTTTAATGTATTTATCTTTTTTCGTGTAGTAAGGTCCATCGAAAGTATGCAACATGGGTACTTCTTGGATGAAGAATTAAATTATGCATCCAACGAGTACTCCCACTTGAAATTTGAGTAAAAACTTTGGGAGATAAGTTGAAAAAGTAGTTTTATTATTTTATTATTTTTTAATCTTTTTAACCTTTTACTTAAAAAATGGTGAATCATCCCCCATAGTTGACATCATCATCTTGAATCTTATTGGTTCTTGTAAAGTTTATTTTGGTTGTACATTTTTCTTACGAGGCCCATTTTAGACCTCGAAATTCCCCTAATGATTTTCATTCCTGCACTAGCCCAATAAATTGTCTATTCCTACATAAACTTCATATTTCATGATTAAGGTTTGTTAGGTGCTTTATTAATCATTTTAATATATTCGTGCCTTCAAAAATTCCTTGTAACTTATATTTACTTTCCTAAAGGTATGTGATAAGTTAATTATTAATCATTATGTTAGCGTGATCTATGTGCAAGCAATTTCCCGCACTGCCAACAATCAACATTCCGTGATCCTCGCGACAGTTCTATCACTCCACGTGGGCGTTATGGTCCACGTCTTCTAGTTTGGTTGTGGATTAAATGAATTCAAACATAGACAGAGTTTATTCAAGGACGATGCCAAAGATAGGGTCTATGACCAACGATTAGCTCGTGACTTATCATAGCTGCTAGCCCTATTCTGTAATTTTGGTTGTTAGTCCGTTCAGCTGAAAGGCTTGATTTGGGAACGGCTCTGTAATTAGTAATCATGGAAATAGGCTTAATTATTGTATAAAAGATAGATCTTAGATATAATTAGGTTAGCGAAGTGGCACCGATAGTAGCGTGCTTGTAATCTTGTTTTGTAATTTCATTATCACCCTCGCTCTGGGGCTAGAATTAAGCTATCATGTATGTTTGTTGAAAAAAGATAATATAAGGACTTGAACCATGATTTTCCACATTGCATCTGATATTTTGTTAATAATGTGTTGATTAAAATGTTGAAGAGTTCTGTTTCCTAAAAACAAGAAACAAGATGGTTGGCTAGGGCCAAGCCAACCCAGCTCATTTACCCTTGTGCTTTCATTATTCCAAAGGTTTGTGTGTTGATTTATTTACTTGAAGTTGTGTGGCTTAACTATTTATTTCATTCTTACTTCAAAGTTCTGATTTCATTTCGTTTAATAGTCAAGGTGTGAACGGATCTGTTGTGTGGAAGTTAAAATTAAATTCATTTATTTCCTACAATTTCTTTCCTCGTTTGATTCCGCTTGGATCGTGCAGGAAGGCTCTCCCTGCACCAGTGCATGTAGGATTCTACACTCTGGTTTGCTCATTTATTTACTGCAAGTGTTCTTTCCCTTTTCTTGCATTTGATTTAATTTACTTCTACAAGAAAGTGTTATCATCAGAAGAAATAATTCCTAATGTTAAAAGCTAAATTCTTGAAGGTTAAGAATTATTTCATGAAATAATAAGCAACACGATTGAAACATATCAATTTATGCTTGTACTTCACGATTTAAGGAAAGGGATTAAAAGTAATCTGCAACATTATAAGTGAACCTGTCGAGAGTTAAATTAGATTGCATGCAAATTCCTTTGACTAAAAGTTTATTTTTCATTATTGAAGATTGTTCTACTTTATAAGTTTGTTCTTATTACAAGTTCAGTTAATTAAAAGAATTCTTTTCTGTCTATAATTTATCTTAGAATTCAGCTTGCAATTTCAATTCTTTTCAACACGTCCTTTGATTCTTTCGAAAGTAAATTGGAAACTTTGGTGAAGGAAGCTTTGTTCCTGTGCAAGAGTTGGTATCTTGTCATGAGAATAGAGTGCTCTAAGCCTTAAGGCTTAGAGAACCGACACAAAGACATAAGTCTTTAGTATAAGAAGGTAAAATATACTTTTCACATAAGTTCTATACCTGCACTAGTGCAAGAATATTGCAAGGGTACAAGAACGGTTGCTTAGTGTAAAAGGAAAATCATTTAGAAAGCATATCTTTTCAAGGGCCCACTTGTTAAACTGCCACCATCTATATTAAAGATAAACATATATTTTTATTTCAAAATTTAATATTGTTTCCAACTATGTGAAAGTTCTTTTACTTGAATTCTTCACAAATGCATTCTTTTACATTCTAGCACTAGAATTACTTTGGTGTGAATTTCCTTTGAAATTTTTTTCTGTTTGATTCTGCAATATTTCGATTAAGAAGAAGGACTAGGAATAGGAAAATTTCATACCACTTTTGGCATTGCCTGTGGTATGAACCCCTGGGTTGATAATTAAGAGTTGAAGGAGCTTGCTTAAGTGAAATTCCTGCACCCAATAGGGACTCTTATGGAACTCACACCACTTTCTCGTGTCCTTATTTGTCGTTGTGGTGTTTTTATTTTCTTGCTGCTTTGGCGGGTTGTCCTGGGTCACCCTGCCTTGGCTTTGTCCTTTATTCTGTTGTTTGGGGGCACCTTTCCCTTGCTTTGGATTCACAGATCCAAAATCTCACTTCTTTTGTTTAAATTTCTGCTTGATCTTGGTAGCATATCAATATGTTGCACCAAGTGAGGATATTTCAAGGAACTCGATTTCCTCATAATGTATATGTGCAAAAAATTTCATTAATTAAGCATCAAATTTTCTTTGAATGTTTGATATCCAAAACTTAGTACATTGTGTATGTACTTGTCCTCATACCTCCCCATGGGGTAATATTGTTCCTTGATGGCATCTCAAAAATGATTCCAAGTGGGTGCGGCTGAAAACAGTGAGTGTTCTCTCTCGTCCCTCTATTAGCAGTAGGTTTCCTACTAATACTTGACATGCAGGGCCACTTTGAGGAGCGCAAAAGTAATATTTTCCCTATTAGAAAAATCATGAACTGGAAAATATACTTCCAATAGATTTAACCATATATCTATGGTGTCTACATCTATCTGGCCTTCAAATGTGGGAATGTCAAAGTTGGCTTGTACCTTGAAAGGAGTGGAGTCTCCAGAGTGACTATTAGATGAAGATGCATCACTTGTGGGCATCCACTGAAGGATATGGGAAAATTTCTCCATCATCACGTTCCTCTATCACTCGAGGGCTTATTAAAGAAATATTTTGAAAGGATCTCTTGGACCCTTATATTTTTTTTCTTATGCCATGGGAGGGCGTTTGGGTTTACAAGGTTGGTCTTAAAAAGTTTCAATCAGTTTGAGCCCTAACTCCTTATACCCTGACCTTGTTGGGGACATGCAAAGAAAAATAGAGAAAGAGTAGACCAGTATGATACCATTGATTCAAACTTAAATATGAACATAAAAAATACATATATAACCACAAATACATAGATGCAATGTAAATAACACTTTGTCTCATTAATAACAAATAATTGAAATATGATTACATACATAATATAAATAAAATAGCTCGGGTGATGGTAGCTTATCTATGAGAAGAGATGTGTCAGACACATGCCTCTGAATGATGTTACAATGAGGCTCAATATCCTTTTTATTATTGAATAATAAGAGAAACCCTAAACAACCAAAACCCTAACCCTAAGAGATGGAACGCCAAGAGTTTTTGGGCCTTGTTGGGGTTAGTTAGGCAACCAACTTCTCTGGGTCGTAACTTGGTCATATTATCTTTGTTTGGCGCGTATGACACCTCGTTGGAAATATCTATCCAAGCAATATATTATTTTCTATAGCCCCCTACCTAAGGATGTGGTCCTATCGCAGACGTCAAAAAATGTTTTTTAGGGGGTCAAAATTGCTCTGGAAGTTCAGGGCCCAAAAATATGCTAAAAATATTAAATGTTGATATAAACAAGGAAAATGATGAAACCGACTAGAGGTCTAGGTGGAATAGGAGGGTGGCCAAAAATATCCACCCAGATCAGCCAATTACATTGGATACCAAAAGTTGGATGAATTAATGGCTTCAATAAAAGCCTAAGCATGCGTTGATACTAAGGGCTTGACACCTAATTTTAGGTTTCTCAATATGGAATTGGTAGAATGAGAGAAACATAAGCTTGTTCGAAGGTGAGTATAGACCTTATCATGTGGTACATAAATAATTTTTACCAATGTCAGAGAAACCATGTTAGCGCATTCACTAGATATGGGAGATGGTAAAATGGATGCAGAGGTTGTGCTTATTTTAACAAAACTAAAATTGGAAATTGACAAGGTTTTTCTTTCATATAATGTTCACAATACAGGCCCGAATGGAAAGAGATCTCTTATACCCACCCACAATCGTTTCCGCTTTGAGTTTTGGTAGCACATCAAGAGGTAACTTGGGTGAAGCTAATTTTGGTGGAATCTTATGAGATGATAATTTAATGCATGTTCATATTTATGCTTTTTCTTGTGGGGAAAATACTAACAATTTATCATAATTTTGGGCATTTGAGAAATTTCTTCAAATTTCTATAAGGAAAGGGATACATTTGTTACAGGTTCATGGGGACTCTCAAGTAACAATCAATATCGTGCAAAAAATCCTCTTAAGTCACCCACCTGACAAAAATTATCAGCAGTTGGCACCGCAAGGAACCTAAAAATAACATAAGGGAACTATTTTTAACTTTTTACTATGTTATCCCTATCCACACCAAATGGAGGGTAATGTTGGAACAAGGTCCCCTAGCTACATTTTGATATGTTCCAATGCTACATTTTTTATATATATATTTTTAGTAATTAGTCTTGTATAGGGGCTTTGGGACAGGTCAAAGCCCCCAAATGTATTGTAATGGGTCAAAGGGTAGACCTAGAGTCCGCAAACCACGGTTTGCAGACCATAGGATAGCGCAGGCTATGATGATATAAATAGATGGATAGTTGAGTCTAAGGAAAATAAAGTAAGTAAGATTGATGCTACATACAAACTATTGAGATCTATTTTGGGTAGTTTTAGGTAAGGACTCCTGCTGGCTGTGTACGCGGAGATCCTCAGTCTTGATGTGTGCGGACCCCACTAGCTATGTGCATGGGCTGTGATTTGGGGTTGTAACTTGGTTTTGGATGTTAATGAATGTGGAATCTATCGAAGTATAATTATGTTATCTGAACTGGTTGTGTTTATTACTAGAGTACCTCTGTGTTATTTGAATAATCTGTGATTGTATCTGTGATATATGAATTAGCTGCGAATGTGATGTTCTGTGGTGATAATTGCTGATGCACATGTGGATGTGAAGGTGTTGATCAGATCTTTTTAATAATAGTAGCTTTGTTTATGTTTACATGTTGATTATACTATTAAAGGCTCGAAAATAGGCTTGTTTCTGTTCGAGATTGATAGGACTCAATGAGATCTGCTTTAATTACCTACTCTCTCCCAGGGTGCGGAATCCTGGTTCCAACACACACCCATACTACTTCGGGTGAGACCTTGGCCTGCAAAAGTAGGACATTTCCAAAAGGGCCAACAGGTAATAAGGTCGCAAATTATCTAGCTAAATAGGGAAGTTGTGAGAAATAATTAGCACTAGATGAGGAATGAATGAAATGGTAGCAACACGACTCTCTCCATGATATGAAACAATGGGTTAATAAAGGTAGGAACATAATACACATGATGTTCCTCGATGGGGGTGTCTCATCAGAATTCACTCACCATATTTGCAAAATACAACGGTTTCTGGCAAGAGCTCCTTCCACTTGAAAATGAGTAGCATGCAACAATATTGTTTGGCCAAGCTGGAGGCGACCCTTGGAGAGTGATCCATGGCCTCCAATTGGCCTAAGACTAATTACACGTGGAAGGAAATTAATTCACGCATTACCGTCATATGGTGTGAGGGTTATCACATTAAATCACAATGATGGGGGACAGTGTATCTGGGTTTTCCAAACTGCCTCTACATTCTATCTTTATAATCACTGTAGGTATGGAGGTGATGCAAACATTCAAGCAATTAGATGTGGCTAAGATGCTATCTGAATGTCGATTGTGGTACATTGATGTCTTCATCATAATACATGGTATTGGGATGGAGGAGCCCGAGGAGCATAAACACACTTGGCGTATTTTCAACGTCTTCTCTCATTTTTTTTCACATCTTCTAAATATAACCTCTATTTTGTAGATTTTTTTAATATTATGTCTAAAATATGAGGGTGGAAAACTTCCATCGTGTACTCAGAGTGGCGATTATCATTTCTATTCCACTTAGGGTACACCCATCATTCTTGTTTTTGGTCTACAATAATTGCTATATTGTCTCTGGCCCTCATCATAGACAATATAGGAACAATTATTGGTGTGTGGTACCTCATTCAGTCACTATTCCCTTGTAGTCTTGCGGCAAGATATATTATAGTGGGCTTCACAGGGTCAAGTGTCAGTCACCAATATTCTTTGTGTGTTTCCTGCATAACTCCTCATTTGGTCCCTCCTTTGAGTTAGTTTTTGTTCTACCCTCCACAAACTTTCAATCTGTCGAGCCATCAGGAATATCGTTTCATTGTCCCTTCTTGGTTGTAGGATTCTGGTATAGTGGTTCGTTTTCAATTTGGATTTAATTGTCATTCCAATTGCATGCTCTAAGGGACAATTCAAAAGTCACAAGAGGTTCATCCCTCATATAGCTTGCTTTATCAAGGTTGTAGGACCCACTTTGGCCTGGAAATAATGAGTTGTAGGTTCCTTGATGATATCAGTCTCAAATTTTCGTTTTCTCAGTCCAACCCATACATCATTTCTTACTTCATATTTAGGGCCATAATTGTCCTATTTTGGCCTGTCATGAACTATTTCCAGTTTAGTGGGTTGTTCCAATTTTTCCTTGTCAAGATTTCTTATAGGTATTAGTCTCATATGGAATTGTGTCAACGTATGTTTAGTCAAAGGGGTAGCACACCCGAGGAATCTTCCTCCAAGCATCATCACCTTTTTGGTTGGGATTCAGTTGTGAACTTTATTGATACTATTCCTTTGGAATTGCAGAAGGAAATTCACACCCTTGAAGCAAAATAATTTGGAGATCGCTTATATTATTTAGATTCAAAATTATGTATTGGTGACACCAAATGGGTACCCAATCTAGGAAAATGGAGGAAGAGAATATTATACTTTCTGCACTCAATTTCAACCCATGGGAATATGGAAACTCTTCTTCACATGGTGCTTTGAGATAACCATTTAGATAATTACAAGTTATTCGTCGATCAGGAGGAACTGAAGAGGTTCCTAAGAGGTATCTGTTATGATATGGACAACATGGTGGTTCGTCTGAATAAAATGGAATGTTATATAATCTCATATTTTGATACTGATTAAGAGTCACCTAAGAATGGGAAGAGGTTATTAATGTTCCTCTAGTCAACATGGCCACTGCACCTACCTCTCGATATCTCCTGGTGATTATCTTGGATGAACGAATGCATATTTGTTTCTGCATTTTTCCAGGTGTTGGTCTCTCGTTCTCATGGCGTCATAGTAAGTTACATTTTCCTATATATGTTTTGTCATTGTGTTCTTTCTAAGGTATTTGTTCTCAGTGTGTAATTTTTTGTATACTAGTATCCATGTTTTTTCCTGTGTTGTTAAGTCAACCGCCATTTCAACTTGTTTAAATATGTAGTTTCTCTTTTGTCAATAAATTATTAGTCTTCTCATTAGATCAATATCGCGCTTCAAAAAAACATCAAATGTAATTTTGCTTTATTGTGATATTAATAAAAATCATAAAACAAATATTACAAAATAAAATAAATAAGCTCACAATGAAAAACACATTTTCAAACTTACTTGTCTTAGGAGACGTTAAAACCCCCTCCTCACAAAAGACGAGAGTCAATTCTTGCCGAGAAACTTTACCCTAACTCTGATATCTTAGGATATAAGAAAGGAAATTTTTTAATATAAATATGCATTATTTTCTCCAAAATGTTAATATATAAGAATGGAGAATTTTAATATAATTAAGCATTACTTAATATGTTTTGTTGTTTAGTGTGGGTTGGACCTTCTTGTTCTTAAATTTTCTTCTTACTCTATATGTTGGATAGTGTGGGGTGGGTCTTGTTCTTAAATTTTTTTTTTTTTTAATGATAAAAATGCCAAAACGTTTTTGGCTCTATAAAGTCTTTTAATTTCTTTATAGTCAAAATGTCAACTTAAGGTTTTAGAGTCTATAATCTCTCGACATCTTAGGATGTAAGAAAGCGCATGGAAAATTTCAATCTAGGTTACTATTATGATACTTACTCCACCCGTAGGTTACCATCATGTTGGGGTGGACCTTAATATCCTTAATTTTATTTAGTTGGTGGTCCTTAAATTCTATTTTATTAGCTTAAATAATTGTACGGCAATGAAACACATGTAAGCCACCATTAAAGCCATATTTTCAAAATCATTGCATCATTGTGGTGAGAGTTTCAAACATTGTGCCTCATTGTGCACTTCATCAACCATAAATAAAACATTAAATTTTATAACTTAAAATCATTATGAGCATTATAAAATATTTCAACATTTGTATTTGGTTTACAAAGACTCTTGGTGTAGTTTTAACCTTTTTTCAAAGTGTGGGAAAACATATTATAATTTAATTGTCAAATCAATAGTGAGAATAATTATCTATGGTTTCTATGCACAAATACAGGCTGAATCATCACCATTACTTAAGGAAAACTACGCCACCTAGAATGACTTGTTGGTTGTCCATAAGGGAGCATGCTATAAATAAATAAAATCAATTAAAACATTAATATTAAGTTTTTTTATTTGTGATAAAATTTATTATAATGGCGAGGATAACCATTTTATTTATTAGTGCACCGAGATGTAATCTCCATGTCAATATGGAAGAGATTTTGTTATGTCATGTCTTGTAAACATTTTGACTCGATCAAAATAAAATAAAAATAAAAATAAAAAATGTTAAAATACAAATAACTTCATGGTATTTACCCATGTTATTCATGTGGAATATAACCTATTTAAAGGGGGAAATTAAACCAACCTAGATCCATCTTAACTCTGGATCTACTAAGCACTGAGAGAGATCAAATCCCTTTAGATGCAAACCTCTTTTAAAGTGAAAAGTGATTTGATCCATCTCGGCTTGGTAGATCCATAACTAAGATGTATCTAGGCTGGTTTATAATTCATAAATATTATTGGAGGGGTTAGTCGACTTAGTTGACCAGTGTATTTGAGTCGACATAATCATCTGAGTTTTGGTCTATATTGTGAGTCAATAAACTCCTTGTCGAGTTATCTAACAAAGTTGGTTAGCTACTATAAGTATTGTAACTTTCTAGTGGGAGTATAAATATGCATGTACTTAACACGATGAAGTTCTTGTTGATTGTTGGTATATCAATATAATATAAGGGTGATTTTTATGATTCTCCACTAATTCTGTTATCTCTTTCCTTTTTGTTCATTATGTATATTGTATAAGATTGTTTGGTGTACAGATTATTGTTAATTGATGCATAATTTTCCCTAGACTACAACATTGGTTCTGTTGCCAACATATTTTGGACTTGAGTACATCAAATATGCATATTTAAATGACGAGTTTGGAATATATACATAAGTGGTTAAAAATAAATTAATAACTACCTGAATAACTATGCCCATAGAAACCGACTATTACTAGGAAAAGTGAGGCCGCATTTTCTCACAGAATGTAATGTTCCAAATTTTTAGCTTCCAAGCTAAATGGAACATTAGAGTTAGCAGCAACTATAGTCGGCAAATAAATGGGTAGAGAAGCCCATAAGTCTCCTAAGAAGGATAAAAACACTCCAAGTGTGAAAGGAGACATTCTTTCAAGCTTAATAAAACACCTCTATGTGTGAACATGGATAAAATGCAGCTACTTTGACTTGGTCAACTGCGCAATCTTGGAGGAGAAGAAACCCTAGGAAGAATAATGCAATTTTGGAGGGAAGTGCATCTTTTGATTGAGGAGACCTAATTGGGTGGGCCCAAGGAGAAGAAAACTCGTATTCTATATGAGGAAGAGGATGGGAGCATTGTTCTTCATGCTTTAGATCATTATTCATGTCTCTCTAGACATTTGCTTGCTCTTGCTGTTCAGCAGAGTAGCAGTGTTGTTTAGCACATGGGTGTTCTCGAGCAGGAATCCCACCTCTTCCTTTGAGGAGCCTCACTGGGAGAGCTTTCATTCATCATTCCACATTAGGTTTTCAGGCCAATCTTCAACCATCTTCATCAGCGCAGTTTCTGCAGCAGATATTGTGCAGTGTAGTTGGGTGCAACAGTGGAAGGGATTGATATCCCACTTTCTGAGTGAATCTTTGTTGGAGGGAGATTTCCTTTCATCCAGAGATCTATTTGGAGGGTCTTGGAGCATATTTCAGATCAGTGGTATCAAAGCACACACTTCTTAGATTTTCCAGCACAGTTGTAGCTAGGAACTGCGTTATTTTGGGAGGCAGATTTTATTGCAGGCTTTGGTGGCTTCTTTGTGGCTTTTCCTTGTGATTGAGAGGTTCATTCTCTCATGGGGGGAAGCCTTTGAAGGATCTACATCAGATGAGACTTCTATCAGCCTCTTACACTCTCATGCTTCATGTTTCAGTGAGTATTCATAGATTTCTGAATATTACATTTTGTATTTAGAGTGTTTGATAAGAAACCCTTGCCAGGTTGTCTTGCTTTTTGTATAAGGAGACTAGATCTCATTCCTTAAGAATTTCTGATTAATATATGAGTAGATATATTTTTCTCTAATAATTTTATGTGTAAACCCTCTCTTATATTGCGCAATCCCTTGAGAAGCTACTCCGACATTTTGTAGTCTTGGGGTTTTTCACTAGTTTTGACTACACTAGTGTGGGGGATCTGTTTAGCCCACCTAGTTTGATTTGTTTCAGCTCTATTCTTGGATTTAGGTTGTTTATTGCTGTATATATGGGATCCAAGAGTTAATTTTAGTTTTTTATTTCATGCATGGCTGGAAATGCGTTTTTGATTCTTGCTTCCTGATTTTTCCCAAGGAGGAATATTTACATAGCTATAGACAGAGCCTGAGAAGGGGGTAGATAGCCTCTGGATCTCATCCTCTTTTTAGAGGTGACATGTCCGGTAAATTACCACTCATTCCATCTCTAAAATAGCCTTGTTCATATTTCCGACAAAGGAACACTTCAGTGGAGAAAAAACTGTTGAATTCCATTTCGGAACATTACAGTGGTATCGGAGCTTAAAACTTGGCTCAAACTGTGAAGTTCGAAATTCAGAAGAAGAGGGATCAAGGATGAAGAAGATGAGTTTACTCTCATCCATCTTCAGATCTCAAGGGAAAGAGGGAAGATGCATTGAGATTCCAAAGGGGTCTCAAAGAAGAAGAGGTTGCAATGCGATCTCAAGCCATTACATTTCAGAGAAAGAAGAAGTGGACAGAAACCAGAAATCTTTAGTATGTGTAGAAGGAAGGGAAGATAAGCTGATAAAACTTCTTCCACAAATTATATAGAGCTTTCAAGGAGAGCTGAAGGACATAAGATTGGAGACGGTATCTCCAAAGGAGTATGAATCTAGTGCAGAATCTAGATTTTCACATGGTGAGGAGAAGCATGCAGCTACACACCATAGTGCACAGTGCAGTCAAGGGCCTAGATATATCTTGAGATGGAGGAAGGGAGCTAACATATTACATTTCACATTGTCGGAGCCAAGACCTTCAGCTCATACTCTTGAACAAGAGGACATGGGGGTCTCTTTTTCACAAAGGGATCATGTTGTTGGAAGGTTTCCCACACACATGACTGAAGAAGAGGGAAACATCGCTGTCATATCTAGAGCACATCCAGTGCCTCATGCAGAGGAGGGGGGATCACATCTCTTACAGGAGGGATTCTTGTGCCTTTGCAAGAATTTCCCCAGGATCTCATTCATAGAGGTCCAAGCACAATCGTTGAACAAAATGATTGTGCAGCATTGTAGCTGGAAGAAAAGGAGAGGGAGGAAGATCAGCATCAGTTGATGAGGAGCACAAACACTTCTCTATTTCAGAGAGACAATGCAAGAAAGAGGCAGACTGATGTGCGCAGTCAGGGCAGGGGCAAGGTTGCTCAATCACATATGCAGTCTACTCTTGACATTGATGTCTCACTTCATGGAGGCATCCCACCTGGGAGGCCACCTGATCTTCAGTTGATGAGAGATGTCTTGTCTTTGGGTTCACCACTCTTGGATTTTGGAGAGGTGAAGAGTTTTGAGGAGAGCTTTGGCATGGGGGATGTCAAAGTAGTGGGCAGCAACTTGAGTGGAGCTTCACATGCCAGATCACCAGCACTATCACTGAGGAGGATTGATCCTTATTGGAGGTCTCAGCTTTTTGTAGAGTACTCCAAGGATCTTGGTGCATGCATGATTCTTGACTACCCAGAGGGAGATGACAGATACATGGTGGATGATGTGGTCATCTATTCCTATGACAGGATCTTCTTGACTAGATCTTCTAGTCTCAAGGAGAAGTTGTTACATGCAGCACATGAGGACTTATCTTCTATGCACCTTGATGCATATTTCTGGTTGATGGAGGAGTTCACTTGGGAGGGAATCCAACATTACATATATCAGCATATGGAGAGATGCATAGCTCAGATGGTGATAGAGAGGATGTCATAGCCACCTTCCTACCCATTGAGAGTGAGGGAGAATTTTCAGTTGAACCATTACAGCTCAAGACCTCAAGTACATGATGGAGGAGGTATAATTTCACATTTTTTATTGTAATTATTTTCATTATTTGAGCAGCATGATGTATCAAGAAGATTTGCTTCTTCTTGCATATTATATGATGATGTACTTGCAGCTACTTGTAGCATTGATTTTGGCTACCTTTTTGATGAGCTGTGGGGGAAGCCATATGTCTCTTGGTGTGCACCAATGACACCATATTGTAATTTCATGTTTTCATCTTATGAGATGACTATGGTAGCAGACAAGTGGCTGGTAAAGAACTTGTTGATTCTTACTTTGAAGTAGGCCAAGGGTGCACTGCACTGGTTCCATGAGAGGGACCAAGATGTGCTCTCCGGTTGTCAATTGACAACTTATTTTTATTGTATCTTTCTTCCATGTATTGTTGATGTGTTCTTGTTCAAAGGAAGCTTGTATGAGGGATAGATGAGGCAGAAACAAAGATTTTTTTTGCTATGGTTGCACTTGAAAGAGTATGGGAAAAATTCTTCCCATACTTTTCATGATATTTCCGAAGAGAAGAAAGGCACATTAATGGTGCAAGGAGGCTACCCTTCAGCATTGAAGGATCATGAGAGATTTCCATGTTGGAAGGATATTTTCTCACATAGCAGCATAATGGTGGATGGCTTTGGCATGTGGAATGTCAAAGGGAGAAGTCATTGATCTGAAAATGGAATGTACTTGTTTAATTGTGCAAGGTATCCATTTCCCAATATATTTCAAATGATCTGAAATTGTGAGAATAAACTATTTCCTTTTCAGAGATGGACTGAAGGGGCATTCACTGGACATGTCACCTCTAAAGAGAGGATGAGTTCCAGAGGCTACCTGGCCCTCTTCAGACTCTGTCTAAGGAAATAAGATATAAACACTAATATCAAAATCAATGAAAGTCTTTTGTTTTTGAATTCAGAGTGTTCATTGATCTGTTTTAAGTGTGAATAAGCAAGAATATAAGTTCTGCAATTTGTGTGAAGAGGTTTGAAGTTAAAACAACAAGTTTTGCTTCCTGTATAAACTTGATTTAGAAAAGCATGCTCATGAAATTTTACTGTTTAAACTATCAAATTCTGGAAATAAACAGCCATAAAACACAGATGAACAGCAGATGTTTGTTTAAGCGGTTCACCCCTCTTCTGGGCTACCTCCGCTGGTCCAAAAGCCTCTAATTAGGCTCAGTATTTTTTTGATTAAATGCTTCAAATGAAATTACATCTGTATAAAGTTCTCCAATGAGAAAATAGACTGCTAAAACAGACTCAGAACATCCAAATCAGTAGAAATAGACTACAAATTCACCTCCATTGGAGGAAGGTAGCCCAATGCAGCAATCTTTCCCCTTGGCCCTGATGGCTTCTCTGTCAAAAGCGCTGTAAAATTCGCAGATACAATGCTCTGATGGCTCTGCAGACACCTCCAACAGCTCCAAAATTCTCTCTACACCCAAAAATCAAAAAAAAATTCGTCTCAAAAGACCTTCCCAATCAAAAGTTATGGCACATTTACTGAACTGCCTCTTTCTCCTTAGGAAACTCCACTAAATGTGGAGGAACTGTGGATAACTCGACTAAAAAGGTGGAAGCGCTCCAAATATGGCGGACCCGCCAAGCTTATCCGCCGGTTTAAACTGTGGCAATAAATGTGGAGTGGGCGCGTTCACATGGGATTCGGCGGTGGTTAACCGTTTGTAATAAACATTGAACGGATTGTTTTAAATTTATATTACATAACGGTTGTTTAAACCATAAAACCCACTTTATACGCGTTAACCAAAGTTTATATCCGCCAAGCGCGCTGATGGTTTAAAGTCTCGGTTCCGGCCGGCGGTCGTGTGGGAATGGGGGCTGGCCCTCCGGGGCTGGCCCCCTTCGGGCCCCGCCCGAAACAAAAACACAGTTTAATTAGAATTCCTTCCGCACTATTTTCAACGAACAACACGTAGCACAGTTGGTAAAACCGTTCATTGCATTCCCACAGGTCGTGGGTTCGATTCCTGCGTGCTAACCAAAAATTTTAACATGCCAATTCCATTCGGCCTTGGGGCCACGTGGCGGCCTCCGGGTTAGCCACGTGGCACCCGTTGATTGGCTGATCTCCGAATATTCTGCGGAATATTCCACAGAATATTCTACAGAATATTCTGTGGAATATTCCTTTTTTAATAAAAATTTTTCCAAAGTCTAATTTTGCCATTTTTTAATGAAATTGACAAAACTTTGAAGCTGAATAACTTTTGCATACGGAGACCATTTTTCGAACCGTTCGCGGCGCCGGAATCAGGAAGACGAGCACTATCCAGTCGATCTGTTTTGGAGCTATTCTGAGCACTTTCATTTTTAAGCATTTTTCACCAAGAGACTTGATCTCCTGATGGAGTCCTTATTCCTTAGACCTTATTACAAAGGCCTACAGCGTTGTCACATAGGAGCATGTTCTTATGGATGAGATATTCCAAAGGGAGGAGGTATCCCTTCTTCTTGCAGATTTTTATGAGTGTATCCTCATGGGAGGACTTATTGGAGGATCTCAATTTCATTCTACTCACTATATATGGTAGAGAATGCATTTCTATACTTGTTGATTAATCTATTGAGTATTTGTACCTTCTCACCATGTTTGCACAGTGCATTTCTCCCTAGAAGAGTAGGAGAATTTTTGGTCTTCATGGTCACTTTAGGGCCAATGTTTGTGATGATGGTAGCCCATATATACATGACATGAGGCAGGTGTATTGTTATTTTGTATATGTACAGATGATATACATTTATGCTTACTTCCTCATGTTGGGAGAACATACATATTCAACTTGTAACTTGTTGCAGGAGCACTTTCCATATGACATTATCAAGCAACAGTTGGGAGAACTGCGCAGTATCCACCAGAAATACCATATGTATCATCCAAACTTGCACATAACTTTCATCCATTTCCTGATTTGGATGCCATGTGGTGATGATGTGCCATTCATCTTGAATGGAATAGTTTGGGTTGGCATGAATCATGATCTTGGAGGAAGAGTCTTTGGAGGCTCAATCTTCTTCTTGCCATTGGAGGGAAATCATGTTTCGGCCCAATATCAGCATACCCTCTACACTTATCATGAGTGGAGAAGAGGACAGCGTGGGATAGTCCCTCTTGCCTATCATGTTCACTTATTTAGCCCACCTTCATTCCAGGAGCACAAGGTGGAAGAGACTTTTCATGAGTTACCATGTTGGAGGGTGACTCACTTCATTTGGATGATTGCATGGATGAGGGAGGCACTCATTCACCATGATGATCATGAATCCTAATTTTTGGAGGCCATGAGACAGCTAGCATGTTTCCATTCACATTTCCCAACTTTGATTGATGCGGACACTTTGGTTTTGCACCCTTGGGAGGAAGCATTAGATGACAGTTTATTGGTAGATTCTCTTGATGCAGTGATGGAGGCCACATGAGGAGGAGGGGAGATATTTTTCTCTCCTTATGCATTTTCTTGAGGACAAGCAAAGATTTTGGAGGGGAGGACTATAATGTTCCAAATTTTTAGCTTCCAAGCTAAATGGAACATTAGAGTTAGCAGCAACTATATTCGGAAAATAATTGGGTAGAGAAGCCCATAAGTCTCCTAAGAAGGATAAAAACACTCCAAGTGTGAAAGGAGACATTCTTTCAAGCTTAATAAAATACCTCTATGTGTGAACAAGGATAAAATGTAGCTACTTTGACTTGGTCAACTGCGCAGACTTGGAGGAGAAGAAACCCTAGGAAGAATAACACAATTTTGGAGGGAAGTGCATATTTTGATTGAGGAGACCTAATTGGGTGGGCCTAAGGAGAATAAAACTTGTATTATATATGAGGAAGAGGATGGGAGAATTTTTCTTCATGCTTTAGATCATTATTCACGTCTCTCTAGACATTTTCTTGCTCTTGCTGTTCAGCAGAGTAGCAGTGTTGCTTAGCATATGGGTGTTCTCGAGCAAGAATCCCACCTATTCCTTTGAGGAGCCTCATTGGGAGAGCTTGCATTCATCATTCCACATAAGTTTTTTAGGCCAAGCTTCAACCATCTTCATCAGCGCAGTTTCTGCAGCAGATATTGTGTAGTGTAGCTGGGTGCAGCAGTGGAAGGGATTGATATCCCACTTTCTGAGTGAATCTTTGTTGGAGGGAGATTTAATTTCATCCAAAGATATGTTTAGAGGGTCTTGGAGCAGATTTCATATCAATGGTATCATACCACACACTTCTCAGAGTTTCCAGCGCAGTTTTATCTAGGAACTGCGTTATTTTGGGAGGCAGATTTCATTATAGGGTTTGGTGGCTTCTTTGTGGTTTTTCCCTGTGATTGAGAGGTTCATTCTCTCATGGGAGGAAGAATTTCAAGGATATGAATCAGATAAGATTTATATTAGCCTATTACACTCTCATGCTTTATGTTGTAGTGAGTATTCAGAGATTTCTGAATATTACATTTTGTATTTAGATTATTCGAAAAGAAACCCTTGTCGGGTTGTCTTGCTTTTTTTTTCAAGAGACTAGATCTCATTCCTTGATAATTTATGATTAATATATTAGTATATCTATTATTCTCGAATAATTTCATATGTAAACCCTCTCTTAGACTGCGCAGTCCCTTGAGCAGCTACTCCAGCATTTTGCAGTCTTGGGGTTTTTAACTAGTTTTGACTACACTAGTGTGAGGGATCTGTTTAGCCCACCTAGTTTGATTTGTTTCAGCTCTATTCTTGGATTTAGGTTTTTTATTGTTGTATATATGGGATAAAAGAGTTAATTTCAGTGTTTTATTGCATGCATGGCTGGAAATACATTTTTTCTTCTTGCTTCCTGAGTTTTCCGAAGGAGGAATATTTACATAGCTATAGACAGAGCCTGAGAAGGGGCCAGCTAGCCTCCGGATCTCAGCCTCTTTTTATAGGTGACATATCTGGTAAATTACCACTCAGTCCATATCTGAAATATCCTTATTCATATTTCTAACAAAGGAACACTTTAGTGGAGAAAAATCTGCTGAATTCCATTTCGGAACATTACAGTGGTATCGGAGCTTCGAACTTGGCTCGGCCTGTGAAGTTCAAAATTCAGAAGTAGAGGGCTCAAGGGTGAAGAAGATGATTTTACTCTCATCCATCTTCAGATCTCAAGGGAAAGAGGGAATATGCATTGAGATTCCAAAGGGGTCTCAAAGAAGAAGAGGTTGCAATGAGATCTCAAGCCATTGCATTTTAGAGAAAGAAGAAGTGGATAGAAACCAGAAATCTTCCATATGTGCAGAAGGAAGGGAATATAAGTTGATAAAACTTCTTCCACAATCTATATAGAGCTTTCAAGGAGAGCTGAAGGACACATGATTGGAGATGGGATCTCCAAAGGAGGATGAATCTAGAGAAGAATCTAGATTTTCACATTGTGAGGAGAAGCATGCAGCTGCACACCATAGTGCACAATGCAGTCAAGGGCCCAGATCTATCTTGAGATGGAGGAAGGTAGATAACATCTTGCATTTCACATTGTCGGAGCCAAGACCTTCAGTTCATACTCTTGAACAAGAGGACATGGGGGTCTCTTTTTCACAAAGGGATCAAGTTGTTGGAAGGTTGCCCACACACATTACTGAAGAAGAGGGAAACAATGTTGTCATATCTAGAGAACATCCAGTGCCTCATGCAGAGGAGGGGGGATCACATTATCCTACAGGAGGTATTCTTGTGCCTTTGCAAGAATTTACCCAGGATCTCATACATAGAGGTCCAAGCACAATCGGTGAACAACATGATTGTGCAGTATTGTAGCTGGAAGAAGAGGAGAGGGAGGAAGAGCAGCATCAGTTGATGAGGAGCACACACCCTTGTCTATTTCAGAGAGAAAATGCAAGAAATAGGCAGACTAATTTGCACAGTCAAGTCAGGGGCAAGGTTGCCCAATCACATATGCAGTCTACTCTTGACATTGATGTCTCACTTCATGGAGGCATCCCACCTGGGAGGCCACCTGATCTTTAGTTGATGAGATATGTCTTGTCTTTGGGTTCACCACTCTTGGATTTTGGAGATGTGAAGAGCTTTGTGAGAGATTTGGCATGGGGGATGTCAAAGTAGCAGGCAGCAGCTTGAGTGGAGCTCACATGCCAGATCACCATCGTTCTCACTGAGGAGGATTGATCCTTATTGGAGGTCTTAGATTTTTGTAGAGTACTCCAAGGATCTTGGTACATGCATGATTCTTGATGACCTAGAGGGAGATGACAGATACATGGTCGATGATGTGGTCATCTATTCCTATGATAGGATCTTCTTGACTAGATCTTCTAGTCTCAAGGATAAGTTGTTACATGCAACACATGAGGACTTCTCTTCTATGCACCTTCATGCATATTTCTAGTTGACGGAGGATTTCACTTGGGAGGGCATCCAACATGACATATATCAGCATATGGAGAGATGCATAGCCCGGATGGTGATAGAGAGTATGTCACAGCCACATTCCTACCCATTGAGAGTGAGGGAGAATTTTTAGTTGAGCCATTACAGCTCAAGACCTCAAGTACATGATGGAGGAGGTATAATTTCACATTTTGTATTGTAATTCTTATCATTATTTGAGCAGCATGATGTATCAAGAAGAGTTGCTTCTTCTTGCATATTATATGATGATGTACTTGCAGCTACTTGTATCATTTCTTTTGGCTACCTTTTTGATGAGCTGTGGGGGAAGCCATATGTCTCTTGGTGTGCACCAATGACACCATATTGTAATTTCATGTTTTCATTTTATGAGATGACTATGGCAGCAGACAAGTGGTTGGTAAAGCACTTGTTGATTCTTACTTTGAAGCAAGCCAAGGGTGCACTGCACTGGTTCCATGAGAGGGACCAAGATGTGCTCTTCGGTTGTCAATTGACAACTTGTTTTTATTGTATCTTGCTTCCATGTATTGCTGATGTGTTCTTGTTCAAAGGAAGCTTGTATGAGGGAGAGATGAGGTAGAAACAAATATTTTTGTTGCTATGGTTGCACTTGAGAGAGTATGGGAAAAATTCTTCCCATACTTTTCATGATATTTCCGAAGAGAAGAAAGGCACATTCATGGTGCAAGGAGGCTACCCTTCAACATTGAAGGATCATGAGAGATTTCCATGTTGGAAGGAAATTTTCTCACATAGCAGCATAATGGTGGATGGCTTTGGCATGTGGAATGTCAAAGGGAGAAGTCATGGAGCCATATTACAAAGGCCTACAACATTGTCACATAGGAGCATGGTCTTATGGATGAGATATTCCAAAGGGAGGAGGTATCCCTTCTTCTTGAAGATTTTTATGAGTGTATCCTCATGGGAGGACTTATTGGAGGATCTCACTTTCATTATACTCACTATGTATGGTAGAGAATGCATTTCTATACTTGTTGATTACTCTATTGAGTATTTGTACCTTCTCACCATGTTTGCACAGTGCATTGCTCCCTAGAAGAGTAGGAGTATTTTTGGGCTTCATGGTCACTTTAGGGCCAATGTTTGTGATGATGGTAGCCCATCTATACATGACATGGGGCATGTGTATTTTTATTTTGTATATGTACAGCTGATATACATTTATGCTTACTTCCGCATGTTGGGAGAACATACATATTCAGCTTGTAACTTGTTGCAGGAGCACTTGCCATATGACATTCTCAAGCAACAGTTGGGAGAACTGCGCAATATCCACTAGAGAGACCATATGTATCATCCAAAATTGCACATAAATTTCAGCAATTTCCTGATTTGGATGCCATGTGGTGATGATGTGCCATTCATCTTGAATGGAATAGTTTGGGTTGGCATGACTCATGATCTTGGAGGAAGAGTCTTTGGAGGCTCAATCTTCTTCTTGCCATTGGAGGGCAATCATGTTTCAGCCCAATATCAACATACCCTCTACACTTATCATGAGTGGAGAGGAGGACAACATGGGATAGGCCCTCTTACCTATCATGTTCACTTATTCAGCACACCTTCATTCCAGGAGCACAAGGTGGAAGAGACTTTTCATGAGTTACCATGTTGGAGGGTGACTCACTTCATTTGGATGATTGCATGGATGAGGGAGGCCCTCATTCACCATGATGATCATCACTCCTACTTTTTAGAGGCCATGAGACATCTAGCATGTTTCCATTCACACTTCCCAACTTTGATTGATGTAGACACTTTGGTTTTGCACCCTTGGGAGGAAGCATTGGATGAAAGCTTATTGGCAGATTCTCTTGATGCAGTGATGGAGGCTATTGATGGAGGCCACATGAGGAGGATCAGAGATATTTTTCTCTCCTTATGCATTTTCTTGAGGACAAGAAAATATTTTGGAGGGGAGGACTGTAATGTTCCAAATTTTTAGCTTCCAAGCTAAATGGAACATTAGAGTTAGCAGCAAATATAGTCGGCAAATAAATGGGTAGAGAAGCCCATAAGTATCCTAAGAAGGATAAAAACACTCCAAGTGTGAAAGGAGACATTATTTAAAGCTTAATAAAACACCTTTATGTGTGAACAAGGATAAAATGCAGCTACTTTGACTTGTTCAACTGCACAGTCTTGGAGGAGAAGAAACCCTAGGAAGAATAACGCAATTTTGGAGGGAAGTGCATATTTTGATTGAGGAGACCTAATTGGGTGGGCTCAAGGAGAAGAAAATTCGTATTCTATATGAGGAAGAGAATGGGAGCATTTTTCTTCATGCTTTAGATCATTATTCATGTCTCTCTAGACATTTGCTTGCTCTTTCTGTTCAGCAGAGTAGCAGTGTTGTTTAGCACATGGGTGTTCCCAAGCAAGAATCCCACCTCTTCCTTTGAGGATCCTCATTGGGAGAACTTGAATTCATCATTCCACGTCAGGTTTTTAGGCCAAGCTTCAGCCATCTTCATCATCGTAGTTTCTGTAGCAGATATTGTGCAGTGTAGCTAGGTGCAGCAGTGGAAGGGATTGATATCCCACTTTATGAGTGAATTTTTGTTGGAGGGAGATTTCCTTTCATCCAGAGATCTATTTGGAGGGTCTTGGAGCAGATTTCAGATCATCTATATCAGAACAAATTCTTCTCAGAGTTTCTAGCGCATTTGTAGCTGGGAACTGCGTTATTTTTGGAGGAAGATTTCATTGCAGGGCTTAGTGGCTTCTTTTGGTTTTTCCTTGTGATTGAGAGGTTCATTCTCTCATGGGAGGAAGAATTTGAAGGATCTGCATCAGATCAGATTTCTATCAGCCTCTTACACTCTCATGCTTCATGTTTAAGTGAGTATTCAGAGATTTCTGAATATTACATTTTGTATTTAGAGTGTTTGATAAGAAACCCTTGCCCGGTTGTCTTGCTTTTTGTATAAGGAGACTAGATCTCATTCCTTGAGAATTTCTGATTAATATATGAGTATATATATTGTTCTCTAATAATTTTATGTGTAAACCCTCTCTTATACTACGCAGTCCCTTGAGCAGCTACTCTGACATTTTGCAGTCCTGGGGTTTTTCACTAGTTTTGACTACACTAGTGTGGGGGATCTATTTAGCCCACCTAGTTTGATTTGTTTAAGCTCTATTCTTGGATTTAGGTTTTTTATTGCTGTATCTATGGGATAAAAGAGTTCATTTCAGTGTCTTATTGCATGCATGGCTGAAAATGCGTTTTTTCTTCTTGCTTCCTGAGTTTTCCCAAGGAGGAATATTTACATAGCTATAGACAGAGCCTGTGTTGTGTAAGCAGCTCCAAAAATATAAGAAAAGATATATCAACGCCTTATAAATAAGCCACTTCGAGGGGGCAACCTCCAATACATTACATAAATGAACAATTCTTGGAAGATACAATTTACAAAACCTCCTTTCTATATATAGGAGTCCATGTCGCCATAATGTAATCCTAGTGGGCCACAATGTAGTTCTAGCTGACCTAACAATAATAATGTAAGGGAACAATAATAACAAAATGGGGGTTACAAGGGTACAATAATAACAATAAGGGGGTTACACTAATAACAATAAGGGACTATAATGGTAATATAGGGACCTAACATGCCCCTCTCCTTTAAAAAAGTTGTGTCCTCAACGCTTGAGTAGCTCTGGGTGCTTCTGTATAAAATTCTCATCCTCCCATGTAGAATATTCAGTGGGTAGGTTCTTCCACTTGATGAGATACTCTGAAATTGATCGATTCCGTAGCTGTCGAGTTCTTGTTTTCGTGACCTCTTCAGGTTCCAATATGACTTTTCCTTCCTCATCAAGTTCTGGAAATATTGTTTGAACTGGAATATTTTCACCTATAACCTTCTTTAAGCATGAAACATGGAAAACTGGATGCACTCGCGAAGAAGCAGGAAGCTCCAATTTGTATGCCATAGTACCAATTTTTTGCAACACCTTGTAAGGACCATAGTACTTTGGCGATAATTTATTATCCTTCTTAGCTTTCTTGAGAGACATTTGTTTGTATGGTTGTAGCCGTAAAAATACCCAATCTCCTACATCAAAACTTCTCTCGCTGCGATGTTGATCTGCCTGTTGTTTCATTCGATTTTGTGCCAAATTCAGGTTATCCTTTAAGAGTTGGAGAACTTCTTGCTGATTCTCGATGTGATCTTCCACTACTTGAACCTTCGAATTTTCCCTTAAAGATGATGTGATAGATGGTGGATGATATCCATAAAGTGCCATAAATGTGGTCATCTTTGCTGCAGTATGGAAGGAAGTGTTATACCACCATTCAGCGAGAGGTAACCACTTGACCCATTGTGCTTGTTTATCAGATACAAAACAATGAAGATATCCTTCCAAACATTTATTTACTATCTCAGTTTGACCATCATATTGAGGATGATAAGATGAGCTATGACCTAATTGAGTACCCAAACAAGAAAATAACTCCGTCCAAAAATTTCCAGTAAAAATGGGATCTCTGTCGCTCACAATAACCCTTGGGCTTCCATGTAGCTTTTGAATTCTGTCCATAAATGTAGTAGCAACCGTACTTTCTTTAAATGGATGAGATAATGCACAAAAGTGTGCATACTTGGTAAGTCTATCAACTACCACCATGATGACACTCTTTCCTTCGGACTTAGGTAAACCCGTGATAAAATCCATTGAAATCTCCTCCCAACGTTGACTTGGAATGGATAAAGGTTGTAGAAGTCCCGGGGTCTTAATTGTCTCAACTTTATTCTGCTGGAAAACCAAACATTTCGCCACAAAATTTTGAATATCAGATTTAAGGCCATCCCAAAAAAATTATTTCTTCACCCTGTGGTAAGTTTTTAAAAATCCTGAGTGTCCTCCTAAAGGAGAAGTGTGCAATTCCAAAAGAATATTTTGTTTAGTTGGGAATTCTTACAAAGATATAAGCGATCTTTGTACCATAAGGAATCATTTTTCCAACTAAATGTATCAGATGTACTAGGATCTTGCTGCAACTTTTGAATGAGTATCCATACATCTTTGTCCTTCTTCCATTCATCTCTTGCTTCAGTTATCCAATCTGGCTGGATAATAGAAATGGCACAAAGCAATGCTTCCACCTCTTCATTCTTTCTTGAGAGTGCATCTGCAACAACATTAAGCTTTCCTTTTTTGTATATTATTTCAAAGTCATAACCCAACATCTTTGTGACCCATTTTTACTGCTCTTCTGAAGATAGTCTTTGTTCCAAAGAGTGTTTAAGACTATCATGATCAGTTTTTACCTTGAAGTGTCTTCCCATTAGGTAAGTTCTCCATTTCTTTAGTGCATGTGGTATTGCTAACATTTCCTTCTCATAAATAGGTTTCTGTAAATACTTTCATTTGATTGGACAACTTTCAAAAGCAATGGGTCTTCCCTCCTGCATTAAAACAGCACCAATTCCATTTCCTGAGGCATCACATTCCACAATAAAGGTTTTTGTGAAGTCTAGCATAGCTAAGGCCGGTGCTAGGCACATTGCCTCTTTAAGATGTTCAAAGGCCTTAGTTGCTTCAGGAGTCCATGAAAATGCATCTTTCTTCAATAATGTTGTTATAGGTGCTGCTATTCTCCCATAATTCTTAACAAACTTGCGATAATACCCTGTTAACTCAAGAAATCCTCGCAACTGCTTTATGGTTGTGGGGACTTTCCATTCCTTAATAGCTTTAATTTTGTTAGGGTCTACTTTAACACCCTCGTGAGATACACTATGACCCAGATATTCCACCTCTTGTACTCCAAAGAAACATTTGGATATTTTTGCATATAATTGTTTCTCCTGCAATAATTTGAGCACCCTGTCAACATGTTCAACATGATCCTTCCAAGACCTGCTATAGATTAGTATATCATCAAAAAATACCAGCACAAATTTTCTAAGGAAGGGTCTGAAAATGGAATTCGTCAAACCTTGAAATGTATAAGGTGCATTGGTAAGGCCAAAAGGCATGACCAAAAATTCATAATGACCCTCATGAGTTTGAAATGTTGTTTTTCGAATATCGTCTGTCTTCATTCTAATTTGATGATCTCCTGAACGAAGATCCAGCTTGGTAAAATAAATTGCTCCATGTAATTCATCCAATAATTCATCAATCACAGGAATGGGAAATTTATCTTTAATGGTGAGCTTATTGAGCTCCCTATAATCTGGACACATTCGCCATGATCCATCCTTCTTGTGTACCAATACTACAGAAGCAGAGAAAGAACTTTGACTAGGTTGAATTATACCTGCCTCTAACATTTCTGCAATCATACGTTCAATTTCGCTCTTTTGGAAGTAAGGATATCTATAAGGCCCGATGTTTGGAGGAACACTTCCTGGAATCAAATGAATAGCATGATCATGATCACGAATAGGTGGGAGTCCTTTGGGAGTTTCAAACACCTTGGAATGATCGTCCAAGACTTGTTGGAGATCTGCAGAAATAGATGATTTTGATGTTGGAACTTCTAGTGAGCATAATTGTGCAATTACGCCTCGTTGTTCTTTCTTTAGAAGCTTTGTCATGACATTAGAGCTTATTATCTTTCCCGGCTTCCCTAAAATACCCCGTAATTCGACTTCCTTTCCTTCTGAAAAAAATTTCAAGAAAAGTTCTTGAAAATTAAAAGCTACCGTCCCCAAAGATTGTAACCATTGTACTCCTAGTACAACATCAGCACCTCCCATAGGAATGGAAAGCATTGGACTAGTCAATACACATTCCCCCATGGTTAGCTTGATATTATGGCATTTTCCAGAGCAATTTATAGTTCCTCCATTTGCAACCATCACTTGACATTCTGGTGCTGGGTATAGGAAACAATTTAATTCATTGGCTACCTTACAATGAATAAAATTATGGGTGCTACCTGAATCAATCAACACTATTACCTTTCTCTTCTTGATTTGTCCTTTTATCTTGAGAGTTTGAGGAGTGGTAATTCCTGCCAGTGCATTACACGATATGGTTGGATTCATTTCTTCCTCTTCTGGGGCTGGTTCCTGGTGTATATCCTCTTCTTGTTCATTTTCTTCTTCCTCTTCACAATCTATGTAAAATAATTTCTTATCAGCACACTTATGACCTTTAGTGTATTTGCTATCACAACTGTAGCAAAGCCCTTTTGCTCTTTTTTCTTCCAATTGTTGTGGTGTCAACCTTGTAGGTTGTGGAAATCTAGGTGTAGAAACACTTCCTTCTTTATAGAAGTGAGTGGTAGGCTTCCTTGTCGCCATAATTTTACATTCAATTTTTCTTGCCAACCTGAATCCCTTCTCCAATGAATCAGGTTCCAGAACGCGCAGTTCATGTTGGATGCTATCCTTTAAAGTTCCTATGAAGAGATCAATCCTGTGTTCCTCTGGAATATCAGTTACCCTTATATTCAATTTTTGGAAGTCCTCAATGTGCTCCCCTAGTAAACCCTTTTGTTTGACATTTATAAATTGGCTAAAGAAGGTGTTGCTCTTTGTATCCTCATAATGTGCTATCATTTCCTCCTTAAAAATTGACCAAGTGACAATTTTTTTATGGGAGAAAAGCCATCTATACCATACAAATGTATTTTTTTCTAAATGTAAAGTTTCAATGCATACCTTTTGTGTGTTTTGCACATTATGGAGATCAAAATATTGCTCCATCTGTAGTATCCATGTTACAGGATCGTTTCCATCAAACTTCCTCATATCCATTTTTGGAATATGGTGGTTCTTCCCACCAACATTAGAGCTTATGAAATCACAATTAACATTTATTTTTTTCTCATCATGAGTTTCCTCTACTCTCTTTTCACCATTAGGAAAAATTTCTTGTATCAACTTTGTCAAACCTTCTATGTCTGCTTTTAGATCATTCTTCATGTTTTCCATTTTAGATTCCATGCTATATTCCATGCCATCTATCTTAGATTCCACATATTTCTTCAAACCATCCATATTATTCTTCACACCATCCATCTTTGCTTCCATGCCTTTCTTCAAAACTTCCATTTCATTTTTGGCTGCTCTTTGCGAGAGCGAAATTTGGTGCACTTGCTCTTGTAATTTTGATAGATCATGTTTCAATTATTCATATTCATGAGTCATAGTAGAGCCTTCTAAAGGTTTAATGGGTGTTGAATTATTTTTACGGGGCATTTTTTAGAACCCAATACTGATATCTATTCTACAATATTCCCTTGGAATCAATTCAAATTGATTTTTCAAACAAGACTTATGAAATTCGGAAAAAAATACACACCTTTTTCTTGCTTTTGAGGAGCTCGATATTGAAATTTGATTATCTCTGTGATTGCAGCTCTTCAATATCTAAAATTCAGCATTGAATTATCCCTCTGAGTTCTCTTTTGAATGCCATATGTCTGAACTAATTTGGATTCTCCAAGACAAAGGTATGTCCAATCTCCCACAATGACCTAATTATGGACTGGTTCAATAGAGTGAACTTGTACGACTTGCCACGTGTCACTGTTTCGTCCTTCGCCTTTGAAATTGATAGCCAAGAAACTAAATTCTGTGTACTCATGACCACTTTTTACAGCACTCCAATCCGATGCTTAGAGAGAGATAGTTATTGAACTTTTCCCACGATCACCTATTTGAGATGAAATTCGGGAGCCTGAAAAAGCAATATCTTCCACAGATCATATCTCCAAAAATATTGCGAAACAAGCTCTGAAATTTTTTGACACGTTTCCTCAAGATTTCAGCTTCGCACCCTAAAAATGTTAGATTTTGAACCTTCGTTGAAAAAAATTTATAGTGCAAATTCCACGATGACCTATTTAGGAGCCTGAAAAAAGACCTAACTTCCACAGATCATATCTCCGAAAATATTGCGAACCAAGCTCTGAAATTTTTAGACGATCTTCCTCGGGATTTCAGCTTCGTACCCTAAAAATTTCAGCTTTTGAAACTTCATATAAAAAACGTTATAGCAAAAATTCCACGATGACCTGTTTGGAGCAGCGAAACCCTAGAATCCAAAGCTCTGATACCAAATGTTGTGTAACCAGCTCCAAAAATAGAAGAAAAGAGATATCAACACCTTATAAAATAATCCACTTCAAGGGGGAAAGCTCCAATACATTACATAAATGAACAATTCTTGGATGATACAATTTACAAAACCTCCTTTCTATATATAGGAGTCCATGTGGCCATAATGTAATCCTAGCCGACCTAAAAATAATAATTTAAGGGCACAATAATAACAAAATGGGGGTTACAAGGGTATAATAATAACAGTAAGGGGGTTACACTAATAAAAATAAGGGACTATACTGGTAATATAGGGACCTAACAACCTGAGAAGGGGCCAGCTAGCCTCCGGATCTCATCCTCTTTTTAGAAGTGACATATCCGGTAAATTCCCACTCCATCCATCTCTGAAATAGCCTTGTTCATATTTCCGACAAAGGAACATTTCAGTGGAGAAAAATATGCTGAATTCCATTTCAGAACATTACACAGAAACTTAGAAAAAATGCATTGAATCAATCCCACTAGAATTAAATAAATACATTGACCAATCATCTAATGTGTCGACCCAAAAATTATGTGTGGTTAATTTAAAACAAAAAATAAAAAAATGAACAAATCTTGTTTTTTAAGCTCCTGTGGTTTTCGGTTATTGAAGAGCTTCCCGAATTATCCACAATATTTTGGAACATTTGTCGACGTTTCGAATCCAAACGTTGGGATTCAAATGTCCTGAAGATGGATCCCCGTTGGGATTTGAAACGTCGACAAATGTTCTGAAATACTGTGGAGTTGGGATTCAAATGTCATGAAGATGGATCCCCGTTGGGATTCGAAACGTCGAAAAATGTTCCAAAATACTGTGGATAATTCGGGAAGCTCTCCAATGAAAAAATCTACATGGTCGAAACAGTACTCAATGATTTTGCAAGGAGCAAGTGATTGAAGAAAACAATTCAATCGATAGAATCAAGGAAAGGTTTTGTGATGATTTCCACAAAGGTTTTTTTCTACACCATACCTACCTTATTACACAAATTCATCCTCAACAAATCATTCAAGCACATCATCAAGTATGGAGCACATTTATATCTAGTACCAAAGTCTAACCACGCCAAGCCCCAATCTAACTAGGAGAAATTTCTTGACACTCACTATAAAGACACTAAAGAAGCATGGGATTGTGTTTTAAGAAAATGAAACTACTTGCTGAAAATTCGACCACTAACCAATAGTAATTTTGGGTTGGAAATGGAGGGTAGACGTCTCTGAGAAAAAAATAGAGAAGAAAAAATTCGGCTAAAGTTTAGAGTTGACATGAAAGGAATACGGTTGGTTGGAAAAGTATAGGGGTACACTCTTGGTAAATATTCAGAGAGAAAAGCTTGATGGTGAATGTAGTAGTACAAATGAACAATCAACATCTAGAAAATTGAATGGGAAAAAATAAAAATAAAATGACATGATATCTGTGAAACAAGCCTCCAACAGTCACACTGAAAGAAAGCTCCATAGCAACAAATTGAGGATGCATGGGACTCATCTGCGGTTTCTAAGGAGTAACTATATTGGAGAGGCATAGACCTAACAACTCCATTGAGAATTGATACTCTAGAATTAATCTTTAGTCTAAGAAAGCATGTAGATAGTATGGAAGTGGATTACTCAGAACTAGAGATACCATGATCTCCGAAAGAAAATATAATAAGCCCTAGTGTAAGAGACTTCCTAAAATAGAGGCTCCATATCAACTTAGAAACTTCCTCTATTTGGGATAGAAGAGATGACCAAGAAAATATGAAATATTTTCCCCTAATATAAATCCCAATAGTTAAGTAGAGTTGGAATATAAATAGTGAGGAAAACAAAGACATACTTTCCATATCAGAGATCTCATGAAAATTCCCCCCCTTGTTGAAATTAATATCCACTGAAGAAGACAATTCAAGGCAAAAAAAAAAACTATGGCATCCAAAGACAAACCAATTCATCGATCATTTAGAGAAACCATGTCAAATGGATGACATCTCACTGAAAAAATTGAGTGTATAATTTGAAAGTGAAAAGTGTTACCCAACAATTGAAAAGATACAAATTCAACTATAAAAGTAGAAATCGACACAATAACAAAAAAAATTAAGACAATACAAGTAATCACTGTAGTTGGATCACCTTCTATTTTAGACACTTCAATACAAGATCCTCCAGAGACAGAAATTATGGGAATAAGATTAATTTCCCTATATGAGGGTGATGAAGACCCCATAAAGCACTAGTTTTTGTGCAAAGTCGATAATGCCGATGATAAAGCCAAACAAATGGCTTAGTTCATGAATGCCCATAGAAAACAAGTCCTCACTTGGTTTGTGAAATTTACAGATAATCAAGCCATAACTCAGGAAAAAATCAAGAAAAGTTTCCTTGCATATTTTAAAGCTCAATATGTTAAGCATCTTGTAGCCCAAAAACTAAAAGAATTAAGCAAAAACTAGGATAGACAATATGAAAATATGATAAAGGGTTTAAAGTTTGTTAAGTGTTATAATACTATATGACATCAATGAATCTATCTTAGTAAAAAGGTACACTGATAGACTATCACAAAGAATCAGAGGGCCCTTAAGAATGCATGAAATCACATCATGTGAAGAAGCTTTAAAAAATGCCCAAAAAATTGAAGCAAAGGATGACTGGCCATGGACATCCTCATCGATGGAAAAAATAATTAAAGAAAAAGTTGAGCAACTACAACAATGTTTCATGAACCTTAATCTACAATGCAATTAATTATGATACACAAATTGTTGTAGTAAATGGAACATTAAAGGACAATTGCAAATTCATAGATCATATTGAATAAGATGTTCAACATATACAAACAAAGATATATTATGATATTTTCCAAGTTGCTTCAAATCATACTATGAGATCATTTCAATACAACTTAAATAATGAAAAACCAAAGTGTTGTGCAATATGTGTGGAAGCTACCCACTCCATGCATGAATGCCAATTAAATAGTTGAAATAAGCTCATCTATCATACCATTTACCATACACAATTTTTTGAATAGTCGGCTAATCTAGAAACCCAATCCAGACTATGAAACATGTATCAAGAAAGAGGTAATGGATACCAGGTATGCGAAGTATATCAAGGGAATCAAAACAACTAGGGTGGATTCAATGGAATATTTGGGTGTGCTTGAGTGTGGGGTTGAGAATGAATTTATACTACACTTGCTAGCAAGAGGGGCACATCATACATGACTTTCCATCAAAAGACAAAACTAACCTATGCTTATGCAACATTTTATGGATTTGGTGATCACTCTCTAGTCGTTTTCCCTATAATACTTGAAAAAATAATGAATAAGAGAGTTATAAATCTTCTCTGCTTTGTCCCAAAACAATATGTTTTAAATTTCAAAAACTTGTGTGTCATCCTCAGATTAGGGGCGGGACAAGAAGGAAAATCAAAAACATAAAAAATGACCTGACCAACAAAATTCATTGATCCATACCCTAACCTACAACATTGGGATGATATTATAAGAGAAGAAATCAACTTTTTAGAAACAAATATGCAAATAAAATACTCACTAGAGAAATATCATAAAAGACTTTCTATATTTTCTAAAATGTGAACAATCAATTGGTCGTCAAATTAATCTCCTTCGCATACTCAAAGATTATAAAGAAGATCAAATGACATCTAAACCAAGAGAAGGATATTAGTGTCTCCTGTAGGTTGGTGCCTACAAATAAGAGAAGGGATTGGTGTCTCATATAGGTTGTTTCCTACAAGATATTTTATATAAATAATTTTTGTGGTTTTCCCCCATAAGGGTTTCCATGTATATATTTTTTTACATGTTCAATTCATGAGGCTGAAGCTTTAAAATGTTTAAATTTTATATATGTAAAAAATTTCATTATATTGATTCAACCCCCCTCTCAATATAATTGTGAATCCAAAAATTGATATCAAAGTAGGTTCATTTTGAGCCAACCTAACATTTGGAAGGAAGATCTCATGGGGACCAATGACTAGTTAGGATGGTTCTTTCTCAAACAAAGTACCACTATTCGATGGAACCAATTATCCTTTTTTGAAAGTAATGATGATGGCCTATCTGATATCTCTTGGTGTTAACATTTTCCTATCTATTTAGGATGGTTATCAAGTTATACAAATTCCTCCAGTTGGTTCATATGGTAAAAAGGCCTGTGTAAGTAATGCAAAAACAATGAATGTCATTTTGTGTGTCCCAGTAGAGTCAAAATTTGTCAATTTAATGCAATGTAAATCTACAAAATACATTTGGGACAAACTTTAGAGTACCTCTAAAGGGTATGCAAAATTAAAAAGAGTAAAGCTTCAAACTTACACAAGGAAATTTGAGAGTTTGAAGATGGATGAGGATAAAAACATTGCATGTAATATCCAAAAATAGGGAAAATCTACAACAATAAGAATATCTTAAGATATTCTAAATTTGGAGCTACAACAATACATGAGAACAAATGAAGTACTGTAGAAAATTATCTCATGAAATTTGTCTGGAATACCCTTCCATCAGATTATGAACATATCAACAAACTAATGCCTTTATACATTGTCTCCTAGTGGGGAAAAGCAGCAAAATAGACCCCCAAAACATTATTCCTAGGTAACTGCATTATAAACAGGGGAAATAATGGTTTTCTCCCTTAGCATATAGACTAAGGACCTAGCATACAAAATGGGATCAGAAATAAATCCCTTTGATATGTTAAACAGGTTGCCCGACCTTACAATGTCTTAGAAACACCTAAATCCCATGAAATTTAATTATGTAGAAAATACTGAAGCATGTACAGCATTAATCCATGAGGGTTTCTGCAACATTACAATATAAAAACATATGTCTGGAGATTGATGGCCCAATATTCTAAGAAAACAGAGATCTGGCCTCCTTATTGCGTTATAGAGTTAAACCGACAAGGGTTTCTTGAGACACATGTACAAAAAGAGCAGATCTAATTTATTAAGCTCAGAAATAGCACAGTATCACTGCAAAAACACATGAATTTGGTTGAATAATAAAAATAGGGATAAAGATCCATCTCTAGCTTTCTGGGAGAAGGGTTGGCCCTTTCCCCAGGTAACTAGCTCCAAAACAAGGGTTAAAACCCTGCTGCAACAACTCTCTGGAAAAGGACATATTTCTTGCAAGGGACTACGTTGTAGAAGAGTAGACATGCTTTGGCCTACTACCAAGATATTAAATAAGATCACAAATCTAATTTTTGGATCTCTCAAGAGAAGGAAGGCACCCTCTACTGAGAAACAGACCCGGGAGTGGAATGATCAATATTTCACTGCAACACCCTGCAACACAACATTACGCTGCTACAGAAATAAAATTGTGACTAAATATTTCTACTTGGCCTCAAGCCTGGATGTGGAACAAATTAGTACAATACTCTCCCAAGAGGCCTCTCAAGGGAAGCAGTTGGATTCCCGCTCGGGAACACCCGATGCTCAACAACACTGCAACCCTGCTAAATAGCAAGAGGAAGCCAAAAGTCTAAATAGACCAAATAATAATCTAAAACATGAAGAATAATGCTTCCATCCTCTTCCTTAAATAAAATTTGAGTTTGCTTGCCCTTGGCCCCACCCAATTAGGTCATTTCTATCAAGAGATTCATCTCCCTCCAAAACTGCGTTATTCCTTCCTTGATCCCTGCTCCTCCACATCTGCGTTGTTGACTTAGTCAAAGTATACTGAATCAACCTGATATTATCCTTGTTCACACATGGAGGTTTTTTATTAAGCTGCAAGGATTTTCTCCTTACACACTTGAAATTTTTTTATTCCGCTTTAGGAGACTTATGGGATTTTCTACCCATTTATTCACATGTTAAAGAAACTGTTAACTCTAATGTTCCATTTAGCTTTGTAGCTAAAATTTGGGAATATTACAGTCCTCCCCTCCAAAATATTTTCTTTTCCTCAAGCAAATGTATAGGGAGAGAAAAATTTCTCCCCTCCTCCTCGTATGGCCTCCCATCAATGGCCTCCATCACTGATGTAATAAAACTTCCATCCAATGTTTCCTCCCAAGTGTGCAAAACCAAATGGCCCACATCAATCAAAGGTGGAAAGTGTGAATGGAAACCTACTTGTTGTCCCATGGCCTCCTCAAAGTAGGATTGATGAAAAACATGGTGAATTAATGACTCCCTTACCCATGCTATCATCCAAATGAAATGAGCCATCCTAGGTAGCTCATCAAGAGAATCATCAACCCCAGTTTTATACAATGTATTGGGGCTGCATGGAGAGATTAGATTATTCCATACAAATGGTTTCTCTCTCCATTTATGGTAAACATGGGGTTTTTTCTATCCTTGGGCTGAAATGACATGGCCTCCAAGAATGGCCCAAGTTTCCCCATCAAACAATTCAGCCATGAAGTTCCTCCTCAAGTTCTTCAAGTGGCTCCTCCCACAAGAAAGGAAAAATAGTGATGTGGAAATCATGGTTTTCCCATGGTTCCTCATGAAATATACAACATGTAAAGTGGGGAGAATCATGCTCCCAATGGGCATCTCTAATACCTCCAGCACTCTCAAAACAATGCTTCCCATGAATATAAAAATATTAGTAGTAAATGGAAGCAAAATGCAATAAAAACAAGCTGCCATATGACAACTAGAAAGTGGTTCATAGTTCCACCAGGGGAACCAGCACAATGCATCCTTTTCCTGCATCAAAACAAAAAATAACAAGTGCTTTCCAAGCCATTTGTTTGCTACCACAGTCATCCCATAAGATGGAATCATGAATATACAATATGGTGTCAATGATGCACACCAAGAATTATGTGGCTTCCCCCACAAACCACCAACAAGGTAGCCAAAGTCAATGCTACAAGTAGTTATACATTAAGCAAGAAGGGATGATTCTCCTTGATACATCATGCTGCTCAAACAAGGAAGAGAATTACAATACAAAATGTGAAATTATACCTCCTCCTCATGTACTTGAGATATTGAGTTGAAATGGCTCAACTGAAATTCCTCCCTCACCTCCAGTGAGTAGGGAAGTGGCTATGACCTCCTCTCTATCATCATCCGGGCTATGCATCTCTCCATATGCTGAAATATGTCATGATGGATGCCCTCCCAAGTGAACTCCTCTGTCAAAGAAAGATATGAATCATAATGCATGGAAAGGAAGTCCTCATGTGCTGCATGTAATAGCTTCTCCTTGAGACTAGAAGCTCTAGTCAAGAATACTCTGCCATAAGAATAGATGACCATGTCATCCACCATAAATCTTACATCTCCATCCGAGTCATCAAGAATCATGTAAGCACCAATATCCTTGGAGTACTCTACCAAGACTTAAGACCTCCAATATGGATCAATCCTCCCAAGAGACAACGATGATGGTTTGGCATGTGAAGCTCTCCTCATGCTTCTGCCTGCTACTTTAACATCCCCCATGCCAAATTTATCCTCCAAACTCTTCACCTCTCCAAAATCCAAGAGTGGTGAATCCAAATACAAGATGTCTTCCATCACCTCTAGATCTGGTGGCCTCCCAGGTGGAATGCCCCCATGTAGTGAGACATCAATGTCAAGAGTAGACTGTACATATGGTTGGGCAACCTTGCCCTTGCCCTCACAGCGCAAATCAATATACCTCACCCTTGTATTATATTTTTGAAATAGAGAAGGGTGTGTGCCTCTCATCAAGTGATGTTGCTCTTCCTTCCTACCTCCTCCTTCCATTTGCAATGCTTCACAATCATGCTGCTCACTGATTGTGCTTGGACCTCCATGTATGAGATCCTGGGGAACTTCTTGCAAGGATACAAGAATCCCTCCTGTTGGAGCATGTGCTCCTCCTCCCTCTGCATGAGGTACTAGATGTGCTCTAGATGTGACAACATTGTTGACCTCATCTCCATCAATGTGTATGGGCAACCTCTCAACAATTTGATCCCTTTGTGAAAAAGAGATCCCCATGCCATCTTATTTAGGAATATGAAATAAGGATCTTGCCTCTAGCAAGGTATCATGCAATATGTTAGCTCCTCCCATGGTTTTCTGAAGTGGAGTGAGTTTTATAGTCTCCTTCATCATATGCAAGGTTTTTTTTCTCTTAATTTTTTCTGTTCATGTGTCTTATGAAGTTTCCCATCAAACCTTCCCACCAATGTTTTAATGAATCTTGCATAAGAGGAAGTGTTTGCATTTTTCAAAGAACAAGATTTAAAAATCCACCATGCATAGGCCTTACCTCTAAGATGCAGCACTGTAATTCTGATGGCTTCATCTTCAGAAATATGGTGCTGCTGTAGATAGGAGTCTAGCTCCTTCACCCAAGCTTCAGTTGAACATGTAGGTGAACCTTCAAAAGTAGATAGAAGAAATCTATCTGTATCCTGCTACTTACTCTTCTCCACCTGGATCTTGAAATACTCTTGGAAATTGGTATGATCTCTAAACCTCTCAGTTTAAGATTCATATCCCTGCAGCAATTCATTAAGAGTTTCCATCTTAGGCATTCTCCCTCTCATCCATCTCAAGATAGATCTGGGTACTTGACTGCGCTATGCATCATGGTGTGTAGCCGCATGCTCACACTCACCATGTGAAAATCTAGATTCAGCTCTAGATCCAAAATCCTCTAGAGTTCCCATCTCCATTCTTATTTTCTTCGGCTCTCATTGAAACCTCTGCATAGATCTTGGAAGAAGCTTTGTAAGCCTGTCTTCCTTTCTCCCCTCACATAATGGAGCCTTCTCTTTTCTGTCCATCTCTCCTAAAAGTATAATGGCCTGAGATCCATAGACTGAGCCAAGATTGAAGCTTTGATACCACTGTAATATCCCAAAATAGGGAAAATCTACAATAATAAGAATATCTTAAGATATTCTAAAGTTGGAGCTACAGCAATACATGAGCACAAATTAATTACTACAGAAAATTATCTCATGAAATGTGTCTTGAACACCCTTCCATCAGATTATGAGCATATCAACAGAAGAATGCCTTTATACATTGTCTCCTAGTGGGGAAAAGCAGCAAAATAGACCCCCAAAACGTTATTCCTAGGTAACTGCATTATAACCAAGGGAAATAATGGTTTTCTCCCTTCGCATATAGACTAAATACCTCACATACAAAATTAGATCAGAAAGAAATCCATTTTGATATGTTAAACAGGTCTCCCGGCCTTACAATGTCTTAGAAACAGCCAAATCCCATGACATTTGATTATGCAGAAAATACTGAAGCATGTACAACATTAATCCATTAGGGTTTCTACAACATTACAATATAAAAACATAGATCTGGAGATTGATGGCCCAATATTCTAAGAAAACAGAGATTTGGCCTCCTTATTGCATTATAGAGTTAACTCGGCAAGGGTTTATTGAGACACATGTACAAAAAGAGAAGATCTGATTTATTCAGCTCAGAAATAAATCAGTCTCACTGCAACATGACATGAATGTGGCTGAATAATACAAAGAGGGATAAATATCCCTTCCTCTAGCTTTTCAGGAGAAGGGTTGGCCGTTTCCCTAGGAAACTAGCTCCAAAACAAGGGTTAAAACCCTTCTGCAACAAATCTCTGGAAAAGGACGCAGTTCCTCAAGGGAATACAATGTAGAAGAGTAGAGGTGCTTTGGCCTGATTCCAAGATAGGAAATAAGCTCAGAAATCTCCTTTACTAATCTCTCAAGAGAAGGAAGGCACCCGTTACTGAGAAACAGACCCGGGAGTGGAATGATCAATATTTCACTGCAACACCCTGCAACACAACATTACGCTGCTAAAGAAATAAAGTTGTGACTGAATATTTCTACTTGGCCTCAAGCCTGGATGTGGAACAAATTAGTACAATACTCTCGCAAGAGGCCTCTCAAGGGAAGCGGTTGGATTCCCGCTCGGGAACACCCGATGCTCAACAACACTACAACCCTGCTAAACAGCAAGAGGAAGCCAAAAGTATAAATAGACCAAATAATAATCTAAAACATGAAGAATAATGCTTCCATCCTCTTCCTTAAATAAAATTTGAGTTTGCTTGCCCTTCGCCCCACCCAATTAGGTCATTTCTATCGAGAGATTCATCTCCCTCCAAAACTACGTTATTCCTTCCTTGATCCATTCTCCTCCACATCTGCACTATTGAATTAGTCAAAGTAGACTGAATCAACCTGATATTATCCCTATTCACACATGGAGGTGTTTTATTAAGCTACAAGGAGTGTCTCCTTTCACACTTGAAGTGTTTTTATTTCTCCTTAGGTGACTTATGGGCTTTTCTACCCATTTATTCACCAGCTAAAGATACTGTTAACTCTAATGTTCTATTTAGATTTGTAGCTAAAATTTGGGAACATTACAATGCATCCTTCTTCCTTCATGTGGATAATATTGTTAAAACTATTATATGACTTTATGAAAAGATTGAGGAATCAACTATTGTTCAAAAAGTCTTCATATATCTTCCCTTAATATTGAATTCAAGAGTTTTAACTATAGAAGAAAGAAATATTTGGAAACTCTGAAGATGGATGAACTTCATGGAATCCTCATTGCATATGAAATGAGAGTTGAAAAAGAGAATTCAGGTTCGAAGGTTTTAAAATTATTGGATATAAAATTAAATCTACTTAGAGAAACATTAAAACAACCAATAAAAAATCACAAAACATAAACATAATGTTTTATCCTGGAAAATATCAAACCAAGGAAAAACCAACTAACATAATTTTATTGGTGTCCTTGGCCAAAAATTGGCCAAGTTGGCCAAAACTTAGCCAAGTTGGCCAAGTAAACCTTCACTGCTCACCTTCCATGGCCCATTACAATGAATTTTTCCAAATACTTTTAAATTCTTCATTATAAGATCTAGATTGGATCAGTATATTGTTTGACATCTATCTCAATGCATTCTAAGTGGAAAAAGTGGAGGAATTGACTCATAGGATCGTTTTTACCAGTGGGACCTAGCTTGGCGAAACAAGGTATAAAACCTTTCGGGAGCATTTTGAGGCACCAAATGATGTTTTTGGGGGTTAAAAGTTTGATTCTTTAGCACCCTTCCCTTAATATTCAATGCAAGGGTTTTAGCTATAGAATAAAAGAAATATTTGGAAACTTTGAAGATGGATGAACTTCATGGAATCCTCATTGCATATAAAATAAGAGTTGAAAAAGAGAATTCATGTTTGAAGGTTTTAAAATTATTGGATATAAAATTAAATTTATTGAGAGAATCATTAAAACAAACAAAAACAAATCACAAAACATAAACACAATGTTTTATCTTGGAAAATCTCAATCTAAGGAAAAACCAGCTATCATAATTTGTGTCCTTGGCTAAAACTTGGCCAAGTTGGCCAAGTGAACCTTCACTGCTCATCTCCCATGGCCCATTACAATTAGTTTTTCCATCATTATATAATCTATATTGGATCATTATATTGTTAATCATCCATATCAATGCATTTAAAGTGGAGAAAGTGGAGGAATAATCTCACGGGACCGTTTTTACCAATGGGATCCAGTTTGGTGAAACAGGGTCTAAAACCTTCTGGGAGTATTTTAAGGCATCAAATGATGGTTTTGTGGGCTAAAATTGCGTTGCTTAAATGAAGCATCATTTAATTATATTATACACATAGAGATATTTCCAACAACACAAGAAGCACGTCAATCAGAGTCTGTATGCAAAAGTTATGCAACTCAGAACTTGAACTTCATGTTTTCACACCTACAATTCGGGAAGATGTCGCACCAACCCCCATTATTCATGGAAAAGGGGCTAGCCACGTGTTTTTGATGTGAAAGACTCTATAAGAGTCTATATTGTAACTCTAGTTAAGAGTTGATGTAGTCAAAATTAACCACTAGTAGGCTATCGGGCTTTGTTATAACCATGCCACTAAGTGTAAGAGTCGTTCCATTCTTTTGAGAGAATTTTGTTCCATAGTTGAGAAAATATATCCAAGAGGGATAGGAGGTAGAGAACACAGTGAGTATTTGTGCATTGTAGCTGTTAGCCCCCTATGAATTTTTTGGCAAGCAAACAGGGGGCTAAAATGTTGGTTGAGCCTTCAAGGAATGCATTTCCTCTGAAAACACATCATCCTTGAAGCCTCCTTGTGCCTTTATCCTTTGCTAAATCCTCACTACTGTTTCCATGAGAAAACCCTCTCTGTTGTGAAGAAGAATGCCCAAAAGGCCTCCTTTTCCCTCTTATTTCATTCCCTCTAAGCCTCTGTTTTCATCATTCTTCTTCCCCTTTTAAATTCCCCACTTACCCTTTAAATCATCCCAAATCCCCTTTTAAGCCTTTTAAATTACCTTTTTTTGGCTTAAAACCCCCTATTCCCTTTACTGAATCCATTTCCTGGCCTTAAAAAACATTAAAATTGGGCCAAAGTCACTCTTTTCCATATATGTAGGCTTTGGCCCTTTCGGCTAGCCCCTCAACCACTTCCCCTCCATAAAGCCCAGCACTAAGACCAAGCACTAAGTCAAAGGGTGCTAATTGGAATCGGAAGATGTTCGGTGGCACATTTTCTTTGTCGAGATCAAAATCCCTGATGCGATGGTGTTGTGTTATATAGACCGTGAGCATGTTCTGAGCCATCGATCTTTACAAGATCTGACGATCGGCACTCGTTCCGCATCGCGCCCATCGCTTCTTCCTATTTACCTCCCCAATGGAGTATCAACCATAAATCTCCCTGCCAGATCCAACGGCTATCGCTACATCATGATATCACCAATCGGGAGTTCATAAAGGTGCCACCCTCTATCATCCCCGATTGCGATCCCACGATTGAATCTGAGTCGTCCATCCTGTGTGATCCAATGGTTCAGATCTCATCGCTCCTTGCTCATTACCCTGCCTGTCTTCCCTTCCAATTATATCTCCACCACTGATCCTCTTTGCGATCCAACGGTTGGCGTTGAATCGCTCCATCGCCATCGGAACTTTAAAGTGTGTCACCCCTTGTTTCCCTCGATTGCGATCTCCCGATGCAATCGCAACCGTCCATCTAAGCCGATCAACGGTCCACATCCCATCACACTTTTCATCCACCTTTCTTCATCGGAGCCTCTGTTAACCTCATCTTTTAACCTCCGCCGTCGATCTCTTCCTGAGATCGACGGTCCAAAGGAAATCGCCCTCCACCCATGACCAGGTCCCACATCAAGCCTCGTTTCATGGTATTTTCATATTTTTCTTTGTAAATTTCCCAAACCTTAAGACTTTGGGTTTTACGCTAATGCATTATTTCTCCGCTTCCACCACATTTTTCACCATTCCTCCACAGTTGTGCCACCACTCCATGGGCCTCCGCAACATTTCTCCACCACTGCCCGGGTTTTGTGACAGGTTTATTTTATTGTGCAGAGATCACAGAGAGGCCATTGCAGCCATGGCCAGTGTAACAACAGTAGTGATTTAAAGATTTATTAAAGCACAAAATTAAAGATTAAATCCTTTAATCCTTATTCAAAAGGAAAGGATGCAGTTTGAAGACCAAATGCACACGAAACAAGCCATATCTATGTTTAATGTCAGCAGAGCACTGTTCTCCAGAAGGACTGCCTTTCAGTGTTCTCCATACCTCCTCGAGCCCTTAAAAGTTACTGCGCTGACAAGAGCTTCTTAAAGACTGTCAGGACCACAATTATGAGGTATGGGGAGACTTGCAGACATTTTCTGCCGATGTCACTTATTTCAGAAGGCTACCACAAAGTACCATCAGTCGGATTTCTTTAGAAGAACATACTTAAAGTTATTAATGAGACTTCTGGACCATACTTCAGAGTACACACAGTTAATGAAGAGCCATTTTGTGGAATGGGCATTCGACCTTCCTCTCCTCTGTCATAATGAAACAATTAAGTTTACATCTACTCCTGTTATTATTTTCTCCTATAAGAATCCTGAAGAACATATTGTAAGGGGTTGGATTGTGTTATTGTTGTTGTAGTCGTAGGGATTCATTCGACTATTAGAACAGTTGTTGGGAGAAATAGTAGAGTATTTTGTAATGTAGTAGGCTGGGAGGAGAAAGTTTGGACTATGATCAGCCATTGAGCTCAGTGTATGTGACTGGTTTTGCATCAATTAATCAAGAAAATATCACAGGATCCTGGTCTATTACTATGGGTGATGTTTCTCTCTTTGTATCGTTTATTTACATTTTTCATGTTGTTCATCGGTCTTCTGGTACGCATCAGAAATATAGCACAGGATATACCCTCACATGGTACCCTATGTTTCTACTCTCCCTACCTTCGATGTTTTCTGCTGATTGTGAATCTAAGGGTAAATTCATGTAATTTAACTAGTGTAGTAGTTGTTTTCACTGCTAGCTGATGTGTGAATTCGGAGTTTGCTACTTGGATGTTTCTTGCTGGTGTCAAAGTAGGGAAGGTTAAAAGTCCTTCTCTAATCTATAGACTCTAGCTTTGTGTCAAATCTTGTCTCTGTTTTTCCCTTCGAGCATGCTAAAGCAGACCTGGAGTTAAATGACCTCCATTCCAATCTATAAGCTGCCCCCTTGTGACTTAATTTAAAGTTGCCTTTGAGTATGTCCAAGCAGGCCTGGAGTTAAATGACCTTTGACCTGATCTATAGGCAGAAATTGGGTTTCTTTCCTTCTTTCACCTTCTTTCCTTATTGTTCCATTCCACCATCTATCTAAGAAAATCCTTTAGTATAGATGACTTGCCCTCTGAATTTCTTGGTTAGTTTTTTGCATGTAATTACCTTTCATGACTCCATAGCCCAATGGATGGCACAGCCTTGACCCATCCTCTTTTTCCGAAACATCCTACTGCTCTGCTCCTTTCCTTTCCATCACCTTCTCAGTCTATGATCTCATGAATTAGCCCAGCAGCCAACCAAACAAATCATTTTAAAACCCCTTGTGCTTCATACCTATCCTAATATATCATTCTGAGATTTCAAAGGTATATCATTCTTTGCATTTGTAGAGAGATCCCTCTCTGGACCCAGGAGGGCTAGATCCTAAGGCCCCAAAGTGGTTATGATGTTGTCTCATATTTTGGTCTTGCCGATCTGGCCAAAACATGGGAACCCCAACATAATGGCGACTCCACTGGGGATAAAGACCGCTTAGGCTAGATTGGCTTTTAATTGCTGATGGTGGACAACAGCCTGCTCCAAACAATCAAATTCATCCACCTGGCGACTCCACACTCCATAAATCCTAGAAGACAAAATGACTCCACTGGTAGAAGACTTTGAACTGGTTGAGAAGATGCAGTGACCTTCTTTGCAGAAAAATGGATCCAGACATGGACAGAGATGCAAAGCTAGATGATTTGTGAGACCAATTAAATGGAATAGCAGACATGTTTGGTAAAGTGCTGGAAATGCATATGGCTAATCTAAATGAAAATGTTGATGATTTAGAACAGCCCATGCATTTTCCAGAGCAAGGGCCAACTCTAGACCTAGATGATGAGCAAGACATGTATGATGATCTTGGTCTGGAGTTTCTCTTGCTCTAGAAAATATTCAAGATGAGGCTCAAGAAGATATCCAGCCTCAGGATCAATTCGTACAAGAAGAAAAGGATTGTTGTTCTTCTATCTGTGTTAAAAAATAAATCCCTCCATTGACAAAAGAGGAGATGGACCAAATATAAAACACGCAATCCACCTCTACAGCCTTCTACAAAACTGATGCAGATCCAGAAAACTCCTCTGAGGATCAAGACGAAGAAAGACCTGCTGAGAATCCGACAGGTTTGATTGGTGACATTACTTATGATTATGAATTTCCTAGTTATGATCTATTTGATGATGATTGTTTCCAGAGAGAAGCTGAGTTCATAGAATCATCATCAGTAGACCCATGGGAGGAAAATCGGGGCCAACATATCCAGAGAAGCAGTGAACCCAGTCAGCCTATCTATGACACTGACGGTGAAAGTTACGAAAGAATCAGTGATGAGTGTCATGAGATCGGAGATCAACAGTCTATCCTTTCAGAAGATGAGGAGGAAATCAAAGAAGATATTCTTGAGCATGACGAAATCAAGGAGCCTTCTCTTGAAAAAGAGGAAGCAACGGAACACACCCCTACTCAAGAATACATGAATCTTTTCACAGAGCTCAGCCCAGCAGAGCAGAATATATCAGAGCTCCAAAAGGACTCAGCTACAATATACGATGAGTCCTCCAGTTCAGAAGATGAAGGAGACACTCTACCCCAAGAGAGTCTTTTTCTCAACCCAGTGGCAGAAGAACAAATCCTGGTTGAAGCCTGCCTGCCAAATATTCATAACCAGGTATCATATCATGATCCTTATGTACATTTCTTGCAAACATTTGAAGAAGGATCAAAGGTTTGTTTGAGCAGCATGTTGCAGACAGCAAGAATTTTTTTAAAGGTTGCTATTGAGGAACCAAAAGAATGGGAGTGGCCCTCCCTATCCAGCCTGCTCAAGGAGATGAGCAGGAAAGACCAGTCATGGGATCACTTGATGGACTGGTTGCATTGGAAGACAATGTTTGTTAGCTAGACTTGTAAATAGTCCATGTTAGAGTAGGGTACGTAGGAAAAGCTCAATAAAGCTCAGTCTGTCAGAATTTAGTCATCAGTTTTAGATTTATGCAAATTTTTCAGTCCATGAGCAGTTTTGTCTTTATGCCATGGTCCACAACAAGTTAGTCAGTCTAATCCTGGCTTGGCTGTTTTTCAATTTCTGTCTTAGAATGTAGAGAAGAAATCTGCTAGACAGTTTAATCCTAGTAGATATTAGATTAGGTATAGAAGCTATGAGGCCAACAATTTAATCTGGTCTCATGGAGTAATAAGGGTAGCAGTAGAATAGGTTTCTTTTTCTATTTGAAAAAATTGATGATGTAAAGGGTCTGCTAGTCCAAATGCACCTGGAAGAAAAAATGTTAGGACTATAGTATGGGTAGGTAGTTGTTTGGGAGAATATTTCTGTTGATATGATGTCTTCATGATTTGTGGTAGTTGATCCAAGAAAGAAAAGGGATGGGTCAAGTACCAGGCATCTGGCCTACACCAAAGATCACTCTTTGAATTCTTGACTCCTTCAAGAAGAATCCATCCCCATGTGGAGCCACTGTTAGCCCCCTATGAATTTTTTGGCAAGCAAATAGGGGGCTAAAATGTTGGTTGAGCCTTCAAGGAATGCATTTCCTCTGAAAACACATCATCCTGGAAGCCTCCTTGTGCCTTTATCCTTTTCTAAGTCCTCACTGCTGTTTCCATGATAAAAGCCTCTCTGTTGTGAAGAAGAATGCCCAAAAGGCCTCCTTTTCCCTCTTATTTCATTCCCTCTAAGCCTTTGTTTGCATCATTCTTCTTCTCCTTCTAAATTCCCCAATTACCCTTTAAATCATCCCAAATCCCCTTTTAAGCCTTTTAAATTACCTTTGTTTGGCTTAAACCCCCCTATTCCCTTTATCGAATCCCTTTCCTGGCCTTAAAAAGCATTAAAATTGGGCCAAAATCACTCTTTTCCATATATGCAGGCTTAGCCCCTTTCGGCCAGCCCCTTAACCACTTTCCCTCCATAAAGCCCAGCGCTAAGACCAAGCGCTAAGTCAAAGGGTGCTAATCATAATCGAAAGATATTCGGTGGAGCATTTTCTTTGTCGAGATCAAAATCCCCGATGTGATGGTCTTGCGTTCTATAGACCACGGGCGTGTTCTGAGCCATCGATCTTTACAAGATCCAATAGTTGGCACTCATTCCAAATCGTGCCCATCGCTTCTTCCTATTTACCTCCCCGATGGAGTATCAACCATCGATCTCCCTGCCAAATCCAACAGCTATCGCTACATCGCGATATCGCCAATCGGGAGTTCATAAAGGTGCCACCCTTTGTCATCCCTGATTGTGATCCCCTGGTTGAATCTGAGTTGTCCGTCCTGTGTGATCCAACGGTTCAGATCTCATCGCTCCTTGATTGTTACCTCACCTGTCTTCCCTTCCGATTGGATCTCCGATGTTGATCCTCTTTGCGATCCAACGATTGCCATTAAATCGCTCCATCGCCATCGGAACTTTAAAGTGTGTCACCCCTTATTTCCCTTGATTGCGATCTCCCAATGCAATTGCAACCGTCCATCTAAGCCGATCAATGGTCCACATCGCATCGTGATTTTCATCCACCTTTCTTCATCGGAGCCTCTGTTAACCTCATCATTTAACCTCCGCCGTCGATCTCCTCCTGAGATAAATGGTCCAAAGCTAATCGCCCTCTACCAATGACCAGGTCCCACATCAAGCCTCATTTCATGGTATTTTCATAAATTTCTTTGTAAATTGCCCAAACCTTAAGACTTTGGGTTTTATGCTAATGCATTATTTCTTCACTTCCACCGCATTTTTCACCATTCCTGCACAGTTGCGCCACCACTCCACGGGCCTCCATAGCATTTCTCCACCACTGCCTGGGTTTTGTGATAGGTTTATTTTGTTTTGCACATATCACAGAGAGGCCATTGCAGCCACGGCCAGTGTAACAGCAGCAGTGATTTAAAGATTGATTAAAGCCCAAAATTAAAGATTAAACACTTTAATCCTTATTCAAAAGGAAAGGACGGAGTTTGAAGACCAAATGCACACGAAACAAGCCATATCTGTGTTTAATGTCAGCAGAGCACTGTTCTCCAGAAGGAATGCCTTTCAACGTTCTCCATAACTCCTCGCGCCCTTAAAAGTTACTGCGCTGACAAGAGCTTCTTAAAGACTGTCGGGACCACAGTTATGAGGTATGGGGAGACCTGCAGACCTTTTCTGCCCATGTCACTTATTTCAGAAGGCTACCACAGAGTACCATCAGTCATATTTCTTTAGAAGAACATACTTGAAGTTATTAACGGGACTTTTGGACCATACTTCAGAGTACACATAGTTAATGAAGAGCCATTTTGCGGAATGGGCATTCAACCTTCCTCTCCTCTGTCATAATGAAAAAATTAAGTTTACATCTACTCCTGTTATTCTTTTCTCCTATAAGAATCATGAAGAACATATTGTAAGGGGTTGGATTGTGTTATTGTTGTTGTAGTCGTAGGGATTCATTCGACTGTTAGAACAGTTGTTGGGAGAAATAACAGAGTAGTTTGTAATGTAGTAGGCTGGGAGGAGAAAGTTTGGACTATGATCAGCCATTGAGCTCAGTGTATGTGACTGGTTTTGCATTAATTAATCAAGCAAATTTCACAGTATCCTGGTCTATTACTACGGGTGATGTTTCTCTCTTTGTATCGTTTATTTACATTTTTCATGTTGTTCATCAGTCTTCTAGTACGCATCAGAAATATAGCACATGATATACCCTCGCATGATACCCTGTATTTCTGCTCTCTGTACCTTCGATGTTTTCTGCTGATTGTGAATCTAAGGGTAAATTCATGTAATTTAACCAGTGTAGTAGCTGTTTTCAATGCTAGCTGATGTGTGAATTCGGAGTTTTTTGCTTGGATGTTTCTTGCTGGTGTCAAAGCAGGGAAGGTTAAAAGTCCTTCTTCGATCTATAGACTCTAGCTTTGTGTCAAATCTTGTCTCTGTTTTTCCCTTGGAGCATGCTAAAGCAGACTTGGAGTTAAATGACCTTTGGTCCGATCTATAAGATGCCCCCTTGTGACTTCATTGAAAGCTGCCTTTGAGTATGTCCAAGTAGGTCTGGAGTTAAATGACCTCTGACCTGATCTATAGGCAGAAATTGGGTTTCTTTCCTTCTTTCACTTTCTTTCCGTATTGTTCCATTCCACCATCTATCTAAGAAGATCCATTAGTATAGATGACTTGCCCTCTGAAAGTCTTGGTCATTTTTTTGCATGTAACTACCTTCCATGACTCCATAGCCCAATGGATGGCACAACCTTGACCCATCCTCTTTTGCTGAAATGTCCTACTGCTCTACTCCTTTCCTTTCCATCACCTTCTCAGTCTATGATCTCATGACTTAGCCCAGCAACCAACCAACCAAATCATTTTAAAACCCCTCATGCTTCATACCTAGCCTAATATCTCATTCTGAGCTTTCAAAGATATATCATTATTTGCATTTGTAGAGAGATCCCTCTCTGGACCTAGGAGGGCTAGATCCTAGGGCTCCAAAGTGGTTCTGATGTTGTCTCATCTTTTGGTCTTGCTGATCTGGCCAAAACATGGGAACCCCAACAGTAGCAGCCCATGAGCTACAATCCATACTTATTTGTACCTGCAACCATATTTCTAGACATAGAAAGAGAGTGAAGTGACCTCACCTTCCAGCTGAGTTTTATCCTAAAAGAGTTTCCCAGAGCATATTTTGTGTCTTATATGTGTGTGTGAGATTATTTTTTCATTCTATATTTTTCTACATAATTTCCATTCAAATGCATGCAATAATTACGGTTAAATCTACAGATCTTAAAGTTTAATAAAATTGTAATAGTGTAAAATTTTCAAATTTATAATATAATATTATCAGATCTATTGTGAAAAACTATGTAGTGGAATATCCACTACAGTTTACAGATGATTCTATTCCTTCCATGTGACAAAAATCATGGGAATGAAAAAACATGTTCCCAAAACCACCACAGTAGACCAATTAGCTTTTACTCTTTCACTAAGTAAAGTTTTCCCTAACAATCACTCCTTAAACTTGACTTGGGGTTTCCTTTGAATAAATATCACCAAACCATCCAAGTGAACCAATATGCTCACATCCAGGCCCTACCCTGACAAATTTTATATCCTGGGTATAATTCAACATGCCACCTATCACCTAGGTCTAAATCTAGACTTTACCAGTAATTACCCAAGGGTACACATGCTTTACCAGGTCTTACAATAGTATGATAATTTATATTTAATAGAATAATTATCTCCATTATAAAAATAATAACAATTTTCTTTTCATTTTTTCTATGTATATCCTCTCGCCCAATGCTCTCCTCTCTAGATCCATATTTTATGCTTCTTCTTCCTATGAACTTGTGCACACAAACCTATAGGTTTATCTTCCGTATCCATGTTCCTTTGTATCATGCTTATCATGGGACTGCTGATTTAGTAGCCTAGATGACATTCCCTTCAACAAGATACACAACAATGTGAACCACATCATGAACCCGATCTAAACTCAACACACTATGTGTTTCTATTACTCAGGAATATATTCCTCTTTGGTTCTTGCATTAAATTTGATTTCTTGTTATTTTCATACTTGTGTGCCTCTCTCACACTGATTGGGAAAAATAAACCATTGGAAATAAAGGCTCTCCTCTGAAGCCAACACTTGGATCTGATATATCCATAAGATTCAAGTAGTTAAGCCATAAATAACCCTTCATCTCTAATACCATGTTAAAATTGCTAGAAAGAAAATTAAATTTATTGAGAGAAAAATTAAAACAACCAATAACAAATCACAAACATAAACATAATGTTTTATTGTATAAAACCCAATCCACGATCTAGTCTATATGAGGTTTCGAGTTCAATTATTAGCTGTGATGGGAGAAATACGAGGGAGAGTTATGGCAGCTAGAGGAATGTTGAGGGTTTTTATATTTGGATTCTGCGCTAGTTGGTCCGCGACCTCTCATGATGGCTCAACAGTTGAGATAAAGGCTTGCATACACCCCTACGATGGTTTTGGGAGAGTAGGGAACAAAGACCAGACTTGGGGAATCTCAAATCCCACTGCATCTGACCCTCGAGACCCCACCGACTGCCTTGACCTGCTGCCATGGACTGCTTCGATGACACCTTACCCTCGTCTATCTTCCATGTGAAGTTACCGCACTATATCTCGAGTATAGTTGCTCGATGCTAGGGGCGTATATCCAACCAGAACTAATACGATTCCGGTGGTTACCAGGGGGGATAGGGAACATTGCTACCCTTGAATTTATGTGCTCGCTTCGGGGCATTTTGGAGGCAACGTGCCCAAATCATAGTGCTATTCGCTTGATATGGCTGCCCTATCTCCAAACATTGATCTATATTGAGCTTTGGAACCTGACTCCCTTTGGACCCTATATCTGCAGACAAAATAGACACGAATAGGAGTCGACATTAGCACCACAAAAAAGGAGAAATGTGTATGCTCGAATCGCTTTCATATTTTCATAAAACCCCCTATGGGGAATAGTTTTTTAATTCGGGAATAGGATACTGATGGGGTTACTGACCTGAAGGAATACATTAGGTTATCCTCGGGAAACCCTTGCCATTTGAAGTCCCTAATATATTGTTTGAGGTCCTTACAAGACTCCAACACAAACAAAGAATACTCCACTTTCCCTGGCTCCACCATTTATCTCAATCTATGACTGAGAGGCGGCTCAATTGTGTAGAATAGATCCCAGGGTCCCAGGGGAAAAAAAAACCATCTCCAACAGTACGAGCAAAGAATTCCCCCAAAACTTACATTGTGGAAAAACTAAATTATGTGCCAGAACTGAAAATAGATATTCTAGATATTGATGAACATCAATCCAATTTCGAATCCCAAGCACTAATCTGCAGACGTAATTTCTTCTAGCCCAAACCAAAGGAGCTCTTTCATTGGATATTCACCAAATGGACCATGGATTGTGAAATCCATCTATGTTCAAAGGGATTTTCATTGTTAAGTTCCTATCCTCGGAGGCCAGAGACATCATTCTTAGGGCTGGATCGTGGTTCTGGGGATCCACCAGGATATTCACCACACCATGGTTTTTATATTTTGACGCAGATACTATGGAAGTCACCAGAATGTCAGTCTGGGTCTGACTATACAACCTCCCACTTCATTTCTGGAATGATTTTTTTCTAGTAGGAATAGGCAACATCATTGGGAGATACATAAAAACTAACACCCAATGCTTGGAGGAGAGGATCTACACCTTTGCATGCATCTGTGTGGAAGTGGACCTCGGCAAAAGGGATTCCAAAGAGCATCCAACTGAATAAAAAACAACAAAAATGGAATCAACATCTTGACTATGAAAACACTGCATTCAGATGTAGAATATGCAGGAACACCAAGCATTTGAAAAACACATGCCTAGAAGAAAAAGAGACAACAGAAAAAATAAAAAGTTAGGGAAATCAACCAAAGGCTGGCAATTTCCTTCAAAAGAATCAAAATAGGAGATGAAAGAAGAAGAGGATTCACCCATCCCATATGAAAATAACCAGACAACAACTGAACCAGAGACACAAGAACAAGAGATGCAACATCCATTTAAACTTACCACCACGACCCAGCCTACAAAGGACCATGGGGCACCGGATAGTGGAGGAAACAAAATACAACAAAATTTAGACACTTTAGATTCAGATAAGTACAATGGAGCAATCATAGTAGAAAATTAGAACGCCCTTATTTTCGCCATGCCAACACAAGGTCCTTGGCGCAAGGTCAAAAAGAAGAAAGGGCGAAAATTTGAATTTCTCCCCATGTATTATAGGTTCTATGATAACTTAATAGCCCTTATTTTTACAATTACTAGCACATGAAACATGTAATTTTGTTTTCATTAATAAAATTACAATTTTTTCCTTGGAAAAAGAAACTCAATCCACAAAAAAACCAACTAACAAAATTCTATTAGTGTCCTTGGCCAAAATCTAACCAATCCAACAACGTGACCCTTCATTTCTCACATCCCTATCCCATTAAAATGAAGTCTTCCAAAACCTTTTAAAGGATTCAATACATGCATCTCATGGGATAAAAACTATGGAAAACGAAAACCATGTGGCCAAAACCATTTTTATCGACTGAGTAACTTTGATTCTTTCACCGAGTCAAGTTTTACCTAATAATGGAAAAATAGTCAGAGTTACTTGGTGAAAGAGTCGAAGTTAATCATTCTATAGTGGTTGTTTTGGGCATGTGTTTTTGGTTTCCCATGGTTTTGTGCCCATGGAATGATGTAATGAATCCTTAAAAAGGCTTTGGAAAAATTCATTATAGTGGGCTAGGGGAGGTGGGCAGTGAAGGCTCACTTAGCCAGCTTGGCCGAGTTTTTGCCAAGGACACCCATAGAATTCTCTTATCTAGTTTTTACATAGATTGTGGTTTTCTAGGATAAAACCTTATGCGTTTTATGGTTTGTTGTTATTGTTGGTTAAATTGATACTTCTGATCTCTAACAATTTTTTAACATGCTATCAAATTCGAAGGTTTATTTATGACTTGGGTATTTGAATTTGATGGATATATCAAATCTAAGTGTCAAATTCAGAGGGACACTTGTGTTGAAAATGGTTTATTTGGCCTGACCAGTGTGAGAGGAACATGAATATGACAATTTGAAGAAAGTTAATTCAATGGGAATTGAAGGACAATGGATTCTTGGGCAACGAAAATACATAGCATGTGGGATATATATTAGGTTCATGGTGTGATTCATATTTTTGTGTGTTGTTTCGAATGGAATTTCATCTAGGATGTGTGAGGTGGAGGCCTAGGTGATATGCATGAAGTGTAGCAACATAGAACTAGAAAAGAAAATCAAAGGTTGAAGTGAAAAATTTCATAAGGAGAACAAGGAAAAAATATGGATTTCAAGAGGAGAGAACTAGGAGAGAGGATGGGCATAACAAAAATGAAAAAATACTAGTATTATTTTATAATGGAGTTAAAAAATTTATTACTCATAAATGGGAAAACTATTGTAAGACCTAGTAAGGCATGTGTACACTTGGGAAATTAGTGGTAATGTTTGGAGTTAGACCTATGTGTAGGGAGCGTGATGAATTATACCCTAGATATAAAATTTTATGGGTTAGGGCCTTGAGGTGAGTAGGTTGTTTCACTTTTCCGATTTAGCCAAATTTATTCAAGGGAAAACCCAAGTCAAATTTTAAATTGGGGTTGATGAGTGAAACTTGAATCGGTGAAAGAGTCATAGTTACATCGTCTATACTTTTGGTTTTGGGAACATGGTTTTTTGCCCATGGAATGCATGTAATTATAAATTTAAAACATTTTTTAAGACTTCATTGTAATGGGCCAGGGAAGGTAGGCAGTGAGGATCACTTAGCCAGCTTAGCTAAGTTTTGGGCAAGGACACTAATAGAATTTTGTTACCATGTTTTTCCCTGAATTGGGATTTTCTAGGATAAAACATTGTGTTTATATTTATTTATTTATTTTTGGTTGTTTTTATTTTTCTCTTATTAAATTTAATTTTCTATCCAATAACTTTAAGATAAGGAAGAAATATTCAAAGTAAAAAAGAATATAAAAGTAAAAAAGGCTCATGATTACTCCAACTATGAGTTAGATTAAGAAGAAGCTCAATTTGTAAAAAATATGAAAGGAGGGTATGCCAAATTTAAATGTAAGCTTCCATTGAAATGCTTTAAACGTGGTGGAATATGTCATATTTCTTCCAAGTGTCCTAATGCAAAGTTGGATGATAGTGATAATGAAGAAGAGCACAAAGATAGAAAAAAAAATCATAAACACAAAAAGGGAGGATATCTCAAGAAGAAAAGTTATTATTCCAAAGAAGATAGTAGCTCATGAGAAGAAGGAGATATGATTTTCATCTAATGATGAAAAATGTGGATTTATCAATGTTCGGAATGTAGTTAACAAGGACAACAAAAAGGAGAATACATATTCAAAGGAAGAAATTGAAGGAGAATTAGTGATTTCCTTAGAAGAAATACGTAGAATTAAGAAAAATATCAATAAATAAAAGAACTACTATAGAAGTATGAGGAGAAATCTTATGATTATGATGAAGCATTTATCATTTTCCTAAAGACACAACTAGAAGAATCAATGAAAGTAGAAGAAATTATGATAAGCTAACTAAAAGAAAGAAAATAAATTGTGAGAAGCTAGAAGCAAAGGTTGTTTCCTTGAGAAAGGAACTAGAGAAAGCAACTACTTAGTTGAATCAAAGCTTAAATTTTGAAAATAGCACTAAATTATTAGATAATATTCTCAGCCACCAAAGGTCTCATTGGAGCATGAGATATTCAAGGGAGAATAAATCATAAAGGAATCATAAAAGAAATGTAGAGAATAATCTAAAAGTTTTGTTAATGTGCTTAGAAATCCTATCAGCAATGAAAGAAATTCTAGATAAGGACGTGAAACTATCAAATACATGGACTCATTAAAAATACAAGCAATACTAGAAATGAAGTTAAGAAATAGTTAAAACATGACCCCACCAAAAATATTAACAACACCATAAATGAAAAAAAAAAATATAAGGATATAAGTTTTATCATATTGACACCATGAATGGATTTAGAAGAACTATTCCCTCAAAAATTCCAATCTCATTAGGTATCAAAACCTCTTCTTTAGTTATTACTTTTCTTTTAATAAATTTTGTGATAATAAAAAGAGATTGAAAATCCATTGAAAGAAATGACTATGTGAGAAATGGGAGTAGAAGATGTTATAAGACCTCTAACATGTAAGAAATAAATCGATAAGTCCTTATGAAGATGGTGTTAGAATATTGTAATATCCCAAAATATGGAAAATCAACAATACTGGGAATATCTTATAATATCCCAAAATTGGAGATACATCAATACATAATGAAAGACCAATGATAAATCAACACATAGGATGTAAGAAGATCCAAATAGCCATCATATTAGGAACATAGCAGAAAATGAATACAATATCTTGAGGAAACAACCACTCAAGCTAGGGAATACAAGCCTCAAGAAACATGTACATGGAAAAATGAAGATCACTGCTACACAGAAAATGCCCAAGGCTATGATAGCACAATTTTATTAGAGGAAATACTTTTGGGAAGTTTCAATACAAAAATATAGAAATATAGAGCTCATACAATGTTGGGAGAAAATATATAAACCCCCAAACACAATTCCAAGACAATCCTGAAAGGATTTCCTAAAATATGAAAAATAGAAAAAGTGTCAGAGTTACAGTCACAAGACTGAGTAGTAGCTGCAACTCAAGAAATGGATGGAGATGGCTAAATATGATTCATAAGCTTAACAAGTAGACCTCCTCCAATGGATCTTCCAAGTGAAAGGCTAATCCTAACACTGAAGATCTCACCCTCCAAACAACCTGCAAACCCTCACTGCAAATGCACACTGAAAATAATGCAGTCAAGGAGAGGGACTGCACTATAGGAGATAGGAACTGTGTTGGCCAAGTGCCAAGATATGAAATCTACTCCAAAGGCTTCCTTACTGATCTCCCAAAGGAAGGAAAGCTTCCTCCTCTGAAATATAAGCTCTGTAAGTGGTGTTGTGAAACCTCCACTGCAACACCCTCCAGCACAACCCAACTTTAAATAGAAACTGCGTTGTAGCTGAAGGAGAATGCTTGGCCTAAAGCCTGAATGTGGAGAAATGAAGAACAAGCTCCCTCAAGAGGCTTCTCTTGAAAGGAGATTGAATTCCTAAATAGGAATTCCTTGTGTTAAGCAGCACTGCAACTCTGCTAAACAATAGGAGAATGAAAAATAGTCATATAGACCATACAATCAATAATCCATAACATGACTAACAATGGCTGCCTTGCCCTCCTTTTAAACAAGTGGAAGCCCTATAACCATGGGTCCCACTCATTAGGGTTTCCTCTACCAAGGAATCTTCCTCCCATTCACACTGCGCTGCCTCTCAAAGTTATCTCCACCTCTTATCCCAACACTGTTGACTTGGTCAAACTTGACCTTGTCCACATGAAAAAATTCCCTTTTAACACATGAGGGTCTGAAATCCAGCTCTTGTGATGATCCCTTTTCATACTAAGAGGGATTTTATTCATATTTTTAATGTGCATGGGCCTCCTTACCCATTTATTCAAATCCTAGGCGATAAAAACAAAATTCAATATTCCAATTAGTTGTATGCTAATTTTGGAATATTACAGTCCTCCCCTCCCAAATGTTGCTTTTCATCAAGAAAATGCAAGGATAGAACTGAGAAATCTCCTCTCCTCCTTCTATAGAATCCACATATGATATGCTCCTCCAAATAATGAGATGTTTTCTCATCAATAAATCTCCATATTTCCCCTCCCAAGCATGCAAGTTAGCTAAATAGCTATCATCATGAATAGGTATAACACTCAAGAAGGCAATAAGGTGTTGTCCAGAGGTTTCCTTGAGGAATGGAATCTGAAAAGTGTTGGGAACTATCCTACCCATCTAGATCCTCCATCCCCAAGAAATCATCCATACAAAATGAGCTACCTCCCAACATGGCAACTCCTGAAAATCCTCCTCCACCTTTGGCTCATGCAAAGTAGGTGGGCTGAAAAATCTGATCATGGTAGACAAAGTAGCCTACCCCATGCTATCCTCCTCTCCACCCATGATAAGTGTAGAGTATTTGTAGACCTTGGGCTGCAATAATGTTTCCCTCAAGTGGCAAGAAGAAGACTAAATCTCCAAGGATCTCTTCCCCAACGTTATGGATCATGCTGGCCCAAATCATTCCATATATGATGAGTTGGGAATCACCATCATATGGCATCCAATAAATCCCATGGCTCACCTCATAAGGAAACAAGTGTTTTGTTGTAGTGGCCACATCTCCTCCCATGCTCCCCTTAGAACCAGTAACACAAAAAGTGGGGGAATCCTCTTCCCCAAAGGACAAATCCAACCAATGTGTCTCTCTCCCAATCATGCTCCCAATAAAATTAAGAAAAACATTAGAAAAATGAATCATGATTACCATCATATTAGCTACCATATGTAACAAGGGATAAGGAAAATGGTCCCTCAAATGCAACCAACACAGTTTGACCCTCAAATGCAATGGAGAATGACAAAAAGTGTGGTTTCTCAACCACTTTTTGGTTGCCCCACTCTCCTCATTTGTTTGGAGAAAGTGAATGATGTATGGTGCAAGGTAAGTAGGTTCTCCATGAAAAATCCCCTCTCCACATCCTCCTAGGGAGTGGTCATCCAAACCACTCATTACCTCAAGTAGACCATGAAGTCTAGAAGGAAGAATGCTCCTTCCTTGAGCAATATCCTGCACATATATGGTTAAGGGTTGCACATATACATTATACAAATAAATATGCAAACAAACAATACCCTTACCATATGGTTTGCTCATGCAAATGGAGTGGTTCATAGATGAGTCTCCTCTCATCCTCAAAGACAAAGGATGTGGTTGTGCTAACTCTTCCAAGGAGTTATGTATCTCCTCCATCTCCACATAATCCATGCATCTCCTCATATGCTGATATATTTCCTCCTCAAAGCCGTTCCAAGAATACCCCTCCATGATGGTGTGGTATGCTCTCATAGAATAAGTGTGGCTGAAAAGAAAATCCTCATGAGCTGCTTGTAGCAACTTCTCCTTGAGATCGGAAGCTCTAGATAAGAATATCCTACCATGATAGTAGATCACCCCATCTCTAACTGAATATCCCTCCTCATGCAACTGTTCATCCAATATCATAAAAGTGAAGAGATCCTTGGAATACTCCACCAATAGCTGGGAATTCCAATATGGATCTATTCTCCATAGTGACAACGTTGATGAACTATCATGAATAACATATGTCACATGGTTGCCCCCTTCTTTGACATCTCCCATGCCAAAGATGCAAGTTGGAAGGCTGCTATCATTCCCATGCTGCTTCTGCCACAGCTCAGAATCTGAAATAAGAGTGGGAAAAGATGATGTTGAGATAATGCCTCTATCCTCCTTGAGCTTACCCAAGACTCCCAACATTGTACCAAGCTCTCCCAAGGTCCCCACTCCTCTGAAATAAATGAGTGGTGCCTCAAAATGTGAAGCATACATCTTCCTCTGCTGATCCCGCGGTCTCCCTGGTGAAATGCCTCCATACAATGAAACATCAAGATCAAGAGTAGACTGCATATATGAATGGACAGATTTGTCCCTTCCCTCACTGCACAATCCAGTCTCCCTCTTCTGTGCATCAACACTCTGAAATAGATAAGGGTGTGTGCTCCTCATCAAATGAGGTTGGTCATCCTCCTTACCTCCTCCTTTTGCCTGCATGGTTCCACCATCCATCATCAATGGTACATGTTGATCATGAGTTGTGCATTGATATCCACATATGGTATCCTGGGGAACTTCTTGCAATGATGCAAGAATCCATCTTGTTGGTGCAAGATCTCCCTCTTCCTCTGCATGAGGTGCTAGATAAACTCTAGACATGACAACGTTGTTACCCTCATCTTCATCAATATGTATGGGAAACCTCCCAAGAATTGGATCCTCTTTTGAAAAAGGGATCTCCATACCCTCTTGTTAAAGAATATGAGATAGAGGTCTTGCCTCTAGCAAGGTATGATTCCAAATATCAGCCTTATCCATGGTTTTTTGAAGTGGATTTGAGTGTATAGTTTCCTCCATCATATGCAAGGTTTTTGTTTGCTTAATTTTGTTTGGCTCTACCACATGTGTTTTAGAAATTTTTCCATCAAATATTTCCACTAATGTCTTAGTGAACCTTGCATAAGAAGAAGTATTTGCATTTTTCAAAGAAAAAGACTCAAATATCCACCATGCATAGGCCCTACCTCCAAAATCTAGTGTTTCAACTTTGATGGCCTCATCTTCAGAAATTTGGTGTTGCTGCAAATAGTAGTCTAGCTCCTCCACCCAAGCTCTGGCTGAACATGTAGGTGAACCATCAAAAGTAGATAGAAGAAATATATCCTATCATGTTGCTTTCTTCTCTTCACCTTGATCTTGCAAAACTCTGGAAAAGTGATATGATCTCTAAACTTCTGAGTTTGAGATTCATACTCTTGCAGGAAATCACTAAGAGTTTCCCTCCTAGTCATTCCTTCTTCTTCCATCTCTCTCATGGTTGCTTGGGTATGGGGGATTCACATGGTCATAGTGTGGTCGCATGCCCACACTCATGATGAAACTAGTTTTTGATTCAGATTCAAACTCTCTTGGATATTTTATAAACATCTCCTTCTCATCTTCTGATTTCCAAATGCATGGAAACTATTACTGATGATCTGAGATAAAGCAGAGTGAAGATTCAAGGAATCTTCACCTGCTACTAAACTTTCATAACTTTCCTCATCAGTATCATAAATAGCTTGCATGGGCTCATTACTTTCTTGAAGTTTATGGGACTGATCTTCCTCCCACAAATCTACTAATGATGGCCCTCCAAGATCAACTTTTGTTTGGAGAACATCATCATTAGATAGATCAAAGTTAGGAAAATCATTAAAGTATGTAATGTTATCAATCAAACATACTGGATTATCAATAGATCTTTCTTCATTCTGATTTACAGGGGAGCTTTCTAAATCTGTACAACAAAGCTCAGTAGATGAATGGGAAAGAGTGTTTTTTTTATAAAAGATTTCAGAGGCTGGCTAACTATTGATGATATGATATATTTCTTCTTCTGTCAAAGGGGAAGATGTTATTGTGTTTCTTTGAGCAGAAGTGCAGCAACTCTCTATTTTTTGTGAAGACTAAATTTGAGGCTGGATGTCTTCTTGGGCCTCAACTATAAGATATGATGAATCATTATTTGGGTTTTCAGGAATATATTGAGGAATGTATTTGATTTCTTGGTTAATTTCTTCCTCAACTAATTCATCTAGGTTCTTATGATATTTAGGATGCCTATGAAATTCTTGAATGGTTGTTAACATATCTTCAGGATGCATGTTAACCAGATCCTCATCAATGTCTAATAGGTATTGTATGATGTTCTGAGATTGATCACAACAATCCCATGATAAGGATGGAGAGTTTTCTTTATAATTCTCGTAAAATACATGGTGCATTTATTTTAAAGAAAACAAGCTCTTAGGTTCTAACCATTCATACCAATTCCTTACATTACCTTCTAATGTTGCCATGAAAATTTTCATAAGACCGTCCTCATGCCATTCAAATTTTAACCTCCACACATGTATATGAAACTTGATGAGATGTAACAAGGTGTCATCAACATTTTCATCCTGAAATATAGGTAGGCCTTTCAACCAATTTATTTCGGGCATCTTGTGTGGGAATCCAGGGATATGATCCCTACTCATTGGGGCATATCTTCGTTGTATCCTTGGAATCATTATTGTAAATCAGAAAAGAGGTCACTCTGTCTATTCAACCAGTTTCAAAGTCTTCTTCCAGTGGAGTCACTAGGTCTTTTGGGATTGTGGAGTCAGCAGGTGGAAGATTTTGAGCTTTGTTGTCCACCATCAGCATGATTTGGATTGCGCAATGCATTCCCAGGGGAGTTTACAAGGACTGGTAGGGTAACAGGCCTACTGGAGGCCAGTGGAGTCTCCAGGTGGAATTTTTAGCTCCCTTGGAGGTAAAATGTTCTATGGTCCACCACCAATGTTTATTATGAAACCAATCTGAAATGTTTTTGGGTTTTATGAGTTTTATGAGGTTATTTAAGGACTTACTGAGTCTACAAGAGTTTTTTAGACTATTATATACTCAATAGGTCCCACCGCGATCTCCATTATGTTGGGGTCCTGTGATTTGTCAGATTGGCATGCCAAGTGACAAGGCAACATGAGAACCAATGTTTAGAGCTCTAGGATTTAACCCTCCTAGTCTCAGAGAGGGATCTCTCAATATGTTTATAAAGATATGTCTTGAAAGGTTTAAAATTTGATTTTAGGCTAGTTATGAGGTGCAGGGTTGTTTTTTTTGTTTGTTTGGAAAAATATGTTTCATGTAGTATAGATAGAGCATGGGAATCTACAAGCCATTGGGCAATGGAGTCATGTGAAAGTCCAAATAGTTCTGATTGAGAAGGAAGGGAAACCAAAGGGCATATCTAACTTGGTCAAGGATCTGTTGAATAATATAGGTGAAATGGGATTAACATTAAGGACTAAGAGTGAAAAGCAAACTAAACCCTTTCAAAAATGACTTAAAGGATTTGGGGAATGCCCTATTTCCTCCAGTATGCTCACTGCTTTGGACTCAATCAATATAAACACTCAAAGAAAAGAGAAATGCAAATTAAAACTCTCTTAATGAATCATAGGATTCGGGGAACACCCTATTTCCTCCTATAAGTTCGTCGTTGAAAGCTAAATCCACAAAGACATACAATTGCATTCAAAGAAGAGGGAACACCTTAGACAAATAGGACTGCAATTATAGGGACCTTCAACACAATAATTACAATAAGGAACAGAGGGTATGATTGAAACATACCTCTCTATCAAACTGCAAGCATTAATAATTAAAGGGAGATTTTCAGATATAACATTTAGTGGCAAAGAAAGAGGGAATGCCTAAACAGTCTTTAGCACAACTGAATTAAACATTTCTAAAATAAAACAAACTGAATATTCAAGAGAGCTATTAGACTACCCTGTCATGTTCAGTAGCAGAAAAAATATAAACAGTGAAGGATAAATAGGTCAGAGGTGCTTCTAAGATACATTTCTCTACCTAAACGTTTTATCCTACTGTAAGCAAAGCATGATGGAACAAAGCGGAAAACAGGAAATAACATTAAAAATAAGAATTACTTCACCAAAAACAGGCTCAGGGACCCAATGGTCCAACCTCCTTCATTAACAGAAAAAAAGACATCCACACTCCTTTAGAACACCAATGCTTCTTCAAAGCAGCAATATGTATTACTTTAGAAATCACCAAATGCCAACCTTTTACAATGAGACTTCAAAGAGTCTTTATAGGAGAAAAATGAGGAAGAGTAGGTGAGGAAATATTTAATGAACATCAAAGATAGGAGAAAGAATTTGAATGCCCCATTCTATTTCTTAAACATTCATTAAATTCTAGATAGGATCAATAACTTTGTAGCTTGTTGAGACCATTTTGATATGACAGAAATCATCCACAGGGTGTCCTTGAGAGGAAAAAACATCTAGAGTGGTATTGTTATCTTCTTGGTGTGAGCCAAGTGAAGAATGGGCCATCAGGACTCCCATACTTCTAAATAATGGATTCTGATAGTTTGTAGTAGCCTCCTTGGTGTAATAGTAGCTTGGCAAGCCTTTGAGCATGGAGATGGGTTGTGTCAGTGTTAGTCAACATTCTGCACTAATAACTGCTCTGTTCCTTTGTAATTCAACCTGTTTTGGCTCTGTGTATGCTTTTATTTTGCTGATTGCTCGAAATCCTTATGTACTGAAGCCTTTAGAAGTTTTATTAATCTTCTATGCCTTGTTTTCTGCCACTGGATATGGGATCATCATCTTTTCGAGTGTTCTGTGTACAGATGGAGGGTTTTACTGAGCTGGAGGGTCACTGAGGGTTTATGGATCTAATCCATTGATTGACACGATCTCGCCTTATGTTTTTGGTCCTCTTTGATGTTGGTTCTTGGCCCTGAAATAATTTTTGGAGCCTCTGTGTCACCTCTAGTGACTGTAGAGGAAACTTATGCTTCGTCAGCTGTGAAACCTGCAAACATACGACAAAAATGTTATGAAATCCATGCGAGCTCGGTTAGACTTCTTGTAGAGGCTCTGGGGGTGGAGGAGCACTGAGGAAGGATCATGATTTGCAGTGGAAAATCGGAAAAACTCTGGCAAAGTAGCTAACCAGGTCAATGGAGGTTTTGGGTGCAAGGATAAACGTGAACCGTTCGATCAGGATGATCTACGCTGGAGATTTCTTGATGGAGTCATTTGGGAGGGCGATAGGAAGCAAGTGAAATGTTGTCACGATATCATATGGGCTGTGCGATCTCAAAGATCGAAGGCCGGGATTAAAAGCTAAAGTTGCGTTGTGGAGGGAGCTAAGGCAAAAATAGGAATGGTTTTCGCGCGGAAAAATGGGGGGGAGGCGGTATTGCCTTTTGGATCACGATTCCATACACTAGGTGACACGTGTATTTTTTAAACTGCCTATATCGTGCAATTTTGAAATGTTAAACTTGGGCGCAAAAATTACGTGATATCGCATGTCGAACATCTGATCTTAAGGCTAGAGATCAACAGTTGTGGGAGAGCGCAACGGAGGATAAGGTGCACGGGCGGAAATGTAGGTAGTGTCCAGGTAGCGACGTAAGGTGGTTTGTCGTGGGGTGAACGGTGGTTTAAATGTGAACCTTTCGATCTCCAGAATGAACGGTGGAGATTTAAAAGATGAAGCGGAAGATATTTGGAAAGGCGGATGGTAGAAAAGTCCGATGGTCGTTGATCTCTGTTAGATTAACTATGGAGATTACACTCGGGGAATAAATGTCGGGTGAAAATTTTACAAAGAAAAAGGCGCATTCGCGGAGAAATATGAGGAGAGGGGGGCTTAGGGATAAGCGCTTGGGTGTGGTCCCATGGAGGGAAAGAACCGGGGCTAGCGAGTGACTTAAGCCCTCGGGGGCTTAATCCCTTTATAGAGCAGAAGACTTGTTTTTAGGCCAAAATGAAGGTTTTTAAAGGATTTTTTTGGCTTTCGGTAAAGGGGAAAAGGGGTGTTTTAAACCTATAAAAGGGATTTTTAGAGGTTTAAAGGGATTTTGGAGGCTTTTAAAGGGAAATGGAGGGTTAAAGGATGAAAATAAAGCTTTATGAAAGTGGGGGGAAAAAGTGAAAATAGGCAGTTTCAGAGGCCTTTTGGAATAGCTTTCTTCAATGAATCAACATGATTTCAAGATGGAAACAGCAGTGAAGATTAATTCAAAGATGGAGAAACATCATAAGAATTCAAGATGATGGTTTTTCACAGGAAATATATCTCTTGAAGGCTTGACAACAAATTTAGTCACCACTAGGTATATCAGAATTTATAGGTGGCTAATGGATCATGCTACACTTTGGTCCATAGTTGCATTGCTCTTTATAGCAGTTCGGCACCTTGAGCGATCTGTCTTGTGATAAAATTTGTAGCCTCCGTAACCAGTGCGGCTTGCTGGGATCTTACCTCTAGTGGTGTTTCTGGCTGCAACTTGGCCTGTAAATCCACAATTTGTTGCTCCATCTACATTTTGACCACTTGGATCTCAATTTTTTAGGCCTTTAATGTTGCGACCATCCCCTCAATATTAGCCTAGGGGGTGGTAGAAGTTGGAATATCTTCAAAGACGTTTGCGCAGAGCCTAATAATGAGGTGCTCCAACTCTTTCTACTGTTGGGTATGTGTTATATTCTTTCCAAGACTAGCCCCACCTGCTGTATGTTGCACTGGGCGCAGCAGGGGTTCATAGGGGGGGCTGCAGCCCCCCCTGTCGGGGTCCGGGCCAGCGCCCCGACGAAATTTTTTTTTGGTATGCGGTCCCACTCATATGCGGACCCACCCATGTTTTGTGCATGAGTTTGCACATGGTTTTGGGGTACGATGGTTTTCAACCCCTAGTATTTTGTAGATCTGGTCAAGGGAACTATGGTTATGTTCTAATCCAGGGTTAATGGATTGGGGTTTATGTATGCTTCGGCATGTATATATATGTGTTGTAACACTAAAAGGAATATAATGAAAAATCAAGCTGGTCGTCCCGATTTGGGATCCAGGGGAAAATCTCTATGTTTATCTATTTTATGTTTCATGCTCTCGCTATTGTTTATTTTCTGTTATAAGATTCGTGTGTAGATAATTTCTGTTCAGGGTTAAAACATACATTTGGTATCAGAGTTGTTTCGGCTTCAAGAGGACGCCTTTGCTGCTGAGGGTTTTTAGTTCGGGCCTGAGGTAGACCCTGTTTAGTGGGAGATCTGCGAGATCGATTCTTGCGGTGAAAGAAGATGGCGAGCAGCGGAAAGATAGAGATCAAGAAATTTAATGGTCAGAGTTTTGAGTTGTGGAAGCTCAAGATGGAGGATCTTCTTGTGGATAAAGATCAGTGGATCATGGTAGATCCAGGTACTAAACCAACGACAATGTCAGATGAAGACTGGAAGAAAATGGATCGGAAGGCTAAAAGCACAATATGGTTGTGTATCAGATTCAGTATTGTTGAATGTATCTGGGGAAGCTATGGCGAAGAATTTGTGGGAAAATATTGGGAATTTGTACCAATCTAAGTCTCTGGTGAATAAGTTGTTCCTGTAGAAAAAGCTATATAACTTGAGGATGAAGGATGGAGACTCAGTGACAAAGCATCTGAATGCCTTCAATACTGTGGTAGTCAGCTGTCATCTGTTGATATTAAAATCTCAGATGAAGATAAGTGCATCAGTTTGTTGTGCTCTCTACCAGACTTGTGGAACAGTCTGGTTATTGCAATAGGTAGCAATACAACTACCTTGAATTTTGATGACATTGTCTCAGCCTTGCTGTTGGAGGAAATGAGACAGAGAAATATGGAGGGTCAGAATGGAGATGCCTTATCTGTATGAGGAAGGTCCCAGAACAGAAACAAGAATAAGGTTTCGAGTGGGAGATCTAAATCTAGAGGGAGATCTAAATCTCCTGGAAATTTTGTAAAGGTGTGCTGGAAATGCGGAAAGGAAGGAAACTACAAAAAGGAATGCAGATCTAAAGCTCCTGAGAAAGGAAAGGGATCTGATGAAGCTCCTTCTGCAGAGGTAAAAACCACCTCGAATGAAGGTGGGGATGTGTATTTGGCTTCTTCTTGAAATACACATGTAGATCATGATTCATGGTTGATTGACTCAGGTGTATCCTTTCACTTCACTCCCCATAGGGAGTGGTTCTGCGAGTATGAGAAATATGATGGTGGTGATGTCTTCCTAGGGGAAGATAGGAAGGCCAGAATCATTGGATGTGGAAAGGTCAAGCTGAAGCTGCAAGGTGGGAGGATTAGAATAGTTCCTGGTGTTCTACATATTCCTGCATTGGCTAGAAATCTGATTTTTGTAAGCAAGATGGATGATGCAGGTGTAAAAACAGTGTTCGAGAAACATGCCTGCAAGATGGTTCGGGGAGCACTAGTATTAATGCAAGGAGTTCGGACTAGAAATCTATACAACCTACAAGGTAGCACTATTATTGATGGGTGTAGCATTTATGTGGTTCCTGAAAGTGGGACGAAAAGTCTAGCTGTCTCTGGAGAAAAGACCATGCTATGGCATCAAAGGCTTGGACATATTGGAGAGAAGGGACTTTAGATACTACATAGAAATGGTATGGTATAAGGGATGTCTAATTGCTCTCTGGATTTCGATTTCTATGAACATTGTGTATATTGGAAGCAGAATCGGGTGAGTTTTCCTTCTGTTGCTAAGAGGGCGAACAAGATATTAGAACTTGTGCACAGTGATGTGTTTGGACCCGTGTCAGTTACATCACTGGGAAAGTCTGTGTACTATGTTTCATTCATAGATGACTTCTCAAGGAATACATGGATATATTTCTTGAGGAAGAAATCTGAAGTCTTTGACAAATTTAAAGAATTTAAGGCTCCGGTGGAAAACCAGACAGAGAAGAAGATAAAGGCGCTGAGGACAGATAATGGTGGGGAGTTCTGCAAGAAGGAATTTGAAGAGTTCTGTAAGAAGTGTGGTATAGCACGGCAGAAGACTACTCCATACACACCTCAGCAAAATGGAGTTGCAGAAAGAATGAACATAACACTGATGGAAAAGGCAAGAAGCATGCTCAGTGGTACCGGTTTAGGACAAGAATTCTGGGCAGAGGCAGTGGAGACTGCATGCTATCTGGTTAACAGATCACCTTCATCAGTGTTGGAGGATAAGACTCCACATGAGGTATGGACTGGTAAGAAACCCTCTCTTTCACATCTATGGGTATTTGGATGTGATGCATATGTACATGTTCCAAAGGAGAAAAGGACCAAGTTGGATAATAAATCTGAAAGGTGCATCTTTATTGGGTATAAGGATGGTTTAAAGGGTTACAAGCTTTGAAACCCAGAAACAAGGAAGGTTGTGTACAGTCGAGATGTGGTGTTTAGAGAAGTGAAAGATGTTGTTAAACATGAAGTCCTACCAAAGGAACCTGAGAAGATAGAGTTTGAGCTAAAGGAGGATGAATCCGACTCTACAACAGAAGAAGACTCAGAAGATGAAGAGCCACAAACTCCAGCTTTGAGAAGATCAGTTCGGGAAAGAAGGCAACCAGAAAGGTATAGTCCATCTACTTTTTGTTCAGGTTTTGCCTTAACTATAACTGATGATGAACCCAGAACTGTCAGGGAGGCAGTAGATTCAGAGGATGGAAAACTCTGGAAGGAGGCCATGGTTGATGAAATGGAATCCTTGCACAAAAACGATGCATGGGATCTAGTGGAGTTGCCTGCTGGAAGGAAACCCATTGGGAGAAAATGGGTGTTTAAGAAGAAGATGAATGTAGAAGGTAAGGTGGAGAAATACAAAGCTCGGTTGGTAGCAAAAGGTTATTCCCAGGTGCCGGGAATTGATTTTGGTGATATTTTTTCTCCTGTTGCCAAGGTTACTTCTATTAGATTACTTCTATCTATTGCTACTGCATTTGATTTTGAGATAGAATAGATGGATGTGAAGATAGCATTTCTTCACAGGGATCTAGAAGAGGAGATCTACATGAAGCAACCTGAAGGCTTTATGGTGAAGGGTAAGAAAGAACTAGTATGCAGGTTGAAGAAGTCTCTGTATGGGTTAAAACAATCACCAAGGATGTGGTATCAGAAATTTGATACCTATATACGGGGACTTGGCTTCACCAGAAGCAAGGAGGATCACTTTGTTTATTTTAAATTAATTGGTGACCGTGTTATTTATTTGGTCTTTTATGTGGATGATATGTTGTTGATTGGAAATGACAAAGAAATTATCCAAGATTTGAAGACCCAACTGTTCTCCAAATTCGACATGAAGGATCTTGGTGCTGCAAACTATATTTTGGGCATGGAAATTAAAAGAGATCAGGCAAAGAGGAAGCTCTGGTTAAACCAGAGGAAGTATGTCGAGACTATATTGCAGAGGTTCAATATGCAGGATAGTAAACCGGTGAGTGTTCCTATTCCTAGTGTTCCTATTCCCGTAGGTGCAAAGTCGTCGCTGGAATGTTGTCCCAAGACACAAGAAGAAGAGGAGGATATGTCCTATGTTCCATATGCAAGTGGCAAATGGTATTCTGATGTATGAAATAACTGTGACTAGACCACATTGGCATGCAAAGTGGCGATGGAGTGTGCCCATGCCAAACCTGGTGGAAGGAGCATTGGTGAGGCTGGTTTTATAGGCTTACAAACTGTATGATTATGGTTTAGCGCCGTGAAGATCAGATCGAAAGAATGTTGGACATTCGTGGTTTTGTTGATGCAGCATCAATGAGATCCGGACCAAAGAAGATCTACAAGTGGGTATGTGTTTAGCCTATTTGGAGGTGCTATTAGTTGGATGAGTAAAAGACATATAGAGTGTATGCCCAACCACAAGAGGGATTACATAGCAGCCACTCATGCAAGCAAGGAAGCATTTTGGTTTTAGAGATTGTGTTCAAGTATGGGGTTGGTACAACAAGCTATAAGGATAGACTGTGATAGCCAAAGTGAAATTTTCTTGGCTAAGAACCCTGCTTACCATTCAAAGACAAAGCACAATGATGTTGAATATCACTTTGTTAGAGATATGATTGAGGCTAAAAGGGTGTTTCTGGTAAAGGTGGACACTTTGCAGAATGTTGCAGATGCATTGACGAAGTCTGTGAGCACTCAGAAGTTCTCTTGGTGTAGAGAAACAATGGGTGTTGAAGAATTGGCCCAATGACTAAGCTCTCCTATGGCCCCCTGTGGAAAGAAAACAACAAGTGGGAGAATTTTGGGTATGTGTTATATTCTTTCCACAACTAGCCCCACATGTTGTACGCCAGCCGTGCGTAGTAGGGGTCATAGGGGCGCAGCCCCCCGTCGGTCCCGGCAACTCCCGCGAAATTTTTTTTGGTATGCGGTCCCACTCATATGCGGACCCACCCATGTTTTGTGCATGAGTTTGCATATGGTTTTGGGGTACGATGGTTTTCGACCCCTGGTATTTTGTAGATCCGGTCAAGGGAACTATGGTTATGTTCTAATCCAGGGTTAATGGATTGGGGTTTATGTATGCTTCGGCATGTATATATCTGTGTTGTAACACTAAAAGGAATATAATGAAAAATCAAGCTGGTCGTCTCGATTTGGGATCCACGGGAAAATCTTTGTGTTTATCTGTTTTATGTTTCATGCTCTCGCTATTGTTTATTTTCTGTTATAAGATTCGTGTGTAGATAATTTCTGTTCAGGGTTAAAACCTACATCTACTACACGGTGGCAAGGGTACATGCAGCCTGTACCTAGGAAACTTCAGCATTTTTTTTTGCAATTGTCTGCTCAGCTGTACTGAGCTGCTAATGCACTTGACGATCACGATGTTGGATTTCTTCAAACAAGGATGCGTGAAGGACCTGTAATGGTTCATGCAGCAGGTGGGAGAGATCCAACTGCACCTCTGCACAGGCCTGGACTTGCGCTCTTAAGTTGGGTGGACTCAGTATGAAGGCTGCACCCAGGAGAGGGTAGAGGCGGCTTTTTGGTGTCCTGATTACTACACTAATTTTTTATGTGGTCGACCTTGCCTAGATCATGCTGGCTTGCAAGGTATTTGTTTTGAGCTTCAAAGCCCGGAGCTCAGCCTGGAGTGTTTCCACCGTTTCTTTCTACTACTCTTCCAAATCCAGCCATTTGTCTTCTACAGCCAAGGTGACTGCATCTGCAATCTGCTCGAGGTCATCTTCTGTCAACGTAACTCCTGTGCCACATTCTGGTCAGATGGCTCGTTGCTTATTCTGCGCCCCCTTAGTAGGGTCACCAGTCCGTTTGCTACCTCGAGGGGAGTCAGCACCTCCTACATCCAGACCTTCTGCATCCAAATCCTGCTATGAGTCCTTCCGCAAGGGTGGTTCCACATCCTTCCCAGTACTTGTGCCCTACTGCAAACCCTTCTTCGACGTTGGTTCCATTTCGTTCCCCATGCATTTTCCCTATTGTAAATCCTAATGTGTTTCTGGTCCCATTTTCTTCCCCGTACCCCGGCCCTGCCCTCCAGTTTCTTTGGTAGTGTCGGGCGGGGTGACCCTTTTAGCACTTGTCCCTACGATGCCCTTCACACCTGATTTTAACCCAATCTTCCATTGTGGACAAAAGGTCACGATTAAGTGATCAATGTCCTAATCTGCAACCATGTATGGGAGTGAGACCCATGCTGGGTCCTTACAGCCTCTGACTTGGACATTATGCATGGTTACCAAGAATTCTATGATGCTCTTGTATTTTTCATACATTGTGGGTGACAAACGCGAATGAGAATTAATTTTTGCGGCTAGTCCACTCTAAAAGAGGACCTAAAAAACTTGATTGTCCTCAATTCTCTATGCGTACTTGGCGTCCCATAAATTTTTTAGCATGCCCCTTCACACACATCAGGTGTGAACTCATGGAGGACCGAATCTTCCAGGGCTTCCCATGCGACCAACATGATGAGAAGTAGAAACCATGAGTAGCAAAATGCGCGCCCCTGATCCTGGGCTTCATGTACATTTTCCAGGAACTCGTTTCACAGATACTGGGCCAAATTGAAGCAAACCCCCTTTTCGCACTAGCTCGCCAACTTAATGACATACATAGGGACAGTGGCAACTTGGCATTTGCGCATCATCTTGCATGCTAGCAAAAAGGTACCCATCTGTGTAGAAGGGTCGCTGATGGTGTTGATCATAAACCCGCAAGTGTTTCGTAGGACATGGTAATCCTTGTGCACTTTATCAGTGATATTCTACTCATAATTCTTGCCCACGCACAACATAGGGTCTGGCCCCCCCATAGCGAGGCCAGTAATCTAGTGAATAAGCACGGCATCAATAGGGATGCGATCTTGGATTCACAAGCTACCATCATGGACCAAGGCAAGAAGTTGGCGCACAATTTGGTCTTCAATGTTGTAATGGCCAAAATGCGGCATCCTTAGCAGGTTCAAGAGCATGGAACCAGCCAACCCACACACCCAATTCATGGGGACGATATTTATCCTATTGTCTTTCAATATCCTCTCGAGGTATAGCTTGGGTGCGAGCTCAGGGAAGGCCTCCAAATTGGTCAAGTCATGGTCGTCGAATTTCACCTCATGAAGCTTGCCAAAGGGTTCTCTAATGAGAGGGACCTCGCCCGGAGTCAGTGGCATCTGTAGATAAGTGCGCAAGCCATCGATATTTTTCGGTGTGCATATTGAGGGCCTGTGAGGCCGAACAAAGGGCAACAGCCAATTGATAGGTTCAGCCTTGCACTTTTTCTTTCCCCTTTTGCTTTTCCTTGCTTCATGTCGACACAACCTCCTCCACTTTGGGGTGGACTTCTAGTACTTCCTCGGATTCTTGTTCGATCGATGTTACAGGCTCTGAGGTTTCAGGAGGATTAGTGGCCATCATTATGGCATGGAAAATGAAATCAGGGTTGCTACTATCAGAGGGTTTAGGAGGCTCAGACATGAACGGAATGAAATAGGCACAGAAACTCTCACGGCACAAACTTGCCAATGAAAAACTTGCAAAGTACAAACTGTTCAAGAGATACCCTTGTCTGATTACTTCTTCTACTTTTATAGCCGTGGGGATCGATCAATGTGTGGACGAGGCTCATCAAAAACTTATACCATCAAATAAATGGTTAAAAATATTTGGAAATTGTTGCATTAAATGCCGCCCACCCACTCCTTTCAATGATAACTTTTTCTTTTTACCTGACTTTATTGTTCCAACAACTAGTTTTCACACCTCCTGTGCACCCAATACACCCCTGTGCTCCCAACGTACCTCCTGCACTCCCAGCGTACCCCTGCACTCCCAGCGTGCCTCCTGTGCGCAACCCTTGTGTGTATTCTGTCTCATACAGCTACTCCAGCCATATATTCATTTGATACGGTACGGTTTGAGCCAACTACCATTGACGTATCCAGGTACCATATCTCCTCACAGGGTAGCTAACCGAACAACTCCCCCATCAGTGATTTGTTTTACTACATAGGGCCCTAGCCAGTGTTGACGGAACTTCCCTGGGTGCTTCACAAACTAGCTATCATAGAGGAGGACCAACTCTTCCTATGAAAATTTATTTTGCCAGATATGTCGATCATGCCATGCTTTTTCCCGAGCCTTCTAAACTTGCTGATGGAAATTAGCAATGAAATGATATTCCTCCAAAGACACCAGCTGCGCTAAATGCTCTTCCATGATATTATTCAAGGCTGTGATACACATACTAGGAACAATATACTCCATTGGCATGATGGCCCCTTTTCCATAGACCATTCGGAATGGTTTTTTTCCTGTCGGTTTCTCACATGTGGTGCGATAAGCCCAAAGGACTAACGAGATGCGCACATCCTAGTCAGTGCGATCTGTGTTGCAGAGCTTAGTTAGTGCCTGATCCAAAATTTTATTGAAGGCTTCTATAGCTCCATTCACTTGTGGATGATACGAAGTGCTTTTCACATGATGGATCTGAAATTCTTCTATCAGGGCCTGTATTGTTTCGTTAACAAAGTGTGTACCTCTATTGCTCATTAAGATCTTCAGACATCCAAACCTGGTCAGAATCTGCTCAAAAATGAAGTGCGTAGTGGTATCTACACTGTAATCCCTCATAGCTTGTGCTTTGGCCTATCTGGTCACATAATCAATGGCAGTTATAATGTAGCGTGCACTTGTCTTATTTCCTGGTGGGTTGATGGGCCCCACAAAATCAATGGCCCACTTGTCAAATTCTTGCAGGGTCATCTGCGGTTATAGGGGAATTTCATCTCTACGTGATGGACACCCTACTCGTTGGCACGTATTACAGCCTTTGCAATACTCGTGAGAGTCACTATGCAGGGTAGGCCACCATATTTTGGCTCTCAAGATCTTTTGCACCGTTGCCTTCCTTACGTAGTGACCTCCTGCTACAACCTCATGAGCTTCTATTAAGATAGTGTGCCTTTCGTGCTCCAAAACGTATCTTCATAGCACTTCGTCAACTCCCAACTTATACAAATGGTCTGCAATGTTGGTAAAATCTGTTGCGCAGGTTACCAACTCTTTCTTTTGTTGTACCAAATATTCTTCAGGTGCCATCCCTGTAGTCAGGAATTGAATGATGTTGGTGAAGTGCTCATCAACTACCTTAATAGTGAACAGATACGCATCAGGCAATCCCTCTTCCAGGTTGGTCAGGTCTTCACCACTTTCGATTCAGGACAAGTGGTCCGGCCCAGCATTCAACTTCCCTGACTTGACAATGATCTCAAAATCATACTCCTGGAATAGTAGTAGCCATAGACAGATTTTCTGATGTTGGGGCATTAGACCCAAGACACTTTTTTTGTACATAAATAAACATAAGGGGGGTCTCATGTTTTGTTTCCTTATGTAAATATCCATAGTTGAGTAATTTTAGTCAATTAGAGGGAGAAATGCAACTGCTCGAATGATTAGTAGGCATAGGAAGTGATAGTCCATTTCAGATTGTCATAGCGTTAGTTTAAATTTGTAACTGTAGGAATTTGAAGAGTTATGAGTCATAGGGAGGCTAAACCGATTGATTCCAAATTTGTATAAAAATAAATCCCTGTGACAGAGTCGAGGGAGAGGCAAGGACCTGCAAGGACCTGCACAAAAGACCTGCATAGAGAATTGTATAGGCTGCATAGGCCTGTCATAGAGACAGAGTAGGAAATAGGGCCAAGACATTGGAAGATCTGGCCGATATGTTGTAAGTTAATTCATTGTATAAATATAGAATTTGTTCAGTATGTCGTGTGCATTGTGATTTAGTTCCTTATGTGAATTGCTGATTTGATTTCCTGTGTGAGTGGCTTGGATTCCATAAACAAGAATATATGACTAAATGTAATTTGAACCTGTGATAGAGCTCTGATTGAGGCTCCATATCTAATGGGAGAATTGACGTGAATAAAGTCGATTTAAATCTTGTGTAAATGTATATATGTTTTCTTGGTGAAGGATAATGGATCTCTTTGTAGTTGAGCTTGAGTCCAATAAGCAAGGGGTATAGAGACTAGAGTGATAAAACTCGTGTTAAGAGCTTTGACCATAGACGGTGTGTCAAGAAGGGAGTGTGTGGGATAGAATCCTGCGTGACGTATAAAAGGAATCCCCTTGTGGATGGACTCGTAATTCCAATATGAGGTTGTATAACCAGCGCATGTACATTGTGTCCAAAGTTAGTGTTAACACGAAGGAATCATCGTTGAGATGGAACGCGAAGTTAAGTGGAACCTGGAGTAAGGAACCATGACCGAGAGGAACAGTGACGCGGGTTGGAGTGAACAGTAAAGGCTGGAAGCAGATTTCATCGCACCACCTTTCGTCGGCAAGCGATATTTGAGGAGGGGGGAGCGATTCCATAGAGGTGCTAACGCGTGGCAAGGCGGGACCCAAAGAAACCGCTTCCATAAGTGCGCCATCGCGCATTAACTATCGACCAAGGACACGGTGCGATATTGCTATATATTGTTGATTTGGAGGCTCGATATCTAATGGTGATCGCTCGCAAGATTTGCACGAATTTTAATCAAGGTACGATGTATGCATTCCACAATTGTATTGTGGGCCCAGGTGGAGATATATGTAATGAATTTGGTTATTAATGTCAGTCGACGTATTGTAACCTTAGTATAAGGTCTGATGGAGATATTAAAGATGTTTTGACTAAGGTTTCAAGTTAGTAAAGGTATGACGATTATTGTTGGACTTCGTTGTAATGTTTCCGATAGTTGAAGAACGTCGTAATATAGGCATGGATATATTACGTATAATGTTTGAATAAGCGAAGTGGGGCCATATAAATTGTGATTTAGGCGTGTAGTTAAAAGACCGAGGGTTTAATATGTATGGTGTGGAAGCCTTATTATTTGGTATAATATAAGATTGGATTAAGGTATTCACTTATCAATTTCTATGAAATTGATAAGTAAATAAGAAGGAAGGAATTAAGTAGTGAGACTGCTAATCCTTGGCTTGGAGTTTTATTTAGTTGTCCGTCCCAGAACCAAGAACCTGTTGAGTTGCCCAGATTGTGAATTTGATTCAGGAAGAAGCTTTGGATGCAATTACACACAGTTTTAGGAGAAATTTTGAAAAGTACTGGGAATGTGGGTTTAGCGCGGACCCCCGCTATTAAGTGGTATCAGAGCTATAATTTAGTTAGCTCATTGAAAATTTTATTTTGGAAATGCACATATACTAAACCAGAAAAATGTTTGATGTTTGAACTTGTTTAATAGAGAAAATTGCAGATTTGATTTGACATGCAGTGAAGGTCTCCAGATGAGCAGAATCTGGATTTGAAGACAGAAGACTGCAGCAGGTAGATGCAGTGCAGGTGAGGAGAGAAGGAACAAGATCATTCAGGGATCTTGAGAGGTAAGATGATGAGCCTTATTTGAAGTCTGGTTGGAAATTATTGTTTGTAGAATATAGAGTGCAAGCAATTGAGGAAGACATCTCAGCAGAAGTAGATCACAAGCTTTGAGAGCAGTGATAGAAGAGTCCAACAAGGGACTCTGAGTGCATAAAGAGTGTGGCAGAACCTGAAAAAATTCCCAACTGAGGTTGGATGAAAGAAGAAAAGAGGTGTTCTTGATAAAGTTGCAGAGTGAAGCCTAGAGAGCAGAGAGAGTGCTCAGGAGGTTCCAAAGAGAGGGGACCAGTACTTGCCAAAAGTCGGAGCTCAGAGAGAAGCTTGGTGAGGTAATTTGCAGCAAGAGAGCTTGTTGTTACAGAGGCTTAGTGTAGCTTGTGAGGGAAGAACTCCTAGAGAAGAAATGGCTACTCAGAGCCATGGCAGAGACCGCAGAGATTGCAGAGGTTCTGAGAGAAACCACAGCAGAAGAGTGTGTGAAGATGCCAAAGAAAATGGCATGAGGAAGAAGAAATCCACTAATGAAGAGTGGCAGAAAGAATTAGCTGAGATTAGGGAAGATTTTAATGAACTAAAGAGAAGGATAGAAGAAAGCCAGAGAGTTGTTTGGCTCATGAAGAAGAAGATAAAGTGGCAGAGGCTACAAAGGAAGAAGGATCAGATGATGAATGCTCAGAAGAAGAAAGAAATACTCAGAGTGATTGAGTATTTGGAGAAGGACTTGGAGACTGAAGCTTCAAGTGGGACCAAGGGGTCCAAGAGCCTTACATCTGACATATTTTGTATGTTTGCAGGAACAGCAGGTGAGAAAGAACAAACTGCTGATGTTGTCACTGAGGAAGAAAATGGAGCAGCTACATGTTTTGAGGATGTCCATGCACAGATCGAGAAAGATTCTTCTTTCCAACATATTGGAAGCAAAAGAGCTTTAGTTTGTGATATTGGCCAGAAGCTAGAGTCTGAACAGCTTGAGGACTCTGAATAAGAGACCATTGGAGGATCTCTGGAAAATATAGAAGACTTGGAACAGCAGAAAGATTTGGTGACCAAATCACCAATGGAGACCATGAGGTCTTGTGTTTTTTCATTTGACGAGTTGTGTTTGAATGCAGGTGTTAATGAAGGAAGTTCACATGATGAAAATGTGATAGATGAAGTTGAATGTTTCCAAGTAAAGTATGATGAGTATCTTTCAGATGAAGAATATATTGAACTACTACAGCAGAAGGAATTCATTAATTTCTTATTTGGTAGAAGAGATTGTTTCAATGGGGTTGATCGTGATGAGTTTGTCATTAATTCTGATAATGACAAGCTACTTTTGTTAAATGGCCATGTGGAGAATAATGGACAGGTATCTGGAGTCTTTGCAGAGATGGGAAATCAGGATTTTATTCTGATGAAGACTAAGGAGATAGTGACAGCAAAAGATAATGAAGATAATGAAGATAAAGAAGATTGTGGTGAGATGCCAAGATTGTGGCATGAGCAGAGGATAGAACCATAGAGAGAAGGTGTTCAGATGGTAAGGACAGAGATGATTGAAGATGAGAAAGTTTCTTCTTTTGAACTAGGGCAGAGAGACATCCTTGAAGAAGATGGTGCAGAAGGGAGACTAACTGATGGTCTCAAGAAATGTTTGAAGAATTGGAATCAGCATTCTGATGTGCTGATTGAGAAGAAGAGGCATTTGGGACAGCATATTGAGGTGCTGGCAGAGCAGAGAAAGGCTCCGAGGCCTTGTGAGTTTGATGCTGACAAATGTTTGATGAATACAGATCTTGTTGATGATGGGGATAAGTTGACAGCATGGGGCAGTCAATTGACAGAGAAGGAGAATTCTGTGGAAGACTTTAAACCATGGAATGGAGAAATTGAGCTGCTAGAGAGTATGCTGAATCAGTATGATTCCATACAAGAGAGAAGACCTCAATTTCAGAATTGGGGGTTGCATAATGTGAATACACAATGGAATGAAGATAGGAAAGAATTGATGATTGAGTCATCAGTAGGGACCATTAGGTCTTGGGGTTTTGGAACTAATGAAGTGGCTGTGTTGATAGGCAAGGTAGAAGACAATCCATCACTTGGAGTTGTCTTAGAAAAAGAAGAGCTGTTGCAGAATGAGGATGAGCAGCTGAATGAAGATGAGACAACCATGTCTCATATGCAGGAAAATATTATTGCTATTGGTACTAGAGAAGGATTGGCTTGTTCGAATAGCCAAGGGAAGATTAAAGAGAAGACTGCATGGCAGATTGTTGGGGCTGCTACAGCAGTGGAGAACCAGAGTTTCACTTTGAAAAAAGATGAAGATACAGTGGCTAGAGAACTTGATTTGATTGCTGGGGTCATTCAAGAAGAAGGAAGGCAATTGTTGAATATTGCCAAGGCAGAAGAAGAAGATGCTGAACCTGAGTTGCAGCATGGAGAAGATTTGTTTGGCCAAAGGAGATGGCGAGAATGTTTGCTGAAGATATTCAGAAAAGAAGGTGAAATGCCAAAACAGTAGCTTGGAGTGTTGCTGGAGAGAGTGTTGAAGCAACAAGATGAAGTGTTGCCAGCAGAGGAGAAAAAGTTTTACTGTTGCAGAGAGGATATGGATGATTGGGTGGAAGTAAGCATAGGAGCTAGGGCAGTAGTAAGAACTGAAGAAATAAGACTGCAGCAAACAAAAGTAAGTGTCTAGTAGTCAGAGGAAAGATTAGATAGAGAAATTGAATTGATAAGGAAACTGATGCAGAAGATGCCTCAAAAAAGGGCAGCAACGAGGAAACAAGGAAATAGGAGCACAAGCAAAGAAGACAGAGGATGTGAAGGTACAGCCTGTGGAAATCTACAACATAAATTTTGGAAGCCAGGAGGAATGTGGAAGAAGGACGCTGCAATGGATGGCCAGTTGCAGAACAAGGTGTGGAATCCAGGCAGATAAAAATAAAGCACATGATCAGGGTATCATGAATCATTTGAACCTGGGGAGTCTGATGTAGGGGCATTAGACCCAAGGCACTTTTTTTGTATATAAATAAACATAAGGGGGATCTCATGTTTTGTTTCCTTATGTAAATATCCATAGTTGAGTAATTTTAGTCAATTAGAGGGAGAAATGTAACTGCCCGAATGATTAGTAGGCATAGGAAGCGATAGTCCATTTCGGACTGTCATAGCATTAGTTTAAATTTGTAACTGTAGGAATTTGAAGAGTTATGAGTCATAGGGAGGTTGAACCGATTGATTCCAAATTTGTATAAAAATAAATCCCTGTGATAGAGTTGAGGGAGACACAAGGACCTGAAAGGACCTGCACAGACCTGCACAGAAGACCTGCACAGAGAACTATATAGGCTGCGTAGGCCTGTTGTAGAGACAGAGTAGGAAATAGGGCCAAGACATTGGAAGATATGCCCGATATGTTGTAAGTTAATTCACTGTATAAATATAGAATTTGTTCAGTATGTCATGTGCATTTTGATTTAGTTCCATATGTGAATTGTCGATTTGATTTCCTGTGTGAGTGGCTCGGATTCCATAAACAAGAATATACGACTGAATGTAATTTGAACCTGTGATAGAGCTTTGATTGAGGCTCCGTATCTAATGGGAGAATCGATGTAAATAAAGTCGAGTTAAATCTTGTGTAAATGTATATATGTTTTCTTGGTGAAGGATAATGGATCTCTTTGTAGTTGAGCTCGAGTCCAATAAGCAAGGGGTATAGAGACTAGAGTGATAAAACACGTGTTAAGAGCTTTGACCATAGATGGTGTGTCAAGAAGGGAGTGTGTGGGATATAATCCTGTGTGACGTATAAAAGGAATCCCCCTGTGGATGGACTCGGAATTCCAATACGAGGTTGTATAAACAACGCATGTACACTGTGTCCAGAGTTAGTGTTAACGCGAAGGAATTAGCGTTGAGATGGAACGCGAAGTTAAGTGGAACCTAGAGTAAGGAACCATGACCGAGAGGAACAGTGACGCAGGTTGGAGTTAGCAGTAAAGGCTGGAAGCGGATTTCATCGCACCACCTTTCGTCGACAAGCGGTATTTGAGGAGGGGGGAGCGATTCCATAGAGGTGCTGACACGTGGCAAGGCGGGACCCAAAGAAATCGCTTCCATAAGCATGCCATCGCACATTAATTATCGACCAAAAACATGGTGCAATATTGCTATATACCATTGATCTAGAGGCTCGATATCTAATGGTGATCGCTCGCAAGATTTGCACGAAGTTTAATCAAGGTACGGTGTATGTATTTTGCAATTGTATTGTGGGCCCGGGTGGAGATATATGTAATGAATTCGGTTATTAATGTCAGTCAACGTTTGTAACCTTAGTATAAGGTCCGATGGAGATATTAAAGATTTTTTGACTAAGGTTTCAAGTTAATAAAGGTATGACGATTATTGTTGGACTTCGTTGTAATGTTTCTGATAGTTGAAGAACGCCGTAATATAGGCATGGATATATTACGTATAATGTTTGAATAAGCGAAGTGGGGCCATATAAATTGTGATTTAGGTGTGCAGTTAAAATATCGAGGGTTTAATATGTATGGTGTGGAAGCCTTATTATTTGGTATAATATAAGATTGGATTAAGGTATTCACTTATCAATTTCTATGAAATTGATAAGTAAATAAGAAGGAAGGAATTAAGTAGTGAGACTACTAATCCTTGGCTTGGAGTTTTATTTAGTTGTCAGTCCCAGAACCAAGAACCTGTTGAGTTGCCTAGATTGTGAAGTTGATTCAGGAAGAAGCTTTGGATGCACTTACACACAGTTATAGGAGAAATTTTGAAAAGTACTGGGAATGTGGGTTTAGCGGGGACCCCTGCTACCATTTCCCCCCCCCCCAACACAGGCTTATTCATCAGGTACTTCAAAGCCGAGTGATCCATAAATATTTTGAATTGTTCACCTAACAGGTAATGTCGATACTTCTGCAATGCATAGACCATGGAAAATCCCTCCCATTCTGTAGTGGAGTAGTTGCACTCCACACCAGAAATTTTTCTACTAACGAATGCAACCGGATAATCAATGTCTCCATCTCTAGGCTGTATAAGGAAAAATCCCAGGGTGATCCTTGACGCATCTACATGAACATGGAATACCTTTGCCAAATTAGGAAAGATGAGAATAGGCGTAGAGACCATCTTATCCTTGAGTAACTCGAAGCTCTTCTAACACTCGTTGTCCCAAAAAATGAAACATCCTTCTTAAGAAATTTTTCCATAGGCGATGTGATCAGTGCATATCCTTCAATGAAATTTCTGTAGTAGCCTGTGTGTCTGAGGATCAAGCGCAACTGTTTTTGAGTTGTAGGTACTACCAACTTTATGATAACTATGAATTTGGCAAGATCAACCATTAGCCCTTGTAACAAAATATGTGCTTGAGAAAGGTTCTAAAGGGTACGTAGAATATGCATTTCTTGATAGGGAGATCTGGTGCTTTCTACAGGCATCCAACATCATGCACAGGTTCAAGACGTGCTTCTTCACCAGTTTGAAGATAGTCCAGTCATCAAAATATACTCCAAAAACTTGTGGATGAACTCTTTGAATATTGAAACTACCACACGCGAAACGATGGCAGGGGAATTCTTGAGCCCAAACGACATGAAAATATATTGAAAGGATCCCCATTTAATAAAGAATGTAGTTTTGCTGCGATCTTTAGGTGCGATCCTAATCTGATGGTAGCTCAAGAACCTATCTATAAATTAGTATGCTTCCTACCCTCCCACGATGTCCAAGATTTCATCTAAGAATGGTGTAAGGAAGGGATCATGTACACGGGCATCATTCAACTTGTGTAAGTCAACATAGATTCGTATCTCTCCCTTAGTATTTTTATCCTAAACCACCATCAGACTTACCCAGTCTGATTGTTTGACCGGTTCGATGACACATGCAGTGAGCATTTTATCGATTTCTTCCTTAACCTTTTGCTTATACTTAGGTTTCAGCCGATAAGGATGCTGCTTCACAGGGAATGCATCTGGTTTTAAAGTGATGCACATGACACCTAGGTCCCCTGTAATCCCTTTGAGTTCTGAGAACTTTGTCGGGAATAAGTCCTAGTATTCCGTGACCAGCTTTGCAACTTTTCCTACTATATAATCATCCCAGTAGTCTTGCACTTATGTGCCAATGTTGACTTCTCGCAGCTTCAGAAGCTTAGTAACATTGACAATTTGCAGTGGGGGTCCAAAAACTGTGTGCTCTCCTTCCGACTCCGAGATAGAAAAATTTCATGGATTATCATCGCACTCTTCAATTAATAAATTCTGGCAGTTGACAATATCCTGCATCCATGTTTCCTAGGTTTTCACCCCATGGGTTGTGTACAGGCGTGATTCATCGAATACTAAGGCATCTATATCTTGCAGAGCTTCATCGAGCACCTCTGTTCCTCCTACCAACCTGAATGTCCCTATAAACTCGTCCTTCAATGTTTCCCAGTGGCAGGTGCGTTGGTGTAGCTCTGCATCTAAATACCATGCAGTGGGGATTGGCCCCAAGGCATGAATAAATAGGTGAACCCATTCTTCCATGTTTTTTTCGCAGCATTTCTCCATCTAAGCAAACAACTGCTCGTGCGGGTCCCCTCGGCCAACGAAAGTCTTGACGTGTAGATGAGATGGATTTTCAAATCGTAGTACCATCATATCTCGACATTATTCCCAATCTTGGAATGTCCCTTTATGTGTGTCCCACCACCTCACAAGTGTTGCACACATGGCTAGATTAAGAACCCATAAACTTCGCTCTCTTGGGACCTCAAATTCAAATGCTCGCAAAAATTCTGCAATACTACCAGAACCATCAAAGTAGGGCAGTTATCTTACCTCTGAGGAGATTCATTAGAAATTTTTTTTTATTCTAAGACATCACAGCGTAGATACATCATGTAGCCGGTTCTGCCAATTTTCCATTTCCCCATCGGAATCAAAGAAAAATTCACTATCCTTTTCCTAGCAAAGCATACCATCAACCGTAGGATTGATCCAATCTTCATTCCAAGCAGTCAACTTGTAGATGTGATCCAAATCCTCTTCTTTGCACACTGGTTTCATATACCTTTCTCCTTCTGTAGGTTTTAGTGGTAATATCACCCTCGTGCCTTAATTCTCAAACACCATTCTTAGTTTCTTTAAGTTGATGATGCCTCCCATATCTATGGCCCAGTCCAACTCTAGGAGCGCAGGATAGGGGTCTTCATCTTCCATAATCTAAATTACCTCAAATTTGGCCCGGACCTTAACTCCTGTGATATCTACCATAATCTTGGACAACCTCCCCAATGGTATGATATTCTGCTGGTTTGCCATGCACAGCTAGATAGTGGACCATTCCAACTTAGTTTCCCCCATTCATTGCCAAGTTTTCTTGGGTAATATGTTCGCATCTTATCCTAGGTCCAAAATAGCCTAATCCATTTCATAATCACCAATCCGTGATGTTAGCCACATTTCCCTACTAGTGCGTTTCTTATGCTTGTAAAGTTTGTTCACATCCTTAACTTACGTGGAGGGGTTAGCTTTCTCTGCACAGCTATCTATTAGTGCTTGAAGATTTTCCACCGCTTTCTAGTTGCGCAACAGCTTCATACATGCTTACAGAAATGGTTTAACTTCGTCGTCCTTTTTTTATGCACAGGAGCCTTGGAAGTAGATGCCTCATCCTTTGTAAAGTCATTGCGGGCTGCGATGAATGTTTCCTTTTCCTTTTGTAGATCTAAACCTTCCTGCTTGACTGCTAATTTTTAGATAAGTGATTCAGCCGCAGCCTTTTCCTCAGCTCCTCCAGTGGCCATGTTGCTGCGTGTTATGACATTAATGCTTGGCCCTTCGTCATGTGGCTCAGCCTTAACCCTCTACACATTTGGCATAAGCATCTACTGTTTTTCCTACATTTTTGATATTAGAATTAGAAAATATTCAATCACATGGTCTAGCTGTCTACAATACCTACAAGATTATCGCGTAGGATTCAGACAGTCCCTTGAGAAGTGCCCTAATTCCCCACAGTTATAGAAAATCATTTATATTATTCCCCATCCTGCGCTTCCACCTCTACCTCCTCCCCTTCCCCTTCCTGAGGAGCCACCCATGCCCAAGGGGGATCTTGACGACGAAGGGTCAACCTGCACCCTGTAGAGGTTTCCTCGGTCTATCATTAAATCATAAGTCCGACAGTTCTGTTCATCATGTCCTACTGATCGACAAAACTTGCACCATTGTTGCTTTAATTTTGGAACATATGCACCAAGACGGGGGTAGTTGTTGGTATCATGCAGTCCAACCATGCGACAATCATTGCACCACAACGTTGGTTCGCTTGGTCCCGCAGCCTCCCTAGGGCACAACGGACTAGGTCCCCCAACTTGCAGGTAGTCCATCAGTAGTGGGCATTGATCCTTGGTATGGCCAGATACCCTACATCATATGCACCATACATCTGGGCCAGCTTCTTTCCCTCACTATTTTCCCAGGTTCTGGATCTCCATGTGCATTGCCTCCAGCTATCCTTCGATTTGTTGTACTCCCAACTAGGTATCATCTCTCGGCGCGGCTTCTAACTTCATATCAATCTCTAAATCTTTTTCCTACAATTCAATGGCGTGCTACCCCATAGGTCTGCACAAGTGAGGAATTAACATAGCGATGAACCATTCCTTGTGCTTTTTGTCATCATAAAGAAATTCCCCTTCTCTGATCACCTTCTTTAGTCATTGTTCAACCTCCCATACAGACTCAGAGGGCCCTTGCTTGAAATATTTTAGGTCATTCACTATCTGAGAGTAGGATTTAGGCTTTTGGAACTGCTATTTTAGGGCATTTTTAACCTCTTGAATGGTCACATTCACATGCTGAGCTGTGTATCCCATATACCAATCCAGGGCTCTTCCTTCGAAGGCAAGGGACAACTGTGCCCTTTTTACAGCATCGCTGGCCACATTCTGCGTAGTCCATACCAACTCTGCGATGAACTAGAATCAGTCCATATCTTCATCTCCTACACCTTTAAAGGTGGGTAGCTTCATGTGCGTGGCCATATCTACCTCAGGGGGTGGTGGTGGTGGAGGTGTGGGTGAGTTCTTACCCTTATGTGAGTTCGAAGGTGGTGTTGTAGGGGGACTATCTCCTTCATGCGCAACTGATCCTCTTAATGGACTATAAATGGATCTGCCCCCTTCTTGATTGACTCTATAGTACTTACTGCTTCAATTTGTACCCTTGCTCTGATCAAAGCTCATTCACTTGGTATGGCTGCACAGAATACCCTTTTCGTACAACGATATTTTAATCAACAATGGAAAAGTTTTCAAGAACTTACCCTAGAAACCTTTAAAGAACCTCCGCTCTGCTTAAGAATATGATACAAACTGATCGAGTGAAAAATCTACCACAAATCCCCCCATCACACTGTCTACCCAATGATCTACCGTATGAGTGATAGTATTTTCAGTCTTCTCCAGTTGTTGGATGAAGTCCGGGGTCCACTGAGTGATTTGCTCATCCTTCCAACACGTCTAGAAATCTACGAGTCAGGCTAGCCACTCCTGTAGCTCATGTGCAAAGGTTACAAATAAAATTTCATATACTTCCGTAAAAATATATGTATTTTTGCACTTCTCAGTTGTTAGCTTCGTGCTGTGATTCTCTTTCACAGAGAATTCCTAAATATGTATTTCAAACCACTCTTCTATCTCTAATTTCTTAGGTCTCCAATGCTTCCTTGGCATTACCCGATCTCTCTCTTAAAATTCTCCCTGTCCCAACAATGGAACCATTTGTTGGCTTGAGGGGTCCTGACCCAGGTTTAGAGGTTAAGGTTTGCCAACAAACTCCTATACTACTGGCCGTTTCGGCAATGACCTACTTTCGCAGGCCAAGGTCTCACCCAAAGTAGTATGGGTGGGTGCTAGAACCAAGTTTCCACACTCTCAGAGAGAGTAGGTAATCACGTAATATCTATGTTTTTATCTTATCATATTTGCACAGAACAGGTCTATTCGCATGTTCTTTAATAGGATAATTTGGAATTCCTCAAAACAACGTTATTACCATGCACAGATCTGGTCAGTACTTTCACATCCACGTGCGGATCAGCAATTATCAACATATAATATCATCAATGCATCAACTATTAGAACACAGATAAAAGTATGCCAGAAACAAAGGTACTTTCATAAGTTAAAGAAATATCACGAATACCTTCGCAGCTCAAATCAACAACATATATGCACATACAGCTTAAACAGACATAACAACTTCACATTGATAGTAACACAATAGATCCAGATAACACAGAGATACTTCAACTATATCCACCTATATTTACATCAAAAACCAGTTACAACCCAAAATACCACCTGCGCACACAACCAGCAGGGTCCACACACAATAGGATAGAGGATATCCGCGCACATAGCTAGCAGGAGTCCTTACCCAAAACCAACCCAAATAGATCTAGCAGTTCACACATAGCATTAATTCATATTCATGCCTACCTTTAGACTCTAACTTATCTATCTATTTATACCAACATGGCCTAGCGATCCTATGGTTTGCAAACCATGGTTTGCGGACCCTAGGTCTACCCTTTGACCCATTTACAAAACATTATGGATTTGACCCACCCAAAACCCCTACACAAGACTAAATAATACCAAAATGTACAAAATTCACAGCTCAGGGAGCCCCACTCCAACAATACCATGTGTAAATTATACAAAAATATGTATATCAATGGATTCAATCCCATCAAACAATTCACTAAAGCTAGATATTGAATCCTTCTACAAATCAATTGCGGAAAATAAACACAATCGCCAATCACACTAGGCAAATAAAGAATAAAATCAAACCACAACATGGATAATTTCCCAGGGAAATTTTGTTGCTCAAAACCCCTCTATCTTCTATTGTATATTCACCATGGAATCATGAAACAATTACAATGCACTCTTCTCACAAGAGTCTCTTTCACTCTCGCAACTGTCTCACATTGTCTTGGAAAAAATTGACCAATACTTAGCCAATTCTTACCCTCTAAACAACCCGCCTTTCTTGCGCAATTCATAAGGAATGTAATCCCTATTCCTTTAGGAATTTCTGCCTTCGTCAACTGTGCAAGGATTATGGGCAATCCAATCACATAACTGATAGTTAACATCCCTTTAACCTTTGTCTCAACTAGGCCTCCACTAGAACTGACATGCATGCAATAGTAAATCATCAGTTGCATGGTAGATCATTGATTGTGAATTAAATAATATTTAATTCACTTTATCTCTCACTAGTGCAACAAATAGTTACAAATAGTTCAACTTACTCTAACTCACCTAACTGAGTTAACTAATTACTCATGCATTAAACTAATGCACCAACTGCAATTCGAACTCCATAACTAATATAATTACTCTACATGCCTCACCAACCATCCTCAACTCGAAATACATGAGCCAACTGAGTTTATCACACTCAGTTAAATATTACAAGTGATCATGAGATAAGATTGCATTTGATTGTCCAATTTAATTAAGGGAAAATTAAATTAGACACCGCACCAATTTAATTAATTAAATTGGCCTTCACACTAATGTATCGCTAGGACCTATTGGTCCCACACTAGTGTGTGTTCTGCAATTTCTTGTTGGACTTCAACATGAGTAAGCAAAGCAGGTTATAATTCCCATTATGCTAACAATTTCATAAATAATGACAACTTCAAGGAAAATACTAAAGCTTGTTAAGTAAGCTCGATCAACGGACACTATGAATAAAATGAATGAATATAGGAATACTTCTATGATATCTATATCAATAAAAACTCCAAAGGAAGCCATTGTTGTTTAGAAAATATAAATATTCCATTTATTTTAGTTCATTACATTATGGTTCACTTCCATAGTATAACTAGTTTTATTATCACTTAATTATAACCTTTTCTTTTATGATCTTCCTAGAAGAGGATTGCAGGTATACTCCAAAGACCATTCGTTAAATATAAAGTCAAGAGGTTGAAGCTAGACTTAGAGGGAGCCTATAAGAGAGAAATAATTTTGAAGACAAAACATTGATTCAAAGGGAGTCTTGTATTAAAACTTGAAAATCAAAGCACTCCACCATCCTAAAAAGTAAGTAAAAACAAAATAGGTACGATCAATTAATGCATTATCACTTCTTATGAAGGATGTTAGGATATTTACAATTTCCTTACATCCAAAATACTATGAAAATGTTATCAAATGAAGATGGAATATTTTAAATGATAAGAATCTAGGGTTTTACATTGTTAAATATTTTTGGTATCGAGGTTTATAAAATCCTTGTCATAGCTAGAATTAGAAAACCCTAGAATAAGTAAAATATGAAACAGTAACTATTTTTTCCCTCTTATAAAACCCCATCTCTTGATATATTAGGGTTTATAGATAGAATCTAGGGTATGTGTTCAAACCCTAACAAGGGTTGAATTAGTTAAACCCTAGGGCTTTAAATTCAAAATCCCTAGGACTAATGTTACTAATGGAATATCTGGGGTTTATAACTAAAACCCTAGTGGTATCCATTGAAAAACCATATATTGAAAAATTTAACATCATGCTCTTGTACATGTATATTTTGTTTGGTTGTACTTCTTGATAAAAATTCCAAGTACATGATTCTATGAAAAAGATATAAAGACAAAAGTAAAATCTCATGCTTAAGAAATACTTCATGATGGCCATGATGGAAAGAGGGATCTGTAAGAATACTATTAATAAAAATAATGGAAATAAGGAGTTGCTGTGATGATATTTAAGATTCCACATTGATGATTGAAGATGGAGATTTTTATAGCATCATTTTTCACCCTCATGTGATCCATGATTGTCTCTTTGGCCTTGGGCACCCATTCCCATAGACTTGAATAAAAGTTCAGAAAAAAAAGTGTTTAAAATCCCATACACGGATATGCCCAGAATTTTCCGCGTGTATACGCGAGTCTAGAGATACTTTTCCATGTATGCCATTAAAATCATTAAAAATATATATAAAAATCCCTATTTTCGAGGCTGGGTTGATGGTTATTCCCGTAATTCAACCACCCCAGCCCGTGGCCAACTGTTTCCAACAAATTGAAACTACTTTGAGGGAGTATAAAAGCCCCTCATATGCATGGCCTAAGGGAGGGAGAAAATTATAGACATTATACTCTGTTGGAGCCCAATTCAAGTCTGATTTCCCGTGCCTCCTGCACTTCCCAAGTTTTTACAGGAAACCCTTGTTTCCTGGAGATGTTCATCAGCTTATATGTCATCTCGTGTGCACAAGTCTTGAAAGAATCCTAGTGAGGCAAGGGCGGGACAGATCTAGACGACGGTCTGTTCGAAGATCGTGGAAGGATTCAGATGATCTCTCCACCTTTCTATTATTGTACATGCTATTCGTAATGAAGAAGAACCATCTTGTTCCTGAATTCACGTGTTAATATCTGCTTGCATATGTGAAAAGGTTGTTAATTAAGAATTTATTATTGTTTATATGATGTTTCACATGGATTACACTGACATTTAGGAAAGATATATGTTGTACAACTAGATTTCCGTGCATGTTTCTTCTTGATTTCCAGGTTGAAGAGGAAGAAGGGTTGCTGGGGGTTTGGACCCCGCGGGATCTACATCAAACGTAGGATCTACGAGTGAGTTCTACAATCTATAATATCTAGTTTTTAGCGTACAAGTGTGGTTGTGTGAGTCCTTCTTGAATAACATGCCCTGATCTGTGGAGGTTTTTGACCCAACGACATCTAGGGAGTTATTTCCCAAAACAAAACGGGTGACTCCGCTGGGGATCGCATTCTTGTGATTCCCTTGTTGGGTGGTTTCAACTGTTTTAAAGGTTTCTGACAGTTTTAATCCTTATTTCCAGTCCAGTTAGTTTTTTCTCAGTCAGACTGAAGACCTGGTTCTTTAGCCAGGCTTGATCATTTTTATTTTTCATTATTTACTTTTCCATACGCTATTTTTCCTCTACACAGACACGTATACACGCAGGTTTTGTCAAAGGAAGTCACGTATATGTGTTTTTACTTTTCCACAGTCGCGTATGCATGCTTGTTTCAAAACTGATAAGTAGCGTATGCCTGGGAAAATTTTGAAATTTTTGATCTTTTGGCTTTTTGGTCTTGTCTGCCTGTGGTGACCTATTCCTACAGTATCCTTTTAGTCTCTGGATTGTGTTGAAGGTGGTTATTAGTCTTTTTCTCTCTTGTTTGGTTGAAGACTGGCTCATTTGGAAAATCTTGTTTTTTTAGTGCTTGCACTTCGGGTCGAGTACCAATATCTCTTTCTGGGGATTCTTGGTTGTTCTGCTTAATCAAGACAGATAGCTTCTGCTCATATCCTCTTTCCTAACTTTGTGTCTTGCTTTTAACTTTAATTTTTGCCTGCTTTTCGGTTGGTTTTCTTGATTTCATTTGACTAGGTCTTGTTGCAATTTTTGAGGAGTCATTTTTGGGTCTTTGAAGTTTTGTTTGCTGCAAGATTGTGCTATTATTCTAGGCTAAGTTACTGAGTTTCTTGTCTTCATTTTGCTCGTATAAATATTGCTACTAAGTGGCACTATAAGATTTAGAGCATTTTTGTTGAAGTTTTGCTTGAAATTCAGAGATTGTTTGGCTTGGGAATTAGATAGTTCTTCTTGGTCTCTTTGAAATCTTCTTTTTATAAAATTCAAAAGCTCAAAAACATTTTGTTTTGCCATTGCCTTTGTTTTGCATTTTTGTTTTGGTTTCTTTCCATCTTTTGAAGCCTTGTTGATATTTCTTACCTTCGGTTTCTGACTTGATTTGGGAAGGGAATTTTCATTGGTTTCTTTCTCTTATTTCGAGAATATTTTGGTGTCTTTTTACTGAGAGTTTCTGATTTAGGAACTAGCTTTGTGGACAATCGGAAAAGTGATAGAACTGGGGGATTCTTGGGAATTTCTCTTTTCTTTGTTAGATTTTGCATCTTAGAATTGGCATGCTCTTAGTAATTTGCATTAGGTGCACTTAAACATTTGTAGTCTTTTTCATAAATTTTGCGAGTGTGAGGTTTGATATCTGAAAAGAAAAAATAGTCTTGTATAACCCGTGTAGAAATTTCTTTTCATCGAAAGGCAATTACTGCATCTGCATGTAGTTTGGTTTTCATTAATTTTTTTCTGCGTCATAAAACATCACGAGTTTCATTTCCATGTTCCCTTGACTTAATATAACAACCAACTAAAATAAGCGCATTAATTTAAAAACAACTAGCAAGTTTTTTATTAAGTGGTATACATCAACTAGCTAGGTTGTAGGGCCTTGGATTAGGTGAGTGGAGAGTTAACTCTCCAAGGCCGCTCAAAATAAAACATAGAAGTTTATTAAATGAGAGAAATCCAACACCGTTAGGTGGACTGGGAAAGCTCTCCTCCAGAGAGTCAAGCGCGAGGGGAAGTGAAGGTTGAGAAGAGAGATACCCCCTCTCCGATTTACTGGATCTTGCCTTAAGAACGTTCCGCCCGGCTGCTGACACGGATTGGTGCCCTTAGTTGCCATTCCTAGGTATCACACAGGTGACTGTGAGGGGGAATACCCATGGTACCTGAGGCAGACGTCGTATCACTTCCAGCAGTACTTCTGGAGGGTGCCCCGGTGAAGCTTGGGTACTTGCACCGGAAAAGGCTATTGTTAGGAGGTCGACGTAACTATTTCTGTTACCTTCTCTAGTAGGCCTGGGCCATAATTATCCCAGACTGCTTTTGGGAGGTCCTATTTTTCACTTTTTCGTATTTTGGTGTCCGGTCCTAATCACCCGGAGCGGAAATACCTGAAGTCTGCTTGCTTGGTTGCATATTAGGGATTTTTGTAGTGAGTGTTCTTTGCTCCTAGCTTGCCTAGCTTTATACTTTTTTGAGTCTAATTAATATGTTAAAGTGGTTGATCAAGCGCCTCGTCGATCGAGGAGAGTTCGAGGGTTATCTCCCGAAAGTGTTGAGCCTTCTTCAAGAAGGCATAGGAGTAATATAGCAGGTGAATATCACCCAGTGGTATCTGACACAGCGGAGAGAGATCCTCCGCTAGGACTTGAAGGTGTTGTAGTTGGTTCAGGTGTTGGTTTCGAGAGGAGCACTCCGCTCACCTCGAGAGTCTTATTTCCAAGAGAAGCAGAAGAAGAAGTAGAAGTAGAGGAAGTACCTCAGTCTCCTGAGTCACTTCCATCTCCTCTTCCCTATGATTCTCCGTTTGTTGTTGAGTACATCGGACCTGAGTCAGAAAGACCAGAAATTCCTTATCCATCTTATTCATACCTTTCGATGGCCACAACTGGTAACACGGCTTCAGCTGTGAGTGCTACAGGCATTCAGACTCCTGCTTCAGTAGAAGGAGGAGGCACAATTTCTATATCTTCGATTGCTTATAGTACTGTTGTGTTTGGCTCTGGTTTCACCCAAGCACATGCTTCTCAATCTTGTCCCTTTTGTTTTGGAATGCCCAGTAGTGGGATTCCTTCATTTTCCTTTTCCGCTGTTGCAACTGCGTCTGCACCCATGTCTTCCATGGCTAGTGGGTCAGCTTCTTTTCAAGGGTTCCCCTTCGGAAGTGGGAATATTCCTAGTTCAAATCCTTCCTTAGGGTCTTTTCCTTTTACTTCTCAGACTCAGAGTTTTAACCCTTGGTCTGGAGGTCAGAGTTCGACTACCTTTACAGGTTGGAACCCTGTATTTACAGCAGTGGGGGCAGGGAATCAGTTTTTCACTGGTCAACAAGGGAATGCTTCTTTCCCTTTGTCGAGTGATTATCAAACTTTTTCCCCTCTTTCTAACGCTTGGAACCCCTACCAGGGGGTTTCCTTTTTATTCACTACTTCGGGGGGGAACTGGTCCGGTCTATGGTAACTCTAAGTTTGGAGGGGGTCCTTCTCCAAATGTTGGGTCCTATGGCCCAACATTTTCTACGAGTTCTTTCTGGCAACCTGGTGCCTCATCAAATCCAAGTTATTCTTTTCAAAATGTGGGGAATTCATCCCACCAAGGATGGAATCCTCAGGCTCCTCCTCGTTTACCTTTTCTGGCAACATTGAACTTGCCAGATATGTCGAAATTGATGAATGATCTGATCCGATATAGTCTGGGGTGGCCTCCGGTTCCTACCAAACTACCTTCAGACATTCCAAAGTTTGAAGGCAAGAATTGGGATGACCCGGCTGATCATATCACCACTTTCCATTTATGGTGTTCATCTAACTCCCTGATCGAGGATTCGATTAGGTTGATGTTATTTCAACGCACCTTGACTGGAAACGCTACCAAGTGGTATATTGAGTTAACTGGGGGCAGTTTTCCTACTTTTGGAGATCTGGATACTATATTTCTAAATCATTTCCAGTTACCTGTCCATTATGATGCCGGGACTGAACTCCTAGCTAATTTTAAGCAGGACGATGCAACCCACATTTCTGATCATATTCAGGAATGGCGGAGAAGGAAGAGGCTCATTAAAGCTTATATTCCGGGAGAATTTCTTTTGGAATGGTTTTTGAAATCTCTGTAGGTAGATATTTCTAAGGATGTATCCCTCTCAGGGGTATTTTCCGAGGAGCAGGCTATTTTTAGGGCCCAACAGGTTGAATTGATATATTCTCAGTCTGGTGTCCTTCATAAATATTTTCCTAATTCTCCTCACTCCAAATTAGACATATCCAAGACTAAACCTGGTCCTCATGGTGATGGACTTAATGGGTCGATCAATAGTGGTGCAGCTAACCTGCTTAGTCAATTGCAGCAGTTGTCTATACAATCTGCTTCTTCTGGTCAGGTTGTGCCTGTTGAGTCATCGCCTTCTCAATCTTTGTCGGTAAATGTCGTTCATACTTCTAACCCTAAAGAAAATCAACAATCCGAAGGGAAGAAGAAGGGACGGAACAATAATAAGAAAAAGGGAAAGAATGGGAAGGGTAATGCAAATAAATCCAACGAGCATGTTGGTGAGGGTCCAAAGGATAAAAAGAAAGTGAAGTTTCCGTGCAAGTTATGTGCTGGAGACCATCTTACTCACCTTTGCCCTAAAATTCAGGATGTGCAGTGCTTGTTAGCTCAGCAGGGTTCTTCTAGTTCCCAGGCTGTGTTGACAAACCCTTTTCCCCAAGGGCAACAGCTAGTTGTTGGCGCAAATCAAAATACTAGGGCTTCCTCTGGGGGCACCCAAGAAGGGGAAAATCTGTCAAACATATACATGATGAGTGCTCATGTGGATATCGCCACGAGATCCCGTGATTATGGCGAAGATGAGTCTTCGAAAGCCAAGGGTGCTCCCAATGGTACTGAGCCGCTTCATATCACGAGGCCTACTGTTGAGCCTATACCTCAGATGCCAAAAGAATCTACCAAGCATAAGATGATTAATCCAAATGCCAGGGCTGCCCAGAACTACTCTATTGTGGAAGCTCTAGCGCAGAGTGCTTGTGCCATGTCGGCTCTTGAGGTGCTCCAGTCTTGTCTAGCTCAGCGCAGTGCTCTGCTCACTGCTATTGGGGTTGTCGATCCAAATAACTCTCTTGTGATTACATTTGATATGTCTAATTTTAAAAAGAGACTCCCCCATCATATGGATTTTCATATCAAATCGTCGTTTCGGAAATTCAATATATTTCGAACGGTCGTTGATGAGGGTGCTTCCACATGTGTGATGTCTTTCGCATGCTGGAAGGGAATTGGATCTCTCGCAGTTGTTCGATCTGCTACTCTTATGACTGCGTTTGATGGTCATTCTCACAGACCGCATGGTATTTTCCCAGCTTTTCCTATCTATGTTGGGGGAAAAACTGTAAATATAGAGGTTGAGATAGTTGATGCAAGCTTGGACTACAACCTTCTATTGGGGTGAAACTGGATTTATGAGATGGATGTCATTGCATCCTCATTATTTCGGGTTATTTGTTTCCCTCACGAAGGGAGGATTGTTACAGTGGATCAACTAGACTGTTCTCTTGTAGACCCGAATGCATCTACTGACTCAACTATTCCAAAGGTGGATAATGCCAAGCCGCCTGTTGACAATTTAGGGGTTGGAATGTATTCTTCTTTGATGGGTACTTTTGATATTCCACCTCCTACCATTCATATAAATGCAATTTCATCCTCAGGGCTCCTATTCGAAGAGAGTTCTTTAGAACTCATTATTTTTCATACCCTTGGACCTTACCTTCCCCTACCTCCACATTAGCGGAAGGTCAAGTGGGTGGAATGGAATTTCCAATGTCTACAGCTGAGATTTCTTATCAATCTATTGTTGACTCTGTAGAGACCATTCCAACTTCTCTTTCTCCAGAGGATTTGGATGGCGATGTGGCTCCGGCTTGGACACTTAGTTCTTATTCCACCCAGGATTTCCTTGAGACCACTCTTCCATCTGAAGAGGCCATCCTGGAAGCTATGACTAGTATAGATAGACCGTAGGATGATTTGCATCATCGGTCTTACTTTTTACCTGATTTGAGCGAAGTTGAATCAAGTTTTCCATGTCCTTTGTCTCCTGGTCCTGTTCACCCAGTCCTGAACCCTTTAGCACCAACACAGGTATATGCTAAAGGGAACATGGTTGTGATTTCTCCAACTATCCCAGTGAACATTTCCAGGGATCCTAATTTTATAGAGAATGTCTTCATCGAAGCTGAATGTTCCCCTGAAGAGATTCAGATTTATACCGATCTCTTTAAATATTTTAGGGATGTGTTCGCTTGGTCTTATGAGGAAATGCCTGGTATAGATCCATCTATTGTCCAGCATGAGATCAATACTTATGAAAATGCTAAGCGGGTGAGGCAAAAACTTTGTCTGATCAATCCTAGGAAGGTTGCAGCTATCAAAGCTGAGGTGGAGAAGCTGCTCAAGGCGAGATTTATTTTCCCGGTTCCTTTGACAGAGTGGGTTTTGAATCCTGTTCCCATGGATAAAAAACAAGGAACAATTTGAGTTTGCATTGATTTCAGAGACCTTAATAAAGCATGTCTAAAAGATAATTACCCCACACCGTTTATAGATCAGATTATCGATGAGTGTGCCGGTAATGAGATTTTCTTCTTCATGGATAGTTTCTCCGGATACAATCAGATTACTATCCGTCTTGAAGATCAGCATAAGACTACCTTTATTTGTCCCTGGGGTACTTTTTCTTACAAGAAGATGCCTTTTGGTCTTAAAAATGCTGGGGCTACTTTTCAGTGGGCCATGTCATATGCCTTCCACGATATCAAACATATTATCGAGGCGTATTTGGATGATTTAGCTACTCGTTCTCGAAAGAGAATTGATCATCCTGCTCACCTCCGTCAATTATTTGAACGATGTCATTTCTACAAGATTAGGTTGAATCCGAACAAGTGTGTTTTCGCGGTTACATCCGGTCGTTTATTGGGATTCATTGTGTCTTCAGAAGGGATTAGGGTAGATCCCTTCAAGGTTGAGGAAATACTTCGGTTGCCTCCCCTGTCATCTATTCTTCAACTTCAAAGTCTACAAGGAAAAGCTAATTTTCTTCGGAGATTTATCGTAAATTATGCTGAAATTACCAAACGATTTATGAGATTTTTGAAGAAGGGAGTTCCATTCTTTTGGGATGACTTCGCTCAACGCTCATTTGATGCTTTGAAAAAATCATTGACCTCTGCTCCTATATTGAGTCCACCTGATTATAGCAGGGATTTCCTTTTGTATCTTGCAGTAGTAGAATCTACCATTGGTATGGTTCTGGTTCAGGAGGACGATGCTCTGGCAGAGCATGTTATATACTCTCTTAGTCGAGGCTTGGTAGGACCTGAACTCTGGTATACTCCGATAGAGAAGCTAGCTTTAGCAGCTGTTCATGTTGTACAACAACTCAGACATTATATTATTCTATGAAAAACTTATGTTTTGGCAGCAGCCAATCCATTTCAGTTTGTTCTCAGTAGATGAGTGATTGGGGGCAAATACAATAGATGGATTGTGATTTTGCAGGAATTTGATCTTGAGTTTATGTCTTCCAAGTCCAAGAAATCTTTAGTCTTCGCGGAATTAATCTCTGAGTTGCCTTGTGGAGAAGAGATAGTCTATGATGAATCCTTCCCGAATGAACATTTGTTTCTCATCTCTCCACAGGATCCTTGGTATGGAGATATCATTGTGTATCTTCAGACTGCGAAGTTTCCCTCTACTTTTTTGAAAGATGAGCGCCGTAATTTGCGTCACTTGGCTAAAAATTACTTGATTATTGGTGATGCTTTATACCGTCAAGGGGTTGATTCAATCCTGAGACGTTGCTTAACTCTCGAAGAAGCTGAGGCTGTGCTGAATGATTGCCACAGTGGAGCTTCTGGTGGTCATTTATCTAGGCTTGCTACAGCCCAAAAAATCTTACGTGCTAGATACTTTTGGCCTTCAATTTTCAAGGATTGTATGGAGTCGGTCAAAAAGTGTCATCCGTGTCAAGTCTATACTCGAAAAATGCGCGCTCATCCAGCTTCGCTTTTTCCAGTTATTACTGTCGATCCCTTTAGAAAGTGGGGTATTGATTATACTACTTGTAACCCGCCTTTGGCTAAAGGTCACAAGTACATTATTGTAGCAGTAGAATACTTTACGAAGTGGGTCGAGGCTATGCCTACTTTTGGGAATGATGGTGAGACAACAGCTCTTTTTCTTTTCAGCCAGGTTATTGCTCATTTTGGTATTCCTAGAGAGATTATCACTGACCATGGCAGTCATTTTCAGAATAGCATGATGGCTGAGTTGGCTCTAAAATTAGGTTTTCGGCAGGAGCATTCATCTCCGTATTATCCTTAGGCCAATGGGCAAGTGGAAGCCGTGAACAAATCCCTGAAGACCATTCTTCAAAGGAAAATTAATAAAGCTCGATCCAACTGGCATATCATGTTGTATCCTACACTTTGGGCATACAGGACGTCAGTAAAAACTGCAACTGGCTTTACTCTGTTTCAACTAGTTTACGGGCTGGAATCCATATTTCCCATTGAATGTGAGATTCCTTCTCTTAAGTTAGCTATTGAGATTCTTCCTGACACTTCTAGTCTCGAAGAACGTCTCCTTCATCTGGAACATCTTGATGAGCAGCGTTGAGATGCCACCACGATGAATGAGGCACATAAGAAACAAGTCAAAGTTCAGTACGATAAGGCAGTCAAACCTAGGGTTTTCTCGGAAGGCGACCTCGTTTTGGTCTATGCCCAAGAGAAGGATGCCCTAGGTGCAGGAAATTTTAAGTCTATGTGGTATGGCCCCTTCATTGTTAAAAAAGTCCTTAAAAAATGAGCATATGCCTTGGTTGATTTTGAAGGAAATGAGTTGCCGGAGCCTAGAAATGGGCTCTATTTGAAAAGGTATTATGCCTAGGCTTCGGCCTGGCATTTTTCTTTTGTATATAGTAGTTTTTATTTTTGTACATATCTGGTTTTTAGGTCTTTGATGTGATGGTGATGTTTTTGATATGAGGTAACATGTGTATTTATGCCCAGAATTTGAAATTTTTTGCAAAAATTCGTTATGCCTATTTTTTCAATCTATCTTAAGCTGCATAACCCGGATGCTTGTAATTGCCTAGATTGGTATATTTTCAGGTACATTTTGATGAAGTTGAGATTTTTTCCAGTTTTTGATCCATGACTGCTGACCTGTCATGGCAGTCATAAATCAACATAAAATACCAAAAACATCACAAAACACTACACACAACGCATTAGGAAACAAGCACCTAGGTGCATATGGTACACTTCACTTCAGCATTTTACAAATCCTGGTTGACAATTAAATGAGCTCAGTTTAGGAGACTAGATTGAGACCAAACATCGGAGTATATGATCTTCACTAGAATATAGGTTAGGAAATCCACTTTCCGTTGCATTTTGCATACTAGCCTCCATTCTAATCACTTGCCATAGGGTTGATCCCATCAGGTCATGAGTATTTCACCCATTTCACTCGCCAATTTTTAATCATGACTTGGTGGTAGAGCCTTCCTTTACATGGGATTCCTAGTTAGTTCCTCGCTAGCACTTGTTGCCCATGCTACGTTTTATGTAGGTTCGAGAGTCCTCTTTAGTCCCGCCATGACTTATGTGTTGAAGCCTCATTCTTCTTCTTCTTCACTATCATTTTTCTGGCTATTAACCTAGAGGCTCCCAGGTGTTGTTGAGTTGTATTACTGCATTGCATATTAGCTACTTGTTTATCCTAGCCGTTAGCCGGCTTCATTTGGACTCGATGTTTAAGCCATCTTTTGACCTTGACTGTCTGTACAAGTTAACCATTGCATGCACTTAGCTATCACGACTTGACACCCTTTTTACCCATGGATGGAACATTCCTTTGAGTATCGCTTACCAGTTTCCGCCACCTTGCATTGAGCATAGGATCGTTCATATCCCAGGAACTAGTGCATTTGTTTCTTGATACTCGTTCTATCCATTATACCATAGCATTATTTTATTCTTTTTCAGGCTTATTATATGAAAAAGACAAAAAAAAATTAAATATAACAAAAAAAGTGGGAACGAGATGTTACTTCATAATTTGATGGCAGTATAGTATCAGTTTGTCGCCCTTGAACAAAGCACATACAGTTATATATTTCCTTCATTTGGGATGGTTTTAGTTTTCCTAGGTTCAGCTTTTTCCTTGTTTCACTGGTCAGTCCTCCCCCAGTTGGTTATCTCTTCCAATCATATGGAGAGTTTGTTTTTGCCTCTTGCATAACAGACTTATACAGTGTCATTTTTTTACTGCCATGGTCATCACGAGTCGTGCTTTGTTCAAGGGAAGGTTAACCAGAGTCGGCCATTCTGCGGTGTCTCTTAACTCATTATTCAGTCGACCTTCTCGGTCTTGTAAATATCTTGTTCTATCACATCAGATGTTTTGGTCTTCTTCTCGTGCTAGTTTGAGAAGGTCTCCATTGAATTCTTGCTGGCGGGTTTGTCTCTCATCGACTACGACATATTGCTCTGAGAGTAAACCTAGAGCCGCACCCTGGCCCTATTTCCATCATTGATAGGTGACCTTGTGCTCAGCATTTGATCATCATTATGGGTCTTTGACTGAGTGGTTTTCCTTGTGTTCGACGTCAGCATACATTATCACACTTGGGATTCGTGTAGTACCTTGATTTCCATTTGACCCTATCGGTGGATATCTTGCCTCTGTGTCAGCTTTCATTATTGGTTGGTTCAGAGGGTTTCTTCCGTGTGCTAGCTTCATCTTGTGCATGTCGGAAACGTACTTCGGTTTGGTTCCATCACTCTACTTCGTCCGATTCCTTCCAAATCTTGGCCTGCGGGTTACACTCGCGCTGGACTGATGTGGGATGCCTTAATGCCTTCCTTCCAGCAGATCTTTTCCCATCGACTCCGACTCATTGCTCTAGGAATAAGGTCTAGAGTATTTTTGTCAGTACCTTAGGGTTTGCAGTCATCAGTGGCAGACTCTTCGCTATCGACAGTGGGGATTCATCATTTCCTCCTGATTGGTAGATTCTTTCAAGTGTTCGACTTCAACTCATTCATTCGCACTTGTTAGATTGTACTGGGGCACCTTGACACTCATTTTCATTATCGGTGGGTTGTCTCGCGTTTGTTAACGGTATACATTATTGATCGGTAATCAAACGATTTCTCACATGGTCGACTTCAGCTCATTTATTCCCATTGTGTAGAATTGTGCCATTGAGATCGGTGAAGACCTCGGGTTGCATCAGCATCTTTCGGTTCACTTTTGACAGTCCATTCAGTTTCTGCCAGTGATGTCGTCCACCCTTATATGTTGCAGTGTCAGTACAGCAACATCCTATATGTTGGCTCCCAAGTTGCGTGATTGTACCATGTGTTCCACCCCTTATGATTTGGTACCTGGAGATTCAGTTAATTTTGTGATCAGACATCCATTTTCAGTATTATTGATCAGTTTGATATATGTGATACTTGGACATTGATTCCGACTTGTACTTCTGGGCCATGCTCAAATGATTCATTGTGTATTTTCAGTTCAACTATACTTGTATACATTCTGGATCTATTCTGTACTTTCTATATGGATATATTTTTGACTGAGCATGGGTATGCCCGCCTCAGACATGAGCTGACTCTCTGTTTTCTTTCATTGGTTTTTGGCAGGCTGAAATCTAGTGAAGTCCTCTCTTGTCCTCGCAAAGTTCTTTCTATGCACATAATACATTTCGGCCATCATGTACCCCTTCTGACCTCATATATTAGGGGGCATATGTTGTAGCATCATTTTTCACCCTCATGTGATCCATGATTGTCTCTTTGGCCTTGGGCACCCATTCCTACAGACTTGAATAAAAGTTCATAAAAAATAGTGTTTAAAATCCCATACGCGGATATTTCCATACTTTTCCACGTGTATACGCGAGTCTAGAGATACTTTTCCACGTATGCCATTAAAATCATTAAAAATATATATAAAAATCCCTATTTTAGAGGCTAGGTTGATGGTTATTCCCGTAATTCAACCACCCTAGCCCATGGCCAATTGTTTCCAACAGATTGAAACTTATACTTTGAGGGAGTATAAAAGCCCCTCATATGCATGGCCTAAGGGAGGGAGAAAATTATAGACATTATACTCTGTTGGAGCCCAGTTCAAGTTTGATTTCCCGTGCCTCCTACACTTCCCAGATTTTTACAGGAAACCCTTTTTTCTTGGAGATGTTCATAAGCTTATATGTCATCTCGTGTGCACAAGTCTTGAAAGAATCCTAGTGAGGCAAGGGCGGGACGGATCTAGACGACGGTCTGTTCGAAGATCGTGGAAGGATTCAGGTGATCTCTCCACCTTTCTATTATTGTACATGATGTTCGTAATGAAGAAGAACCATCTTGTTCCTGAATTCATGTGTTAATAGCTGCTTGCATATGTGAAAAGGTTGTTAATTAAGCATTTATTATTTTTTATACGATGTTTCACATGGATTACACTGACATTTAGGAAAGATATATGATGTACAACTAGATTTCCATGCATGTCTCTTCTTGATTTCCAGGTTGAAGAGGAAGAAGGGTTGCTAGGGGTTTGGACCTCGCGGGATCTACATCAAACCTAGGATCTATGGGTGAGTTATACAATCTATAATATCTAGTTTTTAGCGTACAAGTGTGGTTGTGTGAGTCCTTCTTGAATAGCATGCCCTGATCTATGGAGGTTTTTGACCCAACAACCTCTAGGGAGTTATTTCCCGAAACAGAGATGTACCTCATTTTCACTTGAAGATGAAATGTGAAAAGAAAATAATGGCCTCAGAAATAGGTTTTGATGAGTTGGTGTAACTTAAGTTGAATATCTTGTATGATGCTACTAATTAGGGTTGGCATCTTGGTAGGTAGCCTAGATGATACCTAGATCACTGTCAGGGTTCGTACCTTGGTAGGTAGCCTAGATAATACCTAGATCCCTATTGGTATCTTGATGACACTTGGAACCTTATTAGGGTTGGTGTCTTGGAAGGTATCCTAGATGACACATGGATCCTTGTTGAGTTGGCTTCTTAGTAGATAACCTAAATGACACCTAGATACTTTTTTATTTGGCATAGATGGTACTGAGAAACCTATTAGGGTTGGTGTCTTGGAAGGCAGCCTAGATGAAGCCTGGTGTCTTGGAAAGTAGCGTATATGACACCTAGTTCCTTATTAGGATGGTATATTTGTAGGTAGCCTAGATGGTACCTAGATGGGCTGATACCCTGGTAGTTAGAATAGATGGTGTCTAGATTTCTAAAATTGTACACGTTGTTTGTGATACTCTTCATATGATAAATTTTCAAAGTGATTATTGTCCTTGTATCGATTAAAAAATTGTCAATAACTCCCTAGATGAGAGGGAGTGTTGGAAAATGTAACTAGTATCAATCGTAATAATTATTGGTTGGTTCATGATATGATGTAATTCATATATTTGTCAAAAATAAGAAAAAGAAAAATATTGTAAAAAGAAAAAATATTTTACTAAGCATGAGCTTCATGCTTGAGTCACTAGTCAAATAGGTTAAGGCATCCATTACATGCCTATAGGATTGTCTTAACTCAAAATGTATTTTTCATTATGTAAAAGACCCTCTTAGGCACTTGTATCAAAGAAACAAAAATATTTTTTATTTTGAAAAATGTATATAGTTCTCCTAATAACAAGTCAGAAAGCTATATGAATTTGTCCTAGCATTGGGATTAAAGAGCTCTTGAAAGGGTATATAAGGAGGGAATTCAACCTCCTTTGATACACATCATCATCGCACTTCATTTTGGAGATGGTATGCAGTTCAAATGAGATGTGTAGGACACAAGAAGAAATCACATAGTAAGGATCTCACGGTGTGTGGTTTGAAGACAAAACGAATATGGAAAATAATATATTCAAGGAAAGCAAAGATGGACAATTTTACCTCAGGTTCAAGATAATTTTATATGGAGAATTCATGTTTTATTACCCTTAAGGATCGTATCTATTGGGTGTGTGTTATATTATTTCCACGAGTAAAATTAGGTGCGAAGTGGGGGGTTAGAGGGGGGCAGAAGCCCCCTACACTTACGTTGGACGCAACAGGGGTGTCACAAGTGGGACAAAAACATCCCGCAGAAATAAATAAATAAAATAAAATAAAATAAAATTGGACCCTATATTAGGTGGGTGAACCCGCCTATGGCTTTGTTCATGGGTTTGCACATGGTTTTAGACATGATGGTTTTCTGCTCATGGTATTTTTTAGATCTGGTCAAGGGAACTGTGGTTATTTTCTAATCCAGGGTTAATGAATTAGAGTTTATGAATTCCTTGACATGTATATATATATATATATATATATCTGTGTGTGTTGTAACACTAAAATGAACATAATGAAAAATAAAGCTGGTAAAATATTTGTGTATATTTGTTTTATGTTTCATGCTATCGCTATTGTTTATTTTATGTTTTTAAGAATTCGTTTGCAGATAATTTATGTACAGGGTTAAAAACTACATTTAGTATCATAGTTGTTTCAACTTCAAGGGGACGCCTTTGCTACTGAGGGGTTTTTTCCTCGGGCCTGTGGTAGACCCTGTTCAGTGGGAGATCTGCAGGATCAATTCTTGCAGTGAAAGAAGATGAAGAGCAGTGGAAATATAGAGATCAAGAAATTTAATGGTCATAGTTTTGAGTAGTGGAAGCTCAATATGGAGGATCTGTTGGTGGATAAAGATTAGTGGACCGCAGTAGATCCGAGTACTAAACCAATGATAATGCCATATGAATGCTTTGTGAAGCTGGATCATAGGGAAAAGAGAAAAATACGGTTGTGTATCTCAGATTCGGTATTTTTGAATGTATCTAGAGAAGCTACGATGAAGACTTTGTGGGTCAAGTTAGGGACTTTGTACCAGTCTAAGTCTCTGGTGAATAAATTGTTCCTTCAGAAAAATTTGTATAACATGAGGATGAAGGATGGAGACTCGGTAATAGAGAATCTAAACATCTTCATTATTGTGGTAATTTAGTTTTCATATGTTGATATTAAAATCTCATATGAAGATATCTACATCAGTTTGTTATGTTTTCTACCAAATTCGTGGGATAGTCTAGTTATTGCAATAGGCAGCAATAAAACTACCTTGAATTTTGATGAAATTTTCTCAGCCTTGCTGTCAGAGGAAATGAGATGGAAAAATATGGAGGGCTAGCATGGAGATGCCTCATCTATATGAGGAAGATCCTAAAATAGAAACAAAAATTATTTTTCGAGTGGGAGATATAAATCTATAGGGAGGTCTAAATCTCCAGGAAATCCTGTAAAGGTGTGCTAGAAATGTAGAAAGGAAGGGAACTTCAAAAAGGAGTCCAGATCTAAAGCTCCTAAGAAAGTAAAGGAATATGATGATGCTCCTTCTACGGATATGAAAAGCACCTCAAATGAAGGTGGTGATGTGTATTTGGCTTCTTCTTCAAATACACATGTAGATCATGAGGGATGGTTGATTGACTCAGGTGCATCCTTTCACTTCACTCCCTATAGGGAGTGGTTCTATGAGTATAAGAATTATTATGGTGGTGATGTCTTCTTAGGGGATGATAGGAAGGCCAGAATTGTCAGACATGGAAAATTCAACCTAAAGCTGCAATGCGGAAGGATTAGAACACTTCCTGGTTTTCTGCATATTCTACACTGGATAGAAATCTGATTTCTGTAAGCAAGATGGATGATGAAAGTGTAAAAAAAATGTTCGAGAAAGATATCTGCAGTATGGTTCCGGGAGAACTAGTATTAATGCTAGGAGTTCAGATTGGAACTTTGTACAAGCTTCTGGGTAGCACTGTTGTTGATGGGTTCAATAGTTATATGGTTCCTGAAAGTGGATCAGAAATCCTAATAGTCTTTGGAGAAAAGACCATGTTATGGGTCGAAGGCTTGGATATATTGGAGAGAAGGGCCTTCGTATACTGCATGGTAATGGTATGGTAGAAGTTATGTCTAATTTATATCTAAATTTCATTTTCTATGAACATTATGTATACGAGAAGAAAAATCAGGTGAGTTTTCCTTCTGGTGCTAAGAGAGCGGACAAGATATTAGAGCTTGTGCATAGTTATGTGTTTGGACATGTGTCAATTCCGTCACTGGGTAAGTCTGGTTTATTTATAGATGACTTCTCAAGGAATACATGGATATATTTTTTGAGGAATAAATCTGAAGTCGTTGATAGGTTTAAATAATTTAAGGCTTTGGTGGAAAACCAGACAGAGAAGAAGATAAAGGTGTTGAGGATAGATAATGGTGGAGAGTTACGCAAGAAGGAATTTGAAGAGTCATGTCAGACGTTTGGTATAGCATGAAAAAATAATACTCCATACATACCTAAAAAAAATGAAGTTGTAGAAAGAATGAATGGAACAATAATGGAAAAGGCAAGAAGCATGCTCACTAGTACCAGGTTAGGACAATAATTCTGGGTAGAGGCAGTGGATATTGCATGTTACCTGGTTAATAGGTCACCTTCATCAACATTGGAGGATAAGACTCCACATGAGGTATGGACTGGTAAGAAACCATATCTTTCACATCTGATGGTATTTGGATGTGATGCATATGTACATGTTCCAAAGGAGAAAAGAACCAAGTTGTATAATAAATTAGAAAGGTGCATCTTTATTGGGTATAAGGATGGTTTAAAATGTTACAATATTTCAAACCCAGAAACAAGGAAGGTTGTGTACAATCGAGATGTGGTGTTTAGAGAGGTGAAAGAAGTTGTTAAATTTGAATTCCTACCAAAGGAACTTGAGAATATAGAGTTTGAGCTAGAGGAGGAAGAATTAGACTCTACAATATAACACGATTCAGAAGAGGAGGAGCCACAAAATCCAGCTGTGAGAAGATCAGTTCGAGAAAGAAGGAAGCCAAAAAGGTATCGTCCATCTACTTTCTGTTCAATTTTTGCTTTATCTATCACTGATGATGATCCCAGAACTGTCAGGGAGGCAGTTGATTCAGAGGATGGAAAACTTTTGAAGGAGGCCATGGTTGATGAAATTGCATCCTTGCACAAAATTGAGGCATGGGATCTAGTGGAGTTGTCGAAGGAAATGACAAAGAAATTATCCAGGATTTGAAGACTCAATTGTTCTCCAAATTCGACATGATGGATCTTGGTGTTGCAAACTATATTTTGGGCATGGAAATTAAGAGAGATCATGCAAAGATGAAGCTCTGTTTAAACCATAGGAAGTATGTCAAGACAATATTACAAAGGTTCAATATGCGGGATAGTAAACTAGTGAATGTTCCTATTCCTATAGGTGTAAAGATATCTGCTGAATAGTGTCCCAAGGCACAAGAAGAAGAGGAGGATATGTATTGTGTTCCATATGAAAGTGCAGTGGGTAGCCTGATGTATGCAATGGTTTGTACTAGACTAGACATTGCACATGCAGTGGGAGTATTGAGTAGGTTTATGTCAAAACCAGGGAAGGAGAATTGGACAACAGTGAAGCGGGTTTTCAGATATTTGCATGGTACTAGTGATTATGGTCTGTGCTACCAAGGGATAAAAGGATTAGACAGAGTTTTGGGCATTTGTGGCTTTTTTGAAGCAGACTGGGTTGGAGATCTAGACCAAAGAATATCTACAAATGGGTATGTGTTTATCCTATTTGGAGGTGCAGTCAATTGGATGAGTAAAATATAGTATGTAGTTTCTTTATCAACTACAGAGGCAGAACACATGGCAGGCACTCATGCAAGCAAGGAAGCAGTTTCGTTGCAGACATTGTGTTCAAGTATGGGGTTAGTGAAGCAAGCTATAAGAATATACTGTGATAGCCAAAGTGCAATTTTCTTGGCTAAGAACCCTACTTATCATTCAAAGATGAAGCACATTGATTTTCAATATCAATTTGTGAGAGATATGGTTGAGGATAAAAAGATGTTTCTAGTAAAGGTGGAAACTTTGAAGAATGTTGCAGATGCATTGACAAAGTCTGTGAGCACTAAGAAGTTCTCTTGGTGTAGAAAAACAATGGGTGTTGCATGGTCGGACCAATGAATTACCTCTCATGTGGCCCCCTATGGAAATAAAACAACAAGTGGGAGAATTTTGGGTGTGTGTTGCAGGGCTCGACCAATGACTAACCTTTCCTGGCATCCCCCCTGTCGGGGTACAGGGTAGCGCCCCGAGGAATGTTTTTTTGGACCCTATATTAGGTGGGTGGACCCGCCTATGGTTTTGTGCATGGGTTTGCACATGGTTTTGGGCATGATGGTTTTCTTCTCATGGTATTTTGTAAATCTAGTCAAGGGAACTACAATTATGCTCTAATCCAGGGTTAATGGATTGGGGTTTATGAATGCTTCAACATGTATATATATGTTTTGTAACACTAAAAGGAACATCATGAAAAATCAAGATGTTAGTCTCGGTTTGGGACCCAGGGGAAAATATTTTCATATATATGTTTTATGTTTTATGCTCTTGCTATTGTTTATCTTATATTTTTAAGAATTCGTTTGTAGATAATTTCTGTACAGGGTTAAAACCTACAATATGGAAACTTTGGCTGGTCATCTTTTTGAAGAGGTATTGTTTTAGGTATTGGAATTATCCATTTAAGTTGATAACAAGAGTAGTTCTTGTGAGTTTCCCCCCTTGAAGGGGTTTTTCCCTGGCATGGAGCCTATATATTGTGTTCATGTGATCTTCATTTATGTTTGGAAATTATTTAATGATAAAATCATAAACATAATCAAGATAAGGAGAACCTAAATCACAAGTAAATGTCAAATAAGGAAAATGATAAGTTAAATATGTTTCCCTAACCATTTTCCAACAAGAGACATGAATTTCATGATAATAATTATGAAATTAAAAGTTTGCAGGATGTTAACTAACAATTGGTGTAAAGAAAGTGAAGTGAATGATGAACTTTAATTGGAAAGAAAAAAAATTGTTGAAAAGTTGCTCATAAATATCTAAAGATAAAGAGTTTGCCTATCTAAAAGCATAAATCTCAAGGTAATTAGCCTCTTTTTCATGTTATATATTATAATTGGAGTTTCAAATGAAAAGAAGTATTAAGTTAGGGGAAGCAACTCTTTTATTTTTATATATACCAAAGGAGAGAAGGTGAAGAAAAGGATAATTTTAAGACAACATAGCTTCAAGGGGGGATTTCTCTTACTCCCAATTTATAAAAAGAGGGTGAGATTATATAAAAATTGAGAAATTATAGAAAGATGAAAAAGGTGCAGTCAAAAGGAGAAGTTGTTGATAGGGGCAATAAATTTGCATTCAAAGGAGTTGATTAGAATACAAAATAAAATTTCAGACAAGGGGAATTTTAATGAAAAAAAGACAAAGAGAAACAACAAGGAAATATAGAAAACATAGATAGTTTTTGATAACTTGAAGTAAAATGATAAGTATGTAGGAATGGAGAGTAGTTGAACTGTTATTGATGTGCCAAGAAAAATGAGTTATATAGAGAGAAATACTTGAAGATATAGGGAATATTACTCCCAAGAAAAATATCTCTTTGACATTTATTTCAACAAGGTATAATATGTGTAGACATAAGGAGAATATGTAGACATGAGAAGCCTTGAACATTAAGCCACTAATGAGTGGAGTAGGTTTGGTGTTGCCATTAATGACAATGGGGGAGATTTTTGCATGACATGTTGTATTTGATGTCAATGGAGGATCCAAGATGGTATATATATTTAATTGATTTCATATCTAGGAGGAGGTGCACAAAATATACAAGTTGTATGGAGACTGAATCCCATCAACTTGCACACTACTTATACAATCAATTATTTCAAAATGCATATTGGACTGTATATTTCCTAAATTTTGGTGATTAATAATTAGATCCCCTAATTCCCCCTAAAGAGTGGTAAACCACCAGGACAGACCCTTGAAACCACCTACACATGTAAATAAAATCCTAGACAACATTTATCAATTTTCCTCTAAAGGAAATCACCAATTTACTATAACTAGGAGGATTTGTGAGCACAATTTGTGTGGTGGTCTTAGATAAGAAATCACATTTATAAGTTGAAGAGAAGAGAAGCAAAGGAAGTGCATTTTTGATAACGAGTGAGGAAAAATTAAAAGCCTAAAGCATGAGGAACAAGCTAAGTCTCAAAGAATAGGTCATGGACTAGAGGAGTCTATTATATCAAAAAATCATTTATTAGGAATGAGACACACTAGTGAATAGGTGAATTTATTGTTGTTATGAAAAACCTCAATTGATTTATAACATGAATAACTTTCAAATTTCATTTTTTGGGCCACCTTTAATCCTTGGTTACAACCTAAAGAGCATGGTGCTTATGGTGTAGCACCCAGGGCCTAAGGACCTTGGCATATTGGTTATTGGCCTTTTCAGTTAAAGTGAGACTCTTTAGATCTTTGATATCTAATATTCTCAGAAAGGTTCCTCTTAAGAGTTCCATCCTCTAAACCCCTCGACATACTAATAATTAGAAATATTTTATAGTGTTAAGTGGGAGGAACCTCTAATACCTTGATATTCTAATATTTTTACCGTGAAATTTGATAACAAGGTTCCATGACATGGTTCCAATATATCGATCGAAATATTCTTGCTAGAGAAATACACTTAAATATAGAACATGAACTAGCTACAAAAAACAAATAAACATGCAATCTAGAAACTCCACAAGAACAAAAAATTCAGAACACCATTGAGAAGAAATAGAGATTAGCCTTTTTATTAAATATTTAATGAGAATACGAGTACAAAATATAGTGGAATGTGTGCACTTGGGATTTCCAAAGCAAGCTTTTAAAACCAAGGTGAGAATGAAGGAATCCCCACACTAAAATGGCTCACTAGTTGTATGCTCTATCCAGAAATTTACTACTACTACTGTTGCTAGAGACGAACTAAAATTTGAGGCCTAAAATCTTATCCAATTTTTTTGAAAAAATAGGAATATTACCTCCAACCCCAGACAACAAAACCCATAAATATTTTTTGCTAATTCCAACCTCCCAAAATAACCCAAAATTTAAGTGAAATCACCCATTGCCTAACTCTACGTCCTACCAGAAAATCTATAGCTCCTATACCAAAAATCCTTCACAAAATAAATGAGAAATCAATGAAAGATAATGCTGAAAAGATAGAGTGAAATTCCAGTTATTTATCGACACAAGATTGTTGTATTTGATTTAGAAAAAATGACCCAATTTTTTTTTGTCTTACTTGCTATAAAGATGAAATGGCTCAAAAAATGCAAGAAAAAAAATATTCAATTGACTCCAAATTTTCTCTCCTAGGGTGACACTCTAAGTTCACCAAAAGAGAGGTGGGATTCTCCTCTTGGAAATACCTGTGCTAAGAAACACTGGTTGAATTAGCTCAATAGCTTAAGAAAACCTTCAATCTAGAAATGAAATGCAAAAAACAAAATCATCAAAATGATCCTCTAATCTTCCTTTTATTCTTGCTTTTATTTTCTCATACCATGGTTCGATTTTTTCCCATACCATGGGTTGATCCTTCCCATGGTTCGATTTCCATGCTTGGTAATCTCCACAACTTAAATTTCATTTTTCTTCTTTTCCTAAGGCCCAACCATTTCCTTTTTCTCAAAAATTTATTAAATTTGTCCACAAATTATTTCTCCTAATTTTATTTAGCTAAATATATATATTAATCGCCAAAATTTGAAAATTGGAAATTTCTATGTCGACATTTTAATTGGGGCTATGACGGTCCTCCCCTCCCAAATGTTGCTTTCCCTCAAGAAATTGTAGTGTTAGATGTTGCAAAATATATTATCCCTGACAAGTGGCATCTTCTTCATGAAATCCCTCCATTTGATAAGGAATTCGACAATGGTCCTACTCCCCAGCTTCCTTTCCTTGTCCTATAAAATGGCCTCTTGTGTCAAAATAAAATTCCCCTCGTCATCTAATGGCGGTAACTTAGTGGAAGTTGTCACTCATTGTCCCAAAACATTTTTTAGGAAATATACATGGAATACATTATGCACCTTTATTCCTCGTCGAAGCTCCAACTGATAAGCTACCTCCCCCACTCGTCGGATCACCCTGTATGGCCCATAAAAACGAGGTTGAATCTTTTCATCTCCCTTCTACTTCAATGTGGATTTATTATATGATTTTAATATCAGGAAAACTAAATCTCCCACCTCAAAATGTCACTCTAATCTGCCCCTATCTGCATATAACTTCTGTTGGTTCTATGTCATATGCAAGTTATTTGTGAGTGCTCTAAGGATATCTTGGATCTCCTCCATCCAATATTTGGCCCCAAGATCTCTATTATCTCCAAAAACCATATCATCAAAATTCAGTTCATCATATCCATACAAATCATGAAAGGGTGGCATACTTATGGACATGTGGTATGTGGTGTTGTAGCAATACTCCCCAAGGTGAAATCACTTCATCCATGCTCTTTGTTGTCTTGTCACATAGCTGTGAAAATATCCCTCCAACCACTTATTCACTATCTCCATCTTCCCATCAATCTGAGGGTGATATCTAGTGTTGCAAGTCAGCTTAGTGCCCACAAGGAAAAATAACTCCTGCCAAAAATCCACCCATAGATCTGGCATCCAAGTCACTAAAAATTGTCATAGGAGGTCCATGCAGCCTAAACACTTCTTGGCCACATGTGAAACTGAGTATTGAGTTAGAATGGAAAAAAAATGTGCAAACTTTTTCAGCTTGTCAACAACCACATAGATGCAATCTCTCCCTCATACTGTTGGAAATCCTGTGATAAAATACATCGATATTTTCTCCCAATTCCTCTCAAGAATATGAAGAGGTTGTAATAATCTAGTTGGGTGTGTTTTTTCTCCCTGATTCATTTAGCATGTATCAAATTCCCTAAAATTCTTGAGAACATCCTCCTTGAGACCTCACCAAGTGAAGCACTCCTTAACAACCCTACAAGTCTTGTATAATGCTTGATGCCATACCAAAGGTGAGTCATGAACTACGTGCAAGATCTTATCTTTCAACTATGAACTTGGTACCAAATAAATCATGTTTTTGTATTAGGTAACATAATCCATCACTTGGTACCTATCATCCCCATAAGTACCATCTAAGATATTACATTCTTGTCGATCCTTCTAGTACACCAAATTTGTTTCCTTCCAATCCCGTGTGATCTCCATCAAAGAAAGTTTTGCAAGCCTCTGCTATAATGCATCAGCTACAATGTTTTTCTTCCCTTGAAATTCTCAATCTCAAATTCATTCACTTGGATCTTATTGACCCACTTCTACTATCTCTCCTGTAGGTTCTACTACTCCAAGAAAAATTGAATATTGTAGTAATTAGTTTTAACCTTGAACCTATTCCCCAAAAAGTATTGTTGAAACTTAACCAATGCATGCATGACTGCTATAATCTCTTTATCATATATGGGATGCAACCTCTCGTGTGGCTGAATGTTTTAGCTCTCAAAGGCTATGGGGTGACCTCCCTGTGACAAAATTGTTGCGATGCCTTCTCTTGATGCATCACACTCCAAAACAAATGGGATTGAAAAAAATGGAAGGGCCAAGACATGACTATTCCTCATCACCTTCTTGAGATGCTAAAAATCCTCCTGTGTCACATCAGTCCACTCAAAAGAACCTTTCTTCGTCAAATATGTGAGGGGTACTACTAGCTGGGAGAATCCATTCACGAACTTACTGTAATGAGTACAAATCCCCATGAATCCCCTCAACGCTATCACATTTCTAGGTGTAGACCAATCTAATATGGCCCTAATATTTTCATGATGCACCCGTACACCATCCTCCCTGATCACATGCCCAATATATAACATCTATATCAATATCACACTTCGAAATTTTCACATACTACTGTTTCTCCTATAGTATGCATAAAACCTACTCTGAGTGTTGAAGGTGCTCCTCCCAAGACCTGCTTTATATCAAGATATCGTCAAAAAATACCAAAAAATATTACTGCAATTTCTTAAAGAACACATGGTTCATGCAATATTGAAACATGTTTGGTGCATTGTTCAGCCCAAAGGGCATCACCAAGAACTCAAAGTGTGCATAGTGGAAATGGAACTGGTCTTGCGAATGTCCTTTTCCCTCAGCCAGATCTTATGGTACCTTGAATGCAAATCTATCTTAGAGAAGTACTTGGATCCTCTAATCTCATCCATCAGCTCATCAATGAGTAGATTAGGATACATCTTCTTCATTGTCTTCTTGTTGAGGGCCTTGTAGTCTATGCACATGCGAGGGTCCCATCCTTCTTCTTCACCAACACTACTAAAGAGTCTAAAGGACATGAGCTAGGCCTAATGTGTCCCAATCTCAATAATTCTTGTATATCTCTCTTAATCTCATCCTAAAGTGCCTTGGGATGTTTGTATGGGATTTTGATAAGTTATTGTACCCCAGGCTCTAGCTCAATAGTGCTCTAATCACCTATCAGGTGGTCGACCTAGTGGTATGTCCCCAAATATTGTCTAATATACGTCTAGGATGGCCTTAATTTCTAGATGTGGTTGTCAGGGTTGACCCCCTACCTATGAAATCCTTAAATCCACTACACACTAAATCTATCTGTTATCACAAAATTTCACCTGATAGGCTACTTATCATACAATCTCATATAATTGTTTCAGACCAATCTTCTAACTGAAGCTTAGCCTCTTCAGTCTAAGAGGGCTCTCTCAAAGGTTAACGATATTGAATAAATATGTAATTAGATGGCTAACTCTACTTGGAAAACAACTTTATTATAATGAATATAGGATGAAAATAGTATCAGTATGTAAAAATTAGGCTTATGGAGTCAACACTTTCAGTGATTCAGTAGTGATTTCACTTGACTTGGAAGCTAAGGTAGGTAAGAGTTTTTAGCAGTAGTACACACACATGTGAAACAGGAATTCACACAATCAATTCATATATAAAGGAATTCAAAGCATTACATGAATGAATTCTAAGTATTAAATATGAAGCCACTACAAATGGGACACATAAAAGATATAGATAAGATAATCACTAAAAATTCAGTCAGAGTCTCAGGTTGTTCAAGAAACAAGTCTTTGTATTACTGAAACAGTCAAATTACATAAAGCCGTAGTTTTTCCAAAAAATATCTAACCCCTAACAAATTCGACCCTATGCCCTTTAATAGACTTGTTACATCATGAGATGATCTGCCTCTTGTCTAGATTCATCGAATTTTTTCCTAATGACACCTTGCATAACCATAAAACATCTATTTAATGATAAAATGACAGCTGTCCTACTTGACAATCCTTTTCCTAATAGGACTCAAACTGTTCATTATTACATTTAACAACCTTATCTTCTAAAGCAATTACATCTTTGAAAAATATGCTTTCACATGTTCGAATTGGGGTGATGGGACTCATCACTACATGACCTCTTAATTGACATCATCTAAAACTGGAAACAAAACCCTGTTTTTTAGGTAAACTAGTATTCATCTTCAACAAATGCTTTGGCTGGTATTTTTCTTCATTTCATGGTCTTTAAGTGTTGAATAAATATTTCCATGATCCTATAACACTTGGATAATATCCAGCTGTCCATAGATGCCCAAAATATGCTTAAAAAGCTCCAGCATAGTACGCTACGAAAGTAAGACAGTTTCATAGCGTACTTTCGTAGTGCTGCAAAAATGCCATTCACCATCAATGTTTTTTATTCTTTCTTTTGGTATGTTCGTCATCATCCTTAGACACATCTCCCATAAAAATTTCACCTCCTGAAAGCTCCCAAAACCGGTTCAAAAAGGGAAAATAAAGTTATAGTAGTTGCGTAGCGCTTTGTTATTCTTTAAGCCCAGGCACGCTACGAAACTACTGAAAGTTGGTAAAATTCCAAAAATTTATGTAGCTTGTAAAATATACCTTCTAAGTGCCAAAACCTTGATTTTAACATGCCATTAATCTTCAAAAAAAAAACTAGCTCACATTATGATTCTTGAGGCATTTCTTCCTCATTTATGATGGGTTGAGCTATTGGCTCTTCAAGCACTATCATTTTAAGGTATTTTTTCTCTAGCTCTTCATGAATTAGTTCAAGCCACTCCTGGAGGTCCTTAACCTGATCTTTCAACCTTCTATTGGTGGCTTTAAAATGTGTGTTCATCCTCCTGACATGTCTGGCCTCTTCCTCAATGGAATGGTCCATTTGATAAGCTGTTGTGTATTATCGAGATTCTTGGAAACACTGTCAACCTAATCTTCCCAAATTGCCTCATCTTTTCAAACTGAATCTTCTCTACATTGTGTTTTCTTGCTTCTCTTTTCACAATAACAATTTCATGATTGGCCAATTTAAATTTTTCTTCAAGGAGTTGTAACTCTGTTTTTTCCATCACCTTCTCTTTTCCTTTCTTTGATTTGCTAACTGTATCTTTCTCTGCAGGCGATGAAAAGTCAATGATCTCTTGTGGTGGCTGAACTGTGTCAGTACATGGTTGAACCTCTTTACTGCTCCCTAATTTTTTCCTAGCATGCCTTGTCATAGGATTTCTTGCTTGCAACATAAAACCTGCATCTTCTCCTTCAAATTCTAATTTCTTAGCAGATTTGGCCTTTTTTAACTTATGTCCACCTTCCTCTATGTCCTCAGCCTGGACTATAGGAGTTTCTTCTATGTCAATGGAATGTAATATATCTTCTAGATTTCCTTTAGCTACTACTTTGTCTTCTACAACCATTTTTTTCTCTTCTAAGGCCATTTTTGGCTCCTTGTCATCCTTTTGGTTCCTGTTTGGCTCCTTGGCAGGTGGGACATTTGGGGTTTCAAAAATTTTCAATTGCTCTTTTTCCATTATTATTGGTTCAATTGGTTCTACTATTGCAAGTTCACTTGGTTCTGCTACCAATGATTCATTCTATTCTGCTACTATTGGTGATGGAATTCTCCTAGGTTTAGGAGTTCTTGAAGGAGTAAGAGCATCCAACTCAAAAACACTAACAAACAAAAATGAAGACCAAACTATGCCTAACCTTTGAATTTCATCTAAAACCAACATTTTCATTAAACCATGATGAAACAATGAAGTCTCACTCCCTTCATATTTGGCTTAGACCTTATCTACCATTTTTGACAAACTTCTATGTAAATACAAAGGTAGATCAAGGGAAATCTTACCAGTAAAGTGTAGGAGTAGCTTGAAATGATATGAGTAGACTTTGCAGTATCTTCCTTCACAAGTAAAGTAATTTTGGATGATAAGCGGCAATTTTGAGTAGTTTTCCTTTATGCAACTCCTTGGAATGGCATTAGTGAGATCCATTTAACTGTTTTTAGGCTTCATAAATTCTTTGCACTGCTCCATGTTAAACTTGAAACCTTTGAACCACTTCCCTTGTCCCCTTGGAATTCCTCTAGCTGCTGCAATAACCTCTGGTGTGATGGAAATATTAAGCATTCCCACTTTGGTGGCTATTCCACTGAGATTTAAAGAAAATTCTTTGGAAACCTGTACCTGGCAGCCTTGTAATTTCTCACAAAACTGTAAGAAACCTGTCCTTCTGAAGACTTCCACTGTTGTTGGGTCTTCATTGATCAAATTTATATCTGTTGGTTCATATCTCAGACATTGGTGACCCTTGTTTGTCCTTATTTTTTCTTCCATGGTTTCTTTAATGTCTTCACAGCCTCGCTTGATGATTTTCAGCTTTTCTTGATAGTTTGCAGCCTTGCTTGATAGTGCTCAATGTAAACCTTTGAAAACACTAGCCACAACTTTGGCTTAATGAAATAGCTCTCCAGAGCTCAATATCACGCAAGAAGGAATGAGAAATGAGAAATGACTGAATTAGGAAATATTTAGAAGTTTTGATGTCTTCTCATGACACAATGATGACTTATACATGCCTAAACTGGTGATGATGACTTCAGACCTAACCATGTACCTTGATTTTATCCCTCCATGACTCGAATGGTATCTAGCTTATCCTTTCCCAACATTTTTTTGTCACCTAACAGCTAATATGACAAGACAGATAGGAAACTGCACTTTCGTAGCGTATCTAGTGTAAATTTGGTTGTTTTCGCTACAAAATTATCAATAGTTTCGTAGCAAAAAGTGACTTTTATCAGTGTGTTTCGCTACGAAACTGTGGTTTCTTGGCTAAAATGACATTTTCGGTACAAAAACCTTGGAAATTGAAATCTATCAGAGAATAATGAGTGATGTGACATGAGGGGATTTTAAAATGAGTGGGTTTAGACCTTAGGGTAAACTTAAACATGAAAATTTTAATATTTCCCTTGACCAAGAATATAAAAATTGAATCCTACAACCCTAATTTTGACACATGAACCTATTTAACCTTGTCAAATGATTCTTAATTTTTTTGGTGATAACACTATCCATGCCTCAGGTCTGCCTCCATCCTATGTGTTGAAATTTTTTGTGGCAGATATGAGTGCATGCCTCTCAACACAACTAACCTTCCACCTGGTCCCATGAATTCCATCACCAATCTCTTCCAATCTGTGGTAACTCACCTAAGATAATAAATTAACTTGACACCCATCACCACATTAGTGTCTAGAACATCAACCACGAAGAAGTGATTGTTCACTAAATAGTAACCCATGATCACCACAAAGAGGGAACATATCACATGCACTTCATGGTCTTGTCTCCTCGCAAAAGCATTGAGAATCCCTCAAAATCCTCCATTGGAATAACCCTCCTTAGTATTGTTGGGGTTCCTATGTTTTGGCAGATTTGGTAATACCAAAAGATAAGACAACATCAAACCACTTTGGGATCCTAGGATCTAGCCCTCCTAGATCCGGAGAGGGATCTCTCTATAAAAAAAAGAATGATATATATCTTTGAAGCTCAAATGAGGTATTAGGCTAGCTATGAAGCACAGATGGGTTTTAAATTGGTTGGGTCAGCTATCGGTTGTGTCATGAGATCATAGACTAAGAAGGCAATGGGAAGAAAGGAGTAGAATAGTAGGACGTTTCAGCAAAAGAGGATAGGTTAAGACAGTGCCATCCATTGGGCTATGGAGTCATGAAAGGAGATTACATGCAAACAACTAGCCAAGGCTTTCAAAGGGAAAGTCATCTACACTAAAGGATCTTTTTAGATAGATGGTGGAATGGAACATTAAGGATTGAAAGTGAAAGAAGGAAAGCAACCCAATTTCTGTCTATAGATCGGGTCAGAGGTCATTTAACTCCAGACCTGCTTGGACATACTCAAAGGCAGCTTTCAAAGGAGGGACAAAGGGGTAGCTTATAGATTGGACCAGAGGTCATTTAACTCCAGGTCAGCTTTAGCATGCTCCAAGGAAAAAATGGAGATAAGTTAACATAGCCAGGGTCTATAGATCAGGGAAGGACTTTAAACCTTCAATGCTTTGACACCAGCAAGGGATCTTAGAAAGGCCAGCTGGTCACACAAGGATCCTAGTGAATAGGGCTAACTCTAATCCCCAGTGTTCCCAAATCTTCCAGCTTAAACCCAACAAGAACAACTAAGCAGCAGAAAACATTAAAGGCAAGGAGAGCAGAAACATAGGGTACCTAACAAGGGTAAGTCCTATGCCAATATTCTGATGCGAGCCAGTAGAAAATGAAATAGTATGAAAATGTAATAAACAGTGTTAGAAAAATATCACCAATACTAATAGACCAGGATCCTGTGAAATTTTCTTGATTAATGATGCAAAGCCAGTCACATACACTGAGCTCAATGGCTGTTACAGTCTAGACTTTCTCCTCCCAGCCTACTACATAAAAACTACTATCCCTCCAAAAATTATTCTAACAGTCAAACTGAATCCCTCTAACAGCAACAGCAAAAACCGAACAACCCTTTCAAACATTTTCTCGAGAATTCTTATAGGAGAAGCTGAATAACAGGATTAGATGACATTCATTAAATGGATCTCATTAAGACAGAGTGGTGGAAGAGTCCGAGCCCACTCTTCTTAATGGAAATATGCATCACTGTAAGTACTTTATAGTATGTCTGGGAGACCCTGTCAGGCCAATATTGACCTCGGATGTTTCTTTGGAGTCCTTTCTGGCTGTAAGGCCCTCTTTTCTGCCTTCTGGAACTGGTGAACTAGACGAAAAGGTCTGTAGGTCTCTCCATACCTCATAACTGTGATCCTGATAGTAACAGATACCTCTGTCAGTGTACTTAGCTTCTTAAGGGCTCGAGGAGGTATGGAGAACACTGAAAGGCAGTCTTTCTGGAGAAAAGCACTTTGTTGACATTAAACACAGATATAACTTTGTTTTGTGTGCTATGTTCTTTGAACTGCACTTCTTCCTTTGAATGCGGGATCAAGCGTTGATTACATCAATAATAAGCATTAACCCCTTCCAATCCCTGCTGCTGATACGCTCGCCGATGCTGAAAATGGCCTCTCTGTGATTTATTCACAATAAAATAAGCCTGTCACAAACCCGGGCAGTGGTGGAGAAATGCTACGGAGGCCCGTGGAGTGGTGGCGCAATTGTGGAGGAATGGTGAAAATTGCGATCGAAGCGGAGAAATAATGCATTAGCAGAAAACCCAAAGTCTTAAGGTTTGGGAAATTTACAAAGAGAAACGAGGAAAACAAGCGAAGTGGATCCTTTGGATGGTGGGACCCGGCGTGGGTGGAGGGCGATTTATTTAGGACCATTGGATCTCAGGAAGAGATCGACGGCAGAGATTGCAAGTTGAAGTTAATAAGGGCTCCGATGAAGAAAACTTTTGGGGGGGGGGGGGGGTGTGATTAGATCCTAGTTGTCGGATCTGAAGAAAAGGATGGCCAAGGTTGAATCGATGGATCGCAATCGGGGGCATAGAAGGTGACACTTTTAAACTTTTGTGATTTCGATGGAGTGATTGAGTGCCAACCATCCGATATGGGTTAGATCGACAGTGGAGATTCAATCGACGGGGAGAAAGAAGGGCCACGGGGCGACGATGCGATTGTGCAATGGCCGTTGGATCAAAAGGAATGAACGGTCAGGATCAGATCAGAGGATCACAATCACAAGGCGCTAAAGGGGGTGCGATGCGATGGAGCGCCAGCCGTTGGATCTGGCGGGAGATCGACGGTTCAAATGTAATCAGAGGAGTGAAAAGGAAAGGTGATGAGCATGCAGCGATTAGCGCTAGGCCCTTGGATCACACTATGGATCAATGGTGGAGATCGCAATCGCAAAGGGCAACAATTGATAATTGTGATACGATCGGAGTAGGGAAAGCGGTAAAGCACAGACTGTTAGATCTATTCAGATCAACGGCAGAGAATGTATCCATGGCGCTACAGACCAAAACTCAATCGCATCGGGATTTTTAAGTTAACACATAGAAATGCGCTCGCCCGATGGTGTGATTGCGATAAGCGCTTAAGACCTTGGCGCCTGGTTCCGGCGATTGGGCATGTGGGGAAGTGGTTAAGGGGCTAGGATGAAAGGGGCTAGGCCTTAATATAACGTGAAAAATGGGTTTTTGCCCCTTTTAATGCATTTTGAGGTTGGGAAAGGGTAATGGTAGGGAGAAGAAGGGGAAAATGGGCCAAACAAGGGGAACCTGTAGGATTTAAGGGGAATTTTGGGAGGATTTAGAGGGTAAGTGGGGAATTTAGAAGGGGAATACAAAGATGAAAACAGAGGCTTAGAAGGGATGATATAAGGGAAAAAAGGAGGCATTTTGGGCATTTATTCACAAACAGAGAGGCTTTATATGGGAAACGACAGTAAGGATTTATCAAAGGAAAATGACATAATGAGGCTTCAAGGATGATGTGTTTTCAGAGGAAATGCATTCCTTGAAGGCTCAAAAACATTTTAGCCCCCTGTTTTCTTGTAAAAAATTTATAGGGGGCTAACAGTGGCTCCACTTGGGGATGGCTTCTTCTTGAAGGAGTCAAGAATTCAGAAAAATGATCTTTAGAGTAGGCCAGATGCCTGGTACTTGACCCATCCATTTTCTTTCTTGGATCAGCTACCACAAATCATGAAGACATCATATCAATAGTAAAATTTCCCCCAAACAACTACCTACCCTCAATATAGTCCTAACATTTTTTCTTCTGGGTGCATTTGGACTTGCAGACCCTTTACATCATCAATTTTTTACAAGCAGGAAAATAAACCTATTCTATTTCTACCCTTATTACTCCATGAGACCAGATTAGACTGTTGGCCTCATATCTTTCCCTACCTACACTACTATCTGCTAGGATTAAACTGTCTAGCAGATTTCTTCTCTATATTCTAAGACAGAAATTGAAAAATAGTCAAGCCAGGATCAGACTGTTTGACTTGCTGGACTTTGCAGAAATTGAAACAACTAACTACATGCTCACAGGCTGAGCTTTATTTCAGACTTCCTACCTACCCTACTCTAACTTGGAAATCTCTGATGCTCTAGGTGATACAATAATGCCAATGCAGCCAGTCAAGCAAGAGCAACAAAGGGTGTGAGCATTAACTGCCTGTCAAAGATAACCACAGGGTGCTCTGCATGTGGTTCTTCAAAACTGAGGTCACCATCAGTAGTGACCACTCCGGATGAATTTGGCCCGTGCTAAGGATCAATTCTTGAGAATTCGGGTTGATCAGGGCCTCCATATATTCTGCCACAGGATCGAAGCACATATGATGTAAGCTTTCTTCTTTTAGGCCTTCCATGACTGGTAGGCTGTCTGCATCCTGGGCAGCTTCGATTATTGCATCTTCCATTGCATCTTCAGTGTGGCTCTTGCGAACCGAATCATCTTCTTCTTGTACTTTGAAAAGCAGCGGAATCTCTTCTCTTTTGGGGGGAGGGAGACTTTCCAAAAAGGCTCTTGGATCTCTGAACTGATATGATTTTTCTTGTGAGTTTAGAAGTTCAATCTCAGCTTCATATCTTTCAACCACCAATTCTAGGAAAATTTTCTTGAGTAGGGGTTTGAAACCTGAGCTGAGAAGAATAGCCCTTGGAAGGTCCTCCACCTCCAGTTCTGCCAAGTCACATGACATTGTAGCATGACACTCTGCTATGAAAATTGGATGCATTTCTGCAAACTGCTCAGATTCTTCCGTTAGTGAAGTGACTTGGTCTTTAGCATGGTTGATGTTGCACTGCGACATGGTCTCCCAGTGGAGTCTCGTGAAACCAAAATAATCAGCAGCCTACTTATTACTAGTGGATTATTTTATCATTTAGGAATTGTGGAGTCACTAGGTGGAGGAATTAAGATTTTACTGTCCACCACAGTGATTTACCAAATCACGGCTGATTGATCTCTTCCCCAGTGGAGTCGCCATCATGTTGGGGTTCTTATTTTTTGGCAGATTTGGTAATACCAAAAGATAAGACAACATCAAACCACTTTTGGATCCTAGGATCTAGCCCTCTTGGATCCGGAGAGGGATCTCTCCATAAAACAAAGAATGATATATATCTTTGAAGCTCAAATGAGGTATTAGGCTAGATATGAAGCACAGATGGGTTTTAAATTGGTTAGGTCGGCTATCGGTTGTGTCATGAGATCATAGACTGAGAAGGAAATGTGAAGAAAGGAGCAGAATAGCAGGATGTTTCAGCAAAAGAGGATAGGTTAAGACAGTGCCATCCATTGGGCTATGGAGTCATGAAAGGAGATTACATGCAAACAACTAGCCAAGGCTTTCAAAGGGCAAGTCATCTACACTAAAGGATCTTTTTAGATAGATGGTGGAATGGAACATTAAGGATTGAAAGTGAAAGAAGGAAAGCAACCCAATTTCTATCTATAGATCAGGTCAGAGGTCATTTAACTCCAGACCTGCTTGGACATCCTCAAAGGCAGCATTCAAAGGAGGGACAAAGGGGCAGCTTATAGATCGGACCAGAGGTCATTTAACACTAGGTCAACTTTAGCATGCTCCAAGGAAAAAACGCAGATAAGTTAACATAGCCAGGGTCTATAGATCAGGGAAGGAATTTGAACCTTCAATGCTTTGACACCAGCAAGGGATCTTAGAAAGGCTAGCTGGTCGCACAAGGATCCTAGTGAACAGGGCTAACTCTAATCCCCAGTGTTCCCAAATCTACCAGCTTAAACCCAACAAGAACAACTAAGCAGCAGAAAACATTAAAGGCAAGGAGAGTAGAAATGTAGGGTACCTAACAAGGGTAAGTCCTATGCCAACATTCTGATGCGAGCCAGTAGAAAATGAAACAGTATGAAAATGTAATAAACAGTGTTAGGAAAAAATCAACAATAGTAATATACCAGGATCCTGTGAAATTTGCTTGATTAATGATGCAAATCCAGTCACATACACTGAGCTCAATGGCTGTTACAGTCCAGAATTTCTCCTCCCAGCCTACTACATAACAACTACTCTGCTAATCCCTCCCAAAATTGTTCTAACACTCAAACTGAATCCCTCTAATAGCAAAAACAACAACCGAACAACCCTTTCAAACATGTTCTTGGGAATTCTTATAGGAGAAGTTGAATAACAGGAGTAGATGACATTCATTAAATGGATCTCATTAAGACAGAGTGGTGGAAGAGTCTGAGCCCACTTTGATTAATGGAAATCTGCATCGCTGTAAGTACTTTATAGTATGTCTAGGAGACTCTGTTAGGCCAATATTGACCTCGGATGTTTCTTTGGAGTCCTTTCTGGCTGTAAGGCCCTCTGTTCTGCCTTCTGGAACTGGTGAACTGGACGAAAAGGTTTGCAGGTCTCTCCATACCTCATAACTGTGATCCTGACAGTAACAAAAACCTCTGTCGGTGTACTTAGCTTCTTAAGGGCTCAAGGAGGTATGGAGAACGTTGAAAGGTAGTCTTTCTGGAGAAACGTACTATGCTGACATTGAACACATATATAGCTTTGTTTTGTGTGCTCTGGTCTTCGAACATCACTTCTTCCTTTGAATGCAGGATCAAGTGTTAATTACATCAATAATAAGCATTAACCCCTTCCAATCCCTGTTGCTGATACGCTGGTCGATGCTGAAAATGGCCTCTCTGTGATTTCTACACAATAAAATAAGCATGTTACAAACCCGGGCAGTGGTGGAGAAATGATGCGGAGGCCCATGGAGTGGTGGCACAATTGTGGAGGAATGGTGAAAATTACGATGAAAGCGGAGAAATAATGCATTAGCGGAAAACCCAAAGTCTTAAGGTTCTGGAAATTTACAAAGAGAAATGAGGAAAACAAGTGAAGGGGAGCCTTTGGATGGTGGGACCCGGCATGGGTGGAGGGAAATTCATTTAGGACCGTCGGATCTCAGGAAGAGATCGACAGCAGAGATTGAAAGATGAATTTAATAAGGGCTCTGATGAAGAAAACTGATGGGGGGGGTGTGATTAGATCCCATCCGTCGGATCTGAAGAAAAGGACGGCTAAGGTCGAATCGGCGGATCGCAATCAGGGGCATGGAAGGTGACACTTTTAAAATTTTGCGATTGCGATGGAGCGATTGAGCGCCAATCGTCCGATCTGGTTCAGATCGACGGCAGAGATTCAATCGGCGGGGAGAAAGAAGGGCCACGGGGCGACGATGTGATTGTGCAATGGCCGTTACATCAAAAGGAATGAACGATCGGGATCGGATCGGAGGATCGCAATCGCAAGGTGCTGAAGGGGGTGTGATGCGACTGGTGCGATGCGATGGAGCGCCAGCCGTCGGATCTGGCAGGAGATCGACGGTTCAAATGTAATCGGAGGGGCGGAAAGGAAAGGTGACGAGCACGCAGCGATTAGTGCTGGGCAGTTGGATCAAACTATGGATCAACGGTAGAGATCGCAATCGCAAAGGGCAGCGATTGATAATTACGATGCGATCAGAGCGGGGAAAGCGGGAAAGCGCGGACTGTTAGATCTATTCAAAACAATGGTGGAGATTGTATCCGCGGTGCTATAGACCAAAACTCAATCGCATCGAGATTTTTAAGTTAACACATAGAAATGCACTCGCGCGATGGTGCGATTGCGATAAATGCTTAAGACCTTGGCGCTTGGTTCCGGTGCTTAGGCATGTGGGGAAGTGGTTAAGGGGCTAGGCCGAAAGGGGCTAGGCCTTAATATAACGTGAAAAATGGGTTTTTGCCCCTTTTAATGCATTTTGAGGTTGGGAAAGGGTAACGGTAGGGGGAAGAAGGGGAAAATGGGCCAAACAAGGGGAACCTGTAGGATTTAAGGGGAATTTTGGGATGATTTAGAGGGTAAGTGGGGAATTTAGAAGGGGAAGACAAAGATGAAAACAGGGGCTTAGAAGGGATGATATAAGGGGGAAAAGGAGGCCTTTTGGGCATTTATTCACAAACAGAGAGGCTTTATAACTGGAAACGGCAGTAGGGATTTATCAAAGGACAAGGGCATAAGGACGCTTCAAGGATGATGTGTTTTCATAGGAAATGCATTCCTTGAAGGCTTAGAAACATTTTAGCCCCCTGTTTTCTTGTCAAAAATTTATAGGGGGCTAACAAGTACCATATGTGCATCAATAAATTTTTGGTTAGACCTACTGTCCACCAATACTAAGACAATTTGTACCTGCATGGTGCTTCTTATCCGTAAGGCCAAATATATGGGAACCCCAAGAAATGAAGTAATAACTTCTCCAAAATGTGTGAAAGGTTATCCCCAAGGTGGTGGAGGTTGCGGTGGTCCTCCTACTGCATGTGGCCCACTGTCACCTCCATCTTCTTCCTGCTCTATAGCATTCTCCTGATCACTATTAGAGAAGCCCTAAATATAATGGGCCTTTCCCAAGGTGCATCTGTGGCTTGGGGTCCAAGGGTTCTGGCAGGTGAAGCGTAGCTTCCTCCGTTAGAGGCTTATCCTAGTATCCTCATCCAAACTCATATGCGTCGGTGCCTTACACTGTGGTGGAGGTCTAGTGTCCCTACCACTGTGTTGGAAAACAAGTATGGTCGGTTCCTTTGCTCTAGTAGTAGGAAGCGCATCTTGTGAATCTCGAGCTCTACCTACTACATCTTATAAAGCAGTAGGCCTGCTAGATCTCACCAAACCCATCAGTGGCTCAGATAACCCTTCCATAAACATGAAAACTATCTTTGCCTCTAATAAATCTAGCACCATCACTAGCAACCTAAGAAACTCAGAAATATATTTCTCTGCATTGCCAATCTGCTTGAGCCATGTCAGTTCCCTGAAGTGCTCCTCAGGGTCCCTCCTCTAAAAACACTCCAATACTGTTTGAGTGAACTCCTCATAGGAAGTAACACTTGCATTCCCTAGAGTAGCTAATCCATGGTACCACCAATCATGAGCCTCTCCCTCTAAGTGAAAAGTGGCAATCTTAATTTCCTCCACCTCTGTCATCTGATTAAGTTGGAACTAAACATCCAACTTCTATACCCATGCCTTGGTTGAGCTCTTTGGAGAGCCATCAAAATTCAGACAAAATAACCTTTCATTCATGCACTGCAAATTAGTTCCATGCGTATAAGTTCTTCCACTAGGCCCCTTGCTCTTGTTGTTATTCTTGAGCAAGAAAAAATATTTGAGGGTCATGACATCTATAAAATCAGGCCCATATGACTGGAATAATAATAATAATAACTCCCATGGCCATATACTCCTACCTTTTTTGTTTCCCTACAGTACTAGATGCTAGAAATGTGGGAATAGTCAACCTAGCTGGTGCACTATATAGGTGAGGCATATTTTGTGGTTTTTTGGCCTGGTGGTTCGAATTTCCCTAGTGGTGCGAGATGCCCGAACCCTCTCCAAAATGGATATCTTCCTGGCTGCCCTTACCCTTGTTATTATTTTTGTTATGTTGTCTCAACTCATCAATACCATTTGCCAAATAATTTATAACCTTCAAGAGGTTATGAGAAAAGTCCTCCTCTCTCATATATCTATCATTAGGTTTATCCTCCATGTTTTTTTTTTCAACCTCGTATTCGAGGGATTATGGGCCCCCAATTCCCAATAATGTGAATTTGTTTTTGGTTGTTGAAAATCCCTGGTAGCTCAAAATATTCGCTGTGTAACACAAACATAACGTTGTTAAAATGCTATTCAGCACGTAAATTATTTGGGACTTTCATATACTAATAACCAAGGTCAACTATGTTTTCATACAGATCTATAAGCACCTAGCTGTAAGTGCAAGGGTTTGAGAGTTTATATTAGAGGCACCTGTTATGATAATAAATTGTAGCATTGGAAATTGGGTGAATAAAGTACGCAATGCAAAGAAATATAATGCATATAGATAGAAAACATAGAAGAATGCAGAGAAAACTAGTTGAGTATATTATAGAGCAGCCTAATGAAGTAAATAGTTGAGGAATAGAACATGCCAGAGACTAGTGCATGACATATTACAAAGTTGTGGAGAGCTAATTGCAGAGCATATACGTGAGAGAGTAGAGAAAATTACAAAGTTGATAATAGTGTGTAAGTGGTACATAATATATTTTATATAGGATATGTGTCTCTAATATTTTGGTTCCTACAAAGTAGAGATGAGGATTGGTGTGTCTTGTAGGTTGGTGCCTACAAAGAAAATAAGGAGATTAGTGTCTCTTCTAGGTTGGTGCCTATAAATTTGAAAATTGAGTGAATTGGTGTCTCGTGTAGGTTGGAGCCTACAAATTAATGTAATCGTAGGTTGGTGCTTATGATATATTTCATATAAAGAATTTTTGTATTTTTTTCATGTAAAGGATTCCATGTATATATTATGCTACATGTTTAGTTTATAATATTGATTCTTTATAATGTTTGAATGTTTAAATATGTAAAAAAATTTCATTATATTGATTCACCCCACCTCTCAATAAATTTTTGAATCTAGTAAGTTGAATCCCTCATGAATTATAATCATTCTTAATTATAACTAGCTAATATTATCATAGGCTTTGGAGATAAATAGTTTGATGACCATCAAAAGTAACTTTATTTTCTAATTGAATAGATACACTCTTGAGTATCCCCAATGGTTTCATGTATTTCTCCCCAACTGTAAAGTTGAATTGTTCTAGAGATAATTAACTCTAAGATCCTTTTTTCAATATGGCTACAATTTCATTCACAATTATTTTACAAATAGAGTTAGATGAGAGATTGGCCTATAATCATAAAAATAATTTTGCTCATCACATTTTGGAATGATGTAAATAAAATTGGAATTCAAATACCCTAGAACTTGTCTAAATTACGTGATCTCCTCAATTACTCTAGGTAGTTCCTTCTTTACCAAATCATAAAAACTAAAGAATAACTAAACTAGCCACCCACATGAACCCAACTCTTAACTTTATAAAAAGAGTGTACTAGTCATTAAATTTATTCTTTGATACCAGTTCATATAGATTTTGATTAAATATATGTATCATAAAACAAGGGAAAAAATGATCTAGTTTTACCATCTCATCCAAATATTCTGTTATTGGTTCCTCATATACCTTCTAATATATTTTAGCATGATAAAAACTAGTTCATTGAATCTAATTACATTATTCCCATCCATATATTTTGAATCCCATATCGTATTTACACCTTTATATGATTTGTGTATCGATGAAAATTTTTGGTATTTCCACCTCCCTCCTATAGGAAAATCACTCCGCTTTTTATTCTCCAATAGCCTTCTTTCTCTTTCCTACCAAATATTTTAGCCTATTTTCTTATTCATTAATATAAGCATCTAAATTATTTAGCTCATAAATTTTTTTGATTTCATATTCAACTTCGTTTAAAAACCTATCCCTATAATTATGTGCTTTCCCTACCCATGACACCCTTTCACTTTGATAACGTTCATTGACAAGTGACTCAACCAACTAAAATATATAAGAGTCTTTTGAATTATATCTTCAAATATCCATTCACTCTTCACCATATTCCTGAAGGACTGATCTTCAAGCCAATCTTATTCTATGATTATCTAGCCTTATTTTTTGGTTTCTTCCTATAAATCCAATCTCTGCTTGTTTCCTTTTCTCTTCTAGGTTTACTCTACTAATTCATAAGGTACATGAGAAGCTATCATAATTCAGCATGATGAACGTTTTTGTATTTTTATTGTTTAAGTATCATGTATATTATGTAGTTCTATTTTGCACACATTTTATTTTATCCATAACAATCAACTTGTATAATTATTTTAAATGGGTTTCACATAGAGCAATATTGGAGCTCATAACTTTTGTGATTTATAACTTCCATTAAATCATGATATCTCAAGTATGTGTCTCATTTTCATCCCCATGGAATTAATTGCATGAAATCATTTAAAGTTGTTTGCGAAGAACTATTGCCTTGATTTATATCTTATGGTCTGGTTGAGAATATTTATTTACTTTATCTTTATGAATGGTCGTGATGGAATGGATGAGTTATCCTTCATTTTTTTCATAATTTATTAATGTTATTATTGTTTGGGTCTTTCCACTTGGTCCATTGTTAGGTGGTGATTTTTTTAATGGATTATTTTTTTATATATTTTGAACGATGTAAAATATTTTATCGAAGTGAGAAAGGAGGGGTACCTCAATTATAAAAATGTAGGGGTACTTATATACCCCATGAGGTTTATTCCCTTTTATTGTGAACAATTCTAGACAATAATAATGATCAATCTAACCACTCATACAATCCATTCAATTTCTCATGCCAAAATAATTTGCATATGCTAAAGGATAATTTTCACTAAAGTATATGAAATTGAATGAAAATTAATATCAAGGGTGAGACTAAGTTAACTTAGTTCCTTCAAGTATGTGTCACCTAGTGCTATACATGATTATTACAACTCTTCAAGTACACTACACTAAGAGATAGAGATAACCTTTACAACTCTTTAATTGTGCTATACCATGTTGTTCATTTATTTTCCCTATTAAGGACTATAGTAAACGTCCTAGGGAATTATTAAAGTTTCTTCTATGTTTTAATAGAGTTTGCACTCCTCTTTTACGCTTAGATTTTCCCATTAAATCAAATAATGTCAAATTAATCATCTATGAATGGAGTAGGTGGTAAAGAATAAGAAATAAGTAAAACATAATTGAATAATAATCTCACAAATGATTCATTCCATCATATCCATATATTCACACCTAATGAAGAAGAGACATTTGAAACAATATGCATATAAATATATGGTCTAGGTATTTTAGAGAGATTTAAATGATTTCACTCACTCAAGATCATAATAATCATAGGATAATGTTCATGAAATCTCATGGTTAATAAAAGTATATGAAATTACAAATGTCATACACTACTAAAATAACTCTCTACAAGAGTAAAAAATATTACAAATTGAAATTTAAGTTTTAATAGAGTGTGTACCTAGAGCACTCCACAAAATTCTTGATACTTAAATGGAAATTGAACGAATTTGTCCCTAAGGGCTTGGGATGGGGTTCCCATGGAATAAATAAATTGTAATATTCCTACATTATCATGCAACTATTGGGAATATTAATTTTTCTCCAAACACATAGTTAGATGAATAAATGGGTAGGGGGACCCATAAATATTTCTAGCAGCAGCGAAAATCCTCTTAATGGGGAAGGGATCATATTCAAAGCTGGATAAAACACCTTCATGTGTGAACAATGACCAAATGCATGTGGACAAAGTCAAGTTTGACCAAGTCAACTAAGCCAATGTGGAGGATGTAGAACATTAATGGAGGATAACTCAGTGGGAATATGGATCTGTTTAGATAGTTAGAATAAAGCCACCTTGAGTGAGGAAGAACACATTGCATGGAGATCCAGTCAAGATTGACCAAATCCATCAGCGTTGTTATGGAGGAGTTGTATTGATGATGGGACATCACAGTTTTGGAGGGAGATTCATTGTATGAAGATGGAAACCCTAATGAGTGGGATCAAAGGTGAGAAGGCTCACATTGTTTATAAGGAGGAGGATGGTAGCCATATGGGGTTAGCTTATGATTATGATTTTATGATTATATGGTTTTTTTAGACATATTTATTTCTCTAGTTGTTTAGCTGAGATAGAGTGTTGTTTAGCACAAGGTCTTCCTGTTTAGGAATTCCTTCTCTTTCCTTGAGGAGCTCTTAGAGGAGTCTTGCACCATATTGTCCATTATATGGCTTGAGGCCAAGCTTCATCTTCCTTTGAAAACGCAGATCCTATTGAGGGTTTGACTGTTTCAGTAAGCTGCAGCAAGTGGAGGCTAGATCTTCATATATAGGCAATCTAAATACTTATTTTCAGTGGAGAAGTCTTCTAATCCATTGGGAGGATAGTATTGAAGGTTGTGAGATATATTTTCATATATTTGCTATAGGCCAACATTATTTTATCCCCTACAGCGCAAAAGGATTCCAGATCTGCGTAATTTCTAAAGGAGTCGATGCAGGGTGATTCAGCGCACCATTTGGAGAGATGATTTTCTAAGTGTTGGGGATCTGCCCTTCACTTTGGAGATCTGTTGGAGGAGATCAAATTATTGTTTATATCAGATCAGATCCAATTTCAAGATCTAAATATTTCCATAGATCTGCAGTCTTAGAACTCAGATCTACATTTTTTACATGGTGTATTGTTAAAAACCCCAAGGGGGATTGATGAAAGAACTTGTATAGTGCATGGTTCTGCTGTAGATCTAACGTTTTGTCGACATACTTGCTCTAGATATGATTTACAACCTACTTCTGTTGTAGAGGTAATAAAATAATGTTTTCATGGTATTCCATCTTTTACACATGGTTGTGGTCCCTATTTTTCCATGATTTTGAGCTATTTGTGGCATGGGAGGCCTATTTAACTATGCAATAGTGATTTGTTTCTGATTTCCTTTCAGATCTAGTTACTATAATATCATATCTAAGGGATTCATGAGCTACATTTAACTTTCATTACATACATTTTTGAAAAATGTGTTATTTTAGCATGTATTGCTGAGCAGTCCCATTTGGGAATATTACAGTGGTATCAAAGCATGATCTTTAGCTCAACATGTGAGTTTCAAGCCAAGATGATATAAGCAGAAGAAAGAGATAAGAATGATGGGAGGAATGAGTTTCATCTCATCTCTTTTCAGATCTAAGAAGTACCTCACCAAGGAGGTCAAGCAAAGAAGATTGGAGAGAGAAAGCGAAACCACCTTAGGGTTTCAAGATGAGGAAGGTCCAAGTACTTCATATCAACAAAACGAAGATCTGGTATTGCATAAAGCTCCAAAGAAACATACTATGGCCTTTTATTTGAAAGACAAAAGGCATAGAAGTGAAGAATACTTAGATCATGAGATTCTAAGTGAATATCTTGTATAATATAAGTCTCAACCTAGAGCTATCAAGAGGAATATAACTCTTCCATAGTTTATTCAGCTCAAAGAAGAAAGGGGACCTTATAGCAGTAGAAGAGTGAAGGGCAATAGATTTTTATTGTCTACCTTTGATGGGTCATCCTCATGCATAGGAAAGGCTTAGGGAAGGAACTTGGATGCATTTTTCCTGCTACATCCAGTAGCAGAGAAAGAATTTGTTGAGATTGTAGCATTGCACCTTCAGGGTGAAGCAAACAATTGGTGGTTCAAACATTTGTGTCATTCAAAAGTGACTGCATATGCAGATTTTACTCAAAGGTTGATCAAGAGGTTTGACAAGGAGAAATCAGAGGGGAAGAAGCCTTCACCACCATTGAATACAGGAGCACTTGTTTCAGGAGGAAAGCCACTTGCACCTTTGCAAGGTGATCTTGATCTCTTGATATCTAGAGTCCCATTTACTATTCTGGAGATGCATGAATAAGAAGAGACTTGTATCAGCGCTGATGAAGCCATAGAAGAGCAGTCATCATCATCAGTAGTTGGAGAAGCCATCACACTGGAAGGAGGAACCCTTGTAGTAGTACAAGATGTTCCCAAGTTGTACCAAGGTATGCATATGTTTTCATTTCCTATTGTTTCAATGCATCATGTGGAGGATGATGGGAATGTAACATTGCATGACCAAAGGTCAACATATGTTGCTGATTTGGAGAAACAAACTTTCACTGCACTGAGCAGCCTTGATTTATTCAAGGAAGAGACAAAAAGTCATCCTAATGTGTCATTGATGAACTGCACACAACCCTTGAGGTTGGAATGTAGATTATTGGAGGATGGGATGAGTATTGTCTTGAAAAATACATTGCAAAACTCTGTGTTCAGCATTGGACATGATCTTGAGGCAGCAGTTGCACCATCATGGAGATCAACAGTGTTGTCATTGAGCAGCAGTAATGAGTTGGGGGCCCAACCATTTTTGGAGCATTCCAATGACCTTCCCATATGCATGACAAAGGATGGGCAGATAGTTTTTGGGGGAAATCTTATGATGGATAACATCTCTCATGGTTGTGATCGATATTTCCTGATGGATCCTTCACATAATGATGGGAGGTTTTTTCCTACTACCTGTTTAGATCCTTATGGGGTCAACTTGGTCATTGATGAGTGGTCTTCATTTGGAGATCTCCAAGAGATTGCATTTCAACATCCCGTGAAATGCAAGGACATAAATCTGATTTGGGAGGATGGTATTCTCCATTGGAGGGATGCCACTTTTGGACATGATGTTAGACAATCACCATGGGTTGGATGGGTGATCTTGATGAGCAAGAGGTTGAGAAACCACTTGCAGATCTATGACACCAGACAACAGGATGCAAGACTGCGTTGGTTACTCTTGAAAGAGTTTGGTCATCCTGTGACACATTTTATGTAATGTTCCCATTTTACCACATGGCTAAATGGAACATTATAATTTTGATCTTATATTATTGCAGCTAAATAAATGGGTAAGGAGGCCCATGATTATGAAAAACATCAATAAAATACCTCACACTATGAAAGAGGAACATTATTGGAGCTTGTTTGCACACTCCATGTGTGAAAAGGGTTAATTGCAAAGAGGGTTAGGTCATGTTGACCAAGTCAAACTGCGCAATAGATGGAGGTGTGGTTTTCTTGGGAAGCCTATGAAATTGCATGAGGAGGAGAAAACCCTAATGTGTGGGGTCCATGGCTAAGGAGCCTTCATTGGCATAAAAGGAGGGGAAGGAAACCATTTTGAGCTAGCTTGGATATTTCGAATTTCTTTCCACTGTTGCACACTATGATAGTTGTGCTACTCAACACAAGGGATTTCTTGTTCAAGAATTCCCTCCCTTCTTGAGAAGCTCTTGAAGGTTTGATATTCATCTTCTCCACATCTTGGCTCAAGGCCAAAGCTATTCCTTTTAGTGCAGTGATTCTTGCAACAAGAACCATTGTGTTACTGGGGTTGCAGTGGAGGTTCTCACACCATCATTCTGAAGCTTAGATTTCAGAAGAGGAATCTTTTATGCATCCGGGAGATCATTAGGGGAGACATCAGCTCCATTTCTCATATTTTGGCAAGAGGCCAAACTCTTCCCATCATCTACAACACAGTTCCTCTCCTTGACTACGCAGTTCTTAAGTGCAATTACAGTGAGGGGTTGCACCGGCATTTTGGAGAGTGAGATCTTTGGTGAAAGGATTAGCCTTTCACTCTATATTTCCATTGGAGGAGGTCTATACATTTTATGCAACATTATTAAGCCATCTCCTTCAGGTTCTCACTTTAGAGTAGCAGCTACTCCAGCTACTCTGGCATTTTTGCAGAAATGCCATTTTGTATGTATTGTAGCCAATCCATTTAGGGATTGTTTATTATAGTTTCCAAGGGTTGATATCCAGCTCCCCCTTCTTTATTTGAGCTTATTATTTCCATATATTCATTGTATCATTATTTTGCAGCAGTCTTCCTTCAGTGACTGCACAGTCATAGTTGGGCATAGTATATGTAGCAGTGTATTTCATGTTCATTATACTTGTGTCTTCAGAGAAGGAGTCGCTTCAGCTTGAGTGGTCATTCCCTCAAGATCTTGTACACATTTCTGCTATCATATTATTAATGAGAAGAATATGAGGGTTTATTGCATTTTATGAAGTTTCTGCACTCACTGCTATTTCCAGCTCATGCTTGTGTATTGTTGTAGCTCATCTCTTGTGAGAAATATCTTCCTGAAGGAAGAAATGTTTTCATAGCTATAGGAAGAGTCTAAGTAAGGGCTAGGAAGCCTCCAGTTCTCATCCTCTCTTTAGAGGTGAAATAACTGGTAAAATCCCTCTCAATCCATCTCTGACATAGCCTTGTTAATATTTTCGACAAAGGAACATTTCAGTGGTGAAAAATTCTGCTGATTTCCATTTCGGGACATTACAGTGGTATTAGAGCATCGAACTTGGCATAGCCTATGAAGTTTTAATTTCAGAAGTAGAGAGCCCTAGGATGAAGAAGATGAGTTCACTCTCATCTATTTTTAGAACCAGAAGAGACCTCTCCAAAGAGGTCAAGAAAAATGAAGGAGGAGAAGAGGAAGGACCATGCACTTCCTATTCTCACAAAGAAGCAGAGCAGAAGCATGGAAGACACTTGGAATTTTAAATTCTAAGTGAGTACCTAGCTGAATACTGAGAAAACCCTAGAGCCTCCCAAGACACTTTAACTTTCCCATAGTTTATTCAGCAGAAAGAATAAGGAAGACCCTACAGCTACGGGGAAATGAGAGGCAATAGATTTCTATTGTCCACATTTGATGGATCACCCACATGTGCAGTAGAGGTTTGGGAAAAGAATCTAGAGGCCTTTTTCCAGCTACATCCTGTAGTAGACAAAGAGGCAGTGGAAGTTGCAGCGTTGCACTTAGAAGGTGAAGCAAATACTTGGTGGATCAGCCATCTAAGCAATGCAAGGGTTTCAACTCTTGCTGAGTTTTCCCAAAGTTTGATCAGCAGATTTGGAAAAAAGAGGGAGGAGCCCTCACCATCATTTGATGAGGCATGTACCGGCGCCGTTGAGACCATGGAGGAGCAGCCTTCATCTTCAGCAATTTGGGAGGCCAATACTCATGGGGAAGCAACACTTGCAGCCTTGCAAGGAGCTTCCAAGTTTCACCAAGGTATGATTGGAGATCCATTTCTTGTCATTTCAGCAAACACCTTGGATGGGTCTACATCATTGCATGCAGGTGAATTAGAGCAGAAGAATAATATTGTATTGTACAAGAGCAGTGATGCAAAGGAGATCTCACAGAGAGGTTTCAATGGAGGTGCACTCCCAAGTATGTTAAGGGAGCTGAGGGCAACAGTGCAGTGATATCCAGAGACTATCTAGTGCCTCAAGTAGATGAAGGAGGAGCTCTTTCTCCAAGGAGAAGGACTCTTACATCCTTGCAAGGAAGTCCCCAGGATCTCATGCATGGAGATCAAGGCACACATGTGCCATTGCTGAGGAGGTGTATCACCACCGAGACACAAGGAAGAAGTAGGGAGAAGACCCAGTATCTTGAGATGAGGAGTACACACCCCTACTCATTGTTGGAGGATGATGCACCTAAGAGGGTGATTGGATTGCGTAGTGAAATCATGGACAGACTTGCTCATCCATCTATGCAGTCACCCCTTGAGGATGATGTCTCACTGCATGGAGACATTCTGCCAGGGAGACCACTAGATCACCAGCTTATGGGAAATGCTTCACATATTAGGGCACCACTCATTGCTTTCAGAGGAGTGGAGACCTTGGGAGAGAACTACACAGCGCTGAGAGTCTTGGGTAGACTCAAGGAGGAGGGGGCCATTCCCTCAATATCATTTCCACCCACTTTCATTTCAGATTCTGTGCTATGGCAGAAGCAGCAGGGGAAGGTTAGCAGCCTTCCAATTTGCATCTTTGGCATGAGAAATGTCAAAGGAGGAGATTACCATATGACAGATGATCTTCATGAGGGATCATCAACACTGTCACTATGGAGGATGGATCCATGTGGGAGCTCCGGATTGTTGGTGGAGTATTCCCAGGATCATTTTTCTTGCATGATATTGGCAGATCAACATATGAGGAGATGCACAGATCATGTGCAGATGGAGGAGTCAGCACAACCACCTATTTTCTCTTTGAGGATGAGGGGAGACTCAATTTTGAGCCACTCCATTTGCATGAGCAGGTCTTATGGTAAGGGAATTTTTTATTTGCATGATGATTTATATATTCATCCCTTAACCATATATGTACAGGATGTTGCTCTGAGGAGGGGAATTCTTCTTTTTGGACCCCATGATCTACTTGAGGCCATGAGAAATTTTGGTGACCACTCCCTAGGAGGACTTGGGGGGGGGGAATGTATTTTGGAGGACCTACTCATCTTGCACCATATATCATTCACTTCCTCCATACATTTTAGGAGATTTATACAGCAAGAAAGTGGTTGAGAGGCCACAACTTTTGGCATACTCTTATGCAGTTGAGGGTCAAACTGCATTGGTCACAGTTGAGGGACCATTGTCTTTCTCCCTTGCTACATATGATAGCAAGCATGGTTTTCAGTATGGGTCATTATAATTTTGATGTCTTTGTGTCTGTTGAGAGCATGATGGGGGGAATGGCACATTGGTTGGATGTGTCCCTTGGGGGAGAAATCCCCCACATTATTTGTATTGCATGTTCTAATGGGAACATGAGAGGACATGTGGCCACTACAACAAAACATTTTTTTCCATTTTAAGTGAGCCATATGATTGATTGGATGCCATATGGTGATGACTACCAACTCATCACATATTAGATGATTTTGTATAGCATGTTTCATAACGCTGGAGAAGAGATATTTGGAGGTCTAATCTTCAACTTGCCACTGGAAGAAAAAATTATTGCAGCCCAGGATCAACATATACTCTACACTTATCCTAAGTGGAGAGGAGGAAAACGTGGGGTAGGCTACTTTGTCTACCAAGATCAGATTTTCAGCCCACCTATATTGCCGGAGCCAAAGGTGGAAGATGATTGTCATGAGTTGCCATGTTGGGAGGTAACTCACTTTTCTGGATCATTGCTTGGGGGATGGAGGATCCACATGAGGGAGATATTCCTTGACATATTTTAGACTCCATGCCTTGAGTGGAGGTACTTCCAGTTCTATCCTTACAGTCGCTTGAGGACAAGCAACATTTGGGAGGGGAGGGCTGTAATGTTACCATTTTAGCACATGGCTAAATGGAACATTAGAATTTTGATCTTATATTATTGTAGCTAAATAAATGGGTAAGGAGGCCCATGATTATGAAAAACATCAATAAAATACCTCACATTATGAAAGAGGAGCATTATTGGAGCTTGTTTTCACACTCCATGTGTGAAAAGGGTTAATTGCAAAGAGGGCTAGGTCATGTTAACCAAGTCAAACTATGCAATAGATGGAGGCGTGGCTTGCTTGGGAAGCCTACGAAATTGCATGAGGAGGAGAAAACCCTAATGTGTGGGGTCCATGGCTAAGGAGCCTTAATTAGCATAAAAGGAGGGGAAAGCAACCATTTTGAGCTAGCTTGGATATTTTGAATTTCTTTCCACAGTTGCACACTATGATAGCTGTGTTGCTCAGCACAAGGGATTTCTTGTTCAATAATTCCCTCCCTTCTTGAGAGGCTCTTGAAGGTTTTATCTTCATCTTCTCCACATCTTGGCTCAAGGACAAAGCTATTCCTTTCAGTACAATGATTCTTGTAGCAAGAGCCATTGTATTGCTGTGGTTGCAGTGGAGGTTCTCACACCATCATTCTGAAGCTCAGATTTCAGAAGAGGAATATTTTATGCATTCAGGAGATCAATAAGGGAGAAAACAGCTCCATTTCTCATATCTTGGCAGGAGGCCAAACTCTTCCCATCATATACAGCGCAGTTCCGCTCCTTGACTGCGCAGTTCTTGAGTGCAATTATAGTGAGGGGTTGCACCGGCATTTTGGAGAGTGAGATCTTTGGTGAAAGGATCAACCTTTCACTCTAGATTTCCATTGGAGGAGGTCTATACATTTTATGCAACATTATTCATCCATCTCCTTCAGTTTCTCACTTTAGAGTAGCAGCTACTCCAGCTACTCCGGCTTTTTTGTAGAAATGCCATTTTGTATGTATTATAGCCAATCCCTTTATGGATTGTTTATTATAGTTTCCAAGGGTTGAGATCCAGACCCCCCTTCTTTATTTGAGCTTATTATTGCCATATCTTCATTGTATCATTATTTTGCAGTAGTCTTCCTTCAGTGACTGCACAGTCATAGTTGGGCATAGTATATGTAGCAGTGTATTTCATGTTCATTGTACTTGTGTCTTCAGAGAAGGAGTTGCTTCAGCTTGAGTGATCATTCCCTCAAGATCTTGTACACATTTCTGCTGTCATATTATCAATGAGAAGACTATGAGGGTTTATTTCATTTTCTGAATTTTCTGCACTCACTATTATTTCCAGCTCATGCTTGTGTATTGTTGTAGCTCATCTCTTGTGAGAAATATCTTCCTAAAGGAAGAAATATTTGCATAGATATAGGTAGAGTCTGAGTAAGGGCTAGGAAGCTTCTGGTTCTCATCATTGTTTAGAGGTGAAATAACTGGTAAAATCCCTCTCATTCCATCTCTGACATAGCCTTGTTAATATTTCCGACAAAGGAACATTTCAGTGGTGAAAAATTCTACTGATTTCCATTTTGCGACATTACATTCTATTTCAAAGGGTATGTGGATGGATGGACTTTTGCATGACACTTACATCATATGGCAGCAAGGATTTTTGATGTATTGAGATGATGTGATATATTTCATATCAACTATGATGACATTGCTCCATGATTTTTATGATGTTGGTGTGGGGAGGCAACTAGAGCTATTGTTGCTTTGGTTTTTATTGAGAGAGTATGGGCTGATCTTATCCCATACTTTGCATGATGTTGCAAGAGTAGGAGATGGCACTATCATGGTGCAAAGGGGCTACTCTCTAACCTTGGAGGATGAGGAGGTGCTTCCACTTTGGGAAGGATCTCTCACATATAGTATCATTATGTTTGATGATGACTTTGACATGTGAGATGTCAAAGGATGGAGCTATGAGATGACAGGAGCCTTATTACAAAGGCCAACAATGCTATCTCTTGGGAGCTTGGATTGTTTGATGGAGTGTTCCTAGGTTCACTTCATGTATGATGCACTATGGAGTCATGAAGGAGATGAGAGTGATGGAATAGTGGATGGAGACATCTATTACCATGATATGATCTTCTTGACTTGGCTTTTCAAGTATAAGGAGATAGATTTACATGCAACACTTGTGGGCTTTCTTTCCATGCACCCTGATGCATATCATTCATAAATGGAGTACCTCACTTGGGAGGGCATCCAACATGATGTATATCAGCATATGGGGAGATGCATAGCCTGGATGATGATGGAGAGGTTGGCACAACCACTTCCCTACTCATTTGGAGTGAGGGAGAACTTTCAATTGAGCCATTTTAGCTCAAGGACCAAAGTACATGATAGAGGATGTATATTTATTCTTTATAACTTGTACTCCTTTATTTTTAATGATCCACATATTGTACCAAGGAGGGTCTTTGCTTCTTGCATATTTTTTTCTGATGTAATTAAGGCCATTTGCAGCATTTATGTTGGCCATTCTATTTGTGGATTGTGGAGGATGCCACATGATTTTTGGTGTGAACCATTGGCACCAAATGTTACTTTCATGATTTCATCTTGTAGGATCATTGTGGCACCAAACAAGTGTCTGAAAAGACACTTGTCACAGTTTTTTTTGAGATAGTCAAAGGATGCACTGCGTTGGTTCCATGTATGGAACTATGATTCATCTCCTAGTTGTCATATGGCAACTTGCTTTCATTTGTTTATGCTTCCATATATTGATGATGTTCTTATGTTCATGGGAAGCTTTGTTGGGAGAGGGGAACAAGAGTTGAAGGTGCCCATTGGGAGTATGACCCTCCATACTTCATATGTTACATATTTCAAGGGAATCAATGGGAAAACCATGATTTCCACACTACACTTCTTTTCTTCATGTGGGAGGAGCCATTTGGAGAACTTGAGTTTTTCGGAGGGGCACTCCATGGATGTTTTGATTGGTGGGGTGACTTGGGTCATTCTTGGAGACCGTGATATTTCAGCCCAAGATCAGCAACAACCCCATACATATCATAAGTGGAGAGAGAATCAGCATGGGATGGACATTCTAGTCCCACAAATTCAGCCATGCAGCCCACCTTCTTTGTAGGAGCTTAAGGTGGAGTTGTTTCATGAGTTACCATGTTGGAGGGTGACTCACATTTTGTGGATGATAGCTTGGGGATGGAGGCTTCACATGGGGATGATGATTCCCAATATATTTCTGATTCCACACCTCAAGAAGGTCTCTAGACCACATATTTTTCTTTCCATGTATGTCCCACTTTTTCATGTTGTGAGCCATTTGGAATTTTCACCAAAGGCATACTTTTACACATGGGAGGAAAAACTTGAGGGCATATTGTTGAGAAAGCATATTGTTATTTGGAGGAACTTATCACTTGAGGATGCTACAAGAGGAAGAGAGGAGGCTCTTCAGTTCTATCCTTGCAGTTGCTTGAGGACAAGCGAAATTTGGGAGGGGAGGACTGTAATATTCCTACATTAGCATGCAGCTATTGGGAATATTAATTTTTCTCCAAACACATAGTTAGATGAATAAATGGGTAGGGAGACCCATAAATATTTCTAGCAGCAATAAAAACCCTCTTAATGGGGAAGGGATCATATTCACAGCTGGATAAAACACTTTGATGTGTGAACAAGGACCAAATGCATGTGGACAAAGTCAAGTTTGACCAAGTCAACTAAGCCAATGTGGAGGCTGTAGAACATTAATGGAGGATAACTCAATGGGAATATGGATTTGTTTAGATACTTATAATAAAGCCAATTTGAGTGAGGAAGAGTACATTGCATGGAGATCCAGCCAATATTGACCAAATCCATCAGCGTTGTTATGGAGGAGTGGTATTGATGATGGGACAACGCAGTTTTGGAGGGAGATTCATTGCATGAAGATGGAAACCCTAATGAGTGGGATCAAAGGTGAGAAGATTCACATTGTTTATAAAGAGGAGAATGGAAGCCATATGGGGTTAGCTTATGATTATGATTTTATGATATTTCTTTCTCTGGCTGTTTAGCTGAGATAGAGTGTTATGTAGCACAAGGTCTTCTTGTTTAGGAATTCCTTATCTTTCCTCAAGGAGCTCTTGGAGGAGTCTTGCACCATATTGTCCACTATCTAGCTTGAGGCCAACATTCATCTTCCTTTGACAGTGCATATCCCATTGAGGGTTTGACTGTTTCAGTAAGTTGCAGCAAGTGGAGGCTAGATCTTCAAATCTAGGCCATCTCAATACTTATTTTGAGTGGAGAAGTTTTCTAATCCATTGGGAGGACAGTATTGAAGGTTGTGAGCTATATTTTCATATCTTGGTTACAGGCCAACATTATTTCATCCCCTACAGCGTAGAAGGAGTCCAAGTTTGTTTAATTTCTCAAGGAGCTGCTGCAGGATGATTCAATGCACCATTTGGAGAGCTGATTTTCTAAGTGTTGGGGATCTGCCCTTCACTTTTGAGATATGTTTGAGGAGATCAGATTATTGTTTATATCATATCAGATATACTTTCCAGATCTGAATATTTCCATAGATCTTCAATCTTAGAACTCATATTTACATTTTGTACATGGTGCATTGCTGAAAACCCCAAGGGGGATTGATAAAAGAGCTTGTATAGTGCATGGTTCTGCTTTAGATCTAAATTTTTGTCCACATACTTGCTCTAGATATGATTTACAACCTATTTTTGTTGCAGAGGTAATAAAATAATGCTGTCATGGTATTCCAGCCTTGACACATGGTTGCAGTCCCTATTTTTGCATGATTTTGAGCTATTTGTGGCATGGGAGGCCTGTTTAACTATGAAATAGTGATTTGTTTCTGATTTCCTTTTAGATATAGTTACTAAATATCAGATCTAAGGTATCCATGAGCTGCATTTAACTTTTATTGCATACATTTCCGAAAAATGCATTATTTTAGCATGTATTGTTGAGCAGTCCCATTTGGGAATATTACATAAATAATATAACAACCTAGAAGAAAGAAAATAAATATAGTTAAGAATCAAATTTAAAACTGAAAAACACAGTTTATAAATCTTGATGATCTAAATATGGGATGAAAAAGAAAGGAAAATTGCTTCAAATAAAATATAAGGCACTAAAAAAATTGCAAAAGAATAACTGATGGGATGAATCCTCTCTCCCTTACAACATCCAAATGTCGGAGTATCTATAAATGTTTGTTAATGTAAGTATTTTAGGATGTTATTTAGGATTAAAAAAATTATTTAACAATATTTTAAGCCAATTTTCAACATACTGCTTCATGGGAAGAACATTTTTTTTCTTGTTTACCATGAGTGAAAATATTTTTTCTTTGATTTATTTTAAGTCCGAGTGTAATTGATGAATGGTTTCCATGGGATCATCAGTATAATTTACAAATATAACTGACCAGATCTTTATTTCCTCTTCTAAGAAATAAGTAACATTATCTAACTCATTAGCTTAGGATGCTTTAATGACATTCAAATCTTCCTCCAAATAGTCCTTCAAAATCAACATAGAATCTTCGATCAATTCTGTCCCTTCAAGGTCTTCAAAAACCTTGGTTATTTTGAATAAAATGGCACCTTAAAAAATATCAATATTTTCACAATCAGCTATGGCATCCTTTAACTTTCCAAATGATCTCACACCATCCTACTTGTATATTATTTATTCTCTTCCTTCATGGAATTCCTTGCCCACTCTTCTCAAAATTTCTTATAGTGGAAATTTTTGTAATGAACATATTTAAACATTTTTTTAGCAAAATATTGGTCATGTTCAAGGTCTTGCAAATAATTTGTAAAATAGGAACTTCTTTGAGAGATATTTCTTAAATACAAGAAAATATCCCATGCTTTAGAAATGGTACATAGTCTGCTATTGATGCTTTCCACAACATAGGTCTTGATTCCACTAATTATATTTTCTTCCTCTATTATCCTATTGGGTGTGGCAAGTGTAGTAAGTGGTGCATGATCTAGAGATATAATAGCCAAAGAGGGCATGATTAGAGGTCTACGGCTCAAATATTCTTCAAGATCAATGATTTTCATCTTTAATTGTATATTTTCAATCTCTTGCTCCATGAAAAAATGGGAAAGTGTAGTCTATTACTTTAAATTTCAAAAGGTCCTACTCCTGGAATATATATTTCATACCTCCATTTTATTGTAACCTTTTTATTTTTAGCATGAACCTTTTTACTTTGTAATTTTTTTATAATGGGAATTTTGTAGAAATTAATGTGTATATTCTAAACTGATCATACTATGTCAACTAGAAACTACTCTACTGATATGTGGAAGAAAATTCATGGTTGAGAAAACTAATCATTAAAATTCAAAAGGAAACATCACACATTCACAAATATTTATCTAGGGGAAAGCATCTACTGAAAACCCCTTACTATCTGGGTTGCATTAATAAAATAAAGTGGATGAATACAATATTCTTGCTCAAGTTTAGGCACAACTTGCACCTGTGTCTTCTATCATTTTCCTGACTGACTAAAAATAACCAATACTTAGCCAAATTTTCAAACCTCCAAGATCCTATATCCTTGCGTTGTTCATTTATAAATTAGACCCTTTTGTTTAGGGAAATTCCTCAATTGGATTTCACAATTCCTATAGGCCCATTCTTTGATTGCATGCACCACTTGTACAACTTGGAATAGTTTACAACTGATAATACGCTGCCCTTGAACTCCAGTCTCAACTTGGTAACTCGAATTCTCTCCATGCATCAATTATTTTGGTCTGATTGACCAGTTAATTAGATGACCACTGATTGTGACTAAAGTTACACTGCACAACTTGACCCTCCACTAGTTTCTCCAATATTTGGAACTAGTTTAATTGATAATAACTCAACTTAACTGAATTAGATTACTAAAAATTAACAATCAATCATGTAGAACTAGACTCAAGTGTCTCCAACTCGAATTAACTGAGTTAACTGAGTGAAAAAATACATGTCACCTAAGTTAACTACCTTCAAGTATTCTGCTGAAATTGAAATTCAAAGTTTAATCTAGTTTAACCAAGGAAAAGTCAAAACTAGTTTTTATTGCTACATTTTCAACACTCCCTCTCAGTAAGAAATGGATTATCATATACCCCAATCTTGCTTCTATGGAACTCAAATTTAACCCTTTATAAATGTTTTTTCAAAATGTCTACATCTTATTCCTATTCCAAAATGTACTGCAACAACATGATCCTCCTTTGAACACAATCTCATACATGGTTGTACCAGATATCTATGTGCTTATATAGATCGTGAACAAATGGATTCTCAGATATTTTGATACAACTTTGATTTTCACAGTAAATCACAATAGGATCCATCATCTGACCAAATAACCCAACAAGAATCTTTCTCATCCAGATAGCCTCACAAGCTACTTGACTAACATCCATGTACTTTGCTTCTGCTGAGCTGAGTGCCACAATTCTCTACTTCCCGCTGTACCAAGAAACTGTTGCTAACTCAACACTAAAAATTCCTCCTAATGTGCTCTTCCGGTCTGATGGGCTTCCTGCCCAATATGCATGTGTGAATACTTGCAACTTCACTCCCTCTGTCTATCTATACAAAATTCCAAACTGAGTGGTGCCCTGAGGTAATTTAGTACATGTTTAGCAACCATGTGTTCAACAGATACATGAGTGAACCCACCAGCTATCTGTACATGGCAACATCCACTTCCTCGCCTGAAGTGGCATCATTTTTCCTCCAGTTGGTTTCTAGATGAGTTTCCATGCATTTTCATGTTTCAATGCTGAACTTCTGAATGATCTCATTGGTATGCTTTCCCTAAGAGACAAGCAGTTCCCCTTCTCCTTTCCATACTTCCAAACCTAGGAAATATTACATGAGACCCATGTCCTTCATTTCGAACTCTCTTACAAGGTCCTCCTTGCAAGACCCGATAAGTTGTTCATCGTCGGTAAAAATCAAGACATCAATATATAAGAAAATATTAAACAATTTAACTTCGGCCAAGATGTAAGGTCCTCCTTACAAGACCTGATAAGTTGTTCATCACCGGTCAAAATCAATTCATCAACATATAAAAAAATAATAAACAATTTAACTTCTACCAAGATGTGGTAAAGGTTTGCATCCACTTCACTTTGGTGAAGCCCAACCCAGTGAGGTAGCTATCGATCCCAGTGTACCAAGCATGAGGTGCTTGCTTCAAACCATATAGCACTCACTTGAGTCTGCACACGTGTGACTCTCTGTAAAAGGTCTCAAATCCTTCAGGTTGTTAAATGTGTGCCTCCTGCTCAATAACTCCATTGAGGAATGATGTCTTCACATCCATTTTGTGGATATTCCACCCCATCTGTGCAACTATAGAAAGCATTGATATGATGGAAGAGTACCTTTATATAGGAGCAAATGCCTCTTCATATTCAGTCCATTTAACATGAGAGTACCCCTTAGCCAAAAATATGGCCTTGTGCTTCTCGATGCTTCTGTCTGTTGCATGCTTTATCTTGTAAATATATCTCAAACCTACCAATGATTTGTCGGTTGGTCTGGGAACCCCCTCCCAAACATTTTTTATGACAATGGAATCATATTCCTCTACCATATAATCAACCTATACAGACTTCTCCACTGCTTCCTCGAATGAGGTTGGTTCTGTCTCTACAAGATCAATCATCAGATCCATGTAGCCAATGTACCAATTCGATGACCTCCTCTTCCTAATATGTGATGTAGGTGCTCCAACATTCACTATAGCATCCTGGAATATTATGTAAGCTTCCCTGGTTCATTTCATTTCTTCCCTAGATGTCTCTGCTTGAGTGGTTGTTTCCACTCCCTTCTCATCTTCTTGTGGCTACTCCACATCTTCTTTAAGTTCTTCATTTGAAGTAAAAAAATCATGATCTGCATGCAATTGAAGCTCCCTCTCAAGAGAAAAATTCATTGCCTTTTCCTCATCAAAATTCGCATCTCTATGAACAGCTATCATTCTGATAGATGGAAGGTACACCCGATAGTTGTGAGGTGTATCAGTGTACCCAAAAAATATTCCAAACTCTACTATCAGCTCTATATTTTTCCTTGCTTCCTTGGAGACATGGAAATATACTGATGCTCCAAAGATATTGAAGTGTGACACATTTGGTTTCTTCCCTGAAAAATCTTCTTCTGGTGTACTCATCCCAAAAATCTGATGACGACTCATATTATGCAAATAGACCATTGTGTTGCATGCTTCGACCCATAAGTTTAGAGGTAATTTGGTCATGCAAAATCACCCTTGCTCCTCCCACAATACAATTGTTCTTCCTCTCATCCACCCCATTTTGTTGTGGTTTGTGGGGTGTTGTCAACTCCCATAGAATTCCTTCCTTTGCATATACTTTTTTAAACTCATTCAATATATACTCACTATTGTTATCTTTCTTGAGAGCCTTCACTTTCATTCCTGTTTCCTTCTCAACAAGTGCTTTAAATTCAAAAAACTTGGAGAATTTTTGGTATTTCTTATGCATGAATAAAATACAACATTTATGTGAGAAATTATCTACAAATATAACATAATACTTTTTCTTGGAAGTGAAGGGTGTCAAGAAAGGTCCACAAATATCAAAGTGGATCCTTTCAAGGATTTTGTGCACCTTTCTATCCTAATCATTGAAGGTAGCTTTTGTGTACCTCCCAAAATTACACCCTTTGCATGTGTTCTACTATTGTAGTGCTCCTTTGGGAAGGCCTGTGGTGATTTGTTGCATGATCTTCAAAGCTCCATGATGAAAATGGCCAAGTATTCTATACCATAATTTACTGACATATCGTATCTGCACCTTCTCTACCTTTGTGCTCAAAGTAACACAGTATTCCACATCCATCCTGTAGAGGTTCTTCACTTGAAAACTGATTTTATTCACTTATCCTGTGGTGATGTCTCAATAATGCCTTTCCTTTACTGAATATCACATCGTAGCCATGGTTTTCCAACACCACGACAAAAACGTGATTATTCTTTAGGCATAATAAAAAAATCACATCCTTGAGCCTGAGAGGGGATCCAGACTCCCTCTAAAAGGTGACAGTTGATGAACCTCAGTATTGCAATAATATTGTTGCAACTACTGAGGCTACCAACTTTAATTATCAACCTAGGGTTAATACACAATTAAGAGGTATCGGCACTATATGTGCAGCATACAATGTGTCCTTATTTTGTTGATATGATGTAATGGACTGAATTTCATGAAATCAATCCTAAACTAATTGCAGACATGGAAGTGTTGCTTTGAAAAGAAATTAATCCTAGGAAAGAACAACAATTTGTAATTGAAATCCTAAGAGGATGAATTCAAATAAAAGTTCCTAATCTAATTTCTGAAAACGAATGTCCTAAGTGGTATTTATTCTTCCTCAATCATGTATTTAGATCCTAGGGGTCATGATTCAAGCCTAAGAGACAAAAACCGATCTTAGGGAGAAAATATGGACGATTTTACACATGCTACAAGAGTGCTACATGAATCTCTGTTTTTGCTACAGGATGTTCTATTTCAGATATAACTCACCAAATGACCAAGTAAATCAGATGATAATTGTATGGGAAAATTTTTGTTAATAAGTAGGATTTCTTAGGTCTCCATTCCAAGTGGAATCACGCCAAAATTCCCCTATTCACACGTGCTAAAAAATAATAGAAAATTACAACTCTGAAATCTAGAAATTCAAGAACTAGTGAGCTAGTTAATATATCAAATGCCTAAACTAATAAAGTGAAAATGAAATGGGGTGAAATTTGTTATTATATTTAACATTATTAGGACCTAATTCAAGTGCAATAAAGTCAAATTCATCTCATTAAGACATTCTAAAAAATAGCAGAAATTCACTACTATTTCGTTACAAGGCATTTACAGAAATCTTATATTCATGAACTAGTAACCAAATCCAAGTAGCTTGATGATTAAGATGACCTTCCAAAATTATTATAAGGATGAATAATGCTCTTGAATCTGTAAAAATCCTGCAAAAGAACTCACTTTGATCATTTAACTCAATCCTATAGCAAGAAAAGAAACAATACTAAATACAAAAATATGCAAAACAGAAATGAGAGATGCATGTGAATAAGAAGTGAAAAGAACATAAATAAATTGTGCAAGAGGGATTTGAGGCTCCTAGGATGGCCAAGCCCACGGAGGACTCAGAGTCCTATGGAATAAACCAAGCCTTAGAAGCTAAAAATGACACCAATATTCATTATTGAATCAGTCCAAGCACATCTCCTCAAGAAAAGAAAGTGGAGTTGCCAGAAAACAAGTCTTCTCCACAATAAGACTAAACAATACATGCCCCTAGAGGCCAATTCGAATTGGTACTTATAAAAAATTATGAGGAAACATTCCCCTTGAATGCAGGAATATTTACCCACCAAAATCCCTCAAATAATGGATCTGATTCCCAACACTAGGAGTTTGCAGTAAATGACAGGGAACACATTCCTAGATTTTCTCAATCATCAGAGTTCCAAAATCTCTCCATAATTTCTTAATAATTTTGTGATATTTTGTTCATTTATTTTCAATATTTATCCTCCAGTAGTAGGGAGAAATTCTCTAAATTATCTCCTTCTCCAAATCTTCATAATCTGCCCAATATTCTGACAATATTCTATAAAAAAAAAAAAATATTAGGCACAAATATGCAATTATCTTTAAACCTTCATAATGAACATATTAAATTTAAAAATATGTCATATAATTCAAAAAGAGAGATTTAATGTGCTAAAGGATGGTCATATGGGCCTTAATTTATGTCTAATTTGGAGGCCCATCATACCCCCCTACTTAACATGTTGCTCATCCTTTGAGAAACTTAGTGACCTAATTGTGCCACCTTCATGGCCCTGGTGGCCTCTCTCTTGTAAGTTCCTCAGTCCTTTCTCTTAATAATCTTGTTTGTAGGTTAATTTTCCCCTTGTGAAATATGGGTTCTTAAATATTTTTCATTTTGGAAAGGTCTTCCACATCCACTTCCAACCTCCTTCTACCTTTTTCCATCATTTGGACACCTTTCAACCCATCAAAACAGCCTCGGATGTGATCCTGTAGTAACTCAGAGCATCATGTAGTATACTTGTAGCATATTTGTAGAAATATGTAGCACATCAAAAAATATATCAAATCTTGACCAAAATTGCACCTTATGCTTAAGTTTTTCCTCTTACCTTTCTATAACATCTTCTAGGCCTTGGATACAAGCTAGAAAGAGATTAGAGACCTCTTGGAAAACCTATTTTCATCAATGTGGTTTGAGTTCTACGTTGATGGTGAATACCTTCTTTCCTTTTGTCTCCTTCTTCTTATCCTTTGTTTTGCCTTCTTCTTGGCTGTGGGATTTCTATGGTTAGATCCACCCCCCATAGTCTTCAATGCAACTTTCCAAAGTTGGAATGGAAATTTTCTATTTCTGCTCCAAGTTTTAGATATTTACGTGTAATGAGGGTTTTTAAGAAAAATGAAAATTGAAAAAATTTCATGCTCAACCAAAAATAATTTCAATTCCCTTTCTTATCAAGCTCAATTCAAAGGAAACATCCACATTTCATTTTTTTTCTATTTGTAAATTTTTATCAAAAGTTTCCCATAGGTTGTACCAATGAAAAAAATGAAACTTTTGTAGGCTTATTATTCACATATAAAAAGTAAAAATATGTATTTACCCTTCCTTTATATGTTTTCCTTCGAGTCCTACAGTTTGGGGGTGAAATTCCTCAAAATAAGGGTCTTTTGCAACAACTTTTGTCTTCATGTAGCATCTTTGTTTTTTTTTGTAGCAGCCTTGTTTCTCCTATAGCATCCATGCCTAATCCTATAGCACCTACAAATAAACTCTATATCTCTTATGTAGCATCCTATACAACTCGTGGTAGCATCTAACTCGACCTTTGATGCCTTAATGAGCCTCTCTAACTATTTTGGTAATGAGCTTCGATACATTTGAAGTTGATCCTTGTTTTTTATTTTATTTTATTTCCTTCTTTGTTAGTGGGCTCAATGCATTTGGTGATCTGGTCAAATTTCCTCATAATTACCACTTTCCTTCATTTTTATTTTCCACGTTTCATGAGTGAGGGAGTTAGTTTCGCTTAACTGGGTGAGGGTGGTCGAGACCACTGACTCGTCCTTAGCTTATAAAATTTCATCTCTAATGAATTTAACAACAAATTTCTAACCATAAAAAACTCACGAAAAGAGTTAAATAATATTGCATACTTGTACCTACCTATAATGTCGATTTTCTGGAGATGTTTGCATGCAGGAGCTGGAGTTTGGTGATAGCCATGGCTATCTTTCTCTTGTTGTGTTTTTTCATCTATTTTTTTAGTGAGCAACTTGTTTCTGAGTTAGTTGCTTAACCTTTTTATTTATTTTTTTCTTCTTGCAGGTGTTACATGGAGGTCCTCAGGTGCCTTTTCTAGTGTTTTCATCCTCCCCGAGTCTATTGGTGGTCCTTTGAAGACATTTCCATCAACTTATCCTTGGATGTTGATCTTGTTGTGCCATGTACAGGTTTTCTATAGGAAACTTTTCAACTTCCTGTAGCAATCTCTTCTCTGCTTCTTGGGGGATCCAGATTGCCTAGAGATGAAGGGGAATGGTGCATGTAGGTTAGGTATGGATTTATGGAGTGAGTGGTGTGATGGAGAGGTTAGGGAAAATGTCCCATGTCAAGGTATAAGTGATCTAGCTACTAGTGGCCGCGAAACATAGGGTTTAGAGAGTGAATCGTTGTGCATTGCGTGAAGTGAGGATTAGGAGTGGTAGGTATAGGAAAAAAATAAATTCTCATGCTCTTTTATAAGTGTAGAAGCCCTTGAGAGAGCCAATTTTCTCATAGATAAGTTTCCTATAGTAGTTATAGGGTTTCCTGTAGCACTATACGAACCCTATAGCAGTTCAGGACAACCCCTTGTAGCAGACTTGTTTTAGCCATATATCTCAAACAATAGAGTAGATTGACCTGAAGTTTTCTTAGCATGTTACCATCATCCTTATGCACCTCCCCATAAAACATCTCAACCATTGGATGTACGAATCTCGATAATAATTAAAAATGGTTGTAGGTTGTGGAGGTCGATTTCTCACAAACTGTGAATTAGAATGTGTTGAAATTTCTTGAGCATGTTACCATCATCTATATGAATCTCCTCATGAAACAGGTCAGAAAATGGATACACTGTTTTTGAGATATAATAGAAACAAATTTCTGCTAAAAAACCAGAGTTTCATATAACAAAAACAGGGTTTCCTACAACATTTTAGGACAACAAGGAAAATGAATGAGAAAAGCTTGGAAATGATGGGTGGATGTTGGAAATGGATGAGGGTGATGGATTGGCATGACCTTGGTCCTTTTGGAACATATGAGAAAATGAGGAGGAAGTCCAAGTTTGACTTCCTTTGACTAGGGTTTTAACCAACTTATTCTTTTGGTGCCAACTTCTTTTTTTTTGTTGCTTACTGTAGGAATTTACAAGGTAAGTTCCGTAGATCAAGAACCAAAGGTCACCGCTCAAAAAAGATCAAAAATTAGTACACCAGTATAATCACATGGTTAAAACCCTCAAAGAGGGAAACAATCCACGCCCTAAGCCAACATGGCCACTTCAGGGAATTTATTAATATAAAATGAAAAGTTACATATGTTTCTCTCATAAATGGTTACCACAAAAATGACCCTCCATGCTCTTTAAATAGAGATCATGGACCAATCGTGCTGTAATGCTAATATGCCATTATTATTATCACTTGTGAACGCTCATTCCACCCATTTCTACCATTCTTCATCACGTCATTTATTATAATTTATTATTTAAATCCATTTTATAATGATTTATGCTCTTATGAATGAATATTATTTATTCTCCTTTATTTCTAATAAATTGATGATTATGTACGATATTATCAATGATAGTTTTAATAAATCAAACTTGTAACATTATTCACCATTTTTAGCCCAAGATAATTTTCGTGATTGAAGATTTGATCATTAAAAGTGCCAACTCTAAATTCGTTGGAATAACAAGTGACGATTTTGCGGTTTGAGATTCTGTTAAACAAAGAAGAATCTAGAAAATCCGTGAATACGGGTTTTGTCTAATCTTAATTCAATTAACTTTAACAACTAAATATTTCGTTCAAATTCGCTTGTACTAAGAGAAACAAGTAGGTTCTTTATACCATTTTTCCTTATATTTGTTGTTGGCGTCAGTCTCTCCAAATCTCAAATTTCTAAAGCCAAATTCGGCTTGTTCTTGTTGATCAAATGGTTAGAAGCAAACCAATTTTGTAATAGAATCATGTTGTAATTATCTCTATTGTAACCACTCTCTGCTCTCTTTGTATTTAAATCAGAACAGAGATCAGAGAGGGAAGGACTTTGAGGATGATTCGGGATGGATTCGAATGATGGAATTGAGGATTCAGACTTAGAGATTCAAGAATGATGATGGATTATTCATGATATGATAGGGATTGTTGCATTTCCATTGTAATCTTCAAATATTTTGCTGTTGTAATGATTTCACAATTTGAGGATGAATAAATAAAAGGGTTGTTGTTCATTCACCTGATCTGAAGTAGCCCAGCAGCATCCGCTGGTGGCTAAGGGCCCAGCCTCTGGTGGAGTATGCTGCTGTTGTATCATATCTTTCAAATTTCCGCCGTGTGATGGTTTGATTTAGTTCCTATTTCTTTGAATCGTATTGCCTTACAGTTTCATGTTCTTGCAGCAAGCTGTTATGATATTTTATGAAATTGTTTTATTGCACAAGTTGAGATTGAATCGTGTGGCTGTTCTTTTCCATCATAACATAGATTATTATCCTTCTCAACGTATATTGTTATGCTGCTCATTTCAAATGTAAAGCTTCGCTGTTCATTTCAGATTGTTGGTTATTCGATTCCACTAATTAGAGTTTGTTGTCCAGATTTATTAAATATGATTCGTTGTTTAATTCCTTTAATTATAAGTTTGTTGTCCATTTACTTCGTTGTTTAGTTTGGTTGATTAATTGCAAGAGTTTGCTTTTAAAGAGCTTTCCTAGTTTACTTTCAATGGCAGCTTTCCATTTCCTGTTATTTGCATTATCTTTTCTTTGGTGTGAAGAACGATCTGAAACTGTAGTGGGCATTGGCATTTGCTGTCTAGTCCCCAGATTAATGATCTGTTCCTTGATTACTTTTGGTTACATCAGTTTCCAAAGGGATGAGTTATTGTTACTAGACCCTTGACTGATACATTGCTTATTTTTCCGAATGCATGATTTAAGTCTTAAAGTGCTTTGTTGTAAGTAGATTTTATTCCTAGCTTTCATTTACTTTTGGATTTTAAGCACTATACTGCAAAACATTACTCTTGAATAAATAGCCGCCTCAGACTGAGTACACTCTTGAAACAAAAAGTCGTCCCTGGGTTGACAATTAATGTGAGGTAATTAGGAGTTACAAAGACACCTTTTTATCGCTCCACATTTTGGCGCCGTTGCCGGGGAGAGTGTAGCAATTTCTAAAGAGTAGTGTGAATCTGATGAGTGCCTGCTAGGGAAGAGTTGGATCTTAAAAACGGAAGGTAAGAACCTACGTGCGGAGCATGTAAAAGCCCTGCTCCACTGTCCGCTTTCCTAACAGATTTGTTGTTGCTTTGTTGGGTAGAAATAGATGTTTGAATTTTTGTGTGAATGACTAGGAAAAAATAGAAATTTTGGAAAATGAATCACATGATTTCATTGAAGTGGTGATGTAAGCACCACCCATTTCACTAACCGATTGACAGGAACATTTGAAGAAGGAGCCTCAAAGAAACACATGAAGAACATCTTATACTATGGTAAGAAATGGCTCATGTTTCTACTTTTGAATTTCCTATCAAAGATCTAGGAGGAGTGACACAAATGCACATAATTCCCCCATCTTTACCAAATTTTCATGGTTTAGAAAATGAAGATCCAGATACATTCTTATTTGAGTTCGAAATACTTTGTAGAGGATATGATTATTGTACTAATGATCAAAGATTGAAAGTGTTTCCTCTTACTCTAAAAGGAGCAGCTCTCCGATGGTTCATGAGCCTAGGTGGGAATTGCATCCAATCATGGAAGGACATGAAGAACATATTCTTGAAGAAGTACCAAGACTATTGCAAATCCAATGAAGATATTTTCAGTATGATACAAGGGGAAGATGAAAGTTTGGAGGACTATGTAGATCGATTTCAATATAACCTTCAAAAATCAAAGCATAAGCATTTGGAAAAAGAGATCTTAAAAACACTCCTTCTTAAAGGAATCAAAGATGAATTTTTAGAACTCTTAAATCTGATAAGAAAAGGTGATGTTTTTCAGTTATCATATGATGATGTTTGTGAGTTGTGCATAAGGTATTCAAGAGGAATCTCCAAGGCTGGTAAGAATTCTAGAGATGCTTGTTCTTTCTTTTCCAAATCTGCTACAAGAATAGGAGACATAAGAGCTGAAATCAATGATTTATTTGAAAATTTTAAAGTTGATTTTATTAGCTCTCTAAGCTCAAAATTGGACGTTTTGCAGGTTCATAAAAATGAAGAATTTGATGAAGTGTTTTTTCCTCATGACCGAAAGGAGCAGCCCATAGATGGTTACTCTTCCTTATCTAGGATGGAAGTATCATATCAAAGAGGTGAGGAAGCTGCAACAAGGTCAAAACCATGGAAATCATGGCCTACATGTATGGTTCAAAACACTTCTTCTCCATTCTCTTACTTGCATAATCCATTATGGAATACTCATGTTCTAAGACAGCCATGTCAATTTCAATATAACCACCAATCTTATCTACAAGTTTGGCATGGTTCACCTTATGATTGCATGACTACTCTCCCTCATCTTGTAGCACAAGCACATTATCCATATTCTCCACCAGCTCTTTCACAACATCCTGCTTGCATATCAAATTTATCCACTCAACCCAACCAACCACATCATCACAATGCTCCATTCCATACACAATTTCCTGCTCAACTAATTCCACACCCTCACCACAATAAACTAGTACAACATACTTACAATGTTGAACTTCCAAATTTACCTACCCTTCCCACCCATTCTATCTCACATGCGCCATTAGAGAAAACTTACAATGAGATTCAGAATGTTTCAAATTCAAAAATTGTAGAAGTTATGGAAGAAAATGAGCTTACTTCTAGTTTGCATCAACCAACCATTTTAAAAGCTCAAGAACCTCATGATATGATGGGAAATCAAGAAATTAATGGATATATTGAAGATTGGTTTCACTCCATCACGTGTTTGCATCATCACTCCATACTTCAACAATTTTTGACAACATCTTTTCAAGGGAAGTTGGCTTCTCATACCCTAATTTTTATCAACATGCATTTTTCAAATTTGGGTATGTATATATTGGAAGCCTTATTTCTAAAATGGTTCCACTGGAAATACTCTTATACATAAACATATTCAATTCTCAAAGAAGAGTAGGATAGTGGAGAAAATAAAATAAAATAAAATAAGGACATAAATAAATGCATTTTGTTTTTTTGTAAAAATAGTTGTTTTTTTTTGTTGCAACACGCTATCGAAATCAACATCGGTGATAAATATTTCAATTTATTTGTGTATGTAGATGAATTATATTGCAAATAAAAATTCTATAAACACTTATATTCATTTTTTATCACCAATTTGAAAAAATGCTTGAATATCATTTTTTTGGCTTGCGGGCTTGATGAATTTTCTGGAAAAACAGTAGGGACAGTCATGTTTTGAGGGACCAAAAATGAATATTTTTAAAACCTGTTTCTACCCTAGGTAGCCCTTGATGTCTACTTTCTAACCCAATTTGAATCAGTCAATTTGGATTCGAAACGAAAAAGTTAGAACCAAAACATTGACCGGATGTCTAGCGGGCAGCTCAGGAACAGAGTTGGGACAGTCAGTTTTTGGAGGCCTAAATGACCATATTTTTAAAACCTGTTTCTATGGTAGATTCCCCTATGAATATAGTTTACAATGCAATTGGAATCACTCATTTTCGATATCGTATGGGGAAGTTATGATCAAAATACTGACTGTCTATCGTAAATCAGCACTCTTAAAACTCTGTTTTTCCGGATGTTCCTTACAGTGTTTGACTTATCAATTCTTCTTTTCTTCAAAACCTGTTTCTATTGGAGATAAATAAATGAATCTACTTTCATTTCCAATTTGAATCATTTGAATCCGACATCAAACGAAGAATTTATGCTTGAAATATCAATCGTTGGTCTAGATTGGGTAATCGAAAATGACTCTGTTATGCAGGTTGTTCTAAACAAATTTGACATATCATAGCATTGAATTTTTAAAACCTGTTGCTACTGGAGATAACCCTTTGAATTAGCTCTCATTTTGCTTTGGAATCACTCAATTTCGATGAAAAACAAAGAAGTTGTGATTAAAACACTGCAGGTTAGCATGATTGGCCACTGCTCTCCCGCAAGTGACAGATAAATTTTACTTTGTTATTTTCTCAATGGATTTGTTATACAGAGTATCTACTTGTTGTTTTTTGCATAATTCTTGGATTAGGGGAGCCCGATCACCTCTCTTTCTCCATGATTTAATGTTTTATTGCAGGTAGACACTCGTTTTTTGCAGGTCCTAGGAGAAAAAGAAGGTCAATCTATGGACGAGTGATTCTTGAAACAAATTTTAATAAAACAAAGGAATTTCATCCAACTCATTACCCAACGGATTCATAATAGAACAAATGAAGAATTGATTTCAATTTGAAGATTCATGTCTTATCCCTGCTGCCAAAACATTTTTCAAAGAGATCATTTTTTTCGACATAACATCATAGCTGTTGTAACTTAATTTAGTTATTTACATATTGTTTTTAAATAAAATGTTGTTTCTTTTCTAATTTCTCTTATATTTTGTGTTTCAGGTGTTGCTTCATTCAAAGTATAACTCATCCTCAGCATCAATGCTGTGAACAACGAATTTGTTTTTTTGCATGTTTGCATTTTATGATCGACATTTGCATTTTCACACTTTTTTTTGTGTGTATTTTTGTTTTTTTTGTGTGCCTTTCCTTTTAGGAACACCACTTTTTGAGTGTTTTTGCTGTTCATTCAAAAGAGCAACACTTTGGGATTATTTTTGAGAGCAACCTTTTCTTCCTCTTGTGGGACTATTCCTAGTTCATCTCAACCACATTTTACTGATTCCCCTTCATGGCATGAAGTACACTATTTTTATGAGGACAAGAATTATGGATTCTATTCAAGCGAGTTAATATCATTCACGTTATGATCTTTAACAGGACAGCTCCTTGATGATAGAATATTTTCAAAAGAGACACAATTATTTATATACTACTTTACCGCATTGTTTTCTATTGAACATGATGTTGATTGATCATCTTAATACCATGCTGGTTCCACCCTTCTGGATTATAATCTTCTCTGTCTGTAATAAATGAGATTATGGGTATCTTTTTCTATTGACATGTTCAACTTCTTCCACCATCCCTACTTTTAAGGAGTACTGAGTCTCCCTCTTTTTATCATAAAAATGTGTAATAATAACAAAATTTTGTTCGCAGATGGAGGATAGGGGGTCTCAGTACGAGCCAGCCTACCATGTTCATAAGGCTGTAACAAAGTGACATTCCTATTATGGCCACCACACCAGGGTTATGATCCATTCGATAGTCAAATTATCCTTGGAACAGGAGGTCTCATCACGAGCCGGCCTGATCACTTTTGCTACATCCCAGTGAATGGCAGTGTGGTTATCTGGTTACCACGCCAGCACATTGATCTCCTCTGTAGAACAACAATGTAACTCTCTAGTTATAAATTGAGGATTCTGGCTCATATGGGTTAAAAAGCAACCCTGCCGAGGCTATGGACGCCTGCTGGCAGCAGCGGCTCTGCTTATGGTATTGAAGTTATATCTTATCGTCAATTATTATCATAATACCTTTTTCTTATTTTTTCTTTTTATCAGAGAAGTTATTTCCTTAACTTTTTCCCTGTTTTGAACCTTTATGCATGAGAAATTGTTTTATGATCAATCACATCATTTTCAGCTAGCACACTATCAGTAAAGCATCTTTTTGGCACATTGTTGTTCTTTTTCTCTTTTTTCATAACTTATCATCAATCCAAAGCGTCCTATCTTTTATTCATAACTATCTTTACACACTCTGCTCTCATTATAACCATAACTCCCGCTATCCTATCATTGATATGTGTACTCTGCTTCATTCACTGCTATATTGTTCATTCCCTTGCCTTGCCATCAGCACAACACCTTTCATATGCTTTATGGTCATGGAATTCCTTTTCCAATTGGAGGGGGGAATGTATGCATTATGGGATTGCATGCGATATGATTACTACACTCTGCCATAACTTGTTGATTTGACAAAAGTTTTTCTGACTGAAAGTTTTGCATGCATCTTATCTATTTCTATTCAAAACTAACACTATGGATTCAAGAACATTGTATGCAAAATAGTGCTTTGTTTACAGGAGAACAACAAGTATGGGCATAATTCTATTCACAGCATGACCACACTATTGCAACTAACAGAAGAGGCTCGAGCAACTCGCGAACGTGCACAATTCTTCCGACATGATGTGCTTGCCTGGATTCTACCTTTTGCATCACTTTCAGCACCAACTCTGCCTACATCAGCTTCAACACCTGCCAATACATATATGTCATTCCACATTTTTGGAGGTAAAACTTGAGGTAAAATCGCATAATTTTCTGATTTATTACGAATTTAGGAGAATTTCAAAAACGTCCATTTTGAGCATTATTTATCATCCTTCATTCCACATCTTTACCACTTTCCCTTTTTCAGCAGCGTATCATTTTCGAGTATGGGGGAGCGTTCCTTTCATTCATTTCTTTCTTATGACCATGTTATTCATATTCTTTATCATCCATTGCTATTCTTATTCATTCTCAACACCTCCCTTATTCCATGTTGTTTTACACCAAGCATAGAATTCAACAGCGGGTAGCAACCACCCCTATTTGTTTTCTAGCATCGCATGAGGGCATGCTAATTTTTCAGAGAGGGGGAGGAATTGCTACGCATGATGGATGTTTTCTATTTTCTTTCTCATTTAAGGCACACAATTTCAGTGTAGAAATTGATTTCCATAATATTTTTAAAACTATGAACTCAATTCTTGTGATTTTTGGAAAACATAGACGTATCATTAATACAAACCCAGACAATTTCAAGATAAATTGGTTCATAAAATTTCGGAAATCATGCACTCTCAGCTACAGTCATTTTTTTTATATCTCATGATCCATGCATCAAAACAGTCTGATTTTTGGATCATAGAGACATTCATATATTATAAACTTACTTGCAACATTTCAACAAAATCTGGTTTGTAGTTTTTGAGAAAATGGTTAATGAAGTTTGCTGTTACTTATATCATATTTTGTTGCAACTTCATATATACATATAGTTGAATGTCAATATAAAAATTGTTATGCCTTCTTCAAGATTACTAAAAGTGAATATTCATTAATTAAGGAAGAATTCATTTGTTCTATCCATTTCATGAGCTGAGATGAACATATTTTTTATTGCTTGGTTAACACATGGGTTTTTGTCTTTGGGTTGCATGAGGACATGCAATATATTCAGTTTTCGTTGCATGAGGACATGCAACATATTGAGTGTCGGGGTATGTTGGGCCGTTAATATGCCATTATTATTATCACTTATGAACGCTATTCCACCCATTTCTACCATTCTTAATCACGTCATTTATTATAATTTATTATTTAAATCCATTTTATAATGATTTATGCTCTTATGAATGAATATTATTTATTCTCCTTTATTTCTAATAAATTGATGATTATGTATGATTTTATCAATGATAGTTGTAATAAATCAGTTGTAACATTATTCACCATTTTTAGCCTCCAAGATAATTTTCAGATTGAAGATTTGATCATTAAAAGTGCCAACTCAGAAATTCGCTGGAATAAGAAGTGACGATTTTGCGGTTGAGAGTCTGAGCAAATGAAGAAGAATCTGGAAAATCCGGAACATGGGTTTTGTCCAGAACGGAGCCAATTAACTTTATTAGAAAACGGTTTGCCCAAATTCGGCTTGTACTAAGAGAAACGCAGGGTTCTTTGAGCACGATTTTCTCAGATTTGTTGTTGCGGCCGTCCTCCAAATCTCAGCTGCAAAGCCAAATTCTCCTTGTTCTTGTTGATCAAATGGTTAGAAGCAAACCAATTTTGTAATAGAATCATGTTGTAATTATCTCTATTGTAACCACTCTCTGCTCTCTTTGTATTTAAATCAGAACAGAGATCAGAGAGAGAGAAGGACTTTGAGGATGATTCGGGATGGATTCGAATGATGGAATTGAGGATTCATACTTAGAGATTCAAGAATGAAGATGGATTATTCATGATAGGATAGGGATTGTTGCATTGCCATTGTAATCTTCAAAGCTTTTGCTGTTGTAATGATTTCACAATTTGAGGATGAATAAATAAAAAGGGTTGTTGTTCATTCACCTGATCTGAAGTAGCCCAGCAGCATCCGCTGGCGGCTAAGGGCCCAGCCTCTGGTGGAGTATGCTGCTGTTGTATCATATCTTTCCAATTTCCGTCGTGTGATGGTTTGATTTAGTTCCTATTTCTTTGAATCATATTGCCTTACAGTTTCATGTTTTTGCAGCAAGCTGTTATAATATTTTATGAAATTGTTTTATTGCACAAGTTGAGATTGAATCGTGTGGCTGGAGCTTAGTATTCCACCATTCCTTGGTCTGCACCCAGTCTTCAATGTGGATCGCCTTCGTCCTTACTTTCCACCTCTACTGGACACCTCGGACATTGCAGACCAACTCACACCAACAGAGTTAAACCCAGACTGCATGGAACAGGCCACCACAGATTGTATCATGGACATGCAAATCAAGAACACTCGTCAACAGCAGATCCAACTGTATCGGGTTGTCAAAGCTGGCCAACTCCTGCACCAAGGAAAGTGGTTCACCAGGGACCAAGTTCAGCAGAAATTTTCTCATCTCATGGAGGAACTTAACGCAATGGGGACCATTGCTTCCTAAGGGGGGAGGAATGATCCAGGTGGATATTGGTGGCCACCCACCTATTCCACTTGGCCCCCCACCATCGTCTCTTTCAGTTTTTCAGTTTCGGCATAACTTACTATTTTTAGCAGTTTTTCGGGTCCTGAACTTCCGGAGCCGTTTTGAGGCCCTAAACGACGCTTTTTGGGTATGAAAGCGCCAGCGAATTTTCTGATAAAATTCGTCCTGACAGCTGTAGTCCTCGGATAGAGCTTTCTAATGATGTATCATGTGCATCAAACGGAGATAGTATGCCAAAGTTACGTCCCTGGGAAGTTGAAACACCAATTTACCCAAACGGGGCCCATAGTTTTGGCGCTTCATCTCCTAGGGTTAGGTTTTTGGGATATTTAGGGTTCTCCATTGTTTCTCAATAATAAATAGGCCCTCGCGCCTCATTGTAAAGCAGTTCAGAGGTCTGTAGCCACCACATCTCTTCTCAGAGATAGCTACCAGTACCCTAGCTAGTTTTATTTCCATTGTCTGTAAGCAAATTTCAGTTCTTTGATATTAATGAAATGAAGTGTTATTTCCGCTGCATCTCTGTATTTATGGTTATGTGTTTATTCTGTTGCGTTCCTGCATAAATCCGGATCAGATAGGATTGAAGAATTTACAAAAGTGACACAATAAGAGAAGGAAGGAGGCATTAGAGCCTATCCCCCATTAATGACAACTTTCCTAAACTTCAAGCATGGATCGAAGTTTGGTAAACTTCACTTTTGTGAGAGCCTTTGTAAAGATATCAGCTACCTGATCATTGGTTGGACAGTACTGCACTTCAAGAACGCGATCATGAATGAGCTTTCTGATGAAGTGTATGTGGAGTTCAATGTGTTTCATACGCTGATGCTGAATTGGATCTTTACATAGCTGAATGGCACTCTTATTATCACACCAAAGTGTAGTTGGATGTTGCTGATGGAGATCAAATTCAAACAGGATCTAACGAAGCCACATGGCTTCCTTGTTGGCTTCAACTGCACCACGATAGTCTGCTTCTGTTGAAGAAAGGGAGATGGCACTTTTTTTCTTACAAGGCCAAGTAATAGGTCTTGAACCAAGAGTGAATACATATTTTGCAGTGGACTTCCAATCATCAGGGTCACCAGCCCAATCAGAATCAGTGAAACCAATCAACAAGGGAGATGATATTGCACTGTAATGAATCCTGAACTGAACTGTACCTCGAATATATTGAAGTATTATTTTAGCTTCTTTCCAGTGACTTTTATGAGGTTGGTGCATAAACCAAGTGACAAGACCAATGGCAAAGGAAATCTCAGGACAGGTATGGGTTAGATACAAAATTTTACCAACAAGTTGACGATATAAGGTAGCATCAACTTCAGGGGTAGTACAGTTGACTGAAAGCTTGACTCCAAACTAAAAGGGAGAAGGGGCAGGATTACAGTCTTCCATGTGAAAGTGGTGTAGAAGATCACAAGCATACTTGGACTGAGAGAGGGTAATGCCTTCCTTGGATTGCAAGACTTGAAGACCAAGGAAATAATGCAAGTGTCCTAAGTCTGTCATTTCAAACTTCTTTTCGAGGCTAGAATTCACATGGTTTATATGGTTTGGATCACTACCATTAAGGATAAGATCATCAACATAAAGAACAAGGATGGTGAAGGAATTACCCACTTTCTTGGTGTAGACAGTGTTGTCAGAATGACACCTAGAAAAGCCATTATCTAAGAGAAATATATCCATTTTGGCATACCAAGCCCGAGGAGCTTGTTTGAGACAATAGAGAGACTTCCTAAGGTGAAAAAAAAGGCTGGAGTATTTTTTTGATAAATCCAGGGGGTTGTTCCATGTAGATTTCTTCATGCAAATCTCCATGTAAGAAGGCGGATTTAACATCCATCTGATGGACTTCCCATTTAAAGGAGGTAGCAAGGGAAAGAACAAGGTAGATAGAATTCATTTTGGCAACAGGGGAGAAGGTTTCATTATAGTCAATGCCTTCAACTTGTGAAAAACCTTTAGCGACAAGACGAGCTTTATGTCTATCCACTTTTCCATCTGGTCCAAACTTTGTTTTGTAAACCCATCCGCATATGACAAGTTTTCTTCCTTTTGGAAGAGAAACAAGATCCCAAGTATTGTTTGCCAATAAGGAACGATACTCTTCATTCATAGCTTCATCCCAATCTGGATGACTGGAGGCTTCTTCAAAGGTTTTTGGATCAATTTTTTCTCGAACTTGAGCCAATAAGGAAGAGTCTCTTTCGAACTGAGAACGTGTACGTCGTCGATCGGCAGGGTCACCTGCAAGAGAACCTGCTGCATCCCGAGTAGAGCAGACCCATCTTGGAATCGATGGAGTATAAGGAACAATTTCATGAGCTGGAGGAGGATTTTCATCCTCGCTGTCATCATTTGAACTAAAAGGAATGCTATTAAAAATAGAAGAGAGAGAGAGAGAGAGTTGGCACATATGCCGAATCAGGCTCGCAGGCCAAAGGTGGCACACTCGCCGAACTAGGCTCTCAGACCGATATATTTTCATCAAACTTTACATCTCTTCTAATGATTATATTTTTGGATTTTGGTTGAAGAAGTCTATATGCTTTGACATCTTCAGAATATCCAACAAAAATACATTTCTCACTCTTAGGTTCTAAGGCTTTATGTTTCACATCTGGAATATGGACCCAAGCATCACTTCCAAAAACATGAAAGTGACTTACATATGGTTTGATTGAGCTCCAAGCTTCTTCTAGAGTTATATTCTCTAAAACCTTAGTAGGAGTGTGATTTAATATGTAATTTACACAGTTAATGGCTTATACCCAAAAATTGAGACCAAGTCCTTTAGATTGAAGCATATAATTAGCCATTTCTTTTAAGGTGCAATTCTTCCTTTCAGCTACACCATTTTGTTGTGAAGTATATGGAACAATATGTTGCAATTGAATGCCATGCTCAGTGTAGAAGTTTATAAATTTGTTGTTAACATATTCTGCGCCATTGTCTAATCTTAACTTAAGAATTTGATGTCCAGATTGTTTCTCAACAAAGGCATTAAAGGCCAAGAACATGTTAAAAAATTCACTCTTGAGTTTTAAGAAATATACCTAAGTGCATATGGAAAAATCATCAATGAAAGTTAAGAATTACTTGCAACTAGAGAAAGAAACAACAAGAAGTGGACCACATAAATCACTGTGCACAAGCTGCAAAGGGACTGAAGTGTGCCAAGAGGCACGTTTATCAAAACTATCCTGATGATGTTTTCCAAGTACACATCTGGAGCAAACACCATCTTGGCAAGATACCATAGGAAGACCCGTCACCATATTTTCCTTACATAGAGTTTGAAGGGAGCGATAGTTTAAGTGACCAAATCACTCATGCCAAAGTTTTTTCATTTCATCATTATGAGAAACAAAAACCGAGGGAAGAGATGATGACCCAAAGTTGTCAAACTTATAAAACCTTGTGCAATCATCAGCAATGTCAGTAGCTAAAATATGTTTAGTATCTTTGAGGTCCTCGATTACAACATCATGAGGTGAGAATTCTACTATTTTCCCTTCACCTGAATGAGTTATCTGATAAACAAAGAGAAGGTTGCATGACAAGGTAGGAACACATAGTAAATCATTAAACTGACCATTATCTAGATGAATGGTTCCAGATCCTACAACACTAAGAGATCTATCATCACCAACATAAGTATGTTTGGTGTTACAATCATTTAAAGAAGAAAACATGGCTTTGTTTTTGGCCATGTGGTAAGAAGCTCCATAATTAATGAGCCACTCATGAGAAGGAGAAGAGGAAGATACATTTAACACATAACCAGATCTTGACACTTGACAACCAGAAGAAGAAAGTGCCATGCCTGAAGATGATGGTGAAGAGTGTTCCAAATTGATGTTGTGCTTCTTCATTGTTGCTTCTAAGGATTCCATCTTCTTAAAACATTTGGACTCTATATGGCCATCACAATTTCAAAATTTGCAATGTCTATCTGTCTTCTTCCTTTTTTTTTTATTTGATTTATCATTTTGGTGATTTGATTTTTCAGTTTGTGGTTGAAATTGCTTGGGACCCTTGTTTGGTTTAGGACCATAATTTTTAGGATACTGCTTCTTGTGATTCTTTTGATATGGTTGTTGTTGGGTTGTTAAGGCTTTCTTAGAAGCGTTTCCAGGAGTGATAAGACCAAGGTGTAAGAGTTTTTCTTGTTCTCTTATCAAAGAATCACAAAAGGAATCAAAAGAGGGATTCTTGTAGGTGGTTCCAGAAGAGATGATGGCTTCCCTAGTGGAATGGAAGGCAGAAACAAATACAGAGTATGTAGGGCCAAACTTAGCAAGAATGCAATAGATGAGGTTACCATCTTCCTTTTTGACCTTACAACCTTCTAAAAGAAGTCTAAGGGTCTTGAATTTGAATAAAAAGTATTCAATAGAGGAGGAATTATTAGGGTCCAAAGTAAGAAACTCATTTTCAAGATGGTCGGCCCTGATTTTATTTTGAATGCCAAAAACATTATTTAGCTTTTATAGGGCTTTATCAGGGGTGTCAATGTCAAGGATGTGAAATCGAAGATATTGAGCAATGGACATTCCTATCAACCCTCATGCTTGATCTTGTTTATTTTTCCATTTAGGAACTTTATCATCATTGGAAGGTTTATTTTCTTGATCTGTGGCTATTCTATAAAGCCCTTTACTTCTACGTATATCTACCATGTGAGGTAGCCATTGGAAATAATTGGTGTTGTTAAGAATAATCGGGCATGCACTTTCCATTTTTTTTAAAAACTGAAGTTGAGGAAAGCTGAAACTAAATGCTCCAATGGCAAGATCTCGAAAAATTAGGTCGTTTCAAAAAAACCAGCTCGAAAAACAACTTCCAAATGAAGAAGTTATGCCTTTTGAAAAATCTGAGTTGTAGATGCCGAATAGTTACAGGATCAATCTTGCAGGAAAAAATCTCAATTTTTGAGTGTGTGATAAGTAGCCATAAGATCTACAAAGTATTTAAAATTTAAAGAGAAAGGTTCTCAGATCCTCTAACCTCATACCATGGAAGTTGGGTAGGAAATATGGAGGGATGCTCTTCATATGCGCATTGACATCAATATATTGAATGGGAAATCCAAGAGGATATTCTTCATTGTCATCATCTCCATCCATTTCTTCTACCTTTTCTACCACCTCTACTTCTTCTACCTACAAAAGTGGATGGTGATGTGGTTCTTATTGCACCACATGATCAAATGGGGGGGTTGGTGTTGGAGAAGTATTTTTAAATATTTTTTTGAATAAGAATTCTAATGCAATGCAATTTTTTTGTCTTTTGTAGAAAGAAAATAAATGAATATATTAGGGAAGAAAACAATTCATACTTTGACACCTTCCCGGCAAGGGCGCCAAAAGTGATGAGCCTCAATATTGCAACAAGAATGTTGCAACTACTGAGGCTACGAACTTTAATTATCAACCCGGGGTTCGTACAAACTTAAGAGGTATCGGCACTATATGTACAGCATACAATGTGTCCTTATTTTGTTGATATGATGTAAAGGAGTGAATGATCTGGATTTATGCAGAAATGCAACAGAATAAACATATAACCATAAATACAAAGATGCAGCGGAAATAACACTTCATTTCATTAATATCAAAGAACTGAAATTTGCTTACAGACAGAATGGAAATAAAACTAGCTAGGGCACTGGTATCTATCTCTCAGAAGAGATGTGGTGGCTACAAGCCTCTGAACTAAGTTACAATGAGGCTCAAGGGCCTATTTATTATTTAGAAACAATTGGAAATCATAAACAGCCAAAACTTTAAGCCTAGGAGATGAAGTGCCAAAACTATGGGCCCCGTTTGGGTAAATTGGTGTTTCAACTTCCCAGTGACGTAACTTTGGCTTACGATCTCTGTTTGACACGTACCATACCTCGTTAGAAAGATCTATTTGAGAACTACAAATTTTGAGTGGAAAAAGTCAGTCCATGGACCCATGTTTCTCCCCATTTTCCCTAAAAACATCATTTAGGGCCTCAAAACGGCTCCGGAAGTTCAGGACCCGAAAAACTGCTAAAAATAGTAAGTTGTGCCGAAACTGAAAAACTGAAAGAGACAATGGTGGGGCCCCAAGTGGAATAGGAAGGTGACCACCAATATCCACCTGGATCATTCCTCCCCCCTTCGGAAGCAATGGTCCCCATTGCGTTAAGTTCCTCCATGAGATGAGGAAATTTCTGCTGAACTTGGTCCCTCGTGAACCACTTTCCTTGGTGCATGAGTTGGCCATCTTTGACAAACCGATACAGTTGGATCTTCTGTTGGCGAGTGTTCTTGATTTGCATATCCATGATACAATCTATGGTGGCTGATTCCATGCATTTTGGGTTTAACTCTATTGGTGTGAGTTGTTCTGCAATGTCAGAGGTGTCCAGTAGAGGTGGGAAGTAAGGAGGAAGGTGGTCCACATTGAATATTAGGTGCAGAGAAAGGAATGGTGGAATACTGAGCTCGAAGGCATTGTTCCATATAGCCTTGGTGATGGTGTACAACCTGTATCGGAGTGGGAAAAGCTTGCGGTGGGGTCCAGTGAGGTGCTCCTTCTGCAAATGTAGCCATACTTTGTCACCCACCTGGAAGTTGTGTGGCACCCGTTGTTGATCATGGCGTTGCTTGTACTTAGCATTGGCTCTGTCCAATATTTCATGAACCTATTGGCAGATGTTTTGAATGCGCTCGATGAAGCTATTTTCTTTGTCAACTTCAGACTGGACATGAGCCGAAGCGGCCTGAGTAGCCGCAAATGGCATGGCTACGTCAATGGGACATAGTGGCTGGAATCCCAAGCCCACCCCCGAAAGTGGGCTATGGTTTACTTGAACCGTGGAGAGCTCCGGTTATAACTATGTTGTACATAGGGAGGTCATCCTATGTGCATGGATTCTTTGAATTGTACATGTGCAGTAATGTGTACAATCATTCCCATTGATGACCTCTCGTCCTGCCATCTCGTTTCAGATGGAAAGTTGTGGACTTGGTGAGCTTGGTGTCTAGCATTGACTAGAGGCTGGACCAAATGTGCTAAGGAACCTCGTTATCTCAACTGGAGCATGCAGAGTGTGGGATCCTAAAGTGCACCCACACTCATTCAAAGAAGAGTTTAGCAAAGGCTTCACCCTGGGATATTCTTCTTGGCAGCTGCTACAATGGTCATCTTCGAGGATCTGTCGACGACCACGAAAACACAGTCATTTCCATGCTTAGTAGAAGGCAGGCCCGACATGTAATCCATGGAGATGGATTCCCAAGGTCGACTAGGGGTAGGTAGTAGAGTATATAGGCCTTGCTTCTTGATGGTCAGTTTGGCAATGGCATAGGCAGTGCAGGATCTGATGTGCTTCCCAACATCCTTTCAAAGGTTTGGCCGATAGAAATACTTCTGCAGTACTGCTACTATTTTCTCGACCCCGAAATGCCCAGAGACTCGATTGTAGTGTGCTTCCCATATCATCTTGGTACACTCACTTGAAGGAAAAAAAAGGTGTCCCAGGTGACATAAAAGTGCATCTTGGAGGTGAAAATTTGGAACTTTCATACCCCACAAGAGTGCCTTGTAAGTGTGGCCGAATTCTGGGTCACTCTCATAGAGAAGCGGCCAATCATAATTCTCGTGCCCACAAGAGTTGAGAACGGTGGTGAGCGCCACGATCGGTGGTAGGTTGAGGTAGTCTGACACATTATTGGTGCTACCCTTATTGTACTTGATGTTCAAATGAAACTATTGCAGATATGTGGACCGCTGATGGCGATCATTTTGCAACTTCCCTTATGTCTGTATGAACTGCAGGGGCCGGTGGTCTGTGTGGATGATTGTTTCCTTCCCCAAAATGTAATGCTTCCATTTTCAACAAGCTTACACAATGGAAAAAATTTCTTTGTGATAAGTGGGATACTTGCGAACTGTGTCAGCCAATGTCTCACTGTGATATGCCACTGGATGTCCCTGTTGAGTAAGAACTGCCCCAATATCATAGTCAAAGGCATCTGTCTCGATCTCAATTGGTTGTTGCAAGTCTGGTAATGTGAGAACTAGGGCAGAATAGAGGCGATTTTCCAATTCTATGAACACCTTTTGTTGAGGTTCCGACCAAAATAATTTTGCTCTCTCTCCTCCCTTGGTGACTTGACTCAAGGGCCAAGTGATATGAGAGAATCCCAACACGAACCTACGATAGAAATTAGCAAGACCCAGAAAGGTGCGAAGCTCTTTTATAGTGGTTGGGGCTGGCCAATCCCGAATGACTTGGATCTTGGTTGGATCCTCATGCACCCCCCTTTCATCAATAATGTATCCCAGATATTGAACCTAGGTCATGCCAAAAGTGCACTTCTCCAAATTGGCACACAACTTGTGTTCCGCAGTGTTTGGAGGACTTGTCGGATGTGGTGAAGGTGCTCTTCCCAAGTTTGGCTGAAGATCAGAATGTCATCCAAGTACACCACTACAAATGAGTTGGCAAATGGCCGCAATATGTCGTCCATCAACCTCATGAAGGTTGCGGGAGCATTCGTCAACCCAAAAGGCATGACCAACCATTCGAAAAGGCCTTCCTTGGCTTTGAAGGTAGTATTCCACACATCGGAGGGTTCAATTAGTACTTGGTGATACCTAGACTTCAAGTCGATCTTGCTGAAATATCTTGCACCTTTGAGTTGTTCCAAAAGGTCATCAATCCGTGGGATCGGGTACCTATTCCAGACAGTGATCTTGTTCAGCGCCCGATAATCAATACAGAGTCTCCACGTCCCATCCTTCTTCTGTACCAACACGATCAGGCTCCCACAGGGCGATGAACTTGGTCGGATGTGACCTTTATGCACCGATCTTGAATCTACCTCTTGATTTCATCGTTCTACAGAATAGAGCATCGATAGATTGGTCCATTGGGTAGCGGCGCACCTGGGATCAGATCAATCGAGTGCTTGACCTGACAATGCAGAGGAACCCCTGTGGGTGAGGTGAAAAGGTCCCCGTACTCCTCCACAACCTTATCCATTTGTTGTTGTCGTGCAGAGGAGCCCTGTCTGGAGGTCGTGGCCACAATCTTCTTCTTGCCTTGGGGGCAGATCATCAGGAAAATGAATTTCCTGGTTTGGGAAATGAGCTTACTGCATTGTTTTGCAGTAACCAAAGATATAGCGGCAGGAGGTGGTACCTCTGGTATCCTGTAAAACTTATTTCCCAAAGTAACAATAATAGTGCAAGGTCGAGACTTATACACAGCATGATGCTTCCACAAGTATGGTTGTCCTAATAATACATCAGAAACATCAATAGGAGCAACGTCACATAATACCTCATTCGTGAAGGGCTTGATGCTATAGGAAAGGTGGCACTGTTGGCTGACGCGGAGATCTCGTCCCTGGTGAAGCCACCCGATGGTGTATGGATGTGGGTGAGCTGTGGTCGGCAAGCCCAACCGCTTCACGGCGTCTGCTGAAATGAGGTTCTTTTGGCTCCCGTTGTCGACAATCAACTGTACCTCTGGGAGTGGAAGAGACATTCCTCCTCCTCTGGATCTTCCAGTTCCTCCTTTTGGATCTTCGTAGTGGCAACAATGGCGTTGGGGTCCGCATCAATAATCTGTTTCCCTTTTTCATTCCCCTTGTTAGGTTCTGATTAAGAGTCAGAGCATGCATCTGAATTAGAAGCCTTCATCTTAGCCATCAGTGACTGCTTGGCCCGACACTCACTTGTGTTGTGAGTGGAGCTCTTATGGAACTCACACCACTTTTCTGTGTCCTTCTTTTGTTTTGTGGTGTTGTTCTGATCAGGAGCTCAGGACCAAGTGTCGTAAAATGGTCAAAAATGAAAGTGCTCAGAACTGGTTTGAACCTGAACGACCGGATAGAGCTCGTCTTCCTGATTCCGGCGCCGTGAACGGTTCGAAAAATGGTCTCCGTATGAAGAAGTTATTCAAGTTTGAAGGTTTCTCCATTTCCATTAAAAAAATGCCAAATTTGCCTTTGTGGAAAAATTTTATTAAAAAAAAAGAATATTCCACAGAATATTCTGGGAATATTCAGTGGAATATTCCGCAGAATATTCTGGAGAATATTCCTTGGCAGCCAATCATAAGGCGCCACGTGGCTAGCCCGGAGGCCGCCACATGGGCCCTGACGTGGAGTTGAAATGGCACATTTCAAAATTTTATATGGTCGCGGATCGGTTTCGAACCCCCGACCACAAGGTTCATAACACAGCGCTTTCACCGTCAGACCAACGTTCATTTGTTGTTACATGGTGCGGATAGATTAATGTTTATGGCGGGTATTTGTTTGGGCGGGGCCCGAAAGGGGGCCAGCCCCGAAGGGCCAGCCCCCTTCCCATAGAACCATCCGGCGGGAACCTTATCCCAAAGACTCGGCGCGCAGTTCGGCGGACATATCAAACTTTGGTTATGTTATATGTTATGTCGTGGGTTGTTAAATATATTCAACGGTTATAACCGTTGCAAAGACCGCCGCCGTTATATGTGAACATAACGTGCGTTAACAATAAACTTTAATGACAACCATAACCGTCGGATAAACTTGGCAACTCCGCCCTTATTTTGGCGCCTTTTGCTTATTTGGTGGCGTAAACTGCAGTCTCTCCACATTTGGTGGAGATTTTTTAGCCCAAACTGGCAGTTCAGTAAAGTGGGCATAACTTCTGCTAGGAGAGGCCTTTGAAGACGATTTTTTTTTTTATTTTGGGTGTAGAGAGCATTTTGGAGCTGTTGGAGGTGTCTGCAGAGCCATCAGGGCATTCTATCCGCGAATTTTACAGCGCTTTTGACAGTGACTCCATCAGAGCTAAGGGGAAAGATTGCTGCATTGGGCTACCTTCCTCCAATGGAGGTGAATTTGTAGTCTATTTCTACTGATTTGGATATTCTGAGTCTGTTTTAGCAATCTATTTTCTCATTAGAGGAGTTTATACAGATGTAATCTCATTTGCACCATTTAATCAAAAGAGGACTGAGCCTAATTAGAGGCTTTTGGACCAGCGGAGGTAGCCCAAGAGAGGGGTGAACCGCTTAAACAAATTTCTGCTGTTCATGTGTGTATTATGGCTGTTTATTTCCAGATTCTGATAGTTTAAACAGTAAAATTTCACAAGCATGCTTTTCCAAAACAAGTTTATACAGGAATCAAAACTTGTTATTTTCTCATCAAACCTCTACACATGAGTTGCAGAATATATACTCTTGCTTATTCACATTTAAAACAGATCAATGAACACTTTGAATTCAAAAACATAAGACTTTCATTGATCTTGTTATTTGTGCTTATATATTATTTCCTTAGACAGAGTCTGTAGAGGGCCAGGTAGCCTCTGGAACTCATCCTCTCTTTAGAGGTGACATGTCCAGTGAATGCCCCTACAGTCCATCTCTGTATGGGAAATAGTTTATTCTCACATTATCAAGAGGTCACTTGGAGTTATAGCACAATTTGAAATTTTATGAAAATGGATACCTTGCACCCTTAAACAAGTACATTCCATTTTCAGATCAGATGGTATCGGAGCAGGTTGCAAAGCTGGTTTTCTTATCTGACATCACTAGCTTGATTGTGTAGCTTGAAAGGTGTCTTAAGCAGTGTTGAAGATTGACTGCTTTATTATTCTGCAAACTACTTGTTGTTTGAGTTGGCTGAAGCTCTTTTGTTCATTTTTATAATGACAACTTCCATAAGTGAGTTCTCAAAATCGTCCTCCTTCACAAGATTTTTTGATGAAGGCTTGAAGCAAGAATTTTTCATCATGATGAATATGGTGAAAGAAATGTATGAGGATGAAATAAAGAGCTCTAGACTTCAAGAGCAGTTGAATTCCATGAGGGAAGAGAAGCAGTTGCTTTCTGACCAATTGCAGGAAATGGAAGGCCAACTTCGTATTGCAAACATGAAGCTGGAAAAGATGCATGAGTTGGAGACACAACTCCTTGTTTCCAAAGAAGCCTTAGCCAAGTATCAGCTTGAAGAAGAGGTAAACAATTCTAGTTTGTCTTCAAATTCTTATAAGAATGTTTATGAACTTGGTTCTTTTGAGAAACATACCAAAGGCATAGGGTCCAAGTTGTTGTCCAAAATGGGATATGAAGGAAAAGGATTGGGAAAATATGCACAGGGTATAGTTGAACCAATAATGGTTGATGTAAGGCCTAAGAATTTGGGTCTTGGTTATGGACAATCTTATGGAGAAAGTTCCAAAGCAGCCATAAAGGAAGAAGGTGTGCATCAGCATGCACTTGAACACGGGAGTGGTGAAAGCTCTAAAACCATTGATGGGATTGTTAGTGTTCCAAAGGAAACTTCTTCTTCTGTTGATTCACCTCCTCATGAAGGTAATGAAGGTGAAAGAGAAAGGTATAAATCTGATTTCCATCATATTTCCTTTGATCATGTAAAGCATGGAAAATTTCCACACAAGCATGGGAAAAGAATTGCATGTTCTTTTTGTGGTTTGTTTAACCATAGTGTTTCTAGATGTTGGAAAAGAATGGCAACATACAAGAAACTTTTGAAGGAAAGAAGGCAAGAAGCCAAAGTTCCAATGAAAAATGCAAATCATGCGGTCAAGAAGATGAACATGTGTTGCACTTATTGCCATAAGCAAGGACATACTGTTGAAAGGTGTTGGACTTTGAATCCAACAATGCTTCCACAAAAGTTGAAGAAGTGGGAGAAAGAGTATGGCAAGAATGGGAAGGAAGTTTCCATCATTGATATGTGTCAGGACGATACACATGTTGATATCGATGTGCAGTTAAAGGAATCACCTTTGAAATGGATTGGTAAGAAATGGTTAGAATTCTTATCCAATTAAAGTTGCATGTCTTTTGATTGAATGCATTTTCTTTGTTAAGGAATGCAAGTTGCAGGATGGAAAAGCTGAGTATGAGACTCACTCTATCGTAGCGAAAGTTATATTCATTTCAGCTTTGAAAGTACATGTACATGTGATTGAGGATCTTGTACTTATGATTTTACTTAAGAGAAAGTTGAAGGATAAACTGCATGCATGAGAATGAGATGCATGAGCACAGGGATCATGATGATTTCCTTGTATTTTAAACATGTATGTGTGATTAACTTGAAGGGTTGATTACTTTGTTTTTATCCATGCATGTAAGGTAATATTGACTTGAAAAAAGTTAATTTGATCTCCAAGATTGTAAACAGGAGAAATGATGAAGTGTTTCATCTTTGTAAAAGCTTTCTCATTTGGGAGGCAGCTCTTCTTCTGGAATGGAGGTGCCTTGGATGGGCATCGTGACAGTTGGCAAGTCCACATATTCAGGGGAATATTTCAGCTCCTATATCAGCAAGTTTCATTGCTGGTTCCTGCAATTTCAGATTTGTCTGGCGAAAGAACTTGGTCGGGATTCGACAAGTACTTGGCGTATGCAGCAAAAAGTCGCCATGACGACATTTAGCAAGGCAGGACATTTTTGGGCATTAGTATGCTCTTTTGGCTGACTGGAAGAGGATATTTCTGTTCCTCAATTGCTTTACAGTTCAGATCAGAGATTCAGTAAGCTTTTGGGGACCAAAAGCCTTCTCATTTGGGAGGTGTGATCAGGAGCTCAGGACCAAGTGTCGTAAAATGGTCAAAAATGAAAGTGCTCAGAACTGGTTTGAACCTGAACGACCGGATAGAGCTCGTCTTCCTGATTCCGGCGCCGTGAACGGTTCGAAAAATGGTCTCCGTATGAAGAAGTTATTCAAGTTTGAAGATTTCTCCATTTCCATTTAAAAAATGCCAAATTTGCCTTTGTGGAAAAATTTTATTAAAAAAAGAATATTCCACAGAATATTCTGGGAATATTCTGGGGAATATTCCATTTGGCACCAATCAGAAGGCGCCACGTGGCTAGCCCGGAGGCCGCCACGTGGGCCCCGACGTGGAGTTGGAATGGCGCATTTCAAAATTTTATTTCGGGTCGACAGGATTCGAACATCCGACCACAAGGTTCATAACACAGCGCTTTAACCATTACACCACAGGTTTGTTTGTTGTTTATGTGGCGGACGGGCATCTATTTGTTGCATGTGGTTGAATGGGCGGGGCCCATAAAGGGGCCAGCCCTTACGGACCAGCCCCTTATACATATGACCCTCCGGCGGAACCACGTCCCAGATTTATCGGCGCGCAAAAGTGGCGGGTTTTAATACTTTGGGTTATGTGTCATAGTGGGTTTTTAATATATATTCAACGTCGTTGTTAATTAAGAAACATTGGTTTATATTAAACCGTTTGCAATCCGACGCATGTGAACGCGGACCATAAAACTTTAATTGCCAACGTTTTAACCGCCCGGATAACTTGGCAACTCCGCCCCTATTTTGGCGCCATTTGCTTATTTTTCTGCCTTATCTCCAGTTCTCCACATTTAGTGGAGATTTTTTAGCCCAAACTGGCAGTTCAGTAAAGTGGGCATAACTTCTGCTAGGAGAGGCCTTTGAAGACGAATTTTTTTTTGATTTTGGGTGTAGAGAGCATTCTGGAGCTGTTGGAGGTGTCTGCAGAGCCATCAGGGCATTCTATCTGCGAATTTTACAGCGCTTTTGACAGAGAAGCCATCAGAGCTAAGGGGAAAGATTGCTGCATTGGGCTACCTTCCTCCAATGGAGGTGAATTTGTAGTCTATTTCTACTGATTTGGATATTCTGAGTCTGTTTTAGCAGTCTATTTTCTCATTTGAGAAGTTTATATAGATGTAATTTCATTTGAAGCATTTAATCAAAAGAGGATTGAGCCTAATTAGAGGCTTTTGGACCAGCGGAGGTAGCCCAAGAGAGGGGTGAACCGCTTAAACAAATGTCTGCTGTTCATCTGTGTGTTTTGGCTGTTTATTTCCAGATTCTGATAGTTTAAACAGTTAAATTTCATAAGCAGGCTTTTCTAAAACAAGTTTATACAGGAAGCAAAACTTGTTATTTTCTCATCAAACCTCTACACATGAGTTGCAGAATATATAATCTTGCTTGTTCACACTTAAAACAGATCAATGAACACTTTGAATTTAAAAACAAAAGACTTTCATTGATCTTGATATATGTGTTTACATATTATTTCCTTAGACAGAGTCTGTAGAGGGCCAGGTAGCCTCTGGAACTCATCCTCTCTTTAGAGGTGACATGTCCAGTGAATGCCCCTACAGTCCATCTCTGTATGGGAAATAGTTTATTCTCACATTATCAAGAGGTCACTTGGAGTTATAGCACAATTTGAAATTTTATGAAAATGGATACCTTGCACCCTTAAACAAGTACATTCCATTTTCAGATCATGTTCTTTACTTGTGGCTTTGATAGGTTTTCTTGAGTCGCCATGCCTTGGCTCTGTCCTTTTTTCTGTGGTTTGGGAGCACCTTTCCCTTGCTTTTTATTCGTAGATCCAAAGTCTCGCTTGTTCTGTTTGAATTTCTGCTCAATCTTGGCAGCATACCAGTATGTCGTACCAAGCGAGGAGATGTTGAGGAACTCCATTTCCTCCTGAATGTATTTGTGTAGACAACTGTGATACTTTAGCACCAGATGTTTCTCTGAATATTTGATGTCCAAATTGGTGCGCAGGGTATGGAACATATTCGTCAGCTCATGCACATCTTGATCCCTTTGTTGTCGCAGCGTGGTCCATTATATGTACTTGTCCTCATAGCTCCCCACGGGATAGTATTGTTCCTTGATGGCATCTTGAAAATAATTCCAAGTGGGTATGACCGAGAATAGAGAGGGTTCTGTCTCGTCCTTTTTCTCACAGTGGGTTTCCCCCCAGTCCTTGACATGGGGGACAGCTTTGAGGAGTGCAAAAATAATCTTCTCCATGTCGGAAAAGTCATGAACCAAGAAATATCATTCTAATAGATTCAACCACCTATCTACAACATCTGCATCTATTTGACCCTCAAATATGGGAATGTCAAAATTTACTTGTACCTTAAAAGGAGTCGCACCTCCATAGTGGCTGTTGGATGCAGATGCGCCACTGGTGGGCAGCTGTTGAAGGATCTGGGCAAAGTTATCCATCATCGCGTTCCTTTGTTTTTCGAGGGCCTCCTCGAGCAATATTTTGATAGGATCTCCTGCTCCCTTATCTTTCTTTTTTTCCCCCATGGGCGTCCGTCGAGGTTTGTGAGGCTGATCTTGCAAAGGTTCCACCAGATCGAGCCCTAACTCCTTATACCCCGACCTCATTGGGGACATGCAAAGAAGGATCGAGAAAAAGCAGACCACTCTAATACCACTGATCTGGATTTATGCAAGAATGAAACAGAATAAAAAATAACCATAAATACAAAGATGTATTAAAAAAACACTTCATTTCATTAATATCAAAGAACTGAAATTTTCTTACAGACAAAATGGAAATAAAACTAGCTAGGGCGCTGGTAGCTATCTCTCAGAAGCAATGTGGTGGCTACAGGCCTCTGAACTGATTTAAAATGAGGCTCAAGGGCCTATTTATTATTTAGAAACAATGGTAAATCCTAAATAGACAAAACCCTAACCCTAGGAGATGAAGCGCCAAAACTATGGGCCCCGTTTGGGTAAATTGGTGTTTCAACTTCCCGGGGACGTAACTCTGGCATACGATCTTCGTTTGACGCCTACCATACCTCTTTAGAAATATCTATCTAAGTACTACAAATTTTTAGTGATCAACATCAATCCATGGACCCATGTTGCTCCCCTTTCTCCCAAAAAACGTCGTTTAGGGCCTCAAAACGACTCCGGAAGTTCAGGACCTGAAAAACTGGTAAAAATAGTAAGTTGTGCCGAAACTGAAAAACTGAAATAGAAAATGGTGGGGCCCCAAGTGGAATAGGCGGGTGACCACCAATATCCACCGAAATCAGTGAATTTCATGAAATCAAAGCCTAAACTAATTGTATAGATGGAAGTGTTTCTTTGAAAAGAAATTAATCCTAGGAAAGAACAACAATTTGTAATTGAAATCCTAAGAGCATGAATTCACATAAAAAGGCCTAATCTAATTTGCGAAAATGAATATCCTAAGTGGTGTTTGTTCTTCCTCAATCATGTATTTATATACTAGGTGTCATGATTCAAGCCTAAGAGATAAAGACCAACCTTTGGGAGAAAATATGGTCGAGTTTACACATGCTACAAGATTGCTACATGAAACTCTGGTTTTGCTACAAGATGTTCCATTTTGGAGATAACTCACTGAATGACCAAGAAAATAAAATGAAAATGGTATGGTACAAATTTTTTTAGTAAGTAGGATGCCTTAGGTCTCCATTCCAAGTGGAATAACTCCAAAATACACTTGTTCACACGTGCTAAAAAATAACAGAAAAATACTACTCTAAAATGTGGAAATTCATGAACTAGTGACCTAGTTAATGTGTCAAATTCCTAACCTAATCAAGTGAAAATGAAATGGGGTAATTTTTTTATTAAATTTAACACTATTATTACCTAATACAAGTGGAATCAAGTCAAATGGATCTCATTAACCAATTCTAAAAATTAGCATAAATTTACTACTATTTCACTACAAGGAATTTCGAGAATCCTTATATTTGTGAAGTAGTGACCAAATTCAAGTATATTAATGATTAAAATGATCTTCCAATGTTATTATAAGGATGAATAATGATACTGAATCTGTAAACAACCTGAAAAATAACTCACTTCAGTCATTTAACTCAAAGAAAAGAAACAATACTAAATACAAAAATATGCAAAACAAAAATAAGAGATGCATGTGAATAAGAAGTCAAAAGAACATAAAGAAATTGTGTAAGAGGGCTCTGAGGCTCTTGGGATGGCCAAGCCCAAGGAGGAATCAGATTCCTATGGAAGAAACCAAGCCTTAGAAGCTAAAAATGGCATCAATATTCATTATTGAATCAGTCCAAGTACATCCCTACAAGAAAAGAAAGTGGAGTTGCTAGAAAACAAGTTTTATCCACAATAAGACTAAATAATGCATTCCCCTATAGGCCAACTCGAATTGGTACTTATAAAAAATTATGAGGAAGCATTCCCCTTGAAAGGAGGAATATTTCCCCTCAAAAATCCCTCAAATAGTGGATTTGGTTCCCAACACTAGGAGTTTGCAGTAAATGACAAGGAACACATTCCTAGATTTTCTCAATCATCGGAGTTCCAAAATCTCTCCAAAAGTTCTCAATAATTTCGTGATATTTTGTTCATTTATTTTCCAATATTTATCCTCTAATAGTAGGTAGCAAGTCCCTAAATTATCTCCTTCTCCAAATCTTAATAATCTGCCCAATATTCTCCCAATATTCTACAAAAATCAATAATATTAGGCACAAATACGAAATTATCATTAAACCTTCATAATGAACATATTAAAGTTAAAAATATGCCATATAATGCAAAAAGAGAGATTTTATGTGCTCAAGGATGGTCATATGGGCCTTAATTTATGTATAATTTAGAGGCCCGTCAACAGTGTTGATCCCAGTCACGCTGTACCTTCCATCATCTACCATCTTGATGTGCATCTGGAGATATTTTTCCTCCAAGTCCCTGAAAAAGTTTTTGTTCCCCATCATATGGAACAAGGCAGTTCTATCAAGATACCACACGCTTCCCATCATTGTGATTTCCATGCATGTAATGAGAGTAAAATCAAGATTTAATTTTGAAGCTAGAGCTTCACATGCCACTCGTCATGAGCTCTTCTTGCTTCTCTTCTTGTGTGGAGATTTCATGGCATGGTGCCCAAATTCATGAAGGTGAAAGCACTTTATTATGTACAAGTATTTCTTCTTTCCTCCTTTATGAGAGCTTTATTTCGATTGAGATTGCTTCCCTTTCCATTTCTTTTCCTTTCCATCCAAGGCACAATTATCCTCATCCTCTACCTTGGATGGAGTCTCGTCTCTGTTACTCCGCCTTATTTCTTCCTCCACTAGTTCATACCATAACTTCTCCCAAATTGGTAGTTTCTCTCTATCATTTACTGAATCTGATAACTATGAAAACTCTTGGGAAGGCCCAGAAGGGATAGAGCTACGAAATCTTCCTTAGGGAAATTACCATTGACCCTTCCAAGTTTATCATGACACTATGTAAACCTGTTCAGATACTACGAAGTTGTGTCATTATTTTGCATCTTGATGCTTCGAAGCTCATCCTTAAGTGCCAACTTCATATGGTCACTATTGTTCTCGAACAACTTTGTCATTTTTTTCCACATCATGAAGAGATTCTATTTTCATTTTATATTGGAGAAAATATGATCTCATACTCCCTCCAATATGATTCTCCTCACTTTGGACACATATTTATTCAATTGAGAAAGATTCTGAGCATCACATGCTTGGGGTTTTTCTACATCTATCTTGATGTATTCTAGTAGCCCATTGTCACCCAATAATGACTCCATGTGGATATTCCATGAAAAAAAAAAATTGGTTCCTTCCAAAGAATACTTGAGCCTGAGTCCATTGAAAGTCATATTCTCAATCCTAAAGAAAACCTACAACAATGATCTTCAAATTTGAACCTCCTGCAATGACACCATTGAAATCTCTTCTCTACTATGAATATAGCTATGATACCATGTAGAAATTAATGTTTATATTCTAAAATTTTCATGAAATTTACAAAATGACAAGACTATAAGCTACTCTATTGATCCATGAAAGAAAATTCACGATTGAGAAAAAAATCATTAACATGCAAAAGGAAACATCACATATGGACATAGATTTATCTAGGGGAAATCAACTAGCCAAAAAACCTTGCTATATGTATTGCATTAATCAAATAATATAGATGAATACAATATTCTTTCTCAAGCTTGAGCACAACCTGCACATGTATCTTCTATCCTATGCGCGATAGTCTCAACCTAACCAATACTTAGCCAAATTTTCAAGCATCCAAGCTCCAATTTCCTTGTGTTTTTCCTTGAGGAATTAGCCCATATTTTTTAGGGAAATTCCTCAATTGGAGTGCACAATTCCTGCAGGCCCATCCTTTGACTATATCCACCACCTGTACAACTTGGACTAGCTAACAACTAATAGTACACTTCCCTTTAACTCCAATATAAACTGGGTAACTTGAATTATATGCATGCATAAAATTTTCTGGGCTGATTTATCAGTTAACTAAATTACCGCTAAGTGTGACTGAATTTACACTACACAACTTGACCCTCCACTAGTTTCTCAAACAATTAGAACTATTTTAACTGACAAAAACTCAACTTAAGTGAATTATATTGCTACAAATCAGCAATCAATCATGTAGAACTGAACTCAAGTGTCTCCAACTCGAATTAACTGAGTATGATTGAGTGGCAAAAGCCATGTCACCTCAGTTAACTACCTTGAAGTATTCTGCTAAAATTGAAATTCAAATTTTAATATAGTTTAACCAAGGAAAAGTCAAAACTAGATTTTCTTGTTGCATTTTCAACACATTGTGCATAGTTAATTATTTCTCTTCAAAGAATATCAACTCTTTGTAGCCAAATCCTCTACCATACTTTGAAATTTTTCTAACTATAGTGTCACCCAGTCAAGCACCGTTGCAATATCTACCTCCATATCCTTGGGGTGTTTCAATTGTTAGGATAATTTCTTCCTAGATCTACTCTTAATTTTTTATAGTGCAATGACATGAGAATTTTCCAAACCAATATGTGGGGGTGGTTCTTCACCATAACCTCTTCCAGAATTTTGATCGTTACTTTATCCCTTGGTTTCATTTGTTTCCTTTTTTATGTACAAATAAGTAACTTCTATGTGTTGGTGGGATTGAACAAGATTTCACATTAGTGGGATTATTAACTCTTTATTTGGTGTTTCTCTACTGTTTTGAATTTGTACTAACTTGTGTAATTAGGTCATAATTATGTACAATTTTTTCTTCCTTATTTCCTTTTGGTGTTTCCATTTTGTTTCTTCCCATATCCTCTGCTATCTTAGTAATAATGTTCTTATACCTCACTATGGCAAGTGTTCAAAGAGTAACAATTTAGGGTAAAATTACTTAGGAGGTTAAACTTCCTTCAAATTAAATGGCTTAAGTGTCTCAAATATCTCAACTAGTTGTGAGGAATTATTTAAAACAACCTTTGTTATCTTGAAGGATAGTGAGATAAGTTGTATTTTATTTTTTCTATCAAACATAATTGACAAGGAATAATATTATTTTCATACTTATGTGGTAATGTTCCATCACAAATAAAAATAGCAAGCAATAAGGGATTTCCTTGACATCCATAAAATATTTTATATGTGTGAGTCTCTTCCTTTATGCAAACCCCTTTTTCTTTCAATATGTATCGCATTTCTTGAGTTTACCTTAATGGTTTAACTCCTATCAATATATGTCTAATTTCCTTAACAAAATTATCTTCAAAGAGGAAAAAATGAAAAGGTGTGTTAAGTCTCCATAGAATAGGGTTCTAAAATTAAACTAATTCAACCTTAAGATTCACAATATTCCTGTAACACCCTCCTCCCACATTTACCCAAGAAAATCGGTCCATCGGGGTAAACATGTGATGAAGAGTTACTATGACATGATTGAACCTCCTATATCACCTTAAGGAAGTGGAATCAACACAAGAAATCCCTATTAACCCTCCTAAGGAGCTACAAGATCCACATGAGCTAAAACACCCCTCCAGGTGCCCAAGACCTGAGTCAAATTTCATTTTCAATAATAAAACCCCCAGTCCCTTCCATGACATGGGCATGCATGCGACTATGACCCTCCAATCACTCCCATGATGCCTACAAGAGAGATACTGCAGTCGTTTTCAACTAGTTTTGTGCAGAGACTATGATATTTAAGCCACTTTTTCAGGGCTAGTCTCCAAACCACTTCCTAGAACTTGATGATACTTTCCAAGAAAATTAAGGACACCAAGGCAAAGCCTCTAACACAAAAATTTATCAAGGACATGACCTAACCAAGTCTGACCATGATAAACATTTCTTCAAACACATCTTGAACATGTAATCTATAGGTAATAATAACATATCTGATCATAGGGGTCTCATACTTATCTGAAAATTGCTAAGAGAATCGATGCCTTATTAAATTAGTTGCATTATCATAGATTAGGTCATATTTCCATTATTTTTTTATTTAAAAATAAAAATATGATGAGAGCCATACATCATCACTGTCATACTCATAACTAGCATATAACCAACATAAATAATAAGGATTCAACAACCATAGAATCCACATATATACCAGTACATTTACACGTGAAATACCAAGATGAAGGAACTCTTATTAATGAATTCAAAATCCAACCCAGTATGGGACTAGCACGTTCCACCCAACCATAGATTGCATGAGCCAAATTTAACTTCAACCATTCACTCCAGTGCCATATTCCAAGCATGAATGTGGGACTCAAACCAAAAGAACCAACCAAGGCTTCCTGAGGCTAAACCACCTCACCCTCATCAATAGAAATTGACTTTACTGAAATCCTGTTAGATGATCCAAATATCATAGTTTAAATCTAGGATAAAATATTTATTAAATTGCAATATTTAAATTAATATTAGAGACACTTAGAAATAGAATATTGCTACAAAAGATATGACTCTAGAATAGTGTCGTATCTTGGGCTCTAATATAGGAATAAAGTTAGTAGATTTGTTAGAAGGATATTTTTTGTAAATGGACACTTGTTGTTTTATCAAGTGGTCTATAACTAAAATAAGTTAGGACATGTTTCTTATAAATAGGTCATTCTCCTAATTGCAAGAGTGTTGGAGTCTACGTGTGTAAACTCTTGCAAATTTCTCATGTGATTTATTTTCCTATTAATAAAATTACATGTATGAGGAAACTTCTGCCATTATTGTGGTATCAGAGCTCTAGTAATGCAGCTGATGGGAGGAGGAGATTCCATCTCTACAAGCTTATGGAAAAATCCATTAAATTGTTTATCAATTGAATTGGTATGCAAATTTGTCAATTTTTTTTAGGGAAAATAAATTTAATTGTTATTTGATTCTAGATTTTAAAATTTGAACATCATTTTTTTAAGATTCATTTTTTTTTCTAAAATCCAACGATCATCCTACGCTGCCCCAAACACTGTGTATTTCCTTACTATGAGATTTTATGCTACCCACTATTCAAGACAATGATTTGTTGCCCACTATCCTATGCTCAAATACTACTCAACATTGTCGTGTCAAAACCAAAAGACCTATCAATGACTGCAATATCATTGTCAATAGTTTTGGGGATTCCAACAGCTACAACTTTCAAGCCACGCTTCCATATTTCCTCATAAATAAAAATTGCTCCTATTTTCATTCCATCCCCTCTAATTATATAAACCTCTATTCAATAATACATTATTTCAATGATGAGCTATTGGCTAGGCCTCAACTAATACACAAATGTAAGTCATGAAGAATTAAAATCAACATATGTAAGTTGCGTACCTCATATATTTACCCAACTTAGAGGTTACGGCGAGGAATTCAGATATGAAAATGTAACCGGGTTGCTCCCCTCTATAGATTAGAGGACTAAAGGTGCAGTGATCATTGTGAAATATCAAAACCAATGGGACCATTGTTGGGCTTTCACCATAGTTGGAGAAGTCGAAAGAATCAACCAAATCATGATTGTCTGTCTTGTTTCCCTTTCAAAGCAACATCTTATAGATTGTACCAGAACTAATCATGGTTGCATGCTTTATAGTAATCGCCTCCACATCTGCAAGGGACTTCTAGTACTCCCCCGAGGATCTTCTCAGTTAATATATGCACAACAAGGCCTATACATTAGCAGAGGAGAAGTTACAAAGGTATAATTTTTTCAGAGACAATTTGAAATATATATATATATATATATATATATATATATATATATATATATATATATATATATATATATATATATATATATGAATTTAACCAACTGAATATCACACCATTCATTTAAAACTGTGCGAGGACTCTTATCCGATCGAATCATTGTGGAGGATGCATTCTTTCAGACCAGTGCCCAACACTATCACATCGTATTTCTCATCCATGGCCCTCTAAGAATTCAAAAAGGTAGAGGAGGCGAGAACACAGGTCAAGAGGAACCACTTAGAAAACGTTACATTGTCCTTGGAGCAATTATAATTTTGATGTGCAAACAATGTAACTAGAAGCAAAGAGCCAAGGATCATTTTGTAAATGATTGGGAAAGCAACTTCGGTCATTTTTGGGACAAAAGTGTTATTTTTAAAATGTTTGTAATGCAAGTGGGATAATTTTTTGGGGTGATTATTTTATAAAATTTGTAAATTTGTCGAGAAATAAGGAGATGTCATCTATAATTTTATTATGGAAAAATAAGGGTCATTATTTGTAACTCAATGTATTTTTTTACTTTGAGGGGGGGTTATATTTTTTAAAGGAAATTTGTAAGGGAATTGTCAAGAGGTCAAATTTTGAAAATATTTCATTGTAAACACTCAAAGAGAAACTAACTAGAGCCAAGTGCAAAGCTCAGTCATTTTTCTCCCTTTTCAATGACTATACGAGGGTCACAACTAGGCCCCGATAAATCATTTTCTTTTTGTGTGGCGTGTTGTGTGTGGAGTGTTTCTCATCTTGATATTTTTTTGTTTCTTTTGGTGCACTGATTCAACACTACAATTTTGAAGTTAATTAACATGTTCTATAATAATAATAAGTTATAAGGGGTGAAATATTATAAGACATGGAAATGTCTAATTGAAAGCACTGTCATATATAATGAATTGTGTTATGAAATATATGATGGTGACACTAAGCCTAAAAAACCAACAGATGCAGCTATACTTGCAAAACGGGAACTCAAAAAAGCCAACGCACTCGCTCTTATGAAGTCTTTAGTTAACAATGAGATGTATATTCATATTGAAAATGCCTCAGATGCATGAAATTCTTTGTGTATATTAAAATATCTCTTTAATACACAACCTGAATAAAAAAAGGTTGATATTCAATTAAAATTGCTCCAAAAAAAATTAACTGAAGGTGGTGATGTTCTTGAATATATTTCATAGCTTAAAAACATCAAGCAAGAAACAATAAATGTTGGTTTTCAAGCTGTCGATGAAATTTTCCTAACTTCAATTTTAATTGTTGGATTGCCATCATCTTACACACATTTTTTGGAAACTTTGCAAGTCACTCGAAAATTAGAGAAGGTCAATTTTAATGAGTTGAGTGATATGTTAGCCCAACATGACAAAAATTTGGGAAAAAGAAATAGATTGGGGAAGATTTATTCTTCATAGAGGCTAGCACAAGTAAATCCTCAACTGACAGTTCGAGAAGCAGAGGACGGGGACATTTCAATCAAATTCAAGCAGCACACAGTGTACAAGGTCATGGTCGCAGCCAAAGCAGAGGAAACAATTTCAACAAAGGCTACGGTTCAAGCAAGAGAAATTTTCAAGGCAGAGGAAACAATCAAGGCAGAGGCTATAATCAAGGAAGAGGACAAAGTCTAGGTAGATGAAAAATTCTAAACAAAGGACAAAGCAGAGGTAGAGGACAGTATCAAGGCAGATGTAGAGATTCAGTCAAATTGTTTGCAGAAGATGTACCAAAGTTAGACATTACCTAAGGATTGTAGAACTTCCATTGATAAAATTCCTAAGTTTCATCAAAACACTGCACAGTTTGAAAATGATCAAGATGATCATGATGGTTCAGAATATGTCTTCACAAACATAGAATCAACAACTTCACAGTTTTCAACCTTTCTTAGAAGTGAATATGAAGATGCATGGATTTTGGATACAGGGGCAACTCAACACATGAATTTTCGACGTGACTTCTTTTGGAATTTCCAACAATTCCATCTCAATTAAATCTATCTTGCTGATAAAAAAAAAACATACTCCTTATGGAAAAGGTGTTTTTAAAGTTTTTCTACTTGGCATTGGAGAAAGAATGATTTCAAATGTATGGTATGGACCAAAATTTAAGAAAAATTTGCTATCTTTAGTCATGATTCGACAAGCAGGACATTTGGTAATTATGGATTACGGCTTAGTTAAAATTAAATCAGTCAAACATAACATGAAAACAATAATGACATGTTATGAAGATGGAAAAATTTTAAGGATGAAAGGGGCAATTATTCTAAGAAATTCTGACTTTCTAGGAGTAGCAAGTACAAACATTTCACTTCTCAGATTGTGGCATGTAAGGTATGGCCATATCAACTTTGAAATTCTCTCTCATTTACAAAAACAAGGAATGGTTAAGGGACTTCCAAATTTCAAAAGGGAAAATGCAAAATGTGAAGCTTGCATTTATGGAAAACAACATCGAGAGAATTTTCTGACAAGTTCATCGCGAGAAAACAAGCGTTTGAAATTGGTTCACAGTGATATTTGTGGACCCCTACAAAATTAGCTAGGAGGATGCAGATATTTCTTACTCTTTGTTGATGATTTTAGTAGGATGACTTGGGTATATTTTTTGAAGAAAAAGTCAAAATCATTTGAAAAGTTTAAAAATTTTCGCAAACTTATTGAAAATGAAGTTAAGGAGAATATTGGCACTCTTAGAACAGAAAATGGAGGATAATTAACTTCTAATGAATTCAAAATGTACTGCATGGATAATGGCATAAAACAACATCTTACCAATGTCTACACCCCACAACAAAATGGAGTAGTAGAAATAATGAATCAGACCTTGTTAGGAATGGCGAGATCTATGTTAACTTTCAAAAAGTTAAGTCCTATATATTGGACCGAGGCAATTCACACAACTGTCTACTTAAGGAAAAAAATCTCCAATTGATTCTTTAGATGGAATCACACCTTATGAAGCATGGTTTTGTTTCAAACCTCGAGTTAAACAGCTCATATTTTTTGGATCAATATGTTATGCCTTAGTTCCAAAAGAAAAACGAACTAAGATTGACTCACAAAACTTGAAGTGCACAATTATTGGGTATTCTGATGAGAAAAAAGGGTACCAATTTTTTTCCAATGGAAAATTTATTGAGAGAAGGGATGTGATTTTTGATGAAAATGAGAGTAAGAGTGCTGAAGAAATTGAAAGTCTTCTTCAAACGTTAGAAACAAAAGGTGATAAAATAAAAGGAAATATACAAATTCAACCAAATTCACAAAATTGGTATGAACTTGAGTTTCCTTCATTTGAAAATGATTCATCCACCACTCCATCTTCTTCACCAGTGCCATCTGGGTCTTCTAGAAGTTCATCCAAATCTTCTAGCAGCAACAGTTCTTCTAACAATGACTCTTCACCCCCAGAATCTGTGGTTGATCAACGAACATATGTTTACATCAACCCTCTTTACAATGATGGTGATTTTTCAGAATCTCAAACTAGTGAACATCAATTTCCAAAATGGTTAGTTCAAAATTTGAAAGAGGTAAGGCCTAATGAAAAGAATAAAACAGGAACAAGGGGATCACATAGAAGTGAAGAAAATTTTTCCTTGACAGAAAATTATTTTACTGTACCCTCTACATATAGAGAGGCATTAAAACATAAATGATGGCAACAGGCTATGGTTGACGAATATCAAGTAGTTCTTGACAACGACACTTGGAAACTTGTTGATTGTCCTCAAAATGTTTAACCCATTGGATGCAAATGGGTTTATTGAATTAAGTACAATAAAAATGGAGATATTGACAAGTACAAAGAAATAATTATTGCTAAGGTTTTTATGCAGCAGGAAGGGATTGATTATGAGGAGAATTTTTCTCCTACAACTAAATGGGACACCATCTGATTAACACTTGCATTGGCAGCTCAGAAAGGATGGAATGTTCATCAGATGGATGTAAAAAGTGCTTTCCTCAATATATATTTACATGAATAAGTATATATGACACAACCACTAGGTTTTGAAATTGAAGGACATAAACATAAAGTATTCAAACTGATAAAGGCTTTATATGGGTTAAAAAAAGCTCCCTGAGCTTGGTATGAAAAAATGGACGAATACCTTTGGAAAGTTGGCTTTCAACGCATTAAATCTGATGATACCTTGTATGTACGCCAATAAGGTAAAAATCTGGTGATTCTGGTTATGTATGTAGATGATTTGATTATCACTAGCAACAATGATGATCACATTTCACAGGTGAAAAAGGAGTTACATGCAGGTTTTAAGATGACAGATTTGGGACTACTTCACTACTATATTGGAGTTGAATTATTCCAAAGTCCACGTCATATATTCATTTCTTAAAGTATGTAGCGTAAGTTCTTCAGTGATTTTGAATATAGGATTGCAAGCATGTTCTTACCCCCATGGAAAAAAACTTGAAACTTTCAAAATTTGAAGGGGGGGGGGGGAATGGTGGATATCACTACTTATCGACAGTTGATTGGTAGCCTGCTTTATCTGACAACTACTCGACCAGATCTTACTTATGCCATCAATATTATTTCTCGCTTTATGAAGGAACCACGAGACATCCACTAGAATGCAGCCAAAAGAGTTCTTCGTTGTATCCAATGAACAAAAGATTTTGGTCTTCTTTACAAAAAAGACTAAAAACTTTGTACTTGGTGGATTTTCAGATGCCGAATTTTCTGGAAGTATTGATGATAGGGAATCAACCTCAGGTTATTTAATGAACATGGGGTTAGCTGCAGTGTCTTGGAGTTGCAAGAAGCAAGCTACAGTGGCCACTTATTCCGCAAAAGAAGAGTACATATCAACATGGGAAGAAATATTTGAGATTGTTTGGTTGCGTAGAGTTTTACAATGCTTGGGAATTCCTCCAATAGAAGATAAATCATTAATCATCGACAACCAGTCAGTAATCAAGCTTTCCAAGAACCCAGTTTTCCATTCAAATACAAAGCATGTGGACACCAAGTATCATCATATCAGATTAGTCATTGCAAAGGATGTCATCAAACTGATTTATTGTCCTTGAGAAGATTAGATCTCTGATATCTTCACGAAACCTCTTAGCAGGATAAAAATTACTAAGTTCATGGATGAAGTTGGTAAATGTTGTAATGTATATTTGGATCATAGGGGGGAATCTTAGATGATCCAAATATCATAGTTTAAAGCTAGGATAAAATATTTATTAAATTAGAATATTTAAATTAATATTAGAGACACTTAGAAATAGAATATTGTTACAAAAGATATGACTCTAGGATAGTGTCATATCTTAGGCTCTAATATAGGAATAAAGTTATTAGATTTGTTAGAAGGATATTTATTGTAAATGGACACTTGTTGTTTTATCAAGTGGTCCATAAATAAAATAAGTTAGGACATGTAGCTTATAAATAGGTCATTCTCCTAATTTCTTTTACTATTAATAAAATTACGTGTCTCATGACACTTCTACCATTAAATCCTCACCAGATCACTAGGACATAAACAAGCATGGATGCCACTACAGTTATCCACCTACACCATGAGGAATTTTCATGTCTTCTAGTCTCTAGGATTTATCACAATCCACAGTCCGATCCAAGGATCAATAGGCCATAATTGAGACACTAGCCTTTGGGATTTACCATAATCCACTTCGGATCACTAGGCCCTAACCGAGACTCTACCCTCCAGGATTTACAATATATCCACTCTTGATATTACTAAGCCTGATGGAGAGCAGCCACCTCTAGGTTTTACCATATATATCACCATTTACCGGTCGAGGATTCTTAGGCCCACTGAGGCACACAATACCTGGATTCACCACAACCCACAATCTGGTTAAGGGGTTACTAGGCCAATGGTTTTACCACAATCCATAGTCTGGTTCAGGGATCACTAGGCCATGTGTTTTTTCTTTCAAAGGTCCACCTCACTTAGTTTAAAATCCATCTAGAAATCCATCTCAACCAAAACATGAGAAACACATCACACCATGGCTATCCAAAAATGGAAAGGAAATACTAAAGAATATTGTCACACTTGGAAAAACCCATGCCATTGACAACAAGAGAACCAAGAACACACATGCATAACCATGCATTCAAAATATAGCAAGGAAATCACACATGTAAATCGATACATTCAAGTAAACCCATTGTAGCTTCTTGATACCACTCTTCCTTGAGTGATCTCTTCTTCCTATTTTCCATCTTTACCTTTCTTGATCCAATGCTAGAGTGGTCCAAGAAAACTCTAAGTGTCCCAGGGTGTGAGAGAGAGAGAATAGGGAGAGATCCAAAAATGATCTGAAAAAAGGTTACACTGTCAAAAGCTACCAACTGATCCTCAAAAGCATTTATATTACTAAGGCCTCTATTTTCTTCAATTTACTCCTCACATGCAACTTGTTACCTTTCACGTTTCGTTTCTCCTAATTTCCATTAATAAATTCCAAATAATGCCTCTTGCCTTTCCAAAGCCTTTGCCATTTCCTTTAGTCATAATAACTGACATGAATACCCACTAGGATGTTTTTCCCACCATTCATATTGGAATACGTGTCCCACAACCGTGGTCTTGTTTTTCTCTTTATTAAATTTTACATGGTTTTTTAACCAAGGCTGTTACAAAAACCTCCCCCTTGGGGGAACACAATCCTTAATGTTCAATGACACGTAAAACTAATCAGACTACTAAAATCAAATCATATTTCCCATCGAGCTTTATAATGCAGCTCATTATAGTATTTACAATGGCCACCTACTAAAACCATGACAATCATACCATTTAATTGAGATTTATAACACAACTCATTACAATATTTACAATAACAACCACATTTTCTCAACCAACAAATAACCATATTGCTTATGGAGCTTTATAAATCTAGATCAATAAAATATACAATAATATAAACATATACACATATGCACATTTTCACAACCAACAAATAAAAGGATATGATGTCTGCATCTGCAACAAAGGAATCCAAAGGCTCACACCTCCACCCTCAAAAGTAGTACCAGGATTCACCTCCTTCCTAGGAAGTCTAGAATCCACTTCCAAAGTCAATCGTGCATCCAATGTCCAATGCTACAATTTTGCGTTGCTTTTTCCCTTAGTGAAAAATTATTGGCTCCTTGTTCTAGGGCACACTCCCAATGTGCATCCGATTCCATCTAGAAATGCTAATGACCATAAAAAATCCATCCTCTATTTTCCCTTATCTGCTACATAATTCCTCGGGAAATCTAGTCACCCCCTTTCGTTCAGTCACTCACCTTCCAAGTTCCTTGACATCCCCTATCCCGAGTGATCCATCCCTTGGCAAGGATTCCTTGCATTGAAAGATACAAAAACCAAGGCATATCCATGCCTCAAAACCATCATATCGAACATAACATGATCATGGAAATCAATGAAAACTATTGGGTACCCATGTCCCACAATGACCTTGCTCCTGGTGTGCTATACCAACATATTGATTCATGTTTCAATTCCTTTTCATTGTTGCTTCTAATTCTTGTAGTCAGTTCCAACCACCCAACCAGGCATTCCATGCTTTCCTGTACCAAGCACATAAATTCCATTAGATTAAAAATAAATTGAAATAAATTCACATCATATATCATTGATAGTTCGTCAACAAGGTAAACTTTCAATTCTGTTCAATTCCTATCACAACAAATTAAACTAGTTGCTTGATCAAATCATAATGTATAAACATATCACATCTAGTTAGCTCAAAATTCAATCGACATAATCAAAATCATGGATAACATTTAATCATCATAGATCACATGCATAATTAAAATTGAAATAAAATACTAATACTTATCTTATATTTGATCTGTTGCTTCTAGCTTTGTCCTTTCCATATGCACATCGACTCATTTTCCACAACCGAAAGACACCCAATGCCTTCTCTTCAACCATATACACATACACATAAGGTGCATCACACACATACAACCACACAACATATAATACCATACAATGCATGCACCTGCACCTGACATACAACACATACACCTACATCTAGTGTATGACACAACACATACACCTACACCAAGCATACAACACAATAAAATACATGCACCTATATTCGATTTACAACACAATACAGTACATACACCTACATTCGGTGTATGACATAATACAAATACACATGCATAGTACAACACAATGAATATACAAGTCACGATATCACGACCATGCAATTCACATACACAGTAACACACCTACACAAAACAACATGTACAACATGCACACAATAACACATGTGTACAAAAAAAATATACGACATGCACACACTACCACACGTACAACATGTACACAATGCCACATGTACACAACACCACCTGCACAACATGTTCACAACACCACATGTACACAACATTACATGAACAATGTGTACACAAAACCATATGCACGACGTGTACATAGGACCACATGTACACAAAACCACATGCACGACATGTAAACAACATCACCTACACACAACACCCCATGTACAACATGTACACGACACCACATGCACACAACACCATATGTACAACGATACACACAACACCACATGTACATAGCACCATATGTACAACATGCACACCATGCCATATGTACACAGCTTCGCATATGTAACATGCACAAAGAACTATATGTACGTAGCACCACGTATCCAACATGTACATAACACCACATGCACACAACACCACATATCCAACATGTGCTCAATACGATATGTACATAACACCACATATCCAACATGTACATAGGACCATCTATACCCAACACTGAATAAAAAACATGTACACAACACCATCTATACATAGCATCACATAAACAACATGTACACAAAACCATCTATACATAACATTACATGTACACAACACTGTCTGTACATAACACTGTGTAAAAAACATATACACAGTATCATATATACACAAAAGCACATGTACACAACATCAAAAGTACACCATGTACAACATATACACAACAATAGTACTACACAACCATATACCACACATTGACTATACCATTAAACCTTGCTTCCAATGTCTTTCCACCATTCGTGCTTGTCCCAACATGTCGCAGATCACATTGTTTTCATTCCGTTGACATGTCCTTCACCATTACATGTCCATAGCATAAACATAGGCATAGTACATGCATATAATATCAATTCATATCCATATGATACTAAACTTGTAGATATGTCAGGGCTACTCTTCCCACTTTATTCCACATAAGACCAAGAATCTCTTTCCTGACATTCACTTGCATAAGCAATCATTCCTCCATAAGAATGATCCCTAAAAGCCCTGTTAGATAGTGACATACATGCATACATACATATATATATTCATTAACATAAAACAATCATGATCCTTTCAGACAACAACATACATACATATATACATATATGTATATATAATCATCAACATAATCATAGTCACAACATAATTACCAGATATCATAAGGTATAGGTTAAGAAAACTCCCTTTATCCGTGCACAACATTCATAACAATAATTCCCAACACAACCAAGGAATCTGATGCCACAAGTCTATTCAATTTACCTTACTTGATTACCTTTCTCATAACTTTCAACCACCATCCATTTACACCAATGGACCCAACCAATCCAACTAGATGTCATACTTACCTCTAGCTTCCCTTATACATGCATAGAGCTTCATTCGGGCCTTACATTACCTATTGGGTACCACACAGCTCTCCCCAAGCTCCATCAACTTTCCACTTTCCCAAACTAATTCCCAAGTCTCCCAAAAAATAAAAGGTGATAAAAATAAACAAATAAGAAGAAATCCATGAAAACCAATAGAAATATGACATCACAGACAAAGTGTTATGGCTATACACTAGACATAAAAAAGCTGCAAACCAAGCACAACAAATCACAACAGACCAAAAGCACAAGACTGGCAACAAACACCATGACTCAATCCCCATGGTTCCCAAGGAAAGCTCAACCTGAACCTTTTTCAAGATTTCATGGAAGTATATTTTTCCATGCAATACCCTACATCATGTTTCCAAAAACACATAATTGTCAGTGCATAAATAAACATAACAACATATATGTTACCTTACCTTGTTGCAATCAAAGCTAACTATGTACTGTCACCTCACCCAACTGTTAGTTACAAACACATCAACTATTACCTTGTCATGCAAATAATAATAAATTTTCCCTACAACTGCTCACACATACCAATCACATGTTCCAAAGATCAACACAACGTATCTTTTAATTCGAAATCAAACTTTACCAAGTCTAACAACTATGTCAGAATCTACAATCAACTCAAAGTCATAAGTCATAATACATAATGCTATAACTATCACCTACTTACACTCAAGTACATATCAGTTGTCTTAACACATATATGTTAGTACAACCATCTTAAAACAAGATCATTTATTCATGCAATATTATAAACACATACTCATATCATGCAATTAATCAAACATTCAAACAAACTATAAACATACCATGTTAGATAAATCAACTAGATGACATAATAGACACCAAACACTCAAACACAAAATAGATGACATAATCAAAAAATCAAGCACCAAGTAGATGACATAATAAAACTCATACCTTAATGTATCTCAGGGGAGGCTATCTTGTCGGCACAATCAATCTAGATTAGCATGGTATAACTTCACAACATATCAACTCAACCATAAATAAGGTCATGATATCCATAACAACAAATAGCTAACATGTTCACATCATAAGCTCGTAAAAAATTTTCATTCATGCATAACAATCACATATGCACATTCAGTCTAGATTAGTATAACACAATGTCAGAAATATGTCGCCTCATACATGATTTTCATAACCATAATCATCTTCATAGGTCAATCTGAATTAGCACACACCATATAACATCAATATTTTAAATGTAATAACCTTACTCATCAAGTTAACTAACATATAGAAACAAATTAATAATATAACATAATCATCAACAACATATAACATAATCATCAAGTTAATACCATGTATGACTAACCCAAGCATGTACATACGATCACACTAATTAACTAGCATTTATCATGTATTCAACCATAACATCAATAGAATGAAAGACATACACATAATCATAATGCATATGACTGCACTGATCAGCTAGCATTTATTATACATGTAACCACAATAAAAATAGAATGAAAAGCATATAAGTAACCCTAATTCTTATAAAAACCATTAACCACATACATGCATGCAAAACATACAAACCTATATGAAGATATGTGCTCAACACGAAGTCTAGTGCTATAACTTCACTTTGATGATATGCATCTCCTGCTCGATCTCAACCAACACATCAACATCATAACATACCAACAACACCATGCTGATCTAAAATTCCTAAAATGACCTCATGCACAACAACCATGCCCATAATAATGCATGCATAACAACATATAGACACTGACATGCATAAAAAATGCATATATAACCGACATGCATTCACGACAAACACATCCCAACAACAAAATCATCAAATCCAACCTGGCGACACAACGACAACAAGGACCACCACCATGAATACAAAAAAATCGCATAGTCCACAAACATAAATAACACATATGCAACTAGCATGTATTTATGACAAACACATTCCACCCATCCAGTCCAAGTGTTGAACCATGCTCTGATACCACTCTGTAACACCCTCCTCCCACATTTACCCAATCTAACCAGTACACTCGGGTAAACATGTGACGAAGAGTTAATATGACATGATTCAACCTCCTATATCACCTTAAGGAAGTGGAATCGACACAAGAAAACTCTTCTGACCTTCCTCGGGAGCTACAAGATCTACAAGAGCTAAACCACTCCTCCGAGTTCTGAAGCCTTGAGTCAAATTTAATTTTCACTAGAAAAACCCCCAGTAGCTCCCATGACATGGGAATGCATGTAACTGGGACCCTCCATTTTCTCCCAAGATGTCTGCAAGGGAGAGACTGCAGTATTTTTTAGCCAATTCTGTGCTAGAGATGGCAAGATTTAAGAAACATTTTCAGGGCTAGTCTCCAAACCACTGCCCAGAACTTGATGAGACTTTCCAAGACAATCAATGACACCAATACAAAGCCTCTAACACAAAAATTTATCAAGTATTTGACCTAACCATGTCTAAACATGACATAAATTTCTTCGAACACATCTTGAACGTGTAATTTGAAGGTCATAATAATATATATGAGAATAGGTGTCTCATACTTATCTGAGAATCACTAAGAAGAATTGATGCCTTATCAAATTAGCTGCATTATCATCTATTAGGTCATATTTTCATTGTTCATTCATTTACAAATCAAGACATGATGAGAGCAATACATTATCCGATTTTTAGAAAACATACTCATAATTGGCATATAACCAACAAAAATAATAAGGATTCAACAACCATAGAATCCACATATAGACCAGTACATTTACACATGAAATACCAAGATGAAGGAACTCTTATTAATGAATGAAAAATTAAACCTGATATGGGAGTACCGCGTTTCACTCGAACATATATTGGCTGAGCCAAATCTCTCTTAATCCAATCACCCTCATGCCATATTCGAAGCATGAATGTGGTAATCAGACTAAAAGAACCAACCAAGGCTTCATGAGGCTAAACCACCTCACCTTCATCAATAGAAACCGACTTTACCACAATCCTCACTAGATCACTAGGCCATAAAAAAGCATGGATTCCATTGGATTTCTCCACCTACACTGTGAGGAATTTTCCTGTCTCCTAGTCTCTAATATTTACCGTAATCCACGGTCCGATCCAGGGTTCACTAGGTCATAATTGAGATGCTAAACTATAGGCTTTACCGCAATTCACACTGGAACACTAGGCCCTAACCGAGACTGTACCTTCCAAGCTTTACCGTATATCCCCTCCCGGGATTACTAGGCTTGATGAAGAACACCCACGTCTAGGATTTACTGTATATCCCACCATTCACTAGTCAAGGATTCTTAGGCTCACTAAGGCACACAATACCTGGCTTTACTGCAACCCATAGTCTACTTCAGGGGTTACTAGTCCAATGTTTTTACCGCAATCCACAGTTTGGTTCGGGGATCACCAAGCCATGTGTTCTTTCTTTCGAAGATCCACCTCACTCAATTTCGAATCCATCTGAAAATCCAGCTCAACCAAAACATGAGAACCCCATCACACCATGGCTATCTGGAAATGGAAAGGAAATGATGAAGAACAATGTCAAACTTGGCAAAACCCATGCCAATGACAAAAAGAAGACTAAGAAAACACATGCATAACCATGCATGCCAAATCTAGCAAGGAAATCACACATGAAAATCGATACCTATAATTAAATCTGATGTGTCTTCTTGATCCCACTCTTCCTTGCTTGATCTCTTCTTCCTCTTTATTGTCACTTCCTTTCTTGATTCAATGTTAGAGTGCTCCAAGAAAAATATAAGTGTCCAAGAGTGTGTGAGAGAGAGAATTAAGAGATCTCCAAAACTTAACTAACAGAATGTTACACTGTTAAAAGCTACCAACTGATCCCCAAAAGCATTTTTATTAATGAGGCCTCTATTTTCTTCAATTTCCATTATTTTCCTTCAATTTTCTCCTCACGTGCAACCTATAACCTTTCACCTTCCTTTTATCCTGATTTCCATTATTTTCATAAATAAATGCCAACTAATGTCTCTTGCCTTTGCAAAGCCTTTTCCAATGCATTTTCCAATTTCTTTTAGACATAATAACCAAAATTAACACCCACTAGGATGTTTTTCCCAACATTCAACTTGGAATACATGTCCCATAATCGTGGCCTTTTTTTTCCTTTATTAACATTTACATGGATTTTTGACCAGGGATGTTACAATTCCTCAAAGGTGAGCCATTAAATAAGTTACAATAGACTATTGTAAATACCAAATATTTTTTCATGAAAAATCTGTGTTTAACTATTTTACCAATTGGAATGAAATTTTATTGGAAATTACTTTTGACCAATCAAGTATAGTTTCCTTTTCAAATGAGAAGTATAAAATGTAAAGGGTTAACCTAGGTATATGGGATGTTGAATCTCATCCCATTATCTATGCAAATAGCTAGGTCAAGTCTCAATAACACTACTAGTATTGAGATGCCAATAGATGAGAGATTTGTTAGCATGAGTGTTAATTGAGCCATATATTCCTTGAGTTTATTTACACCTCCACCTTGAGAGTCGAGGAAAGACTCTCTACTTCATATAGCTTGAGTTTCCTATTTGGGTCAAGCGACCTCAACATTCAAGAGCAATAGGTTTCTCAGTGATTCTATTCTTAGAGTCAAAATTATGAGCACAATAATAATCAATTACCTATATAATATTGTATTTAATTGAAAATAATCTTTTATAAATTTTCCACATTTAATATTAATCAATAATTATGCTATGTTCCTTTCATTCATTTCCATCTTCTAAAGCATTATTCATGACAGGTTCTTCATTTTTTAAGCATTATTCATGACAGGGTCTTCTTTTTTTAAGCAATATTCATGACATTTAAAGTTTCCATTAAAAATTAATGAATGCACAACATTAATGAAGGCAGTAGTGTAATAATGAATGCACGAGAGTTTAGGTCGGTATGATGTATCATGAGAAGATACCAAAGTGGTTGATTAAAATTGTATTAAGCAGATAGGGAATTATATTATAATCAATTGATAATTGAAAGTAAAATATATAAAGACAAAATCACTTTACAAAAGATATATAATTGCAACTTTAACTTGGCCTTTCAAATTTGTATCATCTATCTAAATCTCAATCGATTATTCTGGATGGAAGGAAAAGGTGGGCTTTAATTACTTAAAGTACACGTTTTAGTTGGCGGAGGTTGGACGACTCCGTGTAACAAAAGGCCATTTAAAATTATTATATTAAATATAAAATGACTTACAAGTGGGAAGCATATAGAATGTTATATAGTATACGCAATTATTCGTTTTGAAGTTAGCCTTTTGTATCACTTTTTAAAACAGTTTCACATCAATCTCTTTTAATATTAGATTTCGTGATTATTTGCATCGTTATAAAATATAGTTGTTTGAAATATATTTTATTAATTTATTAGTTTTTATTTTGATTTTTCACGATGTAAATCTAACTCAATAAATTTTATATAATTTATTAATAACTAGTTTAGTTATAAAAGCTATTAGTTTTTAGCATATCCGTCTGAGCAAAGAAAACAATTGTGATAACAAGGATAGAAATAATTTAAATTTTAAGGTTGGAAGTCAGTTACGTGGTAAAAACATATTTTCATAATGTAAATAATTATAAATAGGAAAATAAATTTTATATATATATTAAATAATTATATAAAAATTATTTTTTAATTAAAATTTATATATATATATTCAGGTCAGAGGCGTTTTTTTTGTTGGTTTTGGGTGGGCAAACACTGTTCACCCCAGTCAATAAGAGAGCTTGACTATCACCCTTCCTACCAATGAGATTTTGACATGTGTTTGTCCCTCCAACCAATAGAAATTTGAAATTTGTCATCTCTATCAGCTTGTCAACTCTGTCATTAACTCCACCCACCAACCATAACTCCACCCACCAGCCATTTAACATGCCTCCGGCGTTCCCTTTGCATAATCGTGCAAATATGATGATGATTAATATTTATTAAGATAGATATGGTTATTAGATTTTAAGAAAGAAATGGTTAGTTGAGATTATTTAAGATTTTATTTATGTGCTAAAAAAGGAGGGAAATGAGGGTTTCTAGGTTATTGTTGCTTTTGTGATTGAATAAGTTAAGGAGATTGGTAGTCGCGCAAATGTTATGGAAAAGAGAACAAATGTGATTAAAGGCCAAACAATCCAATAGAAAGTGTTTTCATCGTCTACTCTCTTCCTATCGCAAAGGAGACATATTCTTCAGCCCCAAGAAATCTTGGGAATAGACCAACCCTGATTTCACTCCTGAGCTAATGAGAATTAGTTCTAATCCTTGCAATATTCATTCCTTTATTAACATAAAGGTAGTTATGGTTAGCTAATGTGAATTGATTATCTCCTTATAATATCTTAACTTTTTTTTTCCTCTCTAAATCCTTATCACTCCACAACATTTTATATATATATATATATATATATATATATATATATTTATATATTTATATTTATATATTTTAAATAATTAAATTAATAATATTTTATATAATATTTTAAATTATTATTAATAAAATAATACTATTTTGGAGCAAATTTGGTTGTTAGCTTTTCTATTTTAATTATTGTTATTAATAATTAAATTAGATTTAAAATTTGAAAAGATAGTATAGTCTGGATATCATCTAGATTTGTATCCAAACCTATACATCAATTTAAATTTATTATTATGAATGGATATGAGGTGTGAACATATCTCTTTTTCTTTTTTAAAACATAATAATATTTTTTTTAATATTTTATTTTATTTTTCTAATATAAGATTTAGTAGAAAAACATTTTGGTTTTGTCATTTATAGAATTTAAAAGACTTTATGGTTTATTATGCCTTTCTTGCTTTAGGTTACTTTTTTCTCTCTTTGTGGATCTATTTATCTTCAATAATTATATTTTTTAGTGAAACTTTTTAATTTAAAATAATGAAGAATTATTATATGACAAATTATTTTTATAATAATCAATGGATTCTCTTTTATGTTTGGAGTTTAAATTAAAAAGTGATTGAATGAATTTAAAATAATTATCCTTAGATAGGTTTAGAACTTGATTCTAGATGATCTCTCTATTAAGTAAGGGTTACACATTCCCCACAACTTGATTCAAATGTTTTATTATTTTACTTTTTGGATTATATAAGGGTTACACACTCCCCACAACTTGATTCAAATGTTTTATTACTTTACTTTTTGGATTATAGGTAGATATATTGTTCTCTTTGAATTCCACCATAATAGAAAAATTGTTCTAAATGATGGTTTCATTAGGTGAACACTATGGGAACACAATTAGTCTTTATTGGATTGACTAAAACGAAAACAATATTACTCATGAGGAATTAATTTAAACAAACTCAAGATATATCATTAAGGAATTTTCCCAACAAATAACACTTTAGGCAAGAATGATTCATCAAGGAAGGAATTAGATTCATTGAGGAGTGCACACAATCTAAGGGATAAAACTAATGTGAAGCAAGGGTGTGGCCTAGGAGTTAGTGATCAAAATCATCACTCAACACTATTCGATAGGACAAGTGCATTTTTAATTGAGCATACTTCAAACAATAGACTTTGGAAATCCAATCAAACAACCTAAAATCATTTGAGAGCATTGAACACATCAAAATCATAATTCATAAGGGAATTTAGATGCAATCATATGGAACTTTCGAAAACATGGGAAGCCCCAATTCTAGGATATGAGGTTAGTTGAGGGTTTGAAAAAGGTGACAAGATGATTAGTGATAGTAAGCTGATTTTTAAATTTAAGTTGTCTTTTAGCTCTTTCATTATTGGGTTTATTGCATTGATTGGTAAATTTCTTTCAAGAATCAAACCAAATGACCTTTATTAAAAGAAACTAATCATAATGACTTGATAATGAGGTAGGTCATTTTGGTTTCTTGATGTAATAATAGGAACATATAAAATTTCATATCATTTTTTTGAAAAATTTACTTGGCAATTAGATTAAAATTTCATTTTTAAGAGGTAAAAAAATTTGGCCCCAATTTTTAAAATGTTCGCTTGGGAACATTCAATGATTTTAGCTTTTATATTTATGTGATGCTTAATGTCATATTTTATATCTTTGATTAAGAAAACATTGGTGTAAATATGAGTGGATTGAGTATCTTTAGATATTGGAGGAAAATCAAAACCTTATTAATGCAAAAACCATAGTCACTTATGTATTATCTCTCATTTTAGGTTTTCTTTGAATATTATTTACAACATATTTTAGAAATTTTTTACATAACTATTGAACTCTCTGTGATACTCATAATAAGTAGTCTTGATAACCTTTTCTACAATTTTACATTCTATTCATATTAAAACTTCAAGATTCTGCATACTCTCATGTTTTATCAAATCTTATAAGATCAACTAAGCTATAGCCCAGCTTAGGATCGTCCTTCCAATGGAATCTTTAGTAATTCCCTCTCAAAGTCTTAACTTTTCATAATCTTATTTATGAAAATAATCTTTTATCGTCTATTTCTTTTTAATTCAATTTATTTTGTTCCCTCTTGCCATTCACTTTATAAATTTCATTTAATTTTATAAAATAATATTTACCTAATTCTTTTACTATATAAAATATTTATATTTTGAAATCTAATTTTTTAAAATTTTTATCCCAATGAAATATAAAAAAAAAAATGACATATATAAAATTACATCCCAAGAAAAACACTGAGTTGTTTTAGTGCGACTTTTTGAAGTTTCAGGTGCCGGAATCCGGTGAAAAATTTTGAGGTAAAATCTTGGTTTTTGTTATTCAAACTGGTTTTTTGACTCTATATATGGATTCAGCACCCTCAAAAACCTTTAGGGCACTTAGACTGTGCAAAGTTAGTGTTGGGTAAATTTGACTCGGGATAGAGTCAATATTTGACTAGGGTAAACAGTGGTAGTTTTGGGGCACATGGTTTTGTGCACCCACGGTTTTGACTCATGGTATTACATGTGATGGAGCCTATAAAAGGGCTGGAAAGACTTCATTGTAATGCAGGCCTGGAGGTGAGCAGTGAAGGCTCACTTGGCCGGATTGGCCAGGGTTTTGGCCAATGCTAATGAAATTTCATTAGGATGGGTTTTCCCCGGAGTTTGGGGTTTTTCCCGGTTAAACTATTGTGTTTATGTTAATGATTTGTTGCTGATCTTTGATGTTTATTTATCTGAGTAAATTCTTTACTGTTTTCGCTGTTTTACTCCCAACAATTGGTATCGGAGCGATGAAGATCTGAAATTTGGAATGAGCTGCCAAGTTTAGTGATTTTGCTATATCTATGGTTCACTGTCACTGTGTGAAATTTTCTCCGTCCAAAAACATCGAGCATGGGATTTAAATTATGAATTCATTCTTGCGTGGACTGTGGATCTGGTGATAGCAGAAACCACAGCGTATCCCCTCGAAGGTTTTGACGGCCGGAGATGGGTTTTTGGTTTGTTTTGAATTGTATTTTTTCGGTTTTTTCTTAGAATGGCGGATGTTACAGCCGAGAAAAATGAATTAGAAGAGAAGTCGTGTTCAGCAAGAGGTCGCAGAGGAGCTGTGTTGATTAGTTGCAGCCGTGCTTTGTCGTGAGCTGAGAACAGTGCTCGTTTCGCTGTGAAATGATTGGACCCAAGACGAAAGAAGGATCTGATGCGTGAAGATCTAGATCTGCACATGAAGTACGCCGATCTGTGAGGATCATACCGGATCTCAGCATATTGGTGCGGATCAGATCTTAGAGACAGATCAGATCGTGGTGTATGCATCGCATTGCGTCATTCGTTTCGATAAAGCCTTCGTTTCGGCTATTTTTTATTACTCATGAACTCAGGTCGTAAGTTTTTTTGATTTAAAAAGTCGATTTTTTAAAAGGTTTAATAATGAATCGATGCATGGCTGAAAGTTCTAGGCAACAGTCGACTGGCCACTCAAAGGGCCGAGTGAAGCGTGGGGCTGGCCGGGTGAGGAAGGTTCCAGATCCATGATGATCGTGTAATGCAGTTAAAGGAGGGGCACATTAAGGAAGGCAGTACTGTAGCTGTCATGAGCGTCATTGGGCTCCTTTACGCCGGATTGGAGAGCGGGATCGTGGCAGCGAGGGGCTTGGCAACAGAGCGTTTTACAAGGCCGCTGCTGGTGGTTTTTTATTGGGCCGATTCTTTTTTTTTTTATGATGGTGGTTGGCTGCGCCAGATTTTAAATCATGTATGAACGTAGAGAATGGTCATACAAAGACCAGCAACAATGAAACAAATTTTTTTTTTATATAATGGAGTTAATTTTTACATGTAAATGGGCATACTGCTGTAAGACCTGGTATGGCATGCGTACCCCTGGGTACATCACTGGTAAAGTCTGGGTTAGACCTAGGTGATAGGGGGGATGTCAAATTAACAATTACTCTGGGTAAAAATTTGAAGGGGGAAGAGCTAGAGTGAGCGGGGTTGTCACACTTAGCAGGTTTGGCTGGATTTAGTCAAGAAGCCCCAATTCAAGTTTAAGGGGGGAATTGTTGGGTAAATTTGACTCGGGATAGAGTCAATATTTGACTAGGGTAAACAGTGGTAGTTTTGGGGCACATGGTTTTGTGCACCCACGGTTTTGACTCATGGTATTACATGTGATGGAGCCTATAAAAGGGCTGGAAAGACTTCATTGTAATGCAGGGCTCTGAGGGGAGAAGAAGGTCACTAATGGGATTGGCCGTGTTTTGTGTAATGAATGCTAATGAAATTTCATTAGGATGGGTTTTCCCCGGAGTTTGGGGTTTTTCCCGGTTAAACTATTGTGTTTATGTTAATGATTTGTTGCTGACCTTTGATGTTTATTTCTCTGAGTAAATTCTTTACTGTTTTCGCTGTTTTACTCCCAACAGTTAGCAATCAAACTTCTCTTTTCAAAAAATTCCTGCCTGAATTTAGAGAAATTACACCGTAAAAAGTCACAGTAAAAGCCTTCAAAAAGTCGCACTACATACTTCTAAAAAAAACTAATAATAACTTTTGTAAAAACAATGAATCAAGGAAAAGGTAAAATGCACAGGCTCTCATTGGTGTCTGCAAAAACAATCAATCAATGAAAAGGTAGAATGCACAGGGTCTCATTGTTGTCTGCAACAAATTCTAGCAAGTGATGTAAACTGCACTTTTAGTTGGTGGGCGCAGGACAGTTTTATATAATTTAAATAAAAAATGACACACAGGAAACCAAATAGTTTGAAACATCAACCCTTTTGCAAGTTACGTGAACCGCATTTTTAGCCGTGGAGACTGGACAACATACAATTTAAATTATTAGTTTAAATAAAAAGTGATTTACCAGCAAGATGAAATGCTTTGAACCGATGCACTGCACTTTCTATTTTGCTTTAATTTTCATTTACAAGTAGGCCATTTCCATCATCTTTTATATGTTTATATATATATAAATATAAATAAATATAACACCCTTCCAACCATGAACCACTATGACATTTATACCCAATTTGGTAGGCTGTCTATATCATCGTATGCAAAATTCTTTGAGATATATCTCAATAATATATTTCTAATATGATATTTAGATTGATTTGAAGTATTATACGGATTTGAAGTATATTTTAAAAGAGAATATGGCACTTTGTCCATCTTCCAGATTTGTATTCAAGTCAAATTTCATATGTAACATGGGTTATTTGGCTATGGTGAGAAAGGAGTTTTTATAAATTTTGATGTCTAATTTTTGAATTCATCTGATTTCTAGGTGTTTGATTTTTTAAAATATCATGTAATCTATATTGTGAATTGACTTCAATTTTTCTGCATCTTTTACTGTTGCTTTTTATTTCGTTTCTGCAACCTCCACTAATTGCACAATCCCAGTCAAATATCAAGTTTTGGATTCGAACTAGATCCAAAACTTTAGTTCTCAAATTCAAATATAGATGGCTTGTGATCCACACACTTTTCATGCACAATTAACATGCATACATAGATTAACTCAAACATAGAAATAAAACAGATTCAAGATGGAGGTATTCACATAAATTGTGTACAAATTGGCTTGATTCACATTGTTTATGGGCTTTTCTCTGCCTTTGGCCGCACCTCCTATGCCTATAGACTTAGAATTATTTTATACAAATAGGTTTGAACCATAATTGATTTCAGATCCAAAACTATCTCCTAAAATCTATTTAGATCTTAAAAATCCTCCATGGATCATCCTCCAAAGATTCATTATATTCTAAATAACTAAACTTCACTGAAAATCATCTAACTCCTCACTGAACCTCCTCAAATATTATATTACATGTTAATGAGGGAATATTTCCTCATTTTCTAATTAAATATCTATTTAGAATAGATAATCAAATTCCTATGTTTAATTACATTGAATTTTTATTGACTTAAATTAAGGGAAGACAATACCTCCTAGGTCTTGTTGATTTAAGAAATGCTCCTGCATCATACTCCCATGGTGAAAATACTGCACGAACCCTGTTCATGAGTCTTCCATTTGCTTTTTCCTTTGTTCTATGAAAATTTTCAATTGCAAGTGCATCTATTGCAATTTCTTCTCCTTCTAAATCCCTAAATTTATTTTTTCATTGTTCACTTGTGTAACTTTCATGAACATCTTTAAAAAATTGTGTTTTGATGTTGAACTCCCTCATTAACTTGGCCCTCTTCATCTCTTATAGCTGATGATATGATGTTGTTGTCCTCAACCTTCCAAGTTTCCATACTTTTCATTGCTCTACTTGCCCTTGCTGATGTATTCTCTTGTGATTAAATAATTTCTTTTGTTGACTATCTTCTTCACTTCAATATGCCTCCTCTTAGGAAATTTCTTCATCAACATACAAAGCTCATCAATCTCAATGTAATAGCCCAATTGCCACCCCTTTGTAAATATTGATTAAGAATTGCTTTGTACATGATGTAACTTAATGATAATAATGATGAGTGGAATAACTGGGACATTGATTCATAGCTTATGGAGGTGAAGGGAGGAAAATTATTGGTGAAGTTGAGCCTGCAATAAATCAACCTGGGTAACTTTTTAGGATAAAAAATCCATAATGGAAGCACAATAAAGAACAAGAATTTAAGCCTATAAATATTAAAAAATGGAAAAAAATTGTGAAAATTCCTAAAACTAGAATCTTATTTCAGTAATTGGAAAATATTCACCTAATTGTTAATATTTACTTACCAATTTATTGGCAATTTCTCTACGGCAAACACCGAATACATCACACTGTAACCTTTACTACATAAAAAATATTTCTAAAACAAGAACTGAGCAAAATCAACACATATATGACACTGTTGTTTTTGGACAACTGTCCCCAGAAAATCCAATGTGGTAAAATCGGTGTAACAACTTATGGTTTGTATTATTAAGTAGTAGTTTCTGAATACAATCTGGATTCCCAAATCTGGCTATCCAACAGAAAATTAGTGAGGATTACCTCACACTAACACTAGAGATCCAACACTGATCTGACCCTTAAATGACAAGTCCTAAGCTGCCTCTGCATAGCTCTGCGTCACAACTGATGGGGACTATGTCACTCCCTCCAACTAATCTTTCTGCTAGCTAGATTCTTGATTCTCTGGCCCTCTGATCTTACACCCCGACTCTCAACACTGGATCTGATATGACCGTCAGCAAATTTGCAAATCTCCTCAAGACTTCAGCGCTACCTCTACATGGCTCTATGTTGCCCAACGTGGCCCTTACGCTGCCTCTTCCAGTTCTCTCTCTACCTTCTCTGCAATGTATTCTTGTCTTAAAAACATCTCTCCAAGCGGAAGCCATCTCTACCCCTCACTGCAAGAAATCTTCTCGATGATCTCTCCGGAAACTATTGCGTTGCTCACTTGAGAAATCGATCTCTTGATCTCTATCTGATGTGTTTTCCAAATTCCCATCGAAGTCCTTCTTATAATCTTCACATTGAGAAATCAACGGCCCAGATTAAACATATCAAGGGCTAATATTAACTTGACTTGATCTTCATCTTTTTCTAGAAGATTCAGACCCAGTTCTAGTAATACCTTTTAATTATTTTACTTCCTAAGTTTATACTTAGGCATGCATTAAAAATAATTAATTATTTTAATAAAACTCACTCCAGGTGGAATTTCCGAAAAAAAATTCTAGGTATTCTGGAATACATGTGTCCTAACCTCCCTGCAAATTTTGAGGCTTAGAGCACATCTGATGCTACCAGAAATCAACACTCCCTATTAGCAAGGAATGTGCTCTAGTAATGCAACCTACTGAAGCATCACCCTGACTCAATAACATCTCCCTTTGCATCGTTGATGTCCGACATCACTGCCCACAAACTACTGCACAAATGTTGCATCTGTGTTGATGCTAACCCTGCATGTTGTTGCCAACTGCTACTACACTGTAACTCTGTTGATGTTGCAATAGAAAAACATCCAAAATACCGAACCAATGGTGTTCAACATGATGCATATGTTGTTGGAGTTTTTATTGCTGCTACTCTCGGCGTTGACCCTCAAAAGCCTCTGTGTTGTTGTTGACTCTACATTGTGCTTATCTGCACTGCTACCAACTCTGCTCTGTGCTACTCAATATCTGGCGCTCCTAGCCACTACAACTGTCACTTCGACACTCATTTGTACCAACTCACACTGGTCCATCCTGCTACTTCTGATATGGGCTCCTGTAGCAAGGTATTGATCCAAGAGGTGGACTCCTCAAGGATCCTTCCCATTGACAGTTCTTCTTAACTACAATACTATATCACCCCACCTCTCCCTTAGAGGTATCTAGGAAATCATGGCAAACTCCTCCTCCTCGATTCTCACAGTTGTAGTCTGTGGATCATGTTTCTCGTCCTTGTTCGTCTTTGTGAGAGGACACTGTGTAGCATAGTGGCCAAATTCATCACATCATAAACATTTGATATTTGAGACATCCTTCTTCCGCCTCTGCTACTCCTGTTGCCCCTTCAATCCAAGGGTTGCATTCTCCTCCTCCTCCTTGGGCTTCGTCCCACTGGTGTTGTTACCTGAAAATTTTCACTTGACCAGATCTCACCTCATATCTTCTTGCTGAAGAGTGGCTCACATCCCTTCCTGGTATGACAATCTCTCTCTGCCCATGATACTATGGAAAAATTCTTGCCATTCTTCTAAGACTGAATTTAGGGAAAATATCACCATATTTGTGGCCTAAGGCACTGCTGCTACAACTGCCAGCTGATCTTGGACTTCCTAAAGCTTTGTGAGGAATGGATAAATGCGTTCTCCCTTCTTCATCCTCGTGGATCTCATTTTCTCCTCCAAGTACATCTCTCGCTACTCATAATATCCTCGATACAATGTCTCCAAGGCATCCCACATTTCTTTGGTAATCCCTTTTCCAGCAATGTGACATACAACATGATCTCTCACTCCATTGAGGATTAATCGCTTGGCTTTCGCCATATCCTTATTATAGGCCTTTAACAGATCCACATCCATGGGGAAAACTACCACACCATCAATGAAAGCTTTGATATCATGCTTATCTAGAAGACACATGATCCTTGCCTGCTAGATCACATAGTTAGAGGCACCCTCCAACCGATCTTGATCTCTCAGTTTGTTAGCTACCATTTCTGCCAACAAATGTCAAAATACTCCCTCTCTCCTTTGTGCAACTATTATTTTGGCCTACACACTTCTTGCTTAAGTCAGTAGATCTGCTCCTTGCTACTACTGCTCTGCAACTAAGAAATAGAATTCCTTGGCTCAGAATTCACTGATGAAGATATTTCCTCAAATAGTGTCTTCTTCCTTATTTTGACACTTTTCTATCCCAACAAATGTTGTATAAAAACTGTGTCCCACCTGAAGATTTATCTGCGCTAAATCTACTACTACGCTACTCCCTCTATCATTGAAAAATCACGAAATGGAAATCCTACCTCTCTGTCGACTTACTCAGAGAGATATTTTCCTGGAGAATCTTTCCCCCCTGGGCTAGACTGTGCAATCCCTCTAGGGATTCGATTTTCTTCTTACGTAAAACTTTGATCTACCTCCTTCTGTTCAATGCTGAGTTCTTCTGATCTTCTCTCTTTTTTCACCTATGCTCCTCTGATACCATGTGAAAATTCCTAAAACTGGAATCCTATTGTAGTAACTGGAAAACATTCACCTAATTGTTAATCTTTACTTAAAAATTTATTTGAAATTTCTCTATGACAAACATTGAATACATCACATTGCAACCTTCACTACATAAAAATTATTTATAAAATAAGAATGAGCAAGAAGAAATAAACACACATATGACACTATAACTTTTGGACAAATGTCCCTGGAAAAACCCAATGCGAGAAAATCGGTGTAACAACTAAGGGTTTGTATTATTAAGAAATAGTTTATGAATACAATCCGGATGCCCAAATTTGGTTGTTTAACAAAGAATCTAAATGGAAAAAAAATAGTGAGGATTACCTCATACTAACATTGGAAATTCGACACTGATCTGACACTCAACTAACAAACCCCAAGCTTCCTCTACACAACTCTAGTGCATTACAACTGATGGGGACTGTGTCACTCCCTTTGGTTGATCTTTCTGTTGTATGAATGCTTGATCCTTTGGCCCTTCGGTATCACACATCAGCTCCTAACATTAGATTTGATCTTAACCTTAGAAAATTTGTGGATCTCCTCAAGGCTTCAACGTTCCCTCTATGTGCCTCTACACTGCCCAACATGGCCCTTACGCTGCCTCTTCTGGTTCTCTCTCTGCCTTCTCTGCGATGTATTCGAAGCTTAGGAAAATCTCTCCAACTAGAAACTATATTTTCTCCTCACTACAATAAATCATCTTGACAATCTCTCTGACAACTGTTGTGCTGCTCACTTGAGAAATCGATCTCTTGATCTCTATTTGATGTATTTTCCAAATGCCCATCAAAGTCCTTCTTATAATCTTCTCGTTGAGAAATCAATGACCAAAATTAAAACATAATCAAGGGCTAAGATTAACGTGACTTTATCTTCGTCTTTTTCTAGAAGATTCACACCTAGTTCTATTAATACCTTTTAATTATTTTAATTTCCTAAGTTTAGACTTAGGCATCCATTAAAAATAATTAATTATATATTGATAAAACTCACTTCAGGTGGAATTTCCCAAAACGATTTCTGGGTATTCTGGAATACATGTGTCGTAGACTCTCTACAAAATTTGAGGCTTATATCACATCTGATGCTACAATAAATCAACAAAAATCTAGTTGGATGGCTCGAGGGGAGAGTGATGGGAAAGCATGGTAGGAATTCACACCACTAGATAGTTAGAAATTAAAATAATGGGAAGACGAGGATTCAACATGCCAATTGTGGAATCTTGATTCCATGATGGGAAAAAGAAAAGGAGTCAAAATGAGGGACAAATAGAGAGAAAAAATGGGAGAGATAGAGAATTCGGGAGACTAGCGCTCTCACAAGAAGACCTAGGCACCAGAAGAAGGGCACAACGAAAGGTAGAAAGAGGAATTGCTTGCAACAAAGGTGCGAACAAGCACAAGGAAAAACACAACTAAAGGTCGTTATAAGAATTATTGAGAAAATGTGTAAGTTAAAGAATATATATGTACAAAAGGGTAGAAAGAGGAGACAAAAGGGTCGAGTTGTGAGAAAATCGCAAGTGGGCTAACATAATTGACTCTTATGAGTATGGGGTGGAGGCTCTATGGACACGGAGTGTCCAAGTGGATGGGCATTTGAATACTGAATATCCTTGGTCACTTGACTTCACGGGCTTTGAATCAGGGTCAGGGGTGGTTGGTTGTAAGAAAGACAATAGTATATCCAACCTATGGTTGGGTGGAGAGACAAAGTCCCCAACTCATTTTCCAAACATATCCTAATAAGGTAGTGTCTTCTAGCCTTCCTATTATGCTAATGTAATAAAAAAAATTATTTATTTTGTCAAATATGTATGTCCATGATGGGGAATAGTTATTCCTATATATTAATGCAATTTAGTTGTTTATTGCTATGGTTGAAATACATATGTAGTTAATAAGGAATGTATGTTTCTTGTGCATGAATGGATGGGTTTATGCCTGTTTTTGGTTTTTGATTAATGAATGTCCTGTATTTAATATGACCTTGAATCGTTGGTTGTATGCATATATATCCGTAGTTATAAGCTCAAAAGGGATTCACAACTGTCTCAGTATCAATGGTGTAGATACCTGAATCATATTTACAAGTATAAATCTTAGGAGGGAGTCACATGTACTATATATATATATATATATATATATATATATATATATATATATATATATATATATATCTGTGTGTTTTTCTTATGTAATGCTTAAGAGGAAAGTGTGAAAATTGACTAAGTGTCAAATGGAGAAAGAGGTTGAGACAGATAAGTGTGTCCAACATTTGACATGTATAAATTCCCATCTTGGGACCTCAGGGTACTTGGAAGTGTGCATAGCGTTGCATGGTCGAGATATGGAGGCCAAGATTGATGCGGCAGGATTCCAAAAGGCCAACATTTTGAAGTCCTCAAATCTCAGTTAAACCTAGCTAAAATTGAAGAACTCGTCATTTTGAATCCAATAATGCGAATGAAACCTCAATTTGACACCGTAAGTGAAATTTATGCCCATATGAAGTTTTTGTAAGAAAGAAAACAAAATTGTAGGCGGACATTAGGTTTCCACGTGGCAGTCCAATCAATACCCTAGTCAAAAATTCGGTCAATGATACAGAACAATCTGGTACTACCACATGTGAGGCTCAGATTTGGTATATGGTTGGAGTAGTGACCCAATCCAAGGGCACCATGTGGTTAAATCACTAAGCACCATGTGGCACCCTGTGATTGGCCAATCAAGTCTAGGTTACATAAATTGGGTAGTGCCCCTTCTAGTTTGGCGATATTAGTTTTGGACTTGGGGATAAATTTGGTGGTAATTGGGTGGTGGGCCACCAACTTGGTGGACCCGCCAACCTCGACATATATATTTGTATTAATAATAAAACACAATAATGCAAGTTAGTGGTCGTGGGGTTGGAACCCCTGAATAACCCTAATCAATGGTCTATATATGAGTGTGTTACCATTGGGCCAACAACCCACCATTGGAATGACCACCCATTGATAATTATTTAAAACCAACTTGATTGTGTATACATGGAGAGGTCCAGTGGGTAGGATAGGATCCTAGAGTTTAGAACCACACCGACGGAAGAAACCCAAATGATGGAACCACGTGGAATGATTTTTGAGAAGGGAATATACTAAGGCAATATTTCTTGGAATATTCTCCCATAGAATCTACATGGAATATTTTAAATTCTCTAAGGTGGCAGAGTTGCAGGTGATAGAATATAGTCAAGTTTATACTCAAATTTCTTAGAATTTCGAGAGGATTTTGCTGATGCAATTTTTTTTTTGAATCTGAGTAGCCCATTTCCAGGTCACTCCTAAGATTGAGGTATAATGATGTATTTTTCCATGTAATCCTTATATTTTCTCAGATGAATGAAGAGGCCTCCCCACTATTGAAGCAGGGCCTAGAGACGTAGTACACATTGGACGAACACCATTATCAATTTTTTGTGTGCATTGTCTTTATGGTCTCATTTCTGTTTACTATTCTTTAAGTGTTTTCACATGGCAGTTTTCATGATATTTTTCATACAATTCCATAAACATCAATGAAGTAAATATCTTGAATCATGTTTGGTATCATAGCAACATTATTTTTTTATGCGAATAATAACTAGAGCCAAGCTAAAAAATGGTTAAGGTAAAATTAAATCATTTGATCCATAGATTGGACGTGCAACACAGAGAAGTAAAATGGAAGATGATAATGTCTGTGCTAAGGGAGGAGAAATATTTCAGCAAATAGTTTTACACCATGACAAATAAGGTAGATAAATTATTTGTAGATTATGAGAAGAGATTGGAAAAGAAGGAAGAGAAAGCAGATGATTGTGCTTCAGTAAATCAGGAAAATAGGGGAGAACCTCTTGAACCTCCATCTCCATATTCCAATGAATGTCCTTCTTCTTCATCATCTCCTTCTCATCATTCTAATATACAACATAGAAAATATAATATATATATATATATATATATATATATATATATATATATATATATATAAAGTTTGATGTAAAGTTTGATTTTCCCATGTTTAACAGAGAATGTAATGTAGAAAAGTTAAATAATTGGATCATAACATATTGAAGTGTATTTCCGAATTCAGCATATCAAATAAGATGAGACCAAGATCTAGTAAGCATCTCTATGACTGGGAGGCACTAATCTCATATGGTGGGAGAGAAAAATTTATAAAGGTAGTAAACATGTGGGTAAACTCCTTTCTTCCTTGTCTAAATATGTTTTTGCATTTAGATATCAATTCTATCCTTTGGGATATCGACTATATGCCATGATGGAATGGAAATATTTGAGGCAAGGCATAAGCCAAAATGTTCAAAGCTTCACAAAGGAATTTAGGAAGCAAGCTTTAACATTGAGAATTCTGTTAGATTCACTTGAAATTGTGATGAAATATATGGTTGTTTTACATAGTTATATATGACATTCTTTATTGTTGTTTGAACCCACTACTGTTGATGCGACTAGTATGAAATTTATCCATCTTGAATGTAGGGGTAAACATGACAAGGAATATTCTCTAAAGAAATCATCATCCAAACCTCATAACAACAAATTCAAAGGTAAATGAAAGGGAAAGGAAAAGAAGACAACTACATCCAAGAAATAAGAAGGAAACCCATCTTGTACACATTATAAGGACATGATGAAGATCTGATGTTGGAAGCTGCATCCAAAATTGCAGCCAAAGATATTTGGTGGAAAAGGGAAGTAGAAGACGGTGGAAACTGTGCAACAGGACCTTGGATCTAACGCTAGTGATGAGATGCAAATTATAGTTGTGGTCATATACGGTAAAAACTCTCTTCATGTTAATTGAAGCTCTAAAATTCATGCTAGTTCAAGTTCTACAAATGAATCTCATGTTGATGATTGAAAGAGGAGTGAATTTTTCCATGTTAGGGTTGTGGCAAAACATAACAAAATAGAAACATTATTTGACCCAACCTCTCAAGTCAATCTAATTTCAGAAAAAAAATATTAATAAGTTATGAATTGAAACCAAGCCTCATCCAAAACCCTACCCTCTTGGTTGGGTATGTGACAAAGAAAAATTTCATGTAACCAAGTGGTGTAGCATTAGGTTTGTCATAGCATCAAAACTAGTAGATGAGGTTGATATTGATGTTGTCCCACTAGATATATGTGACATAGTTTTGGGAAGTATGTATTTGTATGATAAGAAATCAATATTCTTTCACCATGATACCACATGACTAAGAATGGGTGGAGTATATTGTTATAGCCCATCACGTGTATATCAATGCAAACCTTGTTAGTGCAGGTCCAATGAAAAGGATTATTAATTCCAAAAAAAGTTTCATGCTCATGGTTCTAAGGGAAGAATATGTGGAAACATCTTATGCTTTCCATGGATGTGGTCCCTCTCATAAGAAATAATTGTATGATGTTGTTTCTAACTATGGTGGGATTTTTCAGGAACCAAGTGGGTTGCCTCATACAAGGGAGATCCAACATGAAATTAATCTCCACCAAGATGCTCCTTTTCCTAATTGGGGCATATATAGGTTGTCAACTATTGAAATGAAGGAGATAAAGACACAACCGTAGGACTTGTTGAACCATGGTTCATCAAACCTAGCTTTTCGCCTTGCAGTTCACCCATAGTACTGGTGCTAAAGAAGGATGGCACATGAAGGATGTGCGTGGATTATCAGGAGCTAAACAAAATCATACTGAAAAACCTCTAATATAAGACTTAGTAGAAAAAAAACTGGTTTTTTCCATTTAAATAATTTAAAATACTTTATGGTTTATTATGCCTTTAGTGTTATAGGGTTGCCTTTTCTTTCCTTGTGGATCTATTTATCTTCAATAGTTAAAATTTTTAGTGGGGTTTTTATAATTTAAAATAATGAAGAATTATTAGGCAAAATTTCTTAATATTTGGTGTATGCTTTTTTTTTAAAGAAAGTATTTATATGACAAATTACTTTTATAATAATCAATGGATTATGTTTTCTATTTGGAGTTTAAATTAAAAATAGATTGAATGAATCTAAAAGAATTATCCTTAAATAGGTTTAGAACTTGATTCTAGATGATCTCTATTAAGTAAGGGTTACACACTCCCCACAACTTGATTCTCTTTGAATTCCACCATAATAGAAAAAACACTCTAAATGATGGTTTCATTTAGGTTAACACCATGGAAACCCAATTCTTCTTTATTGGATTGACTAAAATGAAAACAATATTACTCTTGAGGAATCAAATTAAACAAGCTCAAGACATATTATTAAGGATTTTACCCAACAAATAACACTTTAAGCAAGAATGATTCATCAAGGAAGGAATTAGATTCATTCAGGATTGCACACAATCTAAGGAATAAAACTAATGAGAAGCAAGGGTGTGGCCTAGGAGTTAGTGATCAAAATCATCACTCAACACTATTCGATAGGATAAGTGCATTTTTAACTGAGCATACTTCAAACAATAGATTTAGGAAATCCAATCAAATAACGTAAAATCATTTGAGAGCATTGAACACATCAATGTCATAATTCATAAGGGTATTTAGATGAAATTGATGGGACTTTCAAAAATAGGGGAAGCCCCAATTCTAGGACATGAGGTTAGTTGAGGGTCTTAAAAATGTGACAAGTTGATTAGTGATAGCACGCTGATTTTTAAATTTAAGCTGTCTTTTAGCCCGTTCATTATTGGGTTTATTGAATTGATCGTTAAATTTCTTTCAAGAATCAAGCCAAATGACCTTTAGTAAAAGAAACTAATCATAATGGCTTGATAACGACGTAGGTCATTTTGGTTTCTTGATCTAAAAATAGGCACATATAAACTTTCATTCCATTTTTTTGAAAAGCTTACTTTGCAACTAGATTAAAAAATCATTTTTATGAGGCAGAAGAATTTGGCCCCAAGTCCCACAATGTTGGCTTGGGAACATTCAATGATTTTATCTTTTCTATATATGTGATGCTTAATGTCATCTTTTATATCCTTGATTGAGAAAACATTGGTGTAAATATTGGTGGATTGAGTATCTTTAGATATTGGAGGAGAATCAAAACCTTATTAATGCAAGAGCCATAGTCACTTATGTTGAAATTATCTCTCTTTTTAAGTTTTTTTTGGTATAATGTTAATCCAAAATATTTTAGATTTTTTTTTTTTACATAACTGTAAAACGCTCTATTATACTCATGGTAACTCTTCTTACAAGTTTACATTCTAATCATATTAAATCTTCAAGATTCTACATACTCATGTTTATCAAATATTATAAGATCAATTAAACTATAGTCTAACTTATGATCCTCCCTCCAATAAAATCCTTAATAATTCCCTCTCAAAAGCTTAACTCTTCCAAATCATATTTATAAAAATAATATTTTATAGTCTATTGCTTATTAATTCAAATTGTTTTTTTCCCTCTTACCATTCATTTTATAAATTTCATTTATTTTTAGAAATAATATTTTCCTAATTCTTTTACTATATAAAATATTTATTTTTTGAAACCTAAGAATTTATAAGTTTTATCCCAATAAAATATTAAAAGAAATGACATATATAAAATTACATACCACGAAAAAAAAGTAATAATAACTTTTGTAAAAACAATGAATCAAGGAAAAGGTAAAATGCACAGGCTCTCACTTTTGTCTTCAACAAACTCTAGCACGTGATGCAAACTGCACTTTTAGTTGATGGGCTGGACAATTTATGTAATTTAAACAAGTTTATTTAAATAAAAAATGACACATAGGAAACCAAAGAGTTTGAAACATCATAATGAATTAAGGAAAATGTAAAAACCATGAACCCTTTTGCAAGTTACGTGCACCGCATTTTTAGCCGTGGAGACCCGACATCATACAATTCAAATTATTAGTTCAAATAAAAATGATTTACGAGGAAAATGAAATGCTTTGAACCGATGCAATGCACTTTCTATTTGCTTTAATTTTAATTTACAAGTGGGCCATTTCCATCACCTATTATATATGTTTATATAAATAAATATAACACCTTTCCAACCATGAACCACTGTCATATTTCTACCAAATTTGGTTGGCCATCTATATCATCGTATGCAAAATTCTTTGAGATATACTTCAATAATCTATGTGTAATGTGATATTTAGATTGATTTGAAGTATTAGACTCGGATTACTTTAAAGTATATTTTAAAAGAGAATATGACACTTTGGCCATCTTCCAGATTCGTATTCAAGTCAAATATCATATGTACCATGGGTTATTTGGCTATAATGAGAAAGGAGTTTTTATAAATTTTAATGTTTAATTTTTAACTAGATTCATCTGATTCCGTGTGTTGGATTTCGATGTTTTAAAATACCATGTAATCTATATTGTGGATTGAATTCAGTTATTCACATCTTTCATTGCTTCTCTTTACTTTGTTTCTGCAAGATAAAATTAACTAAAAGCATTCATATATTTCACACTAAGGTGTATGCGACAATACACACACACAGATTACATTCATATTACTTTAATATATAGAGTTTCTCAGATCTAACTTATTCCTAAGTTAGAAGGAGAGGTTGAGAGAATTTCTCAACCATCACAAACTAGCATCTCAAATATAGGATGTAAGCATTAATTCCAACATCCCCTCTTAATACTTACATTACATAAATTTATTGAATGCACAATCATTCTTTAACTCGTTTACAGCTTATCAATATAGGCTCCATCAAGTTTCCTCATAACCCTCGTAAAAGTGTAGTCGGCAAGTTGGATTCCCAAGTTCGACTCCTGAACTCCCAAATCAAGGACCTCCTGAAGTCAATTACCGAACATCATCCAAATTGTCACATAACCTCATTAGAAAACCACTCCACGTCTTCAATGAATGAGGGATCCTTCCCTAGATCCGCAACTGCTATGCTATTTGGACAACCATCCATATTGAACCTAAAGTATAGTTGTTCTAAAAGAGCTTAAAAGGTTCAAATTCTTCATTGAATTCATCATCTTTTTTTACAAACAAATTTTAATAGTAATAGAAAATCTATTGTTAATTAATATGAAATAATATCGTCGTCTAAATCATATTATCCAGTGTGAAATGCATATTCATACTTACCGCTTCATCATGACAATACCACTCTCGAAGAGCCTTTCAGTAAGACGAAGAAGACAAAGCATTCACAGACTTATGTTGTAAACTCACCACCTCCAACTAATTAAAAGTCATGGAGGAAAAAAAATATGTATGTATGCAGCTTGTGGGTCCTTCATTCCTTAAAGTTCCATATCCATATCTTGATGTGTTCCCTCCTCCTTTAAGGTGGATCCTCGTCAATCAACAGATGAATCAAATTTGTGAAAGAGGGGACTGTTATGTTCACTCTTCAGTTGCGCTCTACAATCATCTATAGGCTCTCAGAATCCATAGGCAGCTTGAATATTGAGCGATGAGAAACTGACATGACAGGCACAAGCTTAAATCTCATCCAGGTTGTGACGAATCTCAATGCGGCAGTGGCATTTGTCGCACTTGTTTTTACATACTCTAATATGAGACAACCTTGACCCGAAGTAACCGACACAACGAGGAACCAATAATCGGAAGGCAACACGAGAGACGTGTCATCATTGTAGGCCACTATAAGACCAGAAACCCTGGATCGTTTGGATTCGGAAATTTGCAACTCGATAACAAAACCGTTAATCATGCACAACAAAAATTTTCCAAAAACCTCAAATAGTTCTTGCATCAATGACATCCCCCTGTTGAAAGTACGTTATTGGTAATATTCATATGCCTGCAATAAACCATCTTGTCTCTACAAGTTTGATTGACAAACAATTAATGCTTCCATATATAAACTAACACACTATTACGCAGCAACAAAATACATTCTCTCTCTGCCCCTTGGCCTTCCCATAAGGGGTTAGCCTAGATAGGATCCGATACCAAGATAAAACTAACTAAAAGAACTCATATATTTCACACTAAGGTGTATGCGACAATACACACACACACACAGATTACATTCATATTACTCTAATATATAGAGTTTCTCAGATCTAACTTATTCCTAAGTTAGAAGGAGAGGTTGAGATAATTTCTCAACCATCAAAAACTAACATCTCAAATATATGATGTAAGCATTAATTCCAAAACTTCAACCTCTAGTAATTGCATAATTTCCACTAACTGCATAATCACAGTGACATATCTTGATGAGAAATCAAGTTTTGGATTCGAATTAGATCCAAAACTTTAGTTCTTAAAGTCATAGATGGATTGTGATCCTCACACTTTCCATGCACAATTAACATGTATACATAGATTAACTCAAATAGAGAAATAAAACAGATGCACTATGGAGGTATTCACATAAATCGTTTACAAAATTGCCTAATTCACATTGTTTATGGGATTTTCTTTGCCTTGGCCACACCTCCTATGCCTATAGACTTTCACTACTTTTATACAAATAGGTCTCAACCATAATTTGTTTCAGATCCAAAACTATCTCATAAAATCTATTTAGATCCTAAAAATCCTCTATGGATCATCTTTCATATCTTTGAACCCGAATTCATTACATTCCAAATTATTGAAATTCATTGGAAATCATCTAACTCCTAAGTAACCTTCCTCAAATAATATATTACATGTCAATGAGGGAATATTTCCTCATTTACTAATTAAATCTCCATTTAAAATATAAAATCAAATTCCTATATTTAATTACATTGAATTTGAATTGAATTGAATTAAGGGAACCCACTCCCTTTAGTAAGGGAGACAAGACCTCCTAGGTATTGTTGAATTGAGAAATGCTCTTGCATCATACTCCCATGGTGAAAATAATTCACGAACTCCTGTTCATGAGTATTCCATTTTCTTTTCCTTTGTTCTATTACAATTTTCAATTGCAAGTGCATCTATTGTAATTTATTCTCCTCCTAAATCCTAAACAGTATTTAGTCATTGTTAATTTCTCTAATTGTCATGAACATCTTTAGAAAATTGTGTTTTGATGCTTAATTCCCTCATTAACTTGGTCCTCTTCATATCTTATAGCTGATGGCGTGATGTTGTTGTCCTCAACCTTCCAAGTTTCCATACTTTTCATTGCTCCACTTTCCCTGTAGATGTATTCTCTTGCGGTCAACTAGTCCCTTTTGTTGACTATCTTCTTCACCTCAATATGCCTCCTCTTCGGCAATATCTTCATCAGCATACATAAATTCTCAATCTCAATGTAATATCCCCATTTCCATAGCTTTGTAAATATTGATTAAGTGTTTCTTTCTAATGATGTAATTTAATGATAAGAATGACGATTGGAATAAGTGGGACATTGATTCAGAACTTACGAAGGTGAAGGGGGGAGACTTCTTGGTAAATTTGATCTCGCAATAAATTGGCTTGGGTAACTTTTTAAGTTAAAAACTCCATAAGGGAAGTGCAGTAAAGAATAAGAATTAAACCCTCTAAATATAAAAGAAAGGAAAAAAAAATCTATTTGGTTGGCTCAAGGGGAAGGTGTGGTGGGACTTTAGATGGCTAGATAGTTAGAAATGGAAATAATGGGGATATGAGGGTCAACATGCCAATTGGGGAATCTTGATCCCATGATGGGAAAAGGAAAAGGATCCAAAAAGGAGGGACGAGAAAGGAGAAAAATGGGGAGAGCTAGAGAATTCAGGAGAGAGCTCTCACAAGAAGACCTAGGCACTAGAAGAAGGGCGCAAAAAAAGTTCAATAAAGGAATTACTTGGAACGAAGGTGTTAACAAGCACAAGGAACAACACAATGCAAGGGCGGGATAATAATTACTAAGAAATGTGTGAATAAGATCATGAAGACAGATTTGCGCAAGGATGGAAAGAGGAGACAAAGGGGTCAGTTGTGAGAAAATCAAAAGTGGGGCTAACATCCTCGACTCCTACGGGCATCAAGTGGAGGATCTATGGACATAGAGTTTCGAAGTGGATGGGAATTTTACTAGTGAATATCTTTGAGAACTTCCCTTCATAACATTTGAATCAGGCTCAAGGGTGGTTGGTTGTAATAAAGACAACATTAATCCAACCTATGGTTGGGTGGAGAGACAAAGTTCCCAACTCAATTGCGTGACATCGCCTAATAAGATAAGTGTCTGCTTGTATTCCTATTATGAAAATGTAATATAAATTTTTACTTTTGTTATCAAATATATAAGTCCGTGATGGGGAATGGTTATTCCTGTATCTAAATTCAATCTAGTTGTTTATTTCTATGGTTGAAAAAAATTTGTAGTTAATAAGGAATGCATCTTTATTGTGCATGAATGGATGGGTTTATGACTGCCTTTGTATTTTGATTAATGAATGGCTTGTATTGAATATGACCCTAAATCATTGGTTGCATATGTGTGTGTGTGTGTGTGTTTCATAAGTAATGCTCAAGAGGAAAGTCCGCAAATTGACTAAGTATCAAAGGGAGGAAGGGGCCGAGATGGAGAAGTGTGTCCAACATTTGACATGTATAAATTCTTGTCTTGGGAACTCAGGGTACTTAGAAGTGTGCATATCATTGCATGATTAAGAGATGGATGCCAAGATTGATCCAAGATGATTAAAAAAGGCCAACATTTTGAAGTTCTGAAATCTCAGTGAAACCTAGCTCAAATCGAAGAGTGCGTCATTCTAAATACAACGACGTGAATGACACCTCACCGTAAGGGAAATTTATGGCCATTAGGTTTCCATGTGGCAACTCAGTCAACACCCTGGTAAAATTTCAACGATACACAATAATCAATTATTGCTACATGTCTTTCTCATATTGGCTATATGGTTGGAGTTGTTTCCTAATCCAAGGGAACCACGTGGCCCAATCAATGAGCACCGTGTGGCACCCTGTGATTGGTAAATCAAGTCCAGGCTAGATAAATTAGCAAAGCCCCTTCCAGTTTGGTGATATTCGGTTAGTTTTGGAGTTGGGATAAATTTGGTGGTAATAGGGTGGTGTGCCACCAACTTGGCGGGCCCGCCAACCCCAAGATATATATATATATATATATATATATAACAAAACATAACAGTGCAAGTGGGCGGTTGCAGGGTTGGAACCCCCAATTAACCCTAACCAAAATTTTATATACTAGTGCGTTAATGTTGGACCAACGACCCACCATTGGAATGAGCACCCCTTGATAATGATTTAAACCCAACCCTATTGTGCATATGGAGAGAGGGCCAATGGGCAAGCTAGGAGCTTGAAGTTTGGAACTACATTGATGGAAGAAACTCAAACGGTGGAACTGTGTGGCACACTTTTCGAGAAGGGAGTATACCAAGGAAATATTTCTTGGAATATTCTCCCACAAAGTCTGCATGGAATATTTTAGATTCTCTAAGGTGGAAGGGTTGTAGGTGACAAAATATAGTCAAGTTTATAGTCAAATTTCTTAGAATTTCGAGATATTTCACTAGTGCAGTCTGTTTTTTGATCTGAGCAACCCATTTTCAGGTCACCCCTTGGATTGGAGGTATAATGATGTATTTTTCCGTGTAATCCTTATTTTTTCTCAAATGAATGAAGAGACCTCCCCACTATTGAAGCAGGGGTCGAAGACATAGTCAAAATTAGACAAACTTCATTATCAAATTTTGTGTGTATTGTATTTATGGTATCCTTTACGTTTCCTCTTCTTTAAGAGCTTTCACATGTGTTTTTTCATGCTATTTTTCATGCATTTCTATAAACATCAATGAAGTAAAGATCCCAGATCATGTTTGGTATCAAATAAGTCTTCTTGCTGATGTGAATCATGAGTCTGAATGATAACTACGGCCAAGCTTAAAAAGGGTGAAGGTAAACTTAAATCCTTTGATCCATAGAATGGACGTCCAACATGTTGGACATTGGGTTCAACACTCCCTGTGTGTTTCATGACATGGACTAATCGCCTCTCGTGGATCCTAACTCTGATGATTGTAGCGGAGACTAATGCCTACGGGTTTTGGTTTAATGACAATCATGATTCAAAAAATTGGTATCAGAGTGACAGGTCTCGAGTTTGAAACTCACCCAGCTCGTGTTGGGGGGGATATTGTTGGACATTGGGTTCAACGCTCCGCGTGTGTTTCACGACATGGACTAACCGCCTCTCATGGATCCTAACTCTGACAATTGTAGTAGAGACTAATGCCCGGGGGTTTTGGTCTAACTACAATCATGATTCCAACACAACAAAAAGAAGGAAGATAGAATATTACGATGCCTGTACTAAGGAGGATCAAGCTTTCGAAAATCGTTTTACACCATGGAAAATAAGGTAGACAAATTGTTTGCAGATTATGAGAAGAAAATGGAAAAGAAGGAAGAGAAAGCAAACAATCGTGCTTCAGTGAATCAGGAATGTAGGAGAACCTCTTGAACCTCCATCTCCATCTTCCAATGAATGTTATTCTTCTTCATAATCCCATTCTCATCATTCTAATAGAAAACATGGAGAAAATTATAAAACTCCTTTTTTTTAATTTAGATGTAAAGTTTGATTTTCCCATGTTTAATGAAGAATGTAATGCAGAAAAGTTAAATAATTGGATCAAAAATATTGAAGTGTATTTCCTAATTCAAAATATCGAAGAAGATGAGGCCAAGATCCAGTAAGAATCTCTTTGACTGGGAGGCACTTCTCTCATATGGTGGGAGAGAAAACTTTAAAAAGGTAGTAAACATGTGGGTAAACTCCTTTCTTCTTGGTCTAAATATATTTCCACATTGAGATATCAATTATATCCTTTGGGATTTTGAAAAAAGGACATGATGGAATGGAAATATTTGAGGAAAGGCAAAGGTGAAAGTGTTCAAAGTTTCACAAATGAATTTAGGAAGAAAGCTTTAACATTGTGAATTCCATTAGATTCACCTAAGACTATGATTAAATATATTGGTTATTTACATAGTTATATACAACATTATTTATTGTTGTTTGAACCCACTACTATTGATGTGATTAGCCTGTGAATTCTATCCATCTTGGAAGCAGGGGTAAACATGACAAGGAAGATCATCCAAATAATTCATCATCCAAACCTCATAACAAAAAATTCTAAGGAAACTAAAAGGGAAAGGACTGGAAGACAACTACATCTAAGAAAGAAGAAGGAAATTCATCCTATACACATTAGAAGGACGTGATGAATATCATTATTGGAAGATGTATCCAGAATTGAAGCCAAAGAGAATTGATGGAAAGGGAAGTAGAAGACGGTGGAAACTGTGCAACAAGACCTTGGATCTGATTTCAATGATGAGATATAGATTAAAATTTTGATCATACAAGGCAACAACTCTCTTCATGCTAATTAAAGTTATGAAATTCATGCTAGTTCAATTTCTACAAATCTCATGTTGATGAATGGAAGAGGAGTGAATTGTTCGATATTAGTGTAGAAATTTGCTGAATAATGATTAATTATCCACCGAGACTATCCTGATCACATACAATTCGAATTTATATGCAACACATAATCTCTTCCACTCAGATCATCACACATGCGGAAATAAAACAAGCGATAGCACATCAAATCATCATACACATTAACACAGTATGTATGGGGAAAGCTTATAGCTGAAAACCCCACAGCTATTGTGTATATTATAATGGAGAAATCAAGTAACTAACTCAGTACAATACTCCTCACAATTACTCAGTACTTTCTCATACAGTTACCCACAATCTAGCTCAGTTTTGAACAGGTTACTGGTTCAAAACTCACCGCCAATTGCCTTGCCTCTATTGCGCAATCCAGGCCTGTCTATATAGAGATCCAAGGTTCGAATCTCCTTGGCTTGACTGCGCAATTGTCATGGACAAATCCTCCAAGTGTGGTGCAAATCTCATGCACAACCGATGTCGCCACTGATAGCTAACTCCACCCTTTCATCTACCTCTTTCACTGGTCTCCACTGAACTGATCATGCACTGTAGTGAACTGATGTATTCTTGAGTTGAATAATGAGTTACTAATTAATTAATTAAATAATATTTAATTCACTCCACTCATAACTAATTGATTAGCTAGTTAAACTAATCTCAACCAGCTCAACTAAAATAAACAGAACACAACTCCACTAGCTGTCTCATTAACTCCACCAAACTTCTGCCACTGAAGTCCTAACTGAAGTCAACCATGCATGATGCCATCAAACCCTTGGGAATAGCGTAATTCCTCTCTCAGATGCATGAGCCACTTCCAAGGCTCGAACTGAAGTGCTCCAAGAGAGTAAACTGAAGTTTATAGTCTAAATATTATTAAGGGTAAATAATATTTGACTTCCCTATTTTAAGGAGAGGCAGTCTAAAAATAGACTTCGACCTCTTCAACCTATAGGTCACAAAAATAGAGTCCCATATATTTTTACCAACATGACCAATGCTCCAAGAATCTCAAACTGGAATCCCCGAACCATGCTCCATATGTCTAAAAATAGACATAGTCTAAAAATAGATTTTGCGCCAGAATTTGCTTGCGGGCCCACTTAGTGAAGGCGACTTCATTTCACTAAGCTCCATCATCTTGCTGCATTTTCAACACTCCCTCTCAGCAAGATATGGATTATCTGCAACCCCTATCCTGCCTCTGTGGAATTTGAACTTGCTCCTGGTGAGCGCCTTCGTCAGGATGTCGGCATTCTGATCTTCCATGGGAACATATGAAAGCATCATGATTCTCAGCTGAACACAATCTCTGATATGATGGTACCTGATGTCGATGTGTTTGGACCTATCATGAAATACTAGATTAGCCGAGAGTTTAATGCAACTCTGGTTATCACAGTAGATCACTGTAGGCTCCAAATGCAACCTGAACAAACTTGCGAGGATCTTCCTCATCCAAATAGCCTCACATGCAGCCAAGCTAGCTGCCATGTACTCGGCCTCTGCTGAACTGAGTGCCACGGATCTCTGCTTCCTGCTGTACCAGGAAACTGCTGTCGACCCAATGCTGAAAACTCCTCCGGATGTGCTCTTCCGGTCCGTTGGGCTCCCTGCCAAATCTGCATCAGTGAAGCCAGAAAGCTTCGCTCCATCCTCCTGTCTGTACCATAGACCATATCCCGATGTGCCTCTAATATAGCGTAATACATGCTTGCCTACCTTCCAAAAGAGCTTGGTAGGCTTAACCATAGCTTGCGAAAGCTGGTTAACTGCATAGCATATATCGGGTCGTGTATTGACCAGATACATAAGCGACCCCACCAATTGTCGATAGACAGTGGCATCCACTACCTCCGCTGAAGTAGCATCCTCCTTCCTCCAACCACTAGGAAGAGGAGTGTCAACAGGCTTGCAGCCTTGCATGTTGAACCTCTCCAGAATCTCCCGGGCATACTTTCCCTAAGAAACAAACAGTCCTCCGCTGCGCTGCCAAATCTCCAATCCCCAGAAATAATGAAGGATGCCCAAGTCCTTCATCTCAAACTCTCGTGCAAGATCCTCCTTGCATGAAAGTATCAACTGCTCATCGCCAGTCAAAATCAGATCATCTACATACAGTACGATGATCAACAGCTTCCCCTCCACCACAATCTGGTACAGGTTTGGATCCGCCTCACTCTTGGAGAATCCAAGCCCGGTGAAGTAGCTATCTATCCGAGTGTACCAAGAACGAGGTGCTTGCTTCAGCCCGTACAGTGCTCTCTTGAGTCGGCACACATGCGACTCACTGCTGAAGATCTCAAAACCTTCAGGCTGCTCTATGTACACCTCTTCCTCAATAACTCCATTGAGGAACGCAGTCTTCACATCCATCTGATGAATGTGCCACCCCATCTGCGCTGAGAGAGAAAGGATCATCCGTATGGAAGAGTACCTTGCGACAGGTGCAAAATTCTCCTCATAATCGATCCCCTCGATCTGTGAAAAGCCACGGGCGACAAATCTCGCCTTGTACTTCTCCACACTCCCGTCAGCCGCCTGCTTCACTTTGTAGATCCATCGCGAACCCACCACTGATTTCCCCACCGGTCTTGGGACAATCTCCCATGATCGAATCATATTCTTTGATCATGGCATCAACCCATGCGGGTTCCTCCACAGCTTCCTCAAAAGAGGATGGCTCCGTCACAACACATTGACTCACAAGAGCCATGTATCCAGTGTACCGATCCGGTGATTGTCTCTGTCTGCGCTGTGTTGTAGGTGGTCCTACAACCTTCTCTGCATCCCGAGCCAGTCGCTCAGCTTCTGTAGTGCGCATGCGCCCTCTGATGGTTGGCGCTGCCTGGGTGGTTTCTTCCACCTCCTGAACCTCCTCTTGTGGCTGATCCACATCCGGAAGCTCCTCCTTAGGAACTAACAGCTCCTCATCTGCATGCAAGTGTAGCTCCCTCTCAAGCGAACACCGCATGGCTTTCTCCTCCTGAAATTTTATATCCCGTCGCACAACAGTCTTGCGACTGTCTGGCACATACACCCGATAGTTGTGAGGTGTATCAGTGTACCCCACAAATATTCCAACTTCAGCAGTTGGATCCAGCTTCCTTCTCGCATCCTTCGTCACATGCATGTAGACAAGAGATCCGAAAATCCGCAAATGGGAAATATCAGGCCTCTTGCCAGAATAAGCCTCCTCTGGTGCACTCATGCCAAGAACCTTGTGAGGACAACGGTTCTGCACATACACTGCTGTATTGCATGCCTCAGCCCACAAGTGAAGGGGTAGGCCTTGATCATGCAACATCGCCCATGCAGCACCCACGATCGTTCTGTTCTTCCGCTCAGCCACCCCGTTCTGCTGTGGGTTATGGGGTGCGATGAGCTCTCTCCGAATCCCTTCTGCGCCGCAGAACTCCTTGAATTCAGCCGAGATGAATTCACCACCGTTATCACTCTTTAGAGCAATCACCTTCTTCCCCGACTCCTTCTCGACCAGTGCTTTAAACTCACAGAACTTCGCGAATGTATCTCTCTTCTTCTGCATGAAGAAGATCCAGCACTTTCGAGAGAAATCATCAACAAAGATCACATAATACTTGTGCTTTGCTGTCGAAGCAACTGAGAAAGGACCACACCCGTCTGTGTGAAATCTCTCAAGGATCGTCGTGGCGCGACTATCCTTCTCGTGAAAGGTGGCTTTCACATACTTCCCTAAAGTACACCCCTTGCACTGATCTGACTGCGCAAGAGTGCCCTTAGGAAGCCCAATAGAAATCTGCTGCAGAATCTTCAAAGCTCCATGGTGAAGGTGGCCCAATCTCCTGTGCCACAGTTCACCCTCATCATCCCGGCTCACCACTTCTCCCGCCTTGCATGCCATAGCTGCGCAGCCATCTACCTGCAACTGATAAAGGTTCTTGGTCCGAACCCCTATCTTCTAGGTCTCTCCAGTAGTCTTACTGCGCAGGAAGGCTTTTCCTTCGCTGAAGACCACATCATACCCCTTATCCTCCAACATCGCCACAGAGATCAAGTTCTCCTTCAATCTAGGTACATGCATGATATCCTTCAATACAAAGGGTTTACCAGACTCCCTCTGAAAGGATATGGTACCGATACCAGTTGCACTGTATCTACCATCATCGCCCATCTTGATGTGCACACTCAAATCTTTGTCCTCCAGATCTGAGAACAAATCCCGATCTCCCGTCATATGAAATGATGCACCACTGTCCAAGAACCACACCGATCCCAACACACTTGAAACCAAGCATGCGATCAGTGAAAAGTCAATCTTGAACTGTGAAGCCAAAGCTTCTCCATCTGCAGATCTTCCCGCTTGCTTGTTATTCTTCTTCTTTAGACAATTGGTAGCATAATGTCCGTGATCATGGCAGTGAAAACACTTCACTTTCGCCATATCCTGCTTCTTGCCCTTTGCAGCAAAATGAGAGGTTTTCTTACCCTTCCCCTTCTTTGCTTTGGCTACCAAAGCGCAGTTTTCTTCATCAGCTCCCTTTGATGAAGATCCATCTCGAGTAGTCCTCCTTATCTCCTCCTGCATGAGATCCGCCCAAAGGCGCTCCCATCCCGGCAGCTTCTCCCGACCATTGGCACTATCTTGATATGAGTGCCAAGCCTTCGGAAGACCAAGGAGAGCCAGGTCGACCATATCCTCTTCATCGACAGTAACTCCCACACTTCCCAGTTCATCTCTGCATTGAGTGAACTTCGTGAGGTATTTGGCAATACTGTCGCCCTTCTCCATCTTGATGTTCCTGAGCTTATCTTTGAGCGCCAGCTTCCTTTGGTCACTCTTACTCTGGAATAGATCCGTCAAAGCTTTCCAAATTAAATATGGAGTAGCCTTTCCATGCAGGCTGGATACAATATGATCCTTGACGCCCTCCAACAGGATCCTTCGACACTTCGCCATCTTCTTTTGCCATGCTTCGACTTCAGCAGGATCAGTGGGCTTTTGGACATCCGTATCTACAAACTCCTTCAGACCATTATCTTCTAATACTGCTTCCATGCGATCTTTCCATGCAACATAATTCGAACTGCCTTCAAGAGCATATTCGAGTCGCAAACCGTTGAAAGACATATTCAACACTGGCACCAAGAAAACAAAACTGCTGCAAAATTTCGAATTCCACCTCAAAGCTCAACCGCTCTAGATCTGTGAGAACAAATTATTTCTAGCACAGAGATTGACTGCAAGGGGCATTTACCAGACCTTTCACTTTCCTAAGAAAGATGAATCCGGAGGCTACCTGGCCCGCATGCAGACTCTGTCTACCGAAATAAGTTTGTAATCACTGTGATGATCAATATCTGCTTCAATAGCTCTGATACCATGTAGAAATTTGCTGAATAATGATTAATTATCCACCGAGACTATCCTGATCACATACAGTTCGAATTTATATGCAACACATAATCTCTTCCACTCAGATCATCAAACATGCGGAAATAAAATCAAGCGATAACACATCAAATCATCATACACATTAACACAGTATGTATGGGGAAAGCTTATAGCTGAAAACCCCGCAGCTATCGTGTATATTATAATGGAGAAATCATGTAACAAACTCAGTACAATACTCCTCACAAGTACTCAGTACTTTCTCATAAAGTTACACACAAACTAGCTTGGTTTTGAACAGGTTACTGGTTCAAAACTCACCGCCAATTGCCTTGCCTCTATTGCGCAATCCAGGCCTATCTATATAGAGATCCAAGGTTCGAATCTCCTTGGCTTGACAGCGCAATCATCATGGGAAATTCCTCCAAGTGTGGTGCAAATCTCATGCACAATTGATGTCGCCACTGATAGCTAACTCCACCCTTTCATCTACCTCTTTCATTGGTCTCCACTGAACTGATCATGCACTATAGTGAACTGATGTGTTTTTGAGTTGAATAATGAGTTACTAATTAATGAATTAAATAATATTTAATTCACTCCACTCATAACTAATTGATTAGCTAGTTAAACTAATCTCAACTAGTTCAACTAAAATAAACAGAACACAACTCCACTAGCCGTCTCATTAACTCCACCAAACTTCTGCCACTGAAGTCCTAACTGAAGTCAACCATGCATGATGCCATCAAACCCTTGGGAATAGCGTAATTCCTCTGTCAGATGCATGAGCCACTTCTGTAGCTCGAATTGAAGTGCTCCAAGAGAGTAAACTGCTGTTTAGAGTCCAAATATTATTAAGGGTAAATAATATTTGACTTCCCTATTTTTAGGATAGGCAGTCTAAAAATAGACTTCGACCTCTTCGACCTATAGGTCACAAAAATAGAGTCCCTTCTATTTTTACCAACATGACCAATGCTCCAAGAATCTCAAACTGGATTCCCCGAACCATGCTCCATATGTCTAAAAATAGACATAGTCTAAAAATAGACTTTGCGCCAGAATTTGCCTGCGGGCCCACTTAGTGAAGGTGACTTAATTTCACTAAGCTCCATCATCTTGCTGCATTTTCAACAATTAGGGTTGTGGAAAAACATACCAAAATAGAAGCATTGTTTGAACCAGGCTCTCAAGTCAATATAATTTCAGAATCAATTGTTAAGAAGTTACGAATTGAAACTAATCGTCATCTAAAACCCTACCCTCTTGATTAGGTAGTGACAATGCAAAAATTCATGTAACCATGCAATGTAGGGTTAGGTTTGTCATTGCATTAAAAATAGTAGATGAGGTTGATTTGGATGTTGTCCCATTAGATATATGTGGCATAGTTTTGGGAAGTCTGTATTTTTTTGACAGGAAATATTTATTCTTTCGCAATGATACCACCTCACCAAGAATGGGGTGGAGTATATTATTAGAGCCCATCGTGTGAATATCAATGAAAACCCTGTTAGTGCAGGTCAAATGAAAAGGCTTATTAACTACAGACAAAGTTGCATGCTCATGGTTGTAAGGGTAAAATATTTGGAAGCATTTGATGCTTTCCATGGATGTGATCCCTCTCACATGAAATAATTGTATGATTTTGTTTCTAACTATGGTGGGGTTTTTCAGGAACCAAGTGGGTTTCATCCTAAAAAGGAGATCCAACATGAAATTCATCTCCAAAAAGATGTTCCTTTTCCTAATGTGGGAATGTATAGGTTGTCAATTGTTGAAATGGAGGAGCTAAAGAAGTAGGTGCAGGAATTGTTGAACCATGGGGTCATCTGACCTAGCTCTTCTCCTTGCAGTTCACCCATAGCGTTGGTTCCAATGAAGGATGGCACATGGAGGATGTGCATGGATTATTAGGCACTAAAAAAGATCATAGTGAAAACTTCTACCCTATCCCTCACATTGATGATTTACTTGATTAGTTGAAAATTATTGTTTATTTCACTAATTTAAATTTTTGTAGTGTTTATAACCAAATCATAATTGTAGAGCATGATGTGTGGAATACAACATTTAAGACCAAGCAGGGGTTGTTTGAGTGGTTGGTGATGCCATTTGGGCTGTGAAATTCCCCAACCACATTTATGAGGGTGATGAATGCTATATATAGACCTTTTCTAGATGAATCTGTGCTTATGTATCTTGATGATATACTTCTTTTCAGTAGAAATTTGGATGATCATGCAAAACATGTTAAAAAAGTGCTTGATATTTTTCAAAAGGAGAAACTATATGTAAAAATTTTCAAATTTGAATTTGGAAGTGTTAGGGTGCTATAAGTATAGGATTCATAAGTTGGAATTGACTTATGATAGTCTTGTAGAATATGTACATACCTTGCTTTCTGCAAGTTGTTTTCCCATATTTTGTAAAAAAATAAAAAAATAGAAAATAAAAAAAGAGGGTAAAAGTCCTAAAAGAAAGATCAAAGGACTTAAAAAAAATATATACCCCAAAAGAAAAAGAAATAAAACATGAAAGTGTGCAAATTCAAATGCCACTACTTTTTAATTTGTTACTGATGATTATGGCAGAGTGTCAATAAATGCCATAATCCATGATGAGTTAAACTGTGTAAACTTGACTTGTCATGATTTCAATTTTATTGTTATAGAATAGTGAATAAATATTATTCAGACAGTTTAATCCTGAATAATCAGTAGATAGGTAGAGAATAAAGAGGATCTCATCGGTTTAATCTGAGCCCTAGGATGATATAAGGTAGATTTAGATAGTTTTTATGCTTTCAAAAGAATAAAATGTTCAAGGTTGCTAGCTCAAATGCACTCGCAAAATGGAAGAAAAAATGTTAGATTAAATTTGGGTAGGTATAAAGAAGTGGGAAAAGCATGTAAATATTCATCACTGAGCATATAATCACTAATTTCCCCTCCCCTATAGTTATTCTACATTCTAAAATTATAGTCAAAGAGGCTCAGAGCATTTCTCTGACTTCTGTTGGGACCGGACCTAAGGCTTGATGACTGATAAGTTAAAAGTGTTGAATTCCTATATTAAATCCCTAATTATCATCATTTACCCTTGATACACTCATTACTATTCAATTTCATAAGTAAGCACCTTTTCTACTTAATGAAATATGAAATTCCCCATTTGACTAACTCCCTTCAATTATACATAGCATAAAAACCCTCAAAAAAACATTATATTCTAAGTTAAAAGTGGTGAAAAAAATAAATGATAAAAGCTTTGCTTTAATATTTTCACTTTACTTAGTCATATAATTGTATTTTTGATGTATTACATTGTCCCTTGTCATATTAACTTCTAATTTATATATTAAATCCCTAAAATGACCTTTTCCTATTAATATAATTCCCTTTTATATTAATACCCTTTTAAACCCACTATTATAAGATTTTAGGCCGAAATTATTATCCACGTGCTGAAAAAAAATCCCAAATTATACCCCTTTGGTCTAAAACTACCTTTAACTAAATATTCCACCTCCCTATGGTTATAGACCTTTCAAAAAGTCTAAAACTATATAATAAAATAAAAAATGAGAATATCGCTTTCATACATATCCTATGTGTTGAACACCCAAAAATATTGCCCATTCCATGTTTATCCTAAGTGTTAAGACAAAATAAAGTTTGTTACAAAAAGCAACCCCCTCGCCTTTGTAATATACTCATTAAATATTTCCCCGCATCACCTTTTAACCTAAGGTTTTACCAATATGCAACTAAGATTTTAATCCATTAAACGGTTAAACCTTTCCTGTGTTTTCTCCCCGATATGTAATAGCCTTATGCTATACATATAGTTGACCTAGGTTAAACCATATATTAATCCCGCTCACATAATTTTCAATATATATATATTATAAATAGCCCAGCGCATAGGTTACCCTGGTCCCACATGCCTATTCGACTGCACCTTCCCATCAAATCTCAACCGTTCGCTCCCTTCCCGATGATCCGATGGTGCAAAATTCATATCGCACTCGTAAACCAAACGTCTGCCCAAAGCCAAAATGGAGGCAAAATGGAGGGTTTTCCCATTTCCACCTTCGGTGACATGACACGTTCTTATTGCGTCGCGTTCGATTTGGTTAAAACCACTTACTACCCATTATTAATGCGAAAACCATTTCCTGTTTTCGCATTCGAAGAAAAAAACCACCCCACCTTTGATATGGCTGGCATTTATTACATTGAAGATTCATAGATAAGGTTTAAAACCCTTTATAAACCATTTTTCAATGCCATTCCCGCATTTCGAACTGTGAAAAAAAAGCGTCGCCTGACTGCAATTAGCCCTTTTCAAGACCCTGTTTACCAATTTTTCATTAGAAACTTGGATTTAACCACCGATTTTTCATTTGAAGACCTGGTAAGCTAGTTGATGCACTAGTAAGCCGAACCAGAGCTCGAATTCAACTATAATGAGTTGCAGAAACCCTTCCGTCTATCAAAATACTTGCAAAAAGGTATTTTCCAAAATCTAGCCTGCAAATTTCACAATTTAAACCTCCAACTAAACCAATTGAGTTAAAATTAGTGAATTTTTCCATCCAAGTGTATCCAAAACATTTAAAAAAAAATAGGGCAAACCCTTGCAAAATTTCTCTATAATTCTCTAATTCATAAAAGCCTCTTTTAAAACCCAATTCCTCAGCTAAAGATCCTTGAAAGATCAATTCCACGGCTCGAAAAAGTTTTAAAACCCACAGAATACCTAAAAATCCTCTTTTGCAGTCCTATTCATTCAGAAAGCTTGTGTTTTCTGTCTTAAACCTGTTGCATATTTCCCATATTCCTAATTGAGCACTGAAAGCACCCACTATCATCATCTTTGCCTATAAGATTGCTCAATTACCCTCTGTTTCAACAAATCCAACTACTGCAAACTGTTTAATCTTGTTTTAGTTATTTAAAAAATGACCAAGAAACAAATGACACCTAAAGCTAGAGGCTCTAGGCCTGTTAAACCTGGAGGATCCAAACCTCCTAAGTATAAAGCAGCAAAAGCCCCAAAATCCACCCTTGCATTCACTGCAAAAACTACTAAGTTTGTCAATCCCCTTCAGCCACCACTACCTACTAAAGAAATCATCCCCTTGACTGATGTGGATTATAAAATTGTAGACCCTGTGATAGAATTCAACCTATTAGAAGTTCACAATTGGTGTTATGAAAAATTCATAGTTAAAGATGACATGCCTATTTGGGAAACAAATTTACCCAAATATGTAGTCCCATTAACACACCCTCGTCAAGAACTGATAAGATTGTGCCAAAAGTACTATGTACCAGACCAAAGAGAAATTGTAAATGCTAATAGGGAGATTCTATTTTCCATCACTGCAAAGTCTATAAATGAAATGTTGTAACTACAGTTTGACCCTAGGGCAGTACCCCTATCCATTGAAGCATTAACTCAGTTATATTTGGGACTGGATTTCCCTAAGAGATTTATGATTTTCTAGAATTTTATGCCTAGTAATGTGGACATTCCAAAGCTAAATCCTCCTTACTCCACTTCCAAGTTTCCTGAGGGTTGTAGGCATGTTATTTCAATTTTATATTTCATACTAGGTTACTTCACTGATGAATTCACTGATGAATCCATCCTTGGTTTTCTATCTACTCTATCTCTGGGTCAGCCTCCTGCCATGAGTTTTGACTATGCCAAATTTATAGATGATTCTATCCATCATCAGTTGACCAAGTTGCCCACTGAAGGGGTATTCAGATACTCTTCCTACTTATTTCATTTTTTTTTATTTTCACAAGATGATCATTTTCAATAACATTGCAAAAAATGGATGTAGAGGGTAAACCTCTATCCATTATCTTTTGGACATCTTTGTTGAGAAAAGAAGAAAATGAGTTCAGTTATTCATACTTTTCATATTTGTTCATCCAGCTAGCTATGAGTTTATTAAACAAATCAGATCATCCTAGGATAAGTGAGGACATCAAGAGAATCTTGCAGTTATCAGAATAGTGCAATATGGGAGATTGGTATTTGTATAAACATCATACAGAATTGAAAATTTTTGGGTCCAATTTACTGCCTTACAAATTTCCCAAGTATTTGACTATCAGAGTCTTTGCATTATAATATTTAAGGAAAGCTTTGAATTCTGATGCCATTGATTTCATGGCTTCCAAAAAGAAGACCCAGTTCAAGTTGAAAAATCAGATTGGTCCTTTCATTGTAAATAACAGAGATGCTAATAAGGAGATATAAAAAATATTTTCAGAGCTAAAATTTCAGAAAAGTTTCCCTTGGAATTATGACCCTCAAGGTCTTCTAAGCAATATAAGGGTTAAAAATAAACTACCTCCTTTCATACATGAACCCAAGCCTGATATTGATAAATTTGCAAATCAGACAAAATGGGTAGAAAACACATTGATAGATACATTCATCAATGCAGAGCCAAGACAAAAGATGGATACCACACTTGCCATGATAGCTTCAAAACAGACTGAAACCTCTACAAAAAGAGGTAGAGATGAGGTAGCCTACACAAAAGAGACCACCATAGATACTAAATTCAAGTTGATTTACAACAAAAGGGTTAAATTCAGTTCCATAGTGAAAGAAAAATTTATTGATGTTGAAGATACCAATGAGCCTGAGGTAAATAATGATGAGGCTACATAAATAATAAATAAAACTCTTGTAGACATACAAAAAAATCAGAAAACAGGTGAACAGGATACTCAAATAATTGAAAGGTAGAAAAACATGGAGGCTTCTTCCTCACAGACAGTGGAGGAAAAAGACCTAGACATCAAAGAAAAAGATAAACAGATCAAACAAAAGAATGAAGAAATCAAAAGTGAGATTTATTCTCAATTTCTCAAACAGAAGCCAAGGAATCAAAACAGGTTACTTACAATATTTGATTACTCCACAAATAAAATTATAATGGCATATCTACAACCAACTACTTCAACACCTAAGACAGTGGAAGACTATAAAAAGGTTGAATTTGAAGTAGATACTGAAAATGTGCATGAATTGGATTAAATAGAATTCCACAGACATAGTTCTGAGATGTTATATTCTACTGTGGTAACAAAGGCTATGAGTGCCACTAAGTTGCATAATACCATTATCAACATGCAGGACCAAATGAAACTTGACAAAGGTTCTTTGTATGCCAAATATTTAAGGATAAAAGCCTTAGAAGACTTAGTTTGGCAGGTTGGAGTTGACCCTTCAGATGTTCTAGTAGCAGAAATATTGATTAAAAAGAAAAATGAGGACATTGCAGGCTTGAGGAAACAACTGAAGCTTCCTCAAAGTGATCACCCTTAAACTAAATAAATTCTTCAAGAACAGGCTGAGAAAGAAGACATGATGCAGTTGATTATCAAACTGACTGCCAAAATTAAAGAAATGGAAACACAATTGGATCAACTTATGAAAGAGAAAGAAATTGTCAAATAAACTGAAGCCCAAATTATCCCTACAGTTATACCTATAATCACTACAGTTGTGGCCTCCACTTTGGGAGAAAAATTGGCACCAAAAGAGTTATTGGAAACTGCAGTGCCAGTACAATTAGCCACAACATCAGCAACAGATTCTTCAACCACACAGGTACAACACATAGATGATGCAGGGCAGATAGTAAAAGCTATGGAGGAATTGTCATTGAAAAACAATGAAATTAATAGTTTGAAGAAAATGATTCAAAATATGGAAGTTTCCAACAAAGCAGCTTTAATCAATGATAACAGTTATGAGCAAAGGGCCAAAAGACTTGAAGAGAAAATCAAAAGCCTTAAAAAAGACTTGAGTTTTATTAAACAAATTTCTTACATAAGAAATTATCTATGGACCAATATAATTGAGGCTATACATCTTCAGTGGCCATCAGTCCAGATCATATATGAACAGAGAGACCTAATTCTAGCAACTCAACGTCAAATCCAAAAAACAAAAGAAGAATTGGCAAACAAACCAGCACAAGCTTTGAAGCTTATCACTTTCTTGAATGGTAAAAATAGAACAGAGTTAGAAGAATTGCAGATACAGGATCAGACAGAGACCATTCTACAAATCAAGAAAGTTCTGACAAAAATAAATTTGATGAATAGTTTGGAGGAGAAGTGTGATGCAATGAATATTTCAATCACTAAGTTTTTAACAAAATACACCATTCTAAGACAAGCTGGTATTCCAGATATTCATGTCTTCAATGAGAAGTTGATGAACCAAAAATAATATGACAAGAATATAAGGGATCATGCTAAAGAACAGGTCAACAAGCCATTGCCACAGGGCTCTCCCACAGGAAAGATCATTCTCCAATATATTGAAGACTTGTTTTTTCTTCAAAATGAAATCAAGCATTTGTTTGTCTTCAAACCAAATTTTGCTAAGTATACAGATGTTGATGAAAACTTCAGAAAGCTCAAGACTGTAAAAATACCAAGTGAAAAACAATGGTAGGCTTTTACAGACTTAATATAGCAGTGAAAAAAGGAAAACAGTGAGGAAAATATAGGTAAAACAGTCAACATAAAAATAAAAGTCACTTGATTTTTACTACTAGAAATGTTCTTTTTATAGCAGCAAAAGAGTAAATAAATAGAGTCAAAGTGTATTAGGATGAAATTACAGCGTGAAAGAGTATCACAAGGAAGAGTTTCAAACAAAACAACTCCAATAAAGATATTTTCCAATTTTCCAGCAAGAAAGACAGCTAGCCATTAAAATCTCCTTGATTAGTTTAATTTATTCTATATTTTCTGGATAAGAGGATAGCTTGCAAAATTGTTAAGCAATTGTCCCTCTTTATATGTAAAGATATTTTATTTCTCCTAGAGTTATTCCTAGATCTCTCTAGGATATTTTGTAACAATATTTTGTATAAATATTTCAGTCTTTGAAGTGTTTAGTGTGGAATAAAATTGCTAAGATTACTATAGATTTTTGCTGATACATTGGAGGCCTACATGAGCTGATTTAGAAAGTAGAAGACTGGACAAATCTAATATGACATCATAATTCAGGATTCTCATGATAAGTGAAGAGTAAAGTGCATCTATCTTGTCATTGTTTATTTTATGAAGTTCCATTCATTTGATTATGTGTTTGTTCTTTCTTAATGAGTAACTAGGAATATTACTTCAGGACTAGCTTATGGCTCCCTGTTTTAACTAAGTTACCATTTAAATGTTTTCAATTGATTTCCGGTGTTAGGAATTCTTAACTACTCCTACTCCCGTTTGACTTCTGCCTCCTTCCTCTATTGTCCGGATCAAAGGATCCTTCATTTCCCTTTGTCCCGACTTCACCATTTCATCAAAAACATTTTATCCAAAGCTCTGAGGGTTATCTATCTTTCCCTAAATACATTTGCATCCTTTTGGCCTTGTCTTATAGTACTACTATCTAGAGTTAGACTCCATTAGCCCAATGGTTAAGTAGATTTCTCCCTAGTTTACCTTTAAGTGATTTTTTCCCACCAAACCAATTTAAAACCAAAACCAATTATTCTATTATAACTAGCCTAAAACACTAAACAAAAACAAAGTTAAATCATAAAGAGAGATTCCTCTCTGAAATTTAGGAAGGCTAGATCCTAAATTTCCAAAGTAGGTTTGTGGTTACCCCTAGTTTTCTTAAACTAAAAACCAAAAGCCCACAATCTTGAGAAATTACTAGGGTGTTAACATACTGGCGACCATACTGGGGAACTAACCAAGCTCCAGTTTTAAATTTAGTCTTAAAGGAAGATCTTTCATTTATCTTTTTACTTCAAGATTATTTTTAAGGGTTGTGGCTATTCATAAACATTCATTCTGGCTTCTAGGAAAACCTACTATACTAGGTCTAATCCGGATCCTAAGCCCGCAGTTATAGTAGATAACCCAGAACAGATTGGAAAAAAGAAAAAACAAATTGTCAATTTAGAAACTGAAGTACCATTAAGAAAAGCTAATTCTTTACCCAAAGAATTAGTGAGCTTATCTGATATTGATTTTGATTTCAAGTTTGAACAATCATTGTTTAAAAATGAATCTGAAACTGATTTAAAAGATAGTGTAATAGATCATATTTTTACTTCTTTCTTGAATGAAAAACAAAATATTATTTTAGTAAAAATAAAATCAGATAGATCCGAATCTCAAAGTCAAGTAGAATGGATTAATGTTACACTGATTAAAGACATTGATGAAGCTATTAAATTAGCCCATTTATTATCTCACACTAAGCCTCCAGTTTCTCAATTGCACACAACAATAATTCCAACAACAGATTCAACTCCGTATGCTGTCACCTCATTTTTAGATTCCACTGCAAGTTCATCCACAGAAAAATTTAGTCCTAAGTTGCCTTTGTAGCCTAAGATATTTTTTCCCTCATCCACTCAATCCACTACATCCACTAGTTTTATAAGCACTACATCCTTATTTCCAAATAGTTCCATATATATACCATCCTCTTTTCCAAGCTCTTCAGGTACAACTTTCAACACATCAACTACTATATCCAGCACTGCTCCTATAACTACTGTTATACCTCCCAATTCAGAAAAACTTCAAGCCATGGCTGCTAGGTATGCTCCCCTTGTCTTACCCCAAAACCTCCATGATATGCCCCAAGATTACTAGAAACATATACCACTATTTGATGGCCTGTCACAATATACTGCTCAACAACATGTCACAAAAATGACATACTACTATGACATCTATGAATTGATGAGTCAGATGTTCAAATGAGGTTATTTGCTCAAATTTTAATGTTGGTCAGTTTAATTGTTTTAACAATTCAAGTGCTACATAAATTGTCAACCCAGGAAGGTCTGTTTATTCCAAAGGCAATCACACACAATATATGCTCAATTTCAAAAGCAAAGAAATGTTGTAGTATTAATCACACTAATTATATTAACCACACTGTCTACACCTTACTTTAGCAAAGCTGAAGCATATTCGTGTTATAGCAAAGACAATCCTTCTATTGCAGACTTTCCTAGAAAAGATAATGAAAGGGAATCATTCTGCAGAAAGGAAGATCAATCAACTATAACGGAGAACATGACCCTATTCCTCCAAGTAGGAATCTTCAGCACCTGTTTCCTGATATCAAACTGTCACACATTCATTCCATAAACAGATTGCTGAAATAAAGTAACTCACAGCTTCTCAAGAATGAATTGTATAAAACCAATGCAGTAAATAACGAAAACAAAGCTCTAACAATAAACACGAGGTTTCGGAACTGCATAAATAACTTCAGAAAACAGGGTTTAATCAAGGTGCGAATAACATAAATAGTTAACAGACTACAGGAGAAAATGGGTGAATCTTGTGATGAAGGCGAGCCTTTTCCTTCTCACAAGATTCCCCAGAGAAAGGAATTAAATTGAAGTGCTCAAAACAAACTTTTATTCATCTGTCAAAAAGCAACACATTACAATAGAGTCTCGCTCCTTATCTATTCAGGAAAATGTACCTCCCGCAGTCTCTAACTATCCTTCTAATGCTGATGTCTCCTCTTTTTAAAGAGGAGACATCTATTACAGTTACATCATAGAAATCCTATTTTTATCCAAATATGATCTTCTGTTCTAAAGCAGGGTCTTTCTATTCTTCTATAGCAGAATGTTGTTACGATGGATACAAGAATACTAGCTTCATAATGGTCCATGTAATAGCTTCCCTTGCTTATCTTTGTCTTGTTGCCGTCATACTTGAAATACACCTTCAAAATCGCAAATCACGGGCTGTTTCAGCAACGTGATTTGCATGCCTGTTGACTGTTTCAGCAACGCGATCTTCAAAATAGATTATCTGTGGTCTTTAAACTATCTCAGCAACTATATACCTTCGATTAATGATTAAATATAAAAGTAATGTAGAATTACATGCAAAACAAATTAAACATATAGTAAAGAGAAGAACATTATATACCTTTGGGAAAAATGGATGGAAGTGATAATGTAAGCTTTAAATATGGACTAGAAAGAGTAAAGTGGTAACAAAATATGTAGTCAAAATGGTACATTATGAGGTCTTAACATCCCCCCCAATTGAAAGGGTTGCATGTCCTCAGGAAACTTTTAGTCTGAGTCAGAGTCTGGATACTGACTTTTTGCATGCAAGTTACTTAAGCAATAACTATGGAAGATAGTATCTGTCAAAGGTCTAAATCCCTAGTTACTTTGCAAATTCTGCCATGCTGCTACTTCATCCCTGTTAGCCAATCTGTAATGAGCCTGATATTGTTCTGCTGGCATCCATAAAATAGGAAAGTGAAAATGATAGCCTATCCAATTCTCAGCACATTGCTGAACACATCTAATGTAGTTTGGTACTCTAGATAGTGCAGTTTCAAGGTTAATAGGGCTAAAGGGATTATACTCTTGTCTCTCCTTAGAGGATTGTTGCCACAACATGTTGTTTGCCCTCAGAGCAGCAGTCTCTTTGGCCCTGATTAACTGGTGACACTCTTGGAGTACTGAGGCTTGCAATCGCTGTATATGTCTAATCATTCCCGGCTTCTGCAAAAACTGATGATATTCTGATACAAAAATGGCCGGGTTTCAAGGTTTTGGCCTTATCCAGAGAAGGCGATTATCCTCATTGTGCCTAGTTGCAAGAAAAGCGGTTTGCCATGTGATTTGATTGGCAATAAAGGAAACAAATTCCCTAATCTGTACTTCACCAAAAATAGGATTAAGATTGACCTCTCTATTTTCAGGCATAGCCTCATTATGAAGATACAAATCACATAATAGATGTTGATCACTAGTGGAAGCCTCAACAAATGTTTTGACAAACTGCTCAGCTGTGAGCAGCTCATGAGGTCTTCCATCCTTAACTGCTTTCAACTGGAAATAAACAAGGAGTTCTGAAAGAAACAAAGAATATTTCAAAGATGGTTTCCTGGTGGCTAATAGTTTTTGTACTAGTTGAAACATCAGGATCAATTTATCTTTTAATTCCTTATTCTCTTTCTTGGAATCTCTAAGTTGCTGAAGTGTCTGCTCCCAGTTATCCCAATTGGAATACATATGATTTTTCCAGGCCAATTTATGCTGTTGTAAAATTTTGTCTTGATCAATAGCATATTGTTTCTTCCACTTATTCATTATTTCCAACTCTTTCCATGGTGGAGTTTGTGTTCCGGCATTATAAGTAATGGGCCGAGGCATAGTTTGAGTAGCAGAATCAGTTAATGTAGGGCAGGATACCTGTAACTTGGTTTCTTTCTCCAGAGTTTTTGAAGGCCCTACTGGTTCTTGTGTAACAGTAGGGAATTCTTCCTTAACTGCAGATGATGTGGATGCACCAGGCATTGGAACTTTAACTATCTTGTATCCTGCCTATTGATAGATGTTTCCACACTGATGACACATCTATTCTTTATAGGGATCATTCTCTGTATGTTTTTCTTACATGGATGCTGTATGAGCCAAGGTATAAAGATTTAGTTCCTTGTCAAAGGCTTCCCTTACCATTACCAATTCTTTCTTGCAGGCTTCTAATTCTGACTTTAAAAATTCATTTTCCTCTAAAAGAGAGGCCATGGTGACTGGACCCTGTGTATCAGTTGCTTTTTCTGAAGTTGATTGCTATTCTTTAGTTGTAGTTGGTTCTTGTGTTACAGCTACAGCTGGTTTCCTTGTAGTATCATCTTGGATGTTTCACTTTTGCACGTCAGCAGTTGGTTCTTGTGTTTCAGCTGCTGAGTGAGTAGCTGGTTCTTGTGGAGCAGCTATTGGTTGTGTAGAAAATGATGTTATATTACCCTGGGCATCTGGTTCTTGTGGAGCAGTGCCACAGGATGAGACAGGTAATGATTCCGGGATTTGGAAAGGTGGTGATGACTGGAGTTTTAGCAAAATGGCTGCAGGGTCAGGGGTAATGGTAATGGTTTCAGATTTAATGGTTGTTTTCATTTTTCTCCTAGGTAGGAAAGTAGAAAAAGCAGTAGCTTGCTTTTTCTTTTTATGAGAAGATTTTTCCCTAGGAGAAGGGCTATCAGAGGAGGTGGTTGCTTTAGATGCAACCCTTGTTTTCCTTTTTGATACAGAGGCGGTTGTAGTTTGCCTCTTTCTTTTATGAATAGGGGGAGATGGTGGTGTTTCAGCCTGAAAGTCATCACTAGGGATGTGGACAGTAGGATGGGATGACTCTGCTAAATGAGATGGGCTTGAAGACAGGTCAACTGGATTGACTGGTTTTGAGGATGGGATCAATGGAGGATCCAAGATATTCTCCTATTGCTGCTCATAGAAAATTTTAGGGATTTGTTGGGGGTTTTCAGCTTCTTAGGGAATTTAGGGGGCTTGCTCAAGGGGTAAAGGTAAATTGTTTAGAGGAGGGTTTTTCTAAGCAAAGCCCCTCTGAATCAATAGTTGACAAAGGCAATGATGAGTAAGGGAAAGTAGTGGAAATTCTACCTGTCTACAGTAATATGACATATTTTTAATACATCCAAGAAAATAATAAGGAATGTTTACTAGTCTACCATGTCGTAAGTGGCTCATTAAAACAAAGTCGTGCTGATAAACTACCTAATAGCGACCCTCGCAAGTTAAATAATGCTTGAAAAATTCAACTACCTTTGGCCATGGAGGAGGTAATGAGTGCAGTCCTACACCACGGCCTTTAATCTCAACATGTTCTCCTGGAAGAAGGAAGTCATGTTGCGTGTTTAGGATGATGTGTTTCCTACTAAACCACTGAGCACCTGTGACTGGAAAACCCGAGACTTGCACTATGTCGTCCTCTGAAACCAAAATTCGGACCCCCTGAACTGTAGAATTGTCCTCCTAAAGGTTTTGTGCAAATTACAGGACCTACTGAGGGTCAAATTCTTGAAGTCTTTCAAAATATGCCACCCATCCTGCCTATTGGAAGATCTGATAAGCATCCGGAAACAATTCAAGGAGAGCTACTGAGTCGGGCTCATGTCTAATGGCCGGTCCTCCCATAGTTACTAGCTTAGGTAAAATGCAGAGGCAGAGAGCAGAATTACCAGTCTTTGAAGTGAGTAATCGTTGTGACTGAGAACATGGAGTATCGGTAAAGGGCCGAAGTAATGGGTGTAAAGAGTGATGGTATTTTGCATGCTCTGAAATGATGGTTTTTAATTTTGAAATCCCCCCCATGTATGGTGAAATGATGTTTTTAAGTGTGCGGAGATTATAATCATAATGAGGGAAATATTCTCTTTAAACTATCATTTAATTGTATTACATAAAATTCACATACCTTATATTTACCTTTGCTTTGTGATTCGAAATATATAGTGCTTGTTTATGATAGCTTAATATTGATGGAAGAACTTTAAAATTCTCTGAAATGTAAGGAGGATAATATTAGAGTCTGCTTAATCATAAGAGAGAGGTAGTGAATGGACATTATTCACACAAGGAGTATGAAGAATAAAAGTGAAGTACTGAAGAAGTTGCATAGTCATGTTTTTAGGGGAAAGAAATGATGTTTTAGCAACGGAAAGATAAATGACATGCTACTGAAAGTGGTGTTTCAGCAATGGAAAAATAAGGGAAATGTTGCTAAAAAGTGATGATTTAGCAATGGGAAAATAGGGGAAGTATTTGCTGAGGAATTATATTTCAGCAGTAAGGAATAGGGAAAATACTTGCTGGAGAATGGTGTTTTAGCAGTGGGTAAAATGGGAAAAATAGGAAAATGATATGAAAAGGGAAAGAAAGAATGAGGGAATAAGTGATAAAATGTTACTGGGAGATGAGGAAATGAATTTAAATAAGGGAAGCAAAGCTTCTTAGATTGAAGCTTAGATCTTCTTGTGATGAAATTTTCCTCCTTGGTAAGTTATTCCTTAATCTGCAAAATACAATTGTAACATGCCAACCCTTGACAGGGATTATTAATTTTAAGAAATATAATCTAATACTAAAAATATAGTGCAAAAAAAAATTAAATGTTGTGAGGAGCAGAAGACTACCCTAGAAAAAGATAATGTGCATCTGTCATGCAAGTAGCCTTAAAATCTTCTTTAGAAACAGGGCGTTGGTACAAACGAAGCCTATGACCATTTACTAGTAGAGGTGTTTTAAAATCATCAATTGTTAAAAGTCTTACTGTTCCATTGGGAAAAAAAGCATCTACTTCATAAGGTCCCAACCATCTTGTACATAGCTTGCCTTGAAAGTTCTCAAACCGAGAATCATACAATAAGGCCCAATTACCTTTTTGGAACTGCTTGTGCTTGATGGTTTTTATCATGCCACTTTGTTCTTTGTTGTTGAATCATTGTTGTCTGATGAATGGCATCTAATATCTTTTCATCCAGTTCAAGAAGCTGCTGCAACTTGGCTGTTTGCACATCAGTCAAATCAAGGTTAACAACTAAAGAAATTCTTAAATTTTTAATTTCAAATTCCACAGGAAAAACAACACTTTTACTATAAACCAATTCATAGGGAGAAAATCCTGTAGTATTTCTCCAGGTAGTTCTGTAAGCCCATAGTGCTTCAGGGAGCTTTTTAGACCAATCCTTCTGGTTATCCTTCATTGTTTTGGTTAGAATGGATTCTATTACTTTATTTGTGCTTTCCACCTGCCCATTAGCTTGGGGATGGTATGGTGTAGTCATTCTATGATGAATATGATATTTCTGAAGGGTAGATTTGAAACCATGAGAATTGAAGAGAGGTCCTCCATCTGTAACTAGCTCTCTAGGAATTCCAAATCTAATAAAGATTTCTTCAAATAAGAAAGCTAGGACAGTTTCTTCATTAGCTCTAAGAAGTGCTTTGGCCTCCACCCATTTGGTCATATAATCTGTAAAAACTATTATATAAATCCTTTGATTGGATGGAGGATTAATGGGTCCTATAAAATCTAAGGCCCATATTTCAAATGGTTCAAGTATTACCTGGGGGTTTAATGGCATTTCATCTCTATGATTAGGTTGACCCATTCTCTGACAGCTATCACAAGCCCGCACATATTTATTTGCATCCTTAAACAGTGAGGGCCAATAGTAACCCATCCTCAGAATTTTATGTGTCATTATTTTATCAGCAAAATGCCCTCCACAAGGGCCATCTTGACAAGATTTTAGTATGTCATACACCTCATCCTCTCTAATGCATCTTCGGATTTCATGATCAAATCCTGTGTAGAAAAGACACCCGCTTATCCAGCTATACCTAGCACTTTGTTGAATAATTTTTCTCTTTTCTCTATGTGATAGGTGTGATGGTAACTTTCCTGCAACCAGATAATTAACAATGTCTGTGTACCAAGGTGAGTGAGCGGATACTGCAAATAAATACTCATCAGGAAAGGAATCATCTACTGGAATATTATTATCAGTTTTTAACCGTGAAAGGAAATCAGCCACAACATTTTCTTTACCTGGTCGATCTACAATTGTAATATCAAACTCCTGCAGTAACAATAACCATTTGGTAACTCGAGCATTTGTGACAGATTTATTCATTAAATACTTAATAGCCGAGTGATCAGTATGGATAAAAGTAGAATAACCAGTAATGTAATGTTGAAATTTATTAATGGCATAAATTACTGCTAAAAATTCCTTTTCGGTAATTGTATAATTAAGCTCAGCAGGGGTCATATTCTTACTAATAAAGTAGATGGCATAAGGAAGATGGTTTTCCTCTTGTCCCAAGACAACTCCAATTGCAGTATCTGAAGCATCAGAAGATATATGAAAGGGAAGTGCCCAATCAGGTCCTCTCAAAATAGGAGCTATGGATAACTGATACTTGAGTTCTACAAAGGCTTCTTGACAAAGATTAGGCCACTTAAATTCAACATTTTTCATAAGCAACACAAATAATGGAGAAGCTATATTGGAAAAATATTTAATAAATCTCTTTTAATATCCAACATGTCCTAGAAAACTTCTCACATCAGTTTGTTTTTTAGGAATAGGAAGATTCTGAATGACTTGTATTTTGGATGGATCTACTTGAATTCCTTGAGATGAGATAAAATGTCCAAGCACTACTCCTTTACTCATCATCATATGACATTTTTTATTACTTAAGGAGAGATGAGCTTGTATACAACTTTTGAGTACCTTCTCAAGATTCTGTAATGCATCTTCAAAAGACACACCATAAGGGGTAAAATCATCCATAAATATTTCCATGGAGTCATTCAACATATCAGAAAATATTCCTATAACGACCCTTTGAAAAGTTGCTGGTGCATTACACAGTCCGAATGGAAGAACTCTATAGGCAAAAGTTCCCCAAGGACTAGTAAAAGTGGTCTTGTCTTGGTCTTGGGGTGCAATTCTGATTTGGTTATACCCACTGAATCCATCTAAAAAGGAAAATAATTTCTTCCCTGACAAACTATCCAACACCTGATCAATGAACGGTAAAGGAAAGTGATCCTTTTGAGTGGATTTATTTAAGGCTCTATAATCTACACACACTCTCCATTTCCCGTTTTTCTTAGGGACTATTACCAATGGGGAAACCCATTCACTGTCAGATATAGGGTATATAAATCCTGCATTAAGAAATTTCTGAAGTTCCTCTTTAACAATTTCTCTTAAATTAGGGTTCATTCGTCTTTGGGGTTGGCAGAATTGTCAACAACCTTCCTTAATATAAATCCAGTGAGTACATAATTCAGGAGAGATTCCCTTCATATCCTTGTAATCCCATGTGAATGCTTCCTTATTTTCAAGCAGTAACTTCATTAAATATTGTGTTTCAGCAAGTGTTAGATCAGGATTTATGTTCAGTGTTTTGCCAGGTTTGATTTATACTGTTATGCTTTTAGAGGAGATGGTAGTTGATGTTTGAGGTGAATCTTCGGATTTAATCTTCTCCTGGGTATCTGTTTCCAAAAGTGCAGTCAATTGATTGTGTGTTTCAACAGTCATAGAGGAGGGTTAACAGATAAAATTATTAATTACTTCATCCTCTATGTTGTCTTTAAGACTTAAAGCTTGTCCGATAGTCAAAATAGGTTGAATAGCATTATCATCATAATACATCCACACAAAATTCTCATTGTTAGTCATGGGAGGGTAAAGAGTAAGTTGTTTAGTTTCATATCCATTGGAAATTGTCATTGAACCAGATCTACAGCTGATAAAGGCATCAACTGTGGCTAGCCAAGGCCTTCCTAGAATTAGAGGATGTCCCCCCAACTTTTTTTAGTTTGCAACACCACAAAGTCAGCTGGGTAATTCCAGGACTCAACCGAGATAACTAAGTCTTCAACAAATCCTTCTGGTTTAATTGTAGAACGGTCAGCTAGCTCTAGGATGGTTGGTGTATCTCTAATTGTGTTCTTTAGCTGTAAAAATTGTGAAGTTTCGAGAGTCATAGTGTTTATAGCAACACCTAAATCTACCCGAACTTGAGGGATTATTGTTTTACCAATTTGAACTGTCACCGTAGGATGGCCGGGGTCACCATATTTCACAAGAGGAGTTTTACCAGACATTAATGCAGATAGATCACCCATAACATGAACTGTAAGGGGATCTTTAGCTTTCCTACTAGGTTTCTTAACACAAATGTCTCTCATGGTTCTGGCATAAATTGGTACATCTATTAGTGCCTGTAAAATTGGAATTTTAACATACAGATTTTTCAATTCCCCTAAAAGATTAAAAGCAGGTGTTTCAGGCGTTTTAGTTAAAACTAAATGCTCGGGGAATGGTGGCTCTGTTATTTCAGCACCCTTATTAGAGGGTGGTTGTACTTCTTTGTGTGAATTATGTTTCTCAGTTTCTTATTTATCAGAATCAGAAGAAGTTATGTCATCAATGATGGGTTCTAATATTTTCCCAGATCTCAAATGAATATCATTACATTTTACAAGGAAAGTAGGAAATGTAGGCTGGTTCTGAATATCAATGAATTGCACAGATTTATTATTGGGGTTAGGATTTGATTGTATAGGTAGCTGGGGTCTCATTTGATTATTTGGTGGAGCTCCTCATGGTAGAGGAAGTGGTTGTTGAATTTGAGGAAATTGATTTGGAAATGAAAGTTGTTGACCCCTCCAATTTGAATTCCATTGATTAAAATAATATGGTTGTTGTGGAGGCCAAGGAGTCCACATTGCCAGATCCACAAAGGGAGGGTTTGTTTATTGCATGGGTGGGTAATTCATTTGATTAAAGGGTGGTATTTCAATTGTTGAAGGGAGGGTAATTTGTCTGACTGAAAGAAGGATGATTGTTCCAATGATTAGAAGATGTAAATGGCATACTAGAATTCATACCTTGTGCTCTTGGTTGCCATTGTATCCTTTGTGTTAGTAGATAGACTGCTTCAGCTTCTTCTTCTGTTGGTTGCAATGCTACCTTTATTCCTGGTAGAGAAGGGCATTGTTGTGTTTCGTGATCTTTCTCACAAAGGGTGCAGATTGGTATCTTGTCCAATGGGCACTCCCTTAGTGGGTGTTTGTCTCTACATTTGGGGAAAAAGACAAACAAAGCTGCTTCTGCTTCAGCCTGCTTCTTTTTAACCTGCAAGGTGTCAATTTGTGAAGCAAAAGAACTTAACATTTCAGTTTTAAATTCTTCAAGTAAATTACCTATTTCAGCTCTTGTTGCTCCCCCACTGGCTGATTTCTGAACTCTTGAATATGTGGCATCTCTGCTATTTGATCTGTTCCTTGCAGCTCCTCTTGAACATATTTTACAGAGGTCAAAAATCTCATCATATGATTCTTTAGATATATCTCCTTTACCAAGCATATTTAGCATGTCTAAACAATCATCCCTCACTCCTTTCAGTAATATTGTTTTAAGAATATATTTACTTACCCCAGGATGATCGGATCTCTGCAGATTGTACTGCAGTCTCTCCACAAATTCCTCCAAATTCTCGTCCTCCTTTTGTACCATCTTGAATAATTCCTCCCTCTTTTCTCTTGTTCGACAATAATATTGATATTTAAGCAGAAATTTTTGTTTCATCGGTTCCCATGTTGTGATTACCTGGCTTCCGAGGCTCATGAACCACCTTAATGCATTTCCTTTTAGTGTTGCTGGAAACAGTTTCAGCTTCTGAGCATTAGTAACATAATTATAACTTTTGCATAATATATCAAATTCAAAAAGAAATTTGTCAGGATATTCAGAGGATAAACCATAGAAATTGGGTAAGGCTGACAGTGGGATATTCTTCATAGGAGTTGCTCCTCTAGGGAGATCACTAATAGGAAATCCCAAGGTAGAGAGAGAATTTTCATCTTTTCCTTCTCCCTCATGATCTACTCGTCCTCCACCAAAGAATCCTTCGTTGTTTCCCTCCATTGTTTGATCTCCTACTACACTTTCTCGATCCTCAAAATTTTCTACTGGCTCCTCAATGTTTTCCTCTAGTTTTTCAATGTCTCCTGCTGATTCCTCAATGTTATCTGCTGATTATTTAGTGTTTTCTTCTGGTTCTTCAACACTGTCAACTAGTTCTTCAATACCTGCTGTTGGTTCCTCAACGTTTTCAGGGCTCACAACTTCTTCTGTTTCATAATTTGATTGAGGGGAGCATTGAGGCTTTGGTCTTTGAGAGCTTAATCTCTAAGAAGATTCAGCCTTTGATACAATTTCATCAATAAAATTCTTTCTTCCTCCCCTTCCTTTACCCTTGCCACCTGTAGGGTTAGTTTTCTTATGGGTTCTGCTTCCTCTCATACAATCTGCACATCTAGAAGAAAAACATCAATGCTTTTGAATCTATAATTGCCTTCCCCGGCAATGGCACCAAAATGTTGGTCACTTTAATTGTTTTAACAATTCAAGTGCTACATAAATTTTCAACCCAGGAAGGTCTGTTTATTCCAAAGGCAATCACACACTATATATGCTCAATTTAAAAAGCAAAGAAATGTTGTAGTATTAATCACACTAATTATTTTAACCACACTGTCCACACCTTACTTTAGCAAAGCTGAAGCCTACTCGTGTTATAGCAAAGACAATCCTTCTATTGTAGACTTTCCTAGAAAAGATAATGAAAGGGAATCATTCTGCAGAAAGAAAGATCAATCAACTATAACGAAGAACAGGACCCTATTCCTCCAAGTAGGAATCTTCAGCACCTATTTCCTGATATCAACCTGTCACACATTCATTCCATAAACAGATTGCTGAAATAAAGTAACTCACAGCTTCTCAAGAATGAATTGTATAAAACCAATGCAGTAAATAACGAAAACATAGCTCTAACAATAAACACGAGGTTTCAGAACTGCATAAATAACTTCAGAAAACAAGGTTTAATCAAGGTGCGAATAACATAAATAGTTAACAGACTACAGGAGCAAATGGGTGAATCTTGTGATGAAGGCGGGCCCTTTCCTTCTCACAAGATTCCCCAGAGAAAGGAATTAAATTGAAGTGCTCAAAACAAACTTTTATTCATCTGTCAAAAAGACACACATTACAATAGAGTCTCGCTCCTTCTCTGTTCAGGAAAATGTACCTCCCGTAGTCTCTAACTATCCTTCTAATGCTGATGTCTCCTCTTTTTAGAGAGGAGACATCTAGTACAGTTACACCATAGAAATCCTATTTTTATCCAAATCTAATCTTCTGTTCTAAAACAGGGTCTTTCTATTCTTCCATAGCAGAATGATGTTACGATGGATACAAGAATACTGGCTTCATAATGGTCCGTGTAACAACTTCCCTTGCTTGTCTTTGTCTTGTTGCCGTCATACTTGAAATACACCTTCAAAATTGCAAATCATGGGCTGTTTCAGCAACGGGATTTGCGTGCCTGTTGACTGTTTCAGCAACGCGATCTTCAAAATAGATTATCTGCAGTCTTTAAACTGTCTCGGTAACTATATACCTTCGATTAATGATTAAATATAAAAATAATGTAGAATTATATGCAAAACAAATTAAACATATAGTAAAGAGAAGACCATTATATACCTTTGGTAAAAATGGATGGAAGTGATAATGTAAGCTTTAAATATGGACTAGAAAGAGTAAAGTGGTAACAAAATATGTAGTCAAAATGGTACATTATGAGGTCCTAACATTTAACAGGAGAAGTTAAGAAATGGTTTAAAAATTTAGCTACTGGTAGTATAGCTAATTTAGCTGCATTTCATAGAGCATTTTTAAATAAATGGGAAAATAAAAAGAACCCCCTGCAAATTTTATCTGAGTTTGATGCTTTAAAAATATCTCCTACTGTGTCTGTTCAGGATTACTGCACTAGGTATACGAGTGTCTATAATTCTATTTTTGCAGATCTTAAACCTACACCATATTTTGTTCTTCTTAAATTCCCTGATGGATTTGATCCAAATATGGCCTATCAACTAAGAGAAAGAGATGCTGAAACATTAGAACAAATGCAATTAGATGCTGTTAGTGTAGAAATTAATATTCTAGCTAGAAAAGCCAGACTTAGGAATGAAAGAAGAGTCACAATTAAAGAAGAAACATCAAATTTAGATGCTAAACTAGATTTATTTGCTAAAACTTTAGAAAGGGTGGTTGACAGATTATAAAATATTGAGAGAAAACCACAATGGGATAACCAACCACAAATTAGAAATCCCAATTTCAGAAAAAATAATAATCCTCGAAAAGCTAAAGAAGTTGATCCTGATCAAAACATTAGGCCCCCATTTCAAGAGAACTATGCTGAGAGTTCTCATAATAATGATGAAGATGAGGAAAACATCACTCTAATAATGGGGATAGATGAAGACAACACTATTTTCCTCACTCAGGAGGATCAAGAAATTTTTGAGCTTCAACAACTCAAAGTAGAATCTAGTGAATCCTTTGATTTCAAACAAGGTTATGACTTCACTATTAATGAAATTCACAGTCATTATAACCTTAGAAATATAAAAAAACAATGAAACTTCTACAAAAAACACTTCCCAAAATCAAACTAAAAAGAATGTAGAAGTACCAAAAACAAAGATTTTGCAAATTCTCCCAAGGGAAAACAAGAAAAATTCCAATCCTCCCAGTCCCAAAAAATTGCCAAGTCCAAAAATTGTTGACATCACCGAAGAAGTGGCCCAATCCTCCAATAATTCCCAAAAGGCCAACACTACCAAAGCCCCTAATTTAGTAAAATCAGCAATTCCTGATCCAAAGAAGAATCATGCTGATTCTAAATCAACAAATCCCAAAACTGTTAATACTAAAGCTTCTGCTGAAAGTTTAAGATCTGAAAAAACTTCTGCTGCCCCTGAATCTGTCCCTGAAAAGAGAACTAAAGACAACAAAAATCAAGAAACTTAGACATAGAACAAAAGAACAATTCAAGATAAAAGTACATCTGCTGAAATTCATGAAAAACCCACTTAGATAACTATCACAAAAGATGAACTAATTCAGATTAGTAAGTCTCAACCATCATTTAATATTTAAAATTAAATAGCTATGTTAAAAATACCAATTCCTTTAACATAATTGGTAAAACATGACCTGTATAAACCAAAAATTACTGAAACTTTGAATATGAATGATGGTGAAGATGCCATTAATCTAAATGATGATCAGCTTGAATTAATTTTTGGCCCTGATGTAAATGTTAAGCATTCAGATAGATCCATCCCTCCCTTCTATATCAGTCTTAATATTCACGATCATATTTTACAAAATGCAATGTGAGATTCAGGAGCTTCCCACAATTTAATGCCAAAAGCTATCATGAAAACTCTGAATTTAGAAATAACAAGGCCTTATAAAGATTTGTTCTCTTTTGATTCAAGCAAGGTTAAGTGCATAGGATTGATAAAAGACTTATGTGTGAATTTGGTTTAGTATCCTGGTAAAAGTATGGTTATGGATATTGTAGTAGCTGATATCTCACCAAAGTATGGTATGCTTCTTTCTCGCTCATGAGGAGCTAAGTTGCAGGGATCTCTACAATTAGACATGAGCTATGCCACTATATCAGTGTTTGGACAACCTAAGAAACTTTATAGAGAAAATTTAATGAAATACATGTTTAGCAATGCTGAGAGATCAATATATTACCCAATTTACTCAACACCAATTGATCTTGATTCTTTCATTTTTTGTAAATCTGATAATAATGAAATCCAAACTGGATTAATTGACATAAAGCCTAAACCAAACAATGATAATATTTTTCATGAATCCCTTTGGAAATTAGACTTTGATGGATCAGTGAACAAGTCAAGAGAATGAGCTGGAGTATGGATCACAAACATTGAGACCAGTCATTCAGAAGGACATGCCTTTAGACTCAACTTCAAATGCACCAACAACATGGAAGAGTATGAGGCACTTATCTTAGGCCTCCAAATCATCAGAAATTTAGGAGGTAAGAGAATTTTAATCATGGGAGATTCAAAATTAGCATTAAAAAAATAAATGCTGAATATTGTGTTCATAATCCTAGATTAGCCAGATATAGAGATGCAGCAATTGATTTGGTTGATGATTTACTAGAGTGTAAGTTTGCTACTATTCGTAGAAAACAAAATTTGCAAGCACATTTCCTAGCAACTTTTGCTAGCACATGTAATTTACCTTTTCAACCAACACATATATGTACTGACGAAGTTAAATATAGACCCATCGTCCCTGACAATGTCAAATGCTGGAAAATTTTCTCTGAAGATGAACAGATTTACCATTTTTTGAATAATGAGGAAGAATTTCAAAATTGTAATATAGATTCAGACTGTAATATAGATTCAAATTTTAATTATGAAATAGATAACATAGATGTACATAAACTTACCAAACCCACTGTATTTACTCAGTCTGACATAGATAACTTAGAGAAAGTAGATATAGAGGAAGCTATTGAAGAAGAAATTGACATGTTAGATTGAAAAGATAATTTTTTACCTAAAGGTTTAACTCCTTTGGAGGACCTTTTTGATTCCAATGATGTGCCTAAAAAGCCAAAAATGGAACCAGTCAGATTTGACATTGAAGAACTTAACATTGGGACAGAAGTGAAACCAAAAATGATCAAATTGTCAAAATCTTTACCCTCTCAAGAAAAAGAAAAATACATTGAAATTTTAAAGGAATATCAAGATGTGTTTGCATGGAGTTATGAAGATCTAAAAGCCTATGATACAAACATAATTCAACAGAAGATTCCCATAAAATATGATCAGAAACCATTTAAACAAAAATTGAGAAGGATTAATCCTGCCTTATTGCCTTTGATAGAAAAGGAGGTTAAACGTATGTATGATGCCCAAATCATTGCACCAATTAGATATTCTGACTGGGTATCAAACTTAGTACCTACCAGGAAGAAAACAGGTGAAATTAGATTATGTGTAGATTTTAGAAATCTCAATAAAGTATCATTGAAGGATAATTACCCTTTATCCAAGATGGATCATATTTTACAAAGGGTAGTTGGTTCTTCCAGGATATATTTATTAGATGGTTTTTTAGGATATAACTAGATACTTGTCCAAAAGGAAGACCAACCCAAAACAACTTTTACCACTCCATGGGGCACTTTCATGTATGTGAAAATGCCTTTTGGTTTGATGAATGCTGGAGCTACTTTTCAAAGGGCTATGGATATAGCCTTTGCTAAGGAAATACATGAATTCTTGGTTATTTATTTAGATGATATTGTTGTCTTTTCTAAGTCAAATAATGAACACTTGGATCATTTGAGACAAGTTTTTATTAAATGTAGAAAATTTGGTATATCATTAAATCCTAAGAAAACTCTTTTTGGACTAGAGGAAGGAAAATTACTTGGACACATAATTCCAAAGGAAGGTATTAGGATAGATCCAACAAGGATAGAAGCCATACTGAAAATTCACCCACCTAGGAACATCAAAGAGTTACAAGCATTTTTAGGTAAAATTAAATTTTTGAGAAGATTTATTTCTAATCTAGCAGAAATCATCAAAGAACTGAATAACATGCTAAAAAATGACTCCGTTTTAAAATGGACAGTTGAAGAAAAACAATCATTTGATTCCATTAAAAATGATTTAACAAAAAATCCAGTCCTAATTAGTCCAGACTTCAAGAAAGATTTTATAATCTTTTCATTTGCCTCAGAACATACCATAGCTGTAGTTCTACTGCAGAAAAATGACCAAGGTTTTGAACAGTCTACAGCATTTTTCAGTAAAACCCTTAGAGAAGCACCTTTGAGATATAACATAATGGAAAAACAAGCTTTAGCCTTGGTTAAAGCCATAAAATATTTCAGGGTGTACATTCTTTACTCCCACATTATTGCCTATGTCCGTAATTCTGTAGTCAAAGATATTTTAACACAGGATGGGCTAGATGGAAGAAGAGGAAAGTGGATTTCCACTATCCTTGAATATGACATAGAGATTAAACCAACCAAGCTCATAAAAGGACAAGGTTTAGCCAGACTTATGGCCGAATCCAATTGTAATGCTTTGGATATAAATTTTATTGCCCAGATTGATGATCAGGAAGAGATGGTGGCTCCATTGATCAGTGAAGCCTTTCTAGACTCACCATGGTACTCAGATATTATCTTTGTACTTAAAAATTTACAAGCTCCTCCTGGATTAACAAGGACTAAATCTAGATTTATTAAACTTAAAGCAATGAGATTTTATATTATGAATAATGTGCTTTATTGGAAAGAACAAAGTGGGATATTACTGAACTGTTTATTAAAATCAGAAGCTGACAAAATTCTTGGAGAATTTCATGCAGGTGATTGTGGAGGACACTTATACTGGAAAAGTACAACAGATAAGATTCTTAGAGCTGGTTTCTACTGGCCTGCCTTTTTTTCTGATGTTAATAAATCTGTTACTTCATGTCACAAATGTCAGATTTTTGAAGGAAAAAAGAAGTTGTTACCTTTACCCCTAAAGTCAATTTCTACTGAAATGCCATTTCAACAATGGGGTTTAGACTTCATTGGAGAAATTCACCCTCCATCCTCTAGCTAACACAAGTGGATATTGACTACTACAGATTATTTCACTAAGGGGATTCAAGCCATTCCTACCAGACAAGCCACTGATTCAGTCATTATCTCTTTCATAGAAAACAATCTTTTATCTAGATTTGGATGCCCACAGAAAATAATTACTGATAATGCAGTAGCATTTAAATCTAAGAAAATGATTTCCTTTTGTCACAAGTATCATATTACCCTAGGCCACTCTACTGCTTATTACCCTCAGCGTAATGGCCTAGCTAAATCTTCAAATAAAAGCCTTGTGAGTATCATAAAAAATCTACTTGAAGAAAAGAAGAAAACTTGGAATAAAAAGTTATTCTATGCGTTATGGGAAGATAGACTTACTACCAAGAAGTCAATTGGAACATCTCCTTACCAGATTGTATATGGGATCGATGCAATTTTCCCATCATCTTTAGGTGTTCTAGTAATGAAAATTATCCAATAATCACAAGTAGAACTCAATGATATACAAAGAAGGATAAATCAGACTATTCATCTGCAACAGACAAGGGAAGAATTCTATGAAAAATCTCAAGTCATTCAAGGGAAAATCAAAAAAATATTTGATAAAAGAAGTAAATAACATGACTTTTCCATTGGAGATAAAGTGTTAAAATGGGATTCCAGGAGAGAAGAAAAAGGGAAGCATGGAAAGTTTGACTTTCTATGGAAAGGGCCTTATGAAATTTATGGATATACGGGTAACAATGCTTTCTTCATTAGATATTTGGATGGAAATGATATTCAAGATGGACCAGTTAATGGTAGAATGCTCAAACACTACTATTCCTTTGAGTTAACCAATAGTTAGTCCCAGTTACTTTTACATCATTGTAAATATTCATTGCAAGTGTGTAGATTGGATTGGATATTTTCTTCCAAAGTTGAAGCCCGAAGTGAAGGCCCTAAGATTTGAAAAGTAAAATGTCATAAATATGAGTTTTTGTAGAAAACGAAAGACAATTACTTGATTATCAAGGTCAAAATTGAAGACTACTAGTCTTAGAGTTCTTGACATTTCACCAGGAAATGCCATCCCCATGTGAAGCCGCTGTTAGGGTCCTATAAGTAAAGTATTCATAATTTGGAATTGAATTATGATAGTCTTGTAAAATATGTACATACCTTGCTTTCTGCAAGTTTTTTTCCCATATTTTGTAAAAAAATAAAAAAATAGAAAATAAAAAAAGAGGGTAAAAGTCCTAAAAGAAAGATCAAAGGACTTAGAAAAAATATATACCCCAAAAGAAAAAGAAATAAAACACGAAAGTGTGCAAATTCAAATGCCACTACTTTTTACTTTGTTACTCATGATTATGGCGGAGTGTCAATAAATGCCATAATCCATGATGAGTTAAACTGTGTAAGCTTGACTTGTCATGATTTTAATTTTATTGTTATAGAATAGTGAATAAATATTAGTTAGACAGTTTAATCCTGACTAATCAGTAGATAGGTAGAGAATAAAGAGGAGCTCATTAGTTTAATATGAGCCCTCGGATGATATAAGGTAGATTTAGATAGTTTTTATGCTTTCAAAATAATAAAATGTTCAAGCTTGCTAGCTCAAATGCACCTGCAAAATGGAAGAAAAAATGTTTGATTAAAGTTGGGTAGGTAGAAATAAGTGGGAAAAGCATGTAGATATTCATCACCAGGCAGATAATCACTAATTTCCTCTCCCCTATAGTTATTCTACATTCTAGACTTATAGTCAAAGAGGCTTAGAGCATTTCTCTGACTTCTGCTGGGACCGGACCCAAGGCTCGATGGCTGATAAGTTAAAAGTGTTGAATCCCTATATTACATCCCTAATCATCATCATTTACCCTTCATACACTCATTATTATTCAATTTCATAAGTAAGCACCTTTTCTACTTAATGAAATATGAAATTCCCCATTTGACTAACTCCCTTAAATTATACATAGCATAAAAACCCTTAAAAAAAACATTATATTCTAAGTTAAAAGTGGTGAAAAAAAAAATGATAAAAGCTTTTCTTTAATATTTTCACTTTACTTAGTCATATAATTGTATTTTTGATGTCTTATATTGTCCCTTGTCATTTTAACTTCTAATTTATATATTAAATCCCTAAAATGACCTTTTCCTATTAATATAATTCCCTTTTATATTAATATAGTTTTAAACCCACTATTATAATATTTTAGGCCAAAATTATTATCCACGTGCTAAAAAAAAATCCCAAATTATACCCCTTTGGTCTAAAACTACCTTTAACTAAATATTTCACCCCCCTATGGTTATAGACCTTTCAAAAAGTCTAAAACTATATAATAAAATAAAAAATGAGAATATCACTTTCATACATATCCTATGTGTTGAATGCCTAGAACATGTTTATCCTAAGTGTTAATACATAATAAAGTTTGTTACAAAAAGAAACCCCCTCTCCTTTGTAATATACTCATTAAATCTTTCCCCGCATCACCTTTTAACCTAAGGTTTTACCAATATGCAACTAAGATTTTAATCCATTAAATGGTTAAACCTTTCTTGTGTTTTCTCCCCGATATGTAATAGCCTTATGCTATACATATAGTTGACCTAGGTTAAACCATATATTAATCCCGCTCACATACTTTGCAATATATATATATATATATATATATATATATATATATATAGCTAATGCATAAGTCACCCTGGTCCCACATGCCTATTCGATTGCACCTTCCCATCAAATCTCAGTCGTTCGCTCCCTTCCCAATGATCCGACGATGCAAAATTCATATCGCGCCCATAAACCAAATGTCCGCTCGAAGCCAAAATGGACGCGAAATGGGTGGTTTTCCCATTTCTGCCTCCAGTGACGTGTCGCGTTCTTATTGTGTCGCGTTTGATTTGGTTAAAACCACTTACTGCCCATTATCAACGCGAAAACCATTTCCTATTTTCGCATTCGAAAAAAGAAACCACCTCGCCTTTGATATAAATAGCATTTATTACAATAAAGATTCATAGCTAAGGTTTAAAACCTTTTCTATACCATTTTTCAATGCCATTCTCGCTTTCTAAACTGTGAAAAAAAAAGCGCCGCCTGACTGCAATTAGCACTTTTCAAGACCCTGTTTACCAAATTTTCATTAAAAACTCGAATTTAGCCACTGATTTTTCATTTGAAGACCTGGTAAGCTATTTGATGCACCGGTAAGCCGAACCAGAGCTCGAATTCAACTACAATGAGTTGCAAAAACCCTTCCGACTATCAAAATACCTGCAAAAAGGTATTTTCCCAAATCTAGCCTACAAATTTCATAATTTAAACCTCCAACTGAACCAATTGAGCTACAATTAGTGAATTTTCCATCCAAGTGTATCCGAAACATTTAAAAAAAATAGGGCAAACCCTCGCAAAATTTCTCCATAATTCTCTGATTCATAAAAGAAGATCCCTGAAAGATCAATTCCACGACTGTAAAAGGTTTTAAAACCCACAGAACACCTAAAAATCCCTTTTTGATGTCCTAGTCATTCAGAAAGCCTATGTTTTCAGTCTTAAACCTGTTGCATATTTCCCATATTCCTAATTGAGCACTAAAAGCACCCACTGTCATCATCTTTGCCTATAAGATTGCTCAATAACCCTTTGTTTCAACAAATCCAACTACTGCAAACTATTTAATCTTGCTTTATTTATTTAAAAAATGACCAAGAAATAAATGACACCTAAAGCTGGAGGCTCTAGGCCTGTTAAACCTGGAGGATCCAAACCTCCTAAGTCTGAAGAAGCAAAAGCCCCAAAATCCACCCCTGCATTCACTGCAAAAACTACTGAGTTTGTCAATCCCCTTCAGCCACCACTACCTACTGAAGAAATCACCCCCTTGACTGATGTGGATTATAAATTTTTAGACCATGTGATAGAATTCAACCTATTATAGGTTCACAATTGATGTTATGAAAAATTCCTAGTTAAAGATGACATGCCTATTTGGGAAACAAATTTACCCAAATATGTAGTCCCATTAACACACCCTCGTTAAGACCTGATAAGATTGTGCCAAAGTACTATGTACCAGAACAAAGAGCAATTTTAAATGCTGATAGGGAGATTCTATTTTCCATCACTGCAGAGTCTATAAATGAAATGTTGCAACTACAATTTGACCCTAGGGCAGTCCCCCTATCCATTGAAGCATTAACTCAGTTATATTTGGGATTGGATTTCCCTAAGAGATTTATGATTTTCCAGAATTTTATGCCTAGTCATGTGGACATTCCAAAGATAAATCCTCCTTACTCCACTTCCAAGTTTCCTGAGGGTTATAGGCATGTGATTTCAATGTTATATTTCATAATAGGTTACTTCACTGATGAATCCATCCTTGATTTTCTATCTACTCTATCTCCGGGTCAGCCTCCTGCCATGATTTTTTACTATGCTAGATTTATATCTGATTCTATCCATCATTAGTTGACCAAGTTTCCCACTGAAGGGGTATTCATATACTCTTCCTACTTATTTCATTTGTTTTTATTTTCACAAGCTGATCATTTTCCAATAACATTGCAAAAAATGGATGTAGAGGGTAAACCTCTATCCATTATCTTTTGGAAATCTTTGTTGAGAAAAGAAGAAAATGAGTTTAGTTATTCAGAATTTTCAGATTTGTTCATCCAACTAGCTATGAGTTTATTAAACAAAGCAGATCAGCCTAGGATAAGTGAGGACATCAAGAGAATCTTTCAGTTATTAGAACAATGCAAGATGGGAGATTGGTATTTGTATAAACGACATACAAAATTGAAAATTTTTGGGTTCAATTTACTGCCTTACAAATTGCCCAAGTATTTGACTATCAGAGTCTTTGCATTAGAATACTTAAGGAAAATTTTGAATTCTAATGCCATTAATTTCATGGCTTCCAAAAAGAAGACCCAGTTCAAGTTGAAAAATCAGATTGGTCCTTTCATTGTAAATAATAGAGATGCTGATAAGGAGATAGAAAAAATATTTTCAGAGCTAAAATTTTAGAAAATTTCCCCTTGGAATTATGACCCTCAAGGTCTTCTAAGCAGTATAAGGGTTAAAAATAAACTACCTCCTTTCATACATGAACCCAAGCCTGATATTGAGAAATTTGCAAATCAGACGAAATGGGTTGAAAACACATTGATAGATACATTCATCAATGCAGATCCAACAGAGAATATGGATACCACACTTTCCATGATAGCTTTATAACAGACTGAAACCTCTACAAAAAGAGGTAGAGATGAGGGAGCCTACACAGTAGAGACCACCACAGATATTAAATTCAAGTTGATTTACAACAAAAGGCTCAAATTCAGTTCCATAGGGAAAGAAAAAGTTATTGATGTTGAAGATACCAATGAGCCTGAGGTAAATGATGATGAGGCTACAAAAATAATAAATAAAAATCTTGCAAACATACAAAAAAATCAGACAACAGGTGAATAGGATACTCAAATGATTGAAAGGAAGAAAAAAGTAGAGGCTTCTTCCTCACAGACATTGGAGGAAAAATACCTAGACATAAAAAAAAAATATAAACATATCGAACAAAAGAATGAAGAAATCAAAGGTGAGATTTATTCTCAGTTTCTCAAATAGAAGTCAGGGAATCAAAACAAGTTACTTACAACATTTGATTACTCCACAAATAAAATTATCATGTCATATCTGCAACCAACTACTTCAACACCTAAGACAGTGGCAGACTACAAAAAGGTCGAATTTGAAGTAGATACTGAAAATGTGCATGAAATGGATCAAATAGAATTCCATAGACATAGCTCCGAGATGCTATATTCTATTGTGGTAACAAAGGCTATGAGTGCCACTAAGTTGCAAAATACCATTATCAACATGCAAGACCAAATGAAACTTGACAAAGGCTCTTTGTATGCCAAAGATTTAAGGATAAAGGCCTTAGAAGACTTAGTTTTGCAGGTGGGAGTTGACCCTTCAGATGTTCCAGCAGCAGATATATTGATTAAAAAGAAAAATGATGACATTTCAGCTTTGAGGAAATAGTTGAAGCTTCCTCAAAGTGAGCACCCTCAAACTAAAGAAATTCTTCAATAACATGCTGATAAAGAAGACATGATGCAGTTGATTATCAAACTGACTGCCCAAATTAAAGAAATGGAAACACAATTGGATCAAATTATGAAAGAGAAAGAAATTGTCAAAGAAACTGATGCCCCAATTATCCCTACAGTTATACCTATAATCAATACAGCTGTGGCCTCCACTTTGGGAGAAAAATTGGCACCAAAAGAGTTATTGGCAACTGCAGTGCCATTACAATCAACCAAAACATCAGAAACAAATTCTTCAACCACACAGGTACAACACACAGATGATGCAGGGTAGACAGAAAAAGCTATGGAGGAATTGTCATTGAAAAACAATGAAATTAATATTTTGAAGAAAATGATTCAAAATATGGAAGTTTCCAACAAAACAGCTTTAATCAATGCTAACAGTTATGAGCAAAGGGCCAAAAGACTTGAAGAGAAAATCAAAAGCCTTCAAAAAGACTTTAGTTTTATTGAAAAAAATTCTTACATAAGAAATTATCTATGGACCAATATAATTGAGGCTATACATCTTCAGTGGCCATCAATCGAGATCATATATGAACAGAGAGACCTACTTCTAGCAGCTCAACGTGAAATCCAAAAAACAAAAGAAGAATTGGCAAACAAACCAGTACAAGATTTGAAGCTTATCACTTTATTGAATGGTAAAAACAGAACACAGTTAGAAGAATTGTAGATACAGGATCAGACAGAGACCATTCTACAAATCAAGAAAGTTCTGAAAAAAGAAATCTGATGCATAGTTTGGAGGAGAAGTGTGATGCAATGAATATTTCAATCACCTAGTTTTTAACAAAATACACCATGCTAAGACAAGCCGGTATTCCAAATATTCATGTCTTCAATGAGAAGTTCATGAACCAAAAAGAATATGACAGGAAGATAAGGGATCATGCTAAATAAAAGGTCAACAAGCCACTGCCACAGAGCTCTCCCATAGGAAAGGTCATTCTCCATTATATTGAAGACTTTTTTTTTCTTCAAAATGAAATCAAGCATCTGTTTGTCTTCAAACCAAAATTTTCTAAGTATACAGATGCTGATGAAAACTTCAGAAATCTCAAGACTGTAAAAATACCAAGTGTAGAACAATGGCAGGCTTTTACAAACTTAATATAGCAGTGAAAAAAGGAAAACAGTGAGGAAAACAGAAGTAAAATAGTCAACAGAAAAATAAAACAGTCACTTGAGTTTTACTACTGGAAATGTTCTTTTTACAGCAATAAAAGAGTAAATAAATAGAGTCAAAGTGTATCAGGAGGAAGAGTGTCAGTCAAAACAACTCCAATAAAGATATTTTCCGATTTTCCAGCAAGCAAGACAACTAGCCAGTAAAAGCTCCTTGATTAGTTTAAGTTGTTCTATATTTTTTGGGTAAGAGGACATATTGCAAAACTGTTAAGCAACTGTCCCTCTTTATATGTAAATATATTTTATTTTTCCCAGAGTTATTCCTAGATCTCTCTAGGATATTTTGTAACAATATTTTGTATAAATACTTCAGCCTTTGAAGTGCTTAGTGTGGAATAAAATTGATAAGATTACTATAGATTTTTGCTGATACATTGGAGGCCTACATGAGTTGATTTCGAAAGTAGCAGACTGGACAAAGCTAATAGGACATCATAATTCAGGATTCTTGTGATAAGTTAAAGAGTAAAGTGCATCTATCTTGTCATTGTTTATTTTCTGAAGTTCCATTAATTTCATTATGTGTTTGTTCTTTCTTAATGAGTAACTAGGAATATTACTTCAGGACTAGCTTATGGCTCCTTGTTTTAACTAAGTTACCATCTAAATGTTTTCAATTGATTTCCGGTGTTAGGAATTCTTAACTTCTCCTACTCCCGTTTGACTTCTGCTTCCTTCCTCTATTGTCCGGATCAAAGGATCCTTCATTGCCCTTTGTCCCGACTTCACCATTTCATCAAAAACCTTTTATCCAAAGCTCTGAGGGTTATCTATCTTGCCCTGAATACATTTGCATCCTTTTGGCCTTGCCTTCTAGTACTGCTATGTAGACTTGGACTCCATTAGCCCAATGGTCAAGTAGATTTCTCCCTAGTTTACCTTTAAGTGATTTTTTCCCACCAAACCAATTTAAAACCAAAACCAATTGTTCTATCATAACTAGCCTATAACACTAAACAAAAACAAAGTTAAATCATAAAGAGAGAGCCCTCTCTGAAATTTAGGAAGGCTAGATCCTAAATTTCCAAAGTAGGTTTGTGGTTACCCCTAGTTTTATTAAACTAAAAACCAAAAGCCGACAATCTTGAGAAATTACTAGGGCGATAACAGGAAGAACTTATTTGGTTTAGTTAGGTCATATTGTTGGAGGAGGTCAGTTGAAAATTGATCCTTCAAATGTTGATGTAATTTTTAAATGACCTAAGTCTACCTATGTAATAGAAGTAAGTAGATTTTTAGGTGTATTGTAGTATTGGAGGAGGTTCATTTCTAACTTCTCATCATAGAATATCCTTTGCATGTTTTAACCAATGTGAGGAAGAATTTTTAGTGGGGAGGAAAGTAACATAAGGCTTTCTACACCCTAAAGGAAGATATTAGTATCACACCGATACTGGCCTTTCACGATCTCCAAAATCCATTAGAGTTTGATATGGATACTAGTGGTTACGTCATGGGTGTAGCGTTGATGCAAAAATGGAAATCAATTTGTTACCATTCATAGAATTTATGTCAAGCTATTGTAAACTATCCTACTTATGACAAGGAGTTGTATTCTTTGGTGTAAAGAGCCAATAATTGGAAACATTACTTTATTGGGAAGAAGACTATTTTTCATACATAGCACAAGCCCTTACAATACCTCCAATCACAAACCAAGTTGCAGGAGGTTCATCATTTCAAGTGGATGGGATTTCTTCAATAATTTCACTTGGTAATCAAGTACAAAAAGGGTACAAGCAACAAAGTAGCATATATGTTCTCTATACCTCCTTTTCATACATATTTTATTTTGAAAAATACTTCTTTGTCTCATGAAATTTATGTTGAGAAAAATGTTGTTGATGAATATTTCAAGGAAATTTATGAGAAGCTAACCCATGGATCACAGGTAGAAAACTATCATTTGTAGGGAAAAATATTCTACCACCTTAGAAAAATATGTATTCCTACTAATGAAAGAGTCCATGTAATATGAGGAGCTCACATTTCTCTTGTGTCTGGTCATTTTGGTGTAGGAAAGACTATGTCTCAGTTGCAAATGTTTTTCTATTCACCTCATGTGAAAGAGATTGTATCAAAATATGTAAAGATATGTGTGATGTGTTATGTTTTTAAGCCCACTAATAGAAAATTGGGGATATACACACCACACCTTGTTCCTTCTCATCCTTAGGAAAGTGTCTCCATGGATTATGTAGACGGGTTTCCTTTGTCAGGAAAGGATCACGATTATTTGGATGTCATGGTGGATAGGTTTAGTAAGATGTGTATCCTAATGCCATGAAGAAGAATATTACTATTGATCAGAATTCTCAAATATTCTTTTAGTATGTATGGGTTCTATTTTGGATTCAAATATCCATTGTATTTGATAGAGACTCTCGATTCCTTGGGGAGTTTTGGATGAGTTTGTGGAGCATGGAATTCCATCCACAAACCGATGGACAAGCATAGGTTGTCAACTGAATAGTGGTTCACTTGATTCAAGGATATTGCAACAAACATCCCAAGCTTTGGGATGATAAGATCCAGTATGTGCAACATGCATACAATAGGGCCATGCACTCATATACTCAAAGAACACTGTTTGAGACACAATTTGGTTACCTAAAAAAATATCCCTTAGAATTATTCTTTGGGAATGATGAGGTTTACAATGACCAAGGTGACGAGGACAAAGCACACAAGTTCATTCAGTAGATCCAAATGATTCATCAAACTGTGTAGGAAAAATTAGAGAAGAGTCAGGCTCGATACAAAGCTCGACATGAAAAACACTGAGTTGATCATTATTTCTAGGTTGGAGACAGGGTATGGATCCATATTAGCAAGGACAGGATGAAAGGATAAGGAAAGAAATTGTAATATCCCAAAAGGGACTGCTCAGCAAAATAGGCCTGAAAAATGATTTTTTCAGGAATGTATGCATCATTAACCAATATTAGCCCTTGGATCTCTTAGATATGATAATATAAGATCCAAATCCAAGAGGAAATCAGAAACCAAGCAAACTAGGTGAGATAAACAAGCCTCTCACACCTATAATGGCTGGAAAATGTCCAATGAGGGACTGCATCAATATATAAACACTGTATTGGAGTAGAAACATGCTAATAACACATTAGAGGTGTTAATAAACAATTTAATATCAGTAATATATGCATCAGAAAGAAAATGGATCTATTCCTTTAACCAATAGTGGGGAAAGACAGTGATTTAAGCCCTAAAAAGGTAATTTTCAGAAATATGCATAAAAACAGAGGAAAATGATGGTTGGATCTGTTATATTAGGTTATTTTGGACTCCCATACCAAATTTCAACTAAAACAAATCATTCTACCTAAGTTAAACATGTCTCCCACTCCCGGCAGGGCTAAAAAAGGCTCAATCCCCATGACTTAGCTAATGTAGAATTTACTGAAGCTTAAGAAACGTGATATTATGAATATATTAGCTGAAATATGTTATAAATATCATTATATCAGGTCTATGACATGGATCACACAATGTACATAAGAAAAACAGAGGTTTCACAGGAATAAACCCTCAAAATAGAGGTGTTACACAATGTATTAAGACTGAAGAGCTTGACAACGTAATTCTCAGAGGGCTGAAGCAGTGTTTTATTATATCTCAGATATAGAATAGATCCATATGCAAAACAATAGATCTATTACAGATCTGTAAGCCAAAGAGGCTCTTATTTACACTCCCCTTGGGGATCTCAGCAAATGATGAACCACAGTGAGTAGATCTGAGATCTAAGTCACAGTTCTACAGCATCATATAGAAATTATATAGTATATAAAATAGTAATATATCAGATCTGAAGGGTACATGGATTGGTTGGCCAATCCATGGATCACCGCAGTGAAAGGAAGGATCTTTTCCACTAGAGATCTATCCTCCAAGAGAATTTCCAAACCCTTTGCAACTCTACTCTGCAAGGAGGATGCAGTCTCTTCAAGGAACTGCATAGATGATGATGTAGAATACTTTGGCCTAATGCCAATATCAAACACTGAAGCTCAACCAAGGGATGCACTCTTCCAGAAGGTTAAAAGACACACTCACTGAGAAGAGGCTCCAATACAAGCTAGATTTGAACAGATCTAGTATTCCACTTGCTGCAGCTTACAAAAGAAAGAAAAAACTCACTAGATATGCATTACAGTTGGAAGTAGAAGCTTGGTATTCAACCTAATAGCGGACAAGAAATACAAGCTCTCCCAAGAGCTCCTCAATGGTAAGAGATGGAACTCCTAAAAAGGAAATCCCAATGCAATCTAGGCTAAGCAGCCAAGAAAGCTGTTTGTATCAACATACATCAATTCAGAAATCAAATCATGAACAACCCCAATATGCTGCCCTCCTCTTCATTTTATACGATCAAGAGATTGTAAAACCCTAAACCACCTTCAATGATTTAACCCCATTCACATGTGTAGCCTCCAACTTGACTGTGCTATCCTTCTAGGAGATTCATTGTATCTGGACAACGTGGTTGATTTGGTCCTGGTTGAATTGGTCAATAGATTCAGTGTCTTTCACACTCAAGTGTGTTTTTACAAGTGGCCCAGATGTAGCCTTGTTCACATTGGGCATTGATTTATTCTTTTATTAGGAGTTTTATGAACCTCCTTTACATATTTATTCTTTAAACAAAGAAAGAAAAACAAAATGAATATTCCTATTAACTTAGGACTAATTAGGAATATTACAGAAATTGAGACCAATCATATATTATCCTTTCACCATATTGGATAAGATTGTGAACAATCCTTATCACATTTATCTTCCAGCAAATATGAAAATGTATTTCGTGGTGAATTTTGAAAATTGAAACCCTATGAGGCAACCGTGATCATGGATCTAGAGTAGAGAGGACAAGTACCTTCAATGGATGATTTTTCACCAGAGCATTTGGACAAGTTTCCCAAAGACATAATCCTTGACAAAAGGATGAAGAATTCATGATGGGGAGATGTGGAGTGCCTTCTTGTGGGTTTCAAAGGGATTAATCTAAGTAAGGCCCGATGGATTGAAAAGGAGAAAGTGAGGGAGAAATTCACTTGTTAGTTGATTGATAAGGCCTTTGGAGGCCCAAAATCTTGTCAATGGGGAGGAATGATCCAAGAAGATCCCAAAAGGCCCAAATTTCGAAGTCCTCAAATCTATTATCTCAGCAAAACCTATCTCAAATTGAAGAGATCATAATTTTGAATCAATTGGCATAATACACACCTCAATATGACACCGTATGTGAAAGTTATGGCCATTTGAAGTTTTTTTCAAACATAATTTTTTTTGTAGTTGGACATTAGGATCTCACATGGAAACCTTGTCAACTCCTTGGTCAACAATTCAGTCAATGGTATGGGCCAATCCAATACTAGCACTGTTGGCGAGAAAGAAGGTCTCTAAGGAAGACCTAGGTTTAGGAGAGAGGCCAACAAGGTTTCCGCTGTAGTCTAGCACAACGGCAACATTTTCACTCTACTCCAAAGAGCAAAGAGTCTCACTCTAGGTGTGTCATAACCTTAGTAAGGTTAGGAACATATCAAATGTCTAGTAATCACAACTATAGAGTGAAACAAACAAAACCAGGAACTGTAAAAAAAATTAGTTACTTTGCACAAATACTAATCATGAGCATATTCAGGATGCAAAATTAAAATTTAAAAGCGGGCCATACATTCATCATAACCAAATGCTTATCACAGAACTCAGGACACAAAACCTAGGTAGAATTATATTTCATTATCAATAGTGGAAAATTACATTGCTCCTCAGAGTTGATTACAGAAGGACTGATTGCAACATTACAGAACATAATAGAATACAACAGAACATAACAGAACAGAACAGAGCTCTCCTACGACTCTCTTCATCAGCCCTCCACTGCATCAACCTCCTGTCTACGTTGGCTGATTGCCTATTTTTTTCTTTGCCAATGTGACTGTCAGTTTTCCCTCCTTTCCCACTCTGCTATTCGCCACATCTCCCTGATCACTGGGAGTTTCGCTGCCTGTCCTTGTTGCTCCTTCCTACCATCTGTGCTAGTTTCTGCAACTGTTGTTCCGCCTACTCTCTAGCTCTCTAAAACCGTGATAACTCCCTGTCTACCATGGTTGTCCTCTGCCACCTGTTATCCGCGACTCAAAACCATTTCATTTTCAAAACAAGGGTCCTAACAGGCCCCGACCACATCCTATTGACTCGTCCCAAATCAATCCTTTTCTGCTGCCTCGGTCTCCATTGGTCTGCCTACCTCTGTGGCTGGCCCTGTCTTACCCATTTCCTCTCCCTATCCAAACAAGGGCCCCAACTCGGGAACCTTTTCCAACGCTGAAGATTTGAGTTCGGAAAAATTGGTAATGGCCTGGTGCCATTCCTTCATGAGCTGGTCCATTTCAGTGGTGATTTGTTTAGCTTTCTTGTCACCTGCAACGGCCGATAGGTTCCTGAATACTTCCTTAATTTTGATTTCGGCCTCAGTGGCCATTAGTTGTATTCTTTCTACAGTATGCTTCACTACTTGTCTTAGTTCTCGGAGGACCTGCTTGGTGGCAGGTGAATGCTATTCAATGTTCTATATTTTGGTCTCCAGTTCCTCTGCTTGATTATACAACTGGTTAATGCCAACGAGGTCTTTGGCCTCCTTTATTTCCTGTGAGACCTGATGCAGCTATGTCGAGATTGGTTGAGCCTTCACAGTTAGTGAGGTTGAACTTTCATGAAAATTTTTCATAAGGTTGTAAGATTCTTTCACCGTGGTCCCTGTTATGGCCTAAATCTACCTTAGGCTGAGAAAGGCAGAATCTAGGGTAACATCAAACCATGCTTAACCTGGTAGCTAGCCCTACCAAATCGGGAGATGGCTCTCTCCTTGTCAATATCAATAAAAAATAATCAATGAGGCTTGAGATGACTTAATATGAAGACTGATTTTAGGCTAGGTATGTGTGCAAAAGAGTTTGATTGAATTTAAACATGTTTTGCTGGCTCAAATGGAAAGGCAGATTTGGGTCTGGGTAATGAGGCTCAGTTTTGGAGAGATCTCAATGGGGCAAGGTAGGTAGTTGATTTGAAACTTCAATTTAAATGAAATGTAGAAATTTATATAGGTGAGGATTTGAAGAGGGCAAGAAACCTTCAGGGATCCTCTTCAAATAGCTGAAAACATAAATGACTAAACAAACCCTAGGTAGAGCACTGCAATTTCAATGAATTCTACCTTTATCCCTTGTTTGTTTTAGTTAAGAAGAAATAAGAGAGTGAATGACATACATATAACATAGATAAACTTACATTTACAGAGAGAAATACAATATCAAAGCAATATGCCACATGAATCCCATAGAGTGCTGCAAACCCTGGTCTATTCCTTTGCCAAACTGTAGAGATGAATGTACAATGATGCTCAAAGCATTCCCAAAAGTCCAACCATGAAAATGACTGAAAAATCACAAGATATAGACAAAAAATAACTCATCCCAGCCTCTAGGGGTCGAGCTCATAATTTTAGGAGTTTTTCCAACAAAATCTAAACTGAGAACTAGAAAGTAGGTAGTGGAACAACTTGCCTCTAAAAACTAGGAAACTGATTCATTTAGTTGCAAATTACCCTTTGATGGATGAATCTACCTCTATGAGTGAAAATTTAGCAAAATTACATCAAAATACATCATGTTACATTTAATTACATCCTGAGTTTGACAAATATAAGGAAAAAAAAGTCAAACTGTGAAAAAACTAGGTGAAAAACAGAGTTTTTGACCAAAAATGAGCAAAATCCTCCAATGCGTCGCGCCTATTTGCAGCTGATTTTGGAGGCCTTAACGATGTCCAAATTTTCTCCAAGTGGGCTTGTTGGAAAGGTCTGCCTATCTGATTTCTAACACAAGTGGAATTTTTGAATTTCGCTTCCATTTTCCCCTCCACAACTGAGTTCTCCCAAGACTACTTCCTGTGTGTCAAAAAAGGGGCAGAAAGGTCATTTTTGAGGTGTTTTTGACCTGTTTGGGGGCTCAAAACCTATCAAAATTTCTTGGCCATTGGTAGGCATACATATTTTTCCATGAAAAATCCAAAAATTCTGATTTTTCATCAAAAGGAGTCCCCCATCAAAAGCGAGCACCAAGTGGCGCGGTGCATAGAGCAGAAAAGTCTGTTTTTTTAGGCCAAAAATTTCAAAAATGCAAAAAATGTCCCAAATTTTTTGAAATTTGGGCTGAGTGTCCTCCATTAAGTGTTGTGTTGGTCCAAGGAAGCCTTGGCCAAGATCTAAAGTTTATCTTGCACTTTTTTCCTCCTTGATGCCTTCTTCAACTTAGCCTTCAAGTTCCTGATTCTTGCCTTGCAACTTTTGTTTTTCGCCAAGTAATGGTATGCCATGTGCCTCAACATAGTTTTCTTGTTGTTGGAATTCTCTAGAATCCTTTCGCAAGTGCAATTTTTTCCTTTCGAGCCAAGATTCACGATTAGCTCAATCTCTTGCTCATACCCATGATCACTGTCTCTTTCCATTGTTTTCCTTTGGTTCTGAAAAATGTGGTTGTACATGGATGGTTTTGTGGATAACAGTATGAAAATATGGTGGAGGAATGAAATGGGTAGAGTGTATGGAAGAGAGCGTAAAAATGTATGTGTGAACAGACTTTAGGGATGGGAGTAAGAGTTTTAGGGATGTGAGTAGGGTTTTGGGATTTTGTAGTTAGGATTTGGGAAAATGGGAATTGGGGGTAGAGGTGAATGAAAGTGAAGAATGAATGAAGGAGTGAAAGAATGAGGGAGTGATGGAGTGGACATGGTGGCAAAGACACAAATGCAGTCCTAGACAATTGTTTTTGAGAAAAATTTCAAAGAGGTAGGGTTTGAGATTTTAGACACTAAACTACCATATAATTCTAAGAAAAACTCTTTCAATAGCAAGTGAAGAACTCTTAACTTACTTGCACACCACGGATTTGATAAAATTTGGAAATTTTGAGGAAGTTTATGGTGAAATTGGGCTTGTAGCTCTATGCGCCATGCCACAAACCCAACGCGCCACGCCAGTGTATTTTTTACATTGTGGAGGCCGACCCAATGCGCCGCGCCAGTGAAATTTTCCCAGTTTTCATTCAAACTTGCTCCTTATCTCCAACATGACTTTCTCTTGTTCAATATTTCTCCTTTGAATGTAAATAAGCTCTTAAAACCCACCTTTTGCCTTGTAACTTACTTTTTCAACTCTGTTTTTTGGGCAGTTTACTTTATTTGTGCCTTTGATGAACTGAATGACTTGATTTTTGTTTGCCTTACAGGGGATGGAGCTGCTGAAGCCTGGCAAGGTGACCAAGGTTGCCATTGAAGTTATTTACATATGAGAGAACTAAAATTACATCAAATTTATACATAAAAACCTAAAATACTCTGTTTACATTTTTGAGCATGCGATTATGAAATTTATTGGTACTAGAACTTTATTCAACCTCCTCATGCACCTGCTAACCTTATTGGACATTTTGAAAACCTTTTTGATGAAAACCTAGACCTAATGAAATTGAAACCCTAGAAATGACTCTTACAAATTTAAAGACAAAAGTGACCGCAGATGATTGTGATGAATGGACATGGGCCAGCAGGTAAAGGACATGAGGGAAAATTTACAACAAGCCACTACCGTCAGATGATCCATGCTCCTAATGGAATGTAGCTGACTGAGCGAGACACCTAATATGCAATGCAACAAGAGAATTTGATCACTGACGGAGGGATGAAGATACCGACACTAACATTGGCTCCAATGGGGATGGTAGCTCCTTGGAGGTGCCAAGAAATACAGATCTCTGGGAAAGCAGGTAGTGCCTTCGTCCATTGGGCTATGGAGTCAATAACTTCGACAAACCAAAACCATACTTTTGACTCAATTTCAGGACCGAAATCTGACTCAAAACTAAGACTGAAAACTAAAACAAAATTGATTGACTGGAAAAGATGCTCATAATTGAACTTATTCATCAAAAATTACTCTAATTGTTCTATTTCATCGCCAGATCAAGTGAAATGGAACAACCAATGCAACCATGTAAGCATCCTAGATTCCATTTAAATTCTCCCCATGTGCTTGCTTATGAACAAAAAGAGAGAACTACTGAAAGGCAACTCCCATGAAAACTTGTGAACAGATCCGTTGAATACTATGGATTCTCTATCCGCCTCCAAAAACACTGCATAAGGATCTTGAAGTTCATGCACTCTGGGACTTAGCTCATCCAATGGATTACTTCTCTTCTCCTCATACCATGAATGCAAAATTTGTTTTGAGCTTTGTGACGAGACTCCTGCTAAAAATGCCAAAGAGACCGGCTGTCGGATCAAGTTTATATCAGCACACGTTTCAAGCTTACATATAGTCAATGGAGAAGGAATTTGACTGCATACATCATCCAATACATCAGCTATTGGATCATGAAAAACTTGAAAATACTGCTGCATCCCATTTTCTATTTTTTTTTATGAGATTACATGATTTTCTACAAGCTGCTTATTTGAAGATTTACTATGCCAATTTCCCTTAAAAAACTGAAATTATTAAAAACAAAATGGTACGGAATCATCTTGTATCATTTGATCATATGTGCCAGCTTCCAAGTCCTCATCTGCAACTTGAAAATCAATGGCATTCTGGGGCTGCAAATCTGGATATGAGAAGTCTTGAACAAGGTTTTTATTGCCCTCAAGATGGTCCAGATCAAGACTTGTCGACAGTTGATTTCTGATTGCATGAATGTTGTTTCTGATGAACTGAAATGAAGCAAAACAACAAGGCAAAGATCCTTCACTTCAAAATTTGCTGCACTTTCCTCGTCATTTTCATAGCTGATATGTGATGGCTAAACATTGTATTCGAGCTGCTGAAAGTGAACTTCTTCCTCCCAAAAACTAGATGTTGATTTGTCTGCAAGATTAGCTTCTATTTGGAGAACATAATCATCATCATACTGATCAAACTGAGGTAAATCATCAGTATAAAACACATCATCAAGCATACATGTCATATCAACATCTCTCTCTTCTCCAAGATTATCTATAAAACAATCATTATCAGATCTATGACAATTGGGATAAGAAACAAAGTGTTTTGGTTCAACAACTTGTTCTTTTTCAGTCAACGAGCCATGGGCTTGAACATTATACTCATTCCTTGTGATGGTCCTTTGCATCATCTCTTCCACTGCACTTACCAAAATGTCAAGCTTTACCTCTAGAGATGTCGATTCCTCTGGATCTATGTTTTTCATCTCTTCTTCCTTCAACTTTGCCCTTCGGATCAGCAAATGAGCCTCTACATCTACTGCATTTTTTTGCATCTCTTCAAGTGTTGCAAGATTCTTTTCTCTTAGCTGAAACTCCATTTCTAGATCAAAGGCACCTGGGTAGTGCAAGAGAGCGGATCCAAGAGGAGGTCTTATATTAAGTGGCATCGAATAATAAACTTGGTTAAATCTGGCAGAAAACTATTGTACTGTCTCCCCTGGCAGTCTTTTTAGATGGTTATACTCTTCTATAATCAAGAAAGGGTTCTATATGACCACCTACCTGTCGAGGAAAACTTTGACGAACTGCTAGAAATATGAGATGCTCGCATCAGGCAGGGTTTTGAACAAACTCTTGGCTTTGCCTTGCAAAGAAAGAGCAAAAAGCCTAATACTGACATCCTCTTCATCAACTTCAAAAAGGTCAAGAAAAGACTCAAAATTCAGTACGTGTCTCTCAGCGGTGATATTGTCGCGTTCACCATCAAATCTTGGTAGATATAGATTATGACTTTTAGGGAAATCATGGGATATAGGAGGTAAAATTAGAGGCTTGTATCGATCTATAATTTTACAAGGTATAGGGGTATGTACAAATGTTGCAGAATCAGTCTTGGTATCTTGAGGCTCATCATTTTGAAGATGGTCATCACAATATTCGGAAGAAAGGTCTTGATAAAGCTCAAAAGCATGCAAATATTTGGTATTCACAATATTCAAAGGGAAAGAATCAAATGTAGGCCGAGGATCTTTTCTCAAATACAATATACTTTGCAAAGCCTTCTTGAAATTCTTGGGAAAAGAGAAGAAATAATTTATTACAAAGAACAAAATGTCTTGGATGAAATTCCAACTTGAATACCCGATCTCTCCATATTGTCCTTTCATGTTTCTGCTGGTCAGGTTCATCCTCCAGTGGAGTCCTTGGATCTGATCTCGAAACTGATTTAGAGTCGCCAGGTGAATGATTTCAGCCTTGTGTGTCTGATCGTTGTCCACCATCAACAATCAGATTTGAACTTGATTACATTTTACTGAGGAAACCAGATGTTCAGTTCATAAACTAAACCGGAGATTGACTGAAGCAACATTCATTTACTTTTGCTAATGCAAAGCAAGAGCGTTTCGAAGGCTACCTGGCTAACTTCAGGTTCCATCTGTAGTTTATAAAGCAAACAACAAAATTTTCTTCCCTAGTATGGTCGCCACTATGTTATGGCCTAAATCTACCTCAGGCTGAGAAAGGCAGAATCTAGGGTAACATCAAACCATGCTTAACCTGGTAGCTAGCCCTACCAGATCGAGAGAGGGCTCTCTCCTTGTCAATATCAACAAAAAATAATCAATGAGGCTTGAGATGAATTAATATGAAGACTGATTTTAGGCTAGGTATGTGTGCAAAAGAGTTTGATTGAATTTAAACATGTTTTGCTGTCTCAAATGGAAAGGCAGATTTGGGTTTGCGTAATGAGGCCCAGTTTTGCAGAGATCTCAATGGGGCAAGGTAGGAAATTTATTTGACACTTAAATTTAAATGAAATGTACAACTTTAGACAAGTGAGGAGTTGAAGAGGGCAAGAAACCTTCAGGGATCCTCTTCAAATAGATGAAAACATAAATGACTAAACAAACCCTAGGTAGAGCACCGCAATTTCAATGAATTCTACCTTTATCCCTTTTTTTTTTAGTTAAGAAGAAATAAGAGAGTGAATGACATACATATAACACAGATAAAATTACATTTACAGAGAGAAATAAAATATCAAAGCAAGATGCCACATGAATCCCATAGAGTGCTGCAAACCCTGGTCTATTCCTTTGCCAAACTGTAGAGATGAAAGTACAATGATGCTCAAAGCATTCCCAAAAGTCCAACCATGCTAATGACTGAAAAATCAAAAGATATAGACAAAAAATAACTCATCCCAGCCTCTAGGGGTCGAGCTCATAAGTTTAGGAGTTGTTCCAACAAAATCTAAACTGAGAACTAGAAAGTAGGCAGTGGAACAACTTGCCTCTAAAAACTAGGAAACTGATTCATTCAGTTGCAAATTACCCTTTGATGGATGAATCTACCTCTATGAGTGAAAATTTAGCAAAATTACATCAAAATCCATCATGTTACATTTAATTACATCCTGATTTTAACAACTAGAAGGAAAAAAAATTCAAACTGTGAAAAAAATAGGCGAAAAACAGAGTTTTTGACCAAAAATGAGCAAAATCTTCCAATGTGTTGCGCCTGATTTCCCTATGCATCGCGCCTGATTGAAGCTAATTTTGGAAGCCTTCCCAGTGTCCAAATTTGCTCCAAGTGGGCTTGTTGAAAAGGTATGCCTGTCTAATTTCCAAAAAAAATTGAATTTTTGAATTTGGCTTCCATTTTCCCCTCCAAAACTGAGTTCTCCCAAGACTGCTTCCTGTGTGTCAAAAAAGGGGCAGAAAGGTCATTTTTGAGGTGTTTTTGACCTGTTCGGGGGCTCAAAACTTGTCAAAATTTCTTGGCCATTGGTAGGCATGCATATTTTTCCATGAAAAATCCAAAAATTCTGATTTTTCATCAAAAGGAGTACCCCATCAAAAGCGAGCGCCAGGTGGCGCGGGGCATAGACCAGAAAAGTCTGTTTTTTTAGGCCAAAAATGCAAAAAATGCAAAAAATGTCCCAAATTTTTTGAAATTTGGGCTGAGTGTCCTCCATTAAGTGCTTTGTTGGGCCAAGGAAGCCTTGGCCAAGATCTGAAGTTTATCTTGCACTTTTTGCCTCCTTGATGCCTTCTTCAACTTAGCCTTCAAGTTCCTTATTCTTGCCTTGCAACTTTTGTTTTTTTCCAATTAATGGTATGCCATGTGCCTCAACATAGTTTTCTCGTTGTTGGCCTTCTCTAGCATCCTTTCCCAAGTGCAATTTTTTCCTTTCAAGCCAAGATTCACAATCAGCTCAGTCTCTTGCTCATACCCATGATCACTGTATCTTTCCATTGTTTTCCTTTGGTTTTAAAAAATGTGGTTGTACATGGATGGTTTTGTGGATAACAGTATGAAAGTATGGTGGAGGAATGAAATGGGTAGAGTGTATGGAAGAGAGCGTAAAAATGTATGTGTGAGCTAACTTTAGGGATGGGAGTAAGAGTTTTAGGGATGTGAGTAGGGTTTGGGGATTTTGTAGTTAGGATTTGGGAAAATGGGAATTGGGGGTAGAGGTGAATGAAAGTGAAGAATGAAAGAATGAGGGAGTGATGGAGTGGACATGGTGGAAAAGACACAAATGCAGTCCTAGACAATTGTTTTTGAGCAAAATTTCAAAGAGTTAGGGTTTGAGATTTTAGACACTAAACCACCATATAATTCTAAGAAAAACTCTTTCAATAGCAAGGGAAGAACTCTTAACTTACTTGCACACCACGGATTTGAGAAAATTTGGAAATTTTGGGGAATTTTATGGTGAAATTGGGCTTGTAGCTATATGCGTCGCGCCACAAACCCAACGCACCGCGCCATTGTATTTTTTACACTTTGGAGGCCGGCCCAATGTGCCGCTCCACTTGTATGCGCCGCGCCTCTCACCCAATGCGCCGCGCCAGTGAACTTTTCTCAGTTTTCATTCAAACTTGCTCCTTATCTCCAACATGACTTTCTCTTGTTCAATATTTCTCTTTTGAATGCAAATAAGCTCTTAAAACCCACCTTTTGCCTTGTAACTTACTTTTTCAACTCTGTTTTTTGGGCAGTTTACTTTATTTGTGCCTTTGATGAACTGAATGACTTGATTTTTGTTTGCCTTGCAGGGGATGGAGCTGCTGAAGCCTAGCAAGGTGACCAGGGTTGCCATTGAAGTTATTTACATATGAGAGAACTGAAATTACATAAAATTTATACATAAAAACCTAAAATACTCTGTTTTTCCTCAAAACACGGTTTTGAGGAAAAATACATTTCTGAGCATGCGATTATGAAATTTATTGGTACTGGAACTTTATTCAACCTCATTATGCGCCTGCTGACCTTATTGGACATTTTGAAGACCTTTTTGATGAAACCATAGACCTAATGAAACTGAAACCCTAGAAATGACTCTTACAAATTTAAAGACAAAAGTGACTGCAGATGATCATGATGAATGGACATGGGCCAGCAGGTAAAGGAAATGAGGGAAAATGTACAACAGTCCACTATCGTCAGATGATCCATGCTCCTAATGGAATGCAGCTAACTAAGCGAGACACCTAATATGAAATGAAACAAGAGAATTTGATCACTAATGAAGGGATGATGATACCGACACTAATAGTCCCCATGGTTTCTTGCATCCCAGTTGCTTGTTTTTGCTTCTCCGTGACCCTCTCAGCATATATGATAGCGAGATCTGGCAACACCGGTTTGGAAGCAAGCGCTTCATTTAGCTCCTAATTCTCCTTGCTGAGATTCGCACAAGCAGTCTTCATGTGGATAGAGATTTCAACTATAGTGCAAACCGTTATGTCCCCTGGTGTCTTGTCACCCTGAGTTATCATAGTTGGCCAGAGATCCTTAAAAACATCCGTCACCTTCTCCACTTTATCCTACATACTTTCCTTTTCTCCCTTCAATTGGTTGCACTCTCCAGTAAGCACACTAATCTATAGTTGTTGCTGTTCAAACCTCTGCTGGATAATGGACATTCAAAACTGAGAATGGATTGAACATAGGTAGCTCAATGGTTACCTAGGGGGCCACCTTTGCCTCCTCTTGAATTGGTGCCCCTGTATCCATGGGTTGTGTTTGATCTTCCTCAATGAGATCAACCACCTGCCTAGGCACCATGACTCTGGCTTTCTTGGCCTTAGGAGCAGCTACAGGTGGTTTAGGTGCCTTACTATTTTTGACTAGAACTACTATTATTGCTGGGGATGAATTAACATTGTGGGTGGTAGGGCAGTGAGTAGGGGCGCAACTATGGAGGGTGATGTAGAATTTGAGGCCTGAAATTCTGAAAAAGTAGGAAACAGGGGAGAATCACTGGTGAGAGTTTGCATTACCCAATTGAAGCCTTTCACTCTCATGTCTAGCTCCTCTAGTACTGGTGTTAGCCGCAACTGCGACACTCTATTTAGTGTCTCATCTGATGTCTCCCCTGGTAATGGTTTTCTCTGCATGACATCGAACAAGTAGTGATGGACTCCGCTCTTGATCTCCATTCCTACTCCCGGACAAGAGCAGACTTCAGTGTGGAATGCCTTTTCATCTACTTGAAACTCCAACGGTCTCATTTTAAATGTTGTTTCGTCCACACAGGTGGGCTTGATGTAGATCTGTTCGTGGGTGACCCCGAACCATATTTGAGCAGAATAACTATCCAGCAAACTCCTTGGGACCCTTTGCTACCCTGCCACTACGTCCACTATTTGCCTATACTAGAATGTGAACGCCTCTTCATTTACCTCTTTGGTGGTCTCCCGAGAACTTCCAGGGCATAAACTTCATTGCCAGCGACTAACCACTTGTGAGTTCCACAGGCTATCTGACTCCTGGGAAAATCCATTTCCACATCGCGAACACCATGATAAGGTAGTTGTAGATGAATCCACTAGCTCTTTTGTAGTTATCCTCACAGGCTTTGAAAAATTCATTCAGTAGAAATGTATACCAATTCAGCTGGGTTCCCTGGAGGCAGTGTTCCGCAACTGAAATGGTATCTAGGGTGCATTCACCCTTTGTATAGTGTCGCATGGTCTTGCCTACAATCAGGTAACAAGTAAACTTAACTGTTGGGCTTTTTATGAGGTCTATCTTTGCCCCCTTCCCTCCTCTTTTTGTGTTGTATTTCTTGTAATAGTTGCAATATCCTGCCTTCTTTGCTCTTTTGGAGACTGTCTGGAATGCTGTGGAGACATCCCTCCCTTCTGCTAATAACCCCGTCGGCCTATTAATATCTTCTGCATGCATTGGTATCTCCCTCCCTAGCCATAGTGACCGTTTTGGAGTCTGCTTAGCAGGAATTTCATACACTTCATTGTGGCTCCTATGGTTCCAAACACAGGGAGGTTCCTCAGGTTTAGAATTGTTGACTGTTGGATGCCTCTAAACTCTGGAAGTAGCCTTGTTTCTTCTTCTCCTCCTTCAGTAGCGTAATTTTCTATATAAACTTGCCTCTTCATCGTCGGAAAATGGTAATAATCCGTGACGTCTGTGTTGACAAACGATGCATTGTCATATTTTCCCACCAGAAACTCCATTATCTGAATTCTCTCATCAAGCTCGGGCTCGACGACTAATGGTGCTACCTTGGTCATTTTTTATATTCTTTGGTATACTTGCAATTCTACCCCTGCTCTTTCTCTATAAATTCCTGATACTATATGCTCTCTTTGGACTTCCTCTAATGAGATTTCACTCGCTGCTGATGCTGTTTCCTTTTTAAACTCGGAATTCTTTGGCATTCTCGTGCTTTCTTCTTTCATGCAGGTATGTAAGTAACAGAGACGAATGAGGTTGATAAGACCCCATAACTAATTAATTTTTCCTGCCTCCCCTGTGGCTATAATCGTGTGATTAGTTACCTCAATGAGGTGTGTTCTGGCATGGCGGACTGGTGACTTTGGGATTTGGGAAGACGTGATGGGTAATGATTATGGTGGCCTAATATGGAAAATTTATTACAATATGGATGATACTAATTATGGAAATCAATTCTCAAATCTAGGTAATCCTACAGACTGACATGGGAATGATGGGTCATGATTATGGAATGATGTTCGACACGTTTAGCTCTTTGACATGGATGACATGCTGGACACTACCCTCCCCCCAACCACAATCGGTTGCGATGTGGTCTCCGCATCCCAACTGTGAGTTTTTTTTGTTCTTGCAGTTTTTTATTTATTGGGATTCCTATCTATTCTCTTCTCGGGTGCGAGAGAGTTATTGAATCTACCTACTCTATTCTACCCTACTGACCCCTCTCGGTTGCCAGAGTTATTTGAAAATAAAATAATAAAACTTACTCGTGATAAGGCTTCAGGTGTGTGCCATTCACCCATCCTAGTAATGCTTGGTCGTCCAGTTGTGCTAACCAAAATGCTCCTAAATCTCAAATTTCAATCACATGGTACGGTCCCAGCCAATGCATTCTGAGTTTACCTGGGAACTTTTGGAACTTTCTATCGTACAGTAAAATGTTTCCTCCGACCATAAACGTTTTATGTTTGGTATGATAGTCATGCCAAGCTTTCTGTTTATCTTTTTGGACAGTCTGATGAAACTCCGCTAGAAACCTGTCCTCTTCAAGTTATTGTAGTTCATGTAGTCGTTTCTTTAACGAGTCTTCCTCTGTTAAATGTATGGTTGACGCGATTAACAGGCTTGGTATGAAAAATTCAGTCGGTACTACTGCTTCCCTCCTGTATACTAGTTGGAATAGAGTTTGGTTGTTCAGTCTTTTGAAAGTTGTCCTGTACGCTCATAATGTTGCTGGTACGCGCTCATCCCAGTCATCTCGATCAGTATTGCAAAACTTTGTTTGTCCCTTTTCGAGAATATTATTAAATTCTTCCAATGTACCATTTGCCCGAGGATGGTATGCACTGATATTATGATGTTGTAACATGAAGTTTTCTAACACGAATTTGATCGTTGCATTGATAAAGTGTGTACCTTGATCACTGGTTAGACTTCTGGGGCAGCCAAATCTGATGATGATATTTTCAAATATGAACCTGGCCACTATTTCTGCCATGAAATCCTTTGCTGGTACCACTTATTCCCACCTGGTAATATATTCTATTGTGGTAATGGTGTACTTGGCCTATGAATGTCTTGCGACAAGTGCTATCGTTCCTATAAAATCAATGGCCCACTTCTCAAATGGCTGCAAGATTTTACAGGGTGAAATGGTAGCTCATATGGGTAAGATGGATGTCCTGTTCTCTAGCAGACATCACATTTCTTTACAAATTATTTATTGTCTGTGTGTACCGTGGGCCGCCATAAGCCTGCTTGCAGTATCCTTCTTGCAGTGGGTTTTGCACCGATGTGTCCTCCCGCAACTCCACAATGACACTCCCATAGTATATCTTCCCTTTCATGGTCCAGGACACATCTCTGCAAGACTTGGTATAACCCCATATTATACAGTTGTCCCATTATTAGTTGATACTCTGCTGCTCTGACTACCAGACGTCTTTTCTGAGTCACTGTATATTCAGTCGGGCACTGTCCTATTGACAAATAGATTGCTATCTAGTCTAAGTAGTCTAGGATGGCTTCTACTCTAAAAATATTAGCATCTGGCAGCTGATCATCCAGGGACCCTCCGTTTTCTCCATTTTCTAGTCTTGACAAATGGTTAGGACCCACATTTAGTCTTCCTGGTTTCACTATCACCTCAAAGGTGAACTCCTAAAATAGTAGGAGCCATCTACAGATCCTTCCTTCAAGGACTAATTTGTTAACTAGGTACTTTAAATTTGAATGGTCCGTGAAGAATTTAAATGTACCTCATAATAGGTAGTGATGAAATTTTTGAAGGGAATACACCATTTCTAAAGCTTCTCGTTCTATGGTGGTGGAGTTCCTTTCAGTTGTCGATAACTTTCGGCTTGCAAAATAAACTGGGTGATCAACTGAAGTATCTCCTAGTTGAGCCAAAACTGCTGCTAGTGCAATATTGGAGGCATTAATATGGATGTGGAATTGCTTATCCCAATTAGGATGAACTAATATGGGCACGCTTGCCAAATTTTCTTTCAGTGTATTGAGGGCAGTAGTACAATCGTTTGTCCAAATGAATTGCTTTGATTTTCGCAACAGCTTCTCCAATGGGGCTGTTATCTTCGTGTAGTTTCTCCACCACCTTTCTGACATGGATTGTAAAGCCACGTCCATGAGTGGGACTCTATGTTCCACTAGTAATTTATCCTCTATTTTGGAAATAAATGTATTTATAGCGTTCATATTTGATAAAGTCAGATATTCTCTTACCTCAGTTCCGATCCAATTGATTCTTCAGATGTTAGCACATATTCTTGTATTGGTCTCATATCTCCCTTGTTGCCAATCATACCAGGCTATTTCTAAGCCAAAATCTTAGCTTTAAACACTTCTCTAGCTTAGAGTCCCCCCCACTGTTGGATTGATATAATCTTCTTTTTTTCCTATTGTCATCTGATAAAGATGATCAAGAATCTGAGCATCCTCTCTGTTGTCGACAATCTTTGTATATCAAGGTCCTTGATATGGGTCAGGTGGCTGAGTGACCCTGACTTCCCTGTCTTCAAATATCATTAGTTCCTTTTTCAAATCGATCACTGCATAGTTCTCAAAATTCCAGTCTATCCCCAATAATGCTGGGTAGGGATCCTTATCCCCCATGATGTCTATCACCTCAAAGTCTATGTATGTCTTTACCCCTACAACATCGACTTCAACCTCCTCTAGCCTACCTATGGGAAAAATGCAGTATTGGTTTGCCATGCGGAGTTGGATTGGTGAATATGTCAATTTTCGTCTCCCCAATGCTTCTCATGTCTTCCTTGGAAAAATCTTGACATCTGACCCTAGGTCAAGCATTGTGTCCTTAATTTGGAATCCTGCAACTTGAGTGTTTACACGAACTTATTTCCCTATTCTTCTCTTATTTATTTTGACTCTCTGTATGTATTTATTTTTTGCATCATTTTCCTCCTCTAGTTCTGTAGTTTCCTGCACCACCATCTCCATATTTTGTTTCAGTTGCTCCATCATTGGTGCATTGGTTACAATTTTTAAAAATAGCTAGAACCATTCTTCAATCATTGTGCTTGTATTAGTCTGTTTTTCCTTGTCCACCTTTGGTTGCGGTAACTCAATGCCTTTGCTCCCTCCAAGTTGGGCAAAGGTTTCCACTGCTTCTTTAAAGTATTGCTTTTGCCTATCTGGCCTGAACACTGGCTTTGGGAATGCTAACTTTATTAACTTTACTGGGTCTATATTATTGGCATATTTCCCTGTTCTCTTTCCTCCTCGCATCACTATGGCTACATTCTACATATCCTGAGCCTCTACTATTCTTGGCTCTGCATTTATCATATTTTCTCATCTTTGTCTGACTCTTTCTTCCCATATTTTAATTAGCTCTGGGCAGTCTTCAGTTGCATGCATTTTGACTCTGCATTGAGAGCACCATGGTCTTCTGGGAAGTGGACATTCCCTGGCTACGTGGACCTCTTGGTCACAATTGTAACATCTTACAAGTCCTCTTACTCCAGCTCTGCCTCCTCTCATGCCTCCTCCTCATCCCCTGGGAGCCTCATTCACTCCATAGGATGTCCTATCCAATCGTTCCGCAAGTGCATCCAGGGCTATACACTGCTCGGTGTTGTGCATTGTGGAAGCACAAAACTCACACTATATATTGTTTGGAACATTGGAGTATTTTTGAAAAATTTGGCATAGGCGGGGTGGGTGACCAATGCTTTTGCATATTTCATAGTATTCAGTTGCGGCCTAATTCTATTGTGCAGGGAACCTTGGGTAGTGGGGTTGCGACGGATATAGCCCTTGAGTGTTTATTTATGCAAATCCCCTTACTGGTGGAGTTCCTTGTGTCCCTGCTACTAAAGCCCCTGTATTATACGCCCGCAACCTTGGACATTCGGTGACCATGTGTCCCTCAATCAGACAGTGCGTACACCATACATTAGGTCTTGCAAGTTGAATTGGCTGGATATCCTTCAACTTTTCCGTTATACTAGCTATCTGATGTTGTAACCCCAATATGGAAGGGTCTTGAGCTGCTTCCCCTCCTTTTAACTCATGCGGATACCCCACCATGGCCTCTATCTTCATGGCTTACTCCAATGCATCTTGTAATGTATCGATCTTCGCTTGCGTTAGTGGAGTTCTTGTCAATAGAAGAAGGGCCTTGATAAACCAATCTCTCTGATGATTTGGATCAATTGGGTAAATCAATTTTCCAACCACATCCTTGAACCTTCTCATCAGATCCCATGCAATTTCACCTTCTCACTATTTAATTTCCCACATCTCTGATACACCCTGCTGATCTGTCTAAGGTAACTTGAACTCCTTGACAAATTATTTCTTTACATCATCTATCATTGGGTTCGGATGAGCTTTAGACCATTTAATAAACCAGCGAAGAGCTCTCTCCCTGAGAGTAATTTGAAACTCGATCAACTTAACCGCCTCTGATGTTTGTCGAGCCCTCCATATGGATTCGCAGAGATACTAGTGCTACTCCACATCATCATTGCCTCTCCCAAAGAACTTTGGGTATCAGGTAAATGATCTCGCCATACTTCTTTCTGTGGATGGTATTATAATAAAACCTCTATTTCCTGGCTGTGAAATTGTATTACTAGGACTACTGCTAGAATTATTTACTGTTGTAGACTGAACACTATTCAACTTACTCAATTCTTGTAACTTAACAAAAATTTCACCTAATGTTTGATAGAGTACCAGGGGAATTTTGGGATTAGAGCTACTTGAATTTTGGGGAATAGAGTTACCTTGAGATGGGTGTCGGCCCGTCTCAGAATAGTTGCTCCATCACAACATGCAACTCCACATCGGACATCTCCTTGGGGCGTGCATCTTCCACGTTGGAATTTTCTCGCTTTTCTCTTTGGGCTAGGCTCCTATACACTTGCTTGACTTCCTTGACAATACCTCCTATTCCTTGGGATCCCATTTGAACTTCCATCTCCTTTGTCATCTACAGTGCCTTCTCCTTGTCTTGTCGACTACTTTCCTACTTTTCCAACTCCTTCATCACTCTTTCCTGCCACTTCTCAGCAATCTGCACCCTTCGATGTGCTTGTCGCTCTCTCAACCTACTGGAGGTATCGACATCCATATCCCTATTCCCCATTCCAACTTACTTGTAGAATCTCTCCCTTAGCTCCTTCCCCCAATACTGTAGGTTTAAGTCTCCATCTCAGATTTTTGAAATTCCATCAATCCCTCATCTACCATTAATGCTTTAATCCACAAAGAATCTCCTTCAGTAGCTCTCCTCGTAATCTAGATCTGAACACGTCTTTTTCTTTTGAGAAGGACAGGTAACATTCAGCCACGAATTCCACTATATATCCTTCCAAGGTAGATTGCACCCATAAATCTACAGTTCAGGTCAAATCGGTATCTAACCAATGGAGTGCTACCAGATCCACGTGTAACCACTTGTGACAGATATTACGCAAGATTCCTTGGATTGTATTGACTTGTAGTCTCCGCAACCAATTATAGAGTTCCTTTGGAAACTTTCCCCAGAAAATATCGTAGAGATCACTCACAGATTCAAAGAATAGAACCTGATCCTTAACAGTTTTCTCCCTCTATTGTCTCAACTCAGCTTGTTGCGCTATGAACTGATCTAAGTGGTTATCCCACCAGCTTCGTATTTCCCTCTCAAAGATCCGTGATACCATGATCTAGCTCCTAAATGAAATTTCATGTCTCGGCAAAAAAACCATTTGTTGGTGAGAAAGAAGGTCTCTAAGGAAGACCCAGGTTCAAGAGAGAGGCCAACAAGGTTTCCGCAGTAGTCTAGCACAACGCTGACATTTTCACCCTACTCTAAAGAATAGAGAGTCTTACCCGAGGCATGTCGTGACCTTAGTAAGGTTAGGAACAGAATAGATATCGACTGATCACAGCTATAGAGTGAAACAGACAAAACCAGGAACTATAAACATATTTAGTTACTTTGTACAAGGTACCACTCATGAGCATATTCAGGATGCAAAATTAAAATTTAAAAGCGGGTAATACATTCATCATAACCAAATTCTTATCACAGAACTCAGGACATCAAACCCAGGCAGAAGTATATTTCATTATCAATAGTGGACAGTTATATTACTCCTCAAAGTTGATTACAGAAGGACTAATTGCAGCATTTCAGAACATAATAGAATAGAACCGAACAAAAGAGAGCTCTCCTATGACTCTCTTCGTCAGCCCTCTACTGAATCAACCTCCTATCTATGTTGGTTGATTGTGTATTTGTTCCTTTTCCAACGCAGCTATTAGTTTTCCATCCTTTCCCGCTCTGCTGTTTGCCGCAACTCCTTGATCACTGGGAGTTCTACTGCCTGTCCTTGTCGCTCCTTCCTAATTTAGCTCCTATTGATGGTTATTTCAGGTTCTCACAATCTTGTCAAGATCTCTGAAATAAGTTGGATCAATATTTTAGTTTATAATTCTTTCCTTAACATTTATCCACTAGTTATGATTTCATTCTTAAAGGACTCTCGTCATTTTCAAGTTGATCTCCAAGAAATTCTAATTAGATGAAAGATTCTTTATTGGTTAGTTCCTTTTCATGTCAACCCCTTGAGCTAGATAGAGGGTTGGAGAGCACATCATTCATGGATCCTTGTGGTTTCAAGGCCTTCCATTTTGATGATCAAGATAAAGGTCATTTTGGGTTGAAATATTTTTCTTTGTTAAACTCTTCTAAATATGATCATCTTATTATCTCTTTTGTGAATATCATGAAACTAATCATATCCATGTCACATTTTATCTTCTAGAATAATTTCAATTTCTTCAATCATTTAGCGAAACAAAACTCTTGTGTTAGTATTGGGTTTTATTTGACACATGTTTCTAATATTTTGTATACTCGGTATCCTGATTAGTTTCGTGGAGTCACAATTTCAAAAATTGTTTTGAATTCCCTAAGATTTCTTATTTTTTACTTTGTATGTAATTGGATATAAAGGGAACCAGTAGAAAATGGATAACATTATATGTTAAACAACCAATTTAACCATTATACCATACATTCTCATTGTGATTTGAATGCATTAATTGAAAATTCATTTTTCAATAAGTCACAAGGTCTTCAAAATGTTTTTTTTGAATATCGAGATCCAATTGTTGAACGGTTAAATAAATATTACTTGGAAATATCCTATGTAAATAAAATTATTTGATCATTTTTAATGTTTTTAAGAACTGAGAGTGTAGATGAATGTGTATTCACAAGCAGCCTGTAAGCTATGTATAATTGACATTTTGAATAACAAGGTAAAGTTTGAATATGGATCAAACCATTCAGTATGGCACATCCTTTTGGTAATAAGTTGGACCTTTAGTTATTTGTGAAAGTTTTAAAAGTTCTTACCTTTTCTATTGTGCATTATTTTATATATTTTTTAATTTCTCGTATTGTTATACAAAATCTAGGACTGCCGATAGAAATGTCTTCCCTAGACTAGGTGGTTGAGTCTAGAATAACAAAATGGTAATGTAGATTTTTTTTTCGTTAAATTAAACAGATGATGGATAGAATCCTACCTGTAATACGTCATATGCTTCTCTCCTTTCGTGTCTTGAATTCTCCAATTCTATCTCCTGTTGCCTAAATTATAACCTGCACAATAAAAAAACACAATCCAACGATCTATGAAATATATGTAGCATCATCTAAATAATTCATTAAATGGATCAACATGGCATCAAAATACATGAAATCATAACATCACATATAGGGAAACAAATAACTCTTTGCATTAGTATAAATGGAAGGAGTTACAACCATAAATAGATGATGATCTTATAGAAGAGCTCCTCCAGGTTGATTTGTTCCTTCTTCATCACAAAGTGTACCTACAATCACCCTAATCAATGGAATGTTAAATATTTACCACAAAAACATGAGGGTAGAATTCTATGGGGCCTAGACCGAGGTTTAGTGTGTCTGTGTAGTCCAAAAAAACCCACTATTACTAGCCCTTTCGGCAATGATCTGCTTGCGCATATTGAAGTCTCACTTGAGGAAATATAGGGGGATGATAGAACCAGGTTTCTACATCCAAAGGGATAGAGGATAGTGGATTTATGGATTTTCCTTCTTAACAGAGCTTCGCAGGTCAGATCTAGCAATAGTACCAGTGTTTTTCAACACAATTGTTGAACTTACTCATACACTACATGATCTTACTTATTTATGCATTAAACAAAGTAAATAACCATAAAACAGATTGCGTTATTCAGTTACAGAATAAAACCCTAATTCAACATAGACATTTAGAAACAGTAAGTAAAAGAAAAACACAACAATATACCCAGATATTTCTCAACAAGTCTTTCATTAAGAGCCAGATCCTTCTCAGACATTCACTTTCCACCCTGCACACACAACTGTGGGGGTATGCGCACACAACTACAGAATTCCTAAGGTCTCCATGCACACTAATGCAAGAGCCTTTCCTCTAACCCAAAATACAGACTCTTACCACAATCTTACATCCAAATGGATCACATAAGATCTTTCAATTAAGCCTATGGAAAACCTATTTTCTATGAATTCTATCTTGACTCCTTATAAAGATTTTGGATTTACAATACCATGGTATAAAAACCCATGGGAGAAGTCCAATGTTCACAAAAAGTCCCATTCTATTACATAATAAGAGGCTTTGAACCACCCCAAAGCCCCTAAGACCCAAAATAGACTTCGCATTGCGTGCTCTACTCCTCGATTTCTTACTTTGCGGGGGATCCCAATTTTAACAGGCCCCCAACACAAAAGTGTGACTCTTCTCTAGTCACAATGGTGGTGTGCCATCGATATTCACTTTGATGTTGCTCAAGGCATCCTTCAAGGGTGGAATTGTTTCAACGCACTGTTTTTCAAAATCTTTGACTTCGCTCGCTTGAGCCACGCTTGTGTTGAACGGTGCTCTTCTACACATGCAAATCTTGCAACCCTTTGTGGACATGTTCAAGAAATTTCTTGTATTTCTCTTTGATGTTGCCACAAAAATCCTCATTGACCTATCGCACAACATCCCTTATATTTTCAATGTCCCCCTCAGTGGGGACCATGTTTGTTGGACCAGTGGTTTTGTCGAAATTTGACCTTATTTCTTGTGTCACCCTTCTATGGTTTCCTTCAATTGGTGGTAAACATAGAGGAGGGGCCAGGTGGATCTATGCCAAGATCACTTCCAAGAATATCATCCCCGCCAGTCTCTGAAATTTCCACTTCGGTGTCCTTTTCCCACTCATGCCTATCATCTTTATACATTCATGCGGTGGAGTTAACCGATAACTCATTCATTGGCTGATGATAGCTTCTACATCTTCTTCTTTGACTAGGTATGGTAGTTTGTACTAGACCCGGATGAGGTCCTTCTTTGCTTAAATGTGGATGTGATGGAAGGCCGCTTTCAACTCTGCTACTTGTTGATACTTTTCCACAATGTTGGGTGATATTCGGGGCTTCTGGTTAATCACCATGTGTAAGCTCATTTTGAATCCGACCCAAAAACAATTATTGGCCGTAAAACTTGATGGATCTATCGAATGCCATAGTGAAGTGTATCTAGATGTTTCACATAGATAGGGATCTTGAATGTTGAAATATGATCCCTCGGGCTCTCTTCATTCCATTAATGCAATGAGAAGCAAGAGCCACGCATAGTGGAAATTCTTTCCTTCTTCCTGTGAAGCTCTACAGTCGGTGAGGAACTCTTGACATAAATAGCATACCCAATTATATATCAGACCCTTGGTGCACTTTGTAGCTAAAGCTATGATAGGTGCAAAATCCTCCTCTCCACGAATCTTTCTTGTGATTTTACCCACAAGGATGTGCACAGTTAAGCGCAAAATTTTGTCAGAAATGGAGTTAATCAAATAACCCTTGGGTCCCTTCGTGAGCTCATATTCATTCTTCATTGTATTCGCTAGTTTCTTGTCTTGGATCTTACCAAAAAAAACCTTCACGGGGTCCACCCCAAGACAAGGAAGGGTCAAAACTATTTTGATAAGCATCTCGTTAATGGGGATCTTCCTCCCCAGCCATAAAAAATTATCGTGCACTAAGGCCAGTAGTTGACACACATAAATAGTGTTGATGGGACTTCACCCAAAGTGTAGCACATAGTGCATGGTTAGTATCCCTCACTGTTGGATACCCTTCACCGACTTCATCGTCTCTAATCTCGTGACTCTGCCTGGGTAGGCCTGCTGGCATAGACATTGATTGGGCTTGAATTGTGGGTATTTTCTCCTATCATTAAAATCCCAGACCTCCATTCTCAGTTGTATAAATTTAGCCAGTAAATCACCTTGAACTATCACTTTTTTTGGAATCAGCGGTATGAACACCTTGTACTTCACTATCTTGGGTTCCTTCACCAGCTTCCAGGGAGGGATATAAGGAGGAAACCTAGAGAGAGGTTCAACCTGGTCAACGTCAATTTCCTCTGGTGCTTCTTCTGCTTCCTCATCATCATCTGATTCGACCTCCATGTATTTTTCCTTTTGTCGACCTTGGGTTAGATTAGTTTGTTGTTCCTTTGGGAGTTTCTTATGGGGAAAAGACCGCAGTATTGGTTTCTTAGGTTTCGCGGACGGAGTTGTGCCTGTGGTATACTTTTTGGGAGACCTCAGCCCCACGATAGTTGATGGTGGTGTAGCCGTCATTGTGTTGTGGAACCATGGCCGGATTGTGTGTCTGAGCCCTACATTGATCAATTATTTTCTGAGTGCTTCGAAGTTGTAATCCGACATGCAACATCTTGCTCGACACTCCTATAGGAACTAATTATCACTTGTATAATTTAGTGCACAAAGTGTTCGAATGGGGAGAGGGCTCCTTCCTTTATAGCGAATTTGGAATTCAAATTGCATCACTGCCTATAGATACTCATAAATGTTGATTTGGCAGTAGATCCTCCTAGATATGCCTATTAATTGAATACCTCCCGCTCCTTTTAACGGCCAATTTGTTGTCCAATCAGCTTTAACTATTCCAACAGTCATATTTTGGATGAGCTCTCTAAGAGTCATCCCTTCGACAAATTCTTGCATTTCTTGGCAGAGTAACTTCCAATTGTGCGTATATTTGGTCTATGGTGTAGTATGCATACCGTGCTGGAGCCATCCTCATATAGAATAATTTTGCGTCTGTTCACCTGGATACCCACAAATATCCTCCCTAAACATAGACTTGTTTCCCATGCCTCTCTAAGAAATTTGTTGGAAACCTTCGTGATTCTTTACACCTGCTTTTACCTCTTGAAGAGCCTCATTATTGGACTCCCAACCATCAGAAAAGGTATATGTTAATAAGAACCCTTCTATCATTTTGTCCCAATTCGTAGTCCCATGGTGCAAGTCTCTCTCAAGATACCATTGCTAAGGTATCTTCTCCAAGGAATATAAGAACATGTGCACCCATTCTGACTGAGGTTCTCCTCCCCAATCTACAGTCCAGCGAGCTAAATTCTCACATGGATCCTTCTATCCATCATACTTCTCTACAATATTAATGTCAACCCAACCAAGCCTCAACCTTATCAACTTGAAAAGTTCCTTCCATCCACCTAAAGTGTCCCTGTGCACACCCCACCAGCTGGCTGGAGTGGACCTTAATGCGAAGTCTAAAGCTTCATACCTCTGTTCCTCTCGCATTTTTCGCTCAACACCTTCCAAGAACAAGACAAAATTCCCCGTTCCATTGTAAAAGGGAAATTCACACACTTCCGATTCGACACATCACAGATATTTGGTAACCCTGTTACAACACTTAGTAGTTAATTCTTGTAAGTGATTCTCCCAATGCTCCAACACTTCATCGGAATAAAAAACACATGAATTATCGTGCTCCTAGAATATTCTACCATCTACGGTGGTATTAATCTAGTCTTCATCCTACTTGGTGATCTTATAAATCTGATGAATCACATCATCTCCATGATCATGTTGGACAGGCTATGTATAGCACACACCTTCGAAAGGTTCTAACAACACAACAACTGGGGTGCCATCCTTTTCAAAAAACATCTACATATTCTTCAGGTTTAGTATAGCATCCATGTCATACACCCAATAAAATCTTAACAGTGCATGGTAAGGATTACTATCAACCAAGATCTCAATAGCCTCGAAGTCAAGAACTATGATTGCGCCATCAATATCTACGCTAACTCCCTGCAATCGCCCCATAGGAATGATCCTCTGTTGATTCACCATCCTCAACTAAATTGGCAACCATTTCAACTTAGGATTTCCCATCCACTCCCATTTCTACTTCGGCAGAACATTAGCATCTAATTTGAGATCCAAAATAACTTGATCCATCTCATGTTCTCCAATCTACATAGTCAATCGCATCTCCCAGCAAGTTATCTTTTTGTTCTCGTATAATTTTTTCACTGCGTGTTGTTCCATTCATAGTTATTCTTTTCCAGCATAGTTATTGATCAGCTCCTACAATCCTTCTACAACCTTATGATCCTTAGAATATTCATGCACATCTGCATTGAAGGCCATTAATATAGATGGATTAGCCTCCTTTGCTTCATCATTCCTTATAGGCGTATCCTTCAGCTAAAATAATTGTCTTTGTGTGGTTGATTTTTCATCCTTGGAAGTCATAAATGTCTTATTGGCCTCCATGAATGTCTCTTTCTCACGCTATACATTGAACCCAGCATTCTTATCTTCTGCCTTCCTCACCCATGTCTCTGTCACATGCCTATGCTTTTCTACGTGGTCTCCTCCATTATTCATACCACTTTATATTACTATTTTAACGCTTGGGTCTCCCAAGTGCGGTTATGCCTTCATCATTTATATATTCTGAGCTAGCTGTTGGTTACGCTTCTCTTGCATTTTAGCTAAAAAAATGGGGAAATCCTTAGTTTCATGACCAAATTCTTGGCAATACTTACAGGACATAGTAGAATGGTTCTGGGAATTTTGAGCAAAGTGTCCAGGATGTCCAGAATTATAAAAAACAATCTACCTATGTCCACGACCAATGCTTCCTCCTCGACCATGCCCTCGGCCTAGGTAACCTCCTCATGCAGCTGGCGAACCCAAAGCTTCACAACCTTATACTTCATTCTGTATGCACCAGGACTATTTTGCATCATTAGGTCGTAGCTCTTACAATGTTGTTCGCATGTTCCACCGAGCAACATAAATTGTAGAAAAATTTCTTCAACGACCTAACAATATTTTTCAGCGGGTGAAAATAATTTTTGGATTGTTGGTTTGCAACTTTGCAGATGCTAATATGCACTAGGCCAACCGCCATGACCTAGGGTTTGGAAGTTTCCGTGCAGGCTACCCCAAGTAGACCTCCTTCCCCGATCATTAGGTTGCGATCACTCTCCTAGTCAGACTTGAGGCTCACCTATGATAGAAACCAGCAGGGAGTCCACTTCTCCCCCCATCATAGGCCAACCTCCTATAGGGGTGGCAACAGGGGCTGACATCGAAAGTCAACAAAACTTTGGCCCGTCTCATGACATTTAAGGGCCAACTCCCACATCGCAGAAAACAACTACATTAGGAGCAGAAGAAGTAAACATAAAGTCAACAACATGCATTCTGAAGAACCCCAAAATAACAATGATCAGGCTCTGTTCACATTGCATCAACGAAAGAATCCAGTTCATGAAGGATCATGCATTGATATGCAAGTTCATGGGTTTTTGGCCCACTGAAAAAGCCCTCCGAGGATTGAATATAGCTTCCAAATGGAAACCCAAGGGCCATATTTACCTTCACCTGTGTGATAAAGGCTCTTCAATGTGACCTTTACCTACATTGAAGAAAAAAATAGGATCATGGATGGAGGACCCTATTTTTTCAACTCTGCAGGTTTATACCTCTAACACTGGACAGAGCGGTTCAACCCCAACAAACAAGATCTCACATGGGCCACGGTCTCGATTCGGCTCTACTCCCTCCCTTAGGACTACTGGGATGAATTGACCCTCAGGGATATAGGCAATGCCCTAGAGGAATTTTCCAAGACTGCAAAGGAAACAAACATCAGCTACTATGGAGCATATTCTCGAATCTGTGTCTACATGAACATAGTGGAGTCGCTACCAGGCGAGGTAAGTTTGTTGCACCAAGACTTTGAATGTAAACTGTAGATTATGAGCATGTTCCTTTTAGATGTCGGAGGTGTCACCAACATGGGAATCTATTCAGAGATTTCCCTCTAAAAAAAAAAGTGATGACTGAAAATAAATCAAACGACCAAGAAACAAAAGGATTCATGAAGGTAGCAAGCAAGAAAAGGCATAACAAGAGAACTAATTCTCACCAGAATAAAAAAAGGACCCACGACTAGCAATATCTTCGCTGCCCTAAATCAGATGAGTGAGAATGAGAGTGAACCAACCAACAAAGTGGGGCGCACCCTGCAGGAGCAACCCCAGACATCCAAGACACATTAGAACAAGATCCAACTAGAGAACTTTCTAAAACCCCAAACCCCTAGTTTCACAGGGGAAAACTCAACATCGAAGGGTAAAGAACATGTGTTGGATGCGACCCCAGAAGCCATGGAGGAAGAGCTAGAGAGCATTGAAAATAAGGGTCTAGACCTCATAGGGTTAGAAGATGCATGCAATAAGAATGACTTTCGCTTAATATCCGAGCAGCAGGTCCAAAACTTAGAAGAAATCCTAACCCGAGCACAAAAACTCCCCTCTCTGGGAATTCAAGGGGGTACGCTCATAAATAAAAAATACTTCATGAAAGTGTCCCGCAAAAGAGGACAGAAAACAATGCTGCAAAAAATAGTAGAAATGGGCAAGGAAATAGTTGAATCTAGGAGATTCCCTAAGTTGGATAGCTTGGTTTCCATTTTTTCCAGCAGTGCTCCCCATGAGGAGTAATTAATGGCTTTGTCAGTGAGAGAGTCTCTAAGGTATGTGGAGGATAAGCATGTGATGGATAAGCCTAGGATGCGGGAAATGTTGTGCTGAGATAGAGGGGGGGTGTGGAAGTAAAATATTGGCGATTTTTCAGGGTTGACCTATGTACCGGAGGCTTCAGAGAAGGAATCTAGAAGAGATTTGAGGGTACGAGCTTCTTGGACCGAGGGGTAACCCATGATCATGTTGGCATCCAGAAATTGTTGATGAGAGGTGGGGGGAAGATTTTGGAGGGGTATTTTAATATTCCTAATTCATCATGAAACTAATAGGAATATTAATTTTTCTCTTAATATCTAGTTAGATGAATAAATGGGTAAGGAGGCCAATAAGTTTCTTAAGTAGGCATAAAATCCCTCTTAATGTGAAAAGGTATCATGTTAGTAATTAGATAAAACATCCTCATGTGTGAAAAAGGTATAATATGTGTGACAAGGTCAATTTTTACCAATTCAACAACATTATTATGTGAGGAGTAGATCATAAATTAAGACAACTCAGTGTGAATGAAGATCAATCTAGCTAGTCAGAATAAAGACACTTTGGGTGTGAATGGAGACAATGCATGGAGACTAAGTCATGGCTAAATAAAACAAAAAACATTGTAAATAGATGAGTGGGACCAATGGAGATAGTGTAATTTTGGTGGAGGAGCCTTTGCATGGAAGTAACCTCATAATTGGGTAGGACCCATGGTGAGGAAGCTCATAAACTATATAATGGAGGTAATGGTAGCCATATGGGGCATGATTAAAGATTATATTTTGTATATGATCTATTTATACTTCTTACATTCTTTGGATATTTAGCTAATTTTGATGCACTGTTTAGGGAAAGGGTTTTCTCATGCGGGAATTCCCCACTCTTGCTTGGAAATCTTGTTTAAGAAATATGAGAGGAGTATTTTGTGCCACATTTTCCACTATCCAGTGTTAGGCCAAGTAGTCACCTTCAGTAAAAATTCATTTCCTTGCAGAAACTACATTTTTTCTTAAGGTATTGCAGTGGAGGGGTTTTATCCCTTGAATTTGGAGCTAGTTTCCCTGCAGGAGGATCAACCTTTTTCCCAGAAAGCTAGAAGGAGGAGATACAACCATTTCTTTGCATGATCAGCCATATTTATGCAGTACTTGAATCATACATCATGATTCAGCCATAGATCTATAGCAAATGTCTCTTGTATTTCATGTTTATCAAGAAACCCTTCCCGGGTCATCTTGGATTGCTGTAAAAGAGGCTAGATATCTATTTTTAGGCCTCATTGATTAATATATAAGAAGATATATTTTTCTCTCATATTTCTGAGTATAAACCCTCTATAAATTGTGTTGTCACTTTATGTGATAATTTTTTGTTGCAGTAGTCTTGGGGTTTCAGTGTTTTTGGGCTGTCTTTGAGCATGGGAGGCATGTTTAACTAGGCTATGATGATTTTTTTATGATTTCCTTTTAGATTTAGTTGTTATAATGTTTTATATAAAGTATCCATGGGCTTTTATTCATTTTTATAGCACATATTTCTGAAAAATGCGTTTTATGTCCATGTATTGCTGCATTTTCCCATTTGGGAATATTACAGTGGTATCAGAGCTCTAATCTTGGCTCAGCCTATTTACGTCAACTATTATGGAGTCTTCTAATGGGAAGGAGGAGATCTGCAAAAGGAATCAAAGCAAACCCTTACTGTCCGAAGGGAATAAGTTCTCAAAAATTCTTCTTCAAACTCTGCATGGCATTGGAAAATACATCAAAGAAATGAGGAGGGAAAAACATGGAGATCCCTCAACAAGATCTATACATGAGGAAAGCTCTAGTTCCTCATACTATGGATGTGAGCATTCAGCCACATCATTAGATTTATAATTCTCTACCAGCCATATGTTCATGTCAAGTGAGATTGAGAAAGGAGATGTGTAATATTCCAAAAATTTAGCCTTCAAGCTAAATGGAATATTATAGTTGTTTTGTCACTAGGTAGTTGAATAAATCGGTAGGAAGGCCTGTAAGTCTCCTTAGCAGCAATAAAAACACTTCAAGTGTGAAAGGAGACCATTTCTAGCAGCTAAATAAGCACCTCCAAGTGTGAACAAGGGTTGGGTCATGTTGATTCAGTCAACTTTGACCAGGTCAACAAAGTTATTATAGAGGAGTGGAGATTAATGAAGGAATAACGTAGTTTTGGAGGAAGAATGATCTCTTGAAAGAAATGACCTAATTGAGTGGGGAAAAGGGCAAGCAAGTTCACATTCTATTTAAGGACAAGGATGTCAGCCTTTTTTATTCATGTTTTAGATTATTATTGGATTGGTTTGCTTAGACTTTGCTCCCTCTTGCTGTTTATCAAGGTTGCAGTGTTGTTTAGCACCAGGTTTTCCAGAGCGGGAATCCCTCCTCTTCCCTTGAGAGGCCTCTTGGGAGAGAATTGTACTGAATTCCTCCACATCCAAGCTTGATGCCAAGCATTAGTATTCAGCTACAACATTATTTATGCAGAGAAAAGTGTTGTGTTGTAGGGTGTGGCAATGGAGGGTTGATAACCCCACTTCCAGGGCTTGTTTTTCAGAGGAGGAAGCTTTCCTTCTCTCAGGAGATCAGTTAGGAAGATTTCTGAGATAATTTCACATCCTGGCACTTGGAAAGATTATTCCTCATCCCTTACAGTGCAGTCCCTTGCAGGAACTACGTCATTTTTCATAAAGTTGCAGTAGCAGGGTTTAAGCCCTTGATCTGGAGCTAGTTTCTTAGGGAAAGGGTCACCCCTTCTCCTGGAAAGCTAGAAGAAGGGATTATCATACCCCTATTGTCTTATTCAGCCATATGTATGTAATTTTGTAGTGATACTATGTTATTTCAGAGCTAAATGTTCAGATCTACTCTTTTTTTACTCAAGATTTCAAGAAACCCTTATCAGGTTATCTCCATAATGTATTAAGGAGGCCAGATCTCTATTTTCTTAGCATATTATTAAATAAAACTCCAGATCTATGATTTTAAATTATAATGTTGTAGAAACCCTCATAGAATAATTCTATCATGTGCTTAATAAATTCTGCATAGTCTAAGTCATGGGGTTTGGGTGTTTTTAAGTCATTTTGAGGCCGAGAGATCTGTTTAACTTATCAAAAGAGATTTGTTTCTGATCCTATTTTTTATGTGAGGGCCATAATCTATATTCTATGCGATATAAGTGTTATTTCCCCTTGTTACAACGTAATTTCTTGAAAATAACATTTTTATGATCCATATTGTTGCTTTTCCCCACTTGGAGACAATGTATGAAGACATGATTTTGCTGATGTGATAATAATATGATGGCTATGTGTTCCATACACATTTTATGAGTTCAATTTCCACAACTCTTTCATTTTTGTGTTCATTTATTGCTGGATTCCATAATTGGGAATATTACAGTGGTATCAGAGCATAATCTTGGCTCAGCCTGTGGATCTCAACCATTATGCTAATAGAATAAGGAGAGATGTACAAAAAATACAAAGAAAATACTCCATCATGTGGAGGAAGGAAGGAGGACAGGGTTTCAAAGCTTCTTCGTAGTTCTATACAGAGAATTCAAGGAGATCTCAAGAAAATGAGAAGGGAGATGGAATCTCCAAAGGAGTTTGGATCTAAAGCAAACTCTAGATTTGCACATGATGAGTGTTAGAATGCAGCTACACACCAAGGTTCACAGCGCAGTAATATGCCCATATGTGCTATGAGGGATATGAAAGAAGAAGGAATGCCTAAGAGGGAAACTCTTAGTGACTTTATGCGGGAATATGAGTCTCAAACTGAGAAGTTTAGAGATCATATCACCTGTTCAGAGTTCTGCAAGATCAAGGTGGAGAGGAGTAAGTAGCATGACATGGGTAGATTTTCTCTATCTACTTTTGATGGATCACCAACATGTTCAACCAGAGCTTGGGTGGAGGAGCTACACACCTATTTGCAACAGCACCAAATTTCTGAAGATGAAGCCATCAAGGTTGGAGCACTACATTTTGAAGGTAAGGCTCATGCTTGGTGGATATTTGAGTCTTTTTCATTAAGAAATGCAAATAATTCTTCTTATGCAAATTTCACTAAGAGAATAGTGGAAAGGTTTGATGGAAAACATTCTGAAACATCATTGGTGGAGCCAAACAAACCAAAAAAAACAAAACTTGTGCATGGGTTGGAAGAACCTATTAACTCAAATACACTTCAGAAAACTGTTAGAGAAGCTCACATCTTTCATAACACTTTACTAGAGGTAGGATCTATGTTAGTATGAATCTTTCGTTGTAAAAGATCACTTTAGCTACGCATAACAAATAGCCCTAACATCGATTATGGCTGCAAAATATCTTTAAGTCTGCTGCACAAATCCAGATCTAAGCACAAAAGACATTAAGCAGATAAAATATAATATGGCTCCATGCATCCAATAGACAAGACAAGAACAATCTGTTTAAAAAAATGTTTTATATTATATTAAAGAATGGGGCACCTGAGAGGAAAACAAGCAAGGTGTTTTCCATTTCTCCTCAATGGGATGGGTTCTTGAAAGTCCTCAGCGTTTCAGATCTAAAATTCCTTTCTCTTATTGTGGTAGAATACCCTAACAAACATAGAACTCAATGGGAGCTCACAAAGAAAAAATGGAAAAATGGTGACCAAGAGTAGATCCAGTGTGATCTAATGCAATGAAGGCGACTAATGAATGGGGAAAACCCTTCTATTTATAACAAAATATTGGGGTGTTCTAGAACTCGGTGTATGAATAAAATATTATTAATCAAATTCTAGAATCACCCTTTAGGAATATTTTATTATATTTGTTGGAGGGAAAAGGTCTTTTGACTTGGGTCAATTCCTTTATTTATAAACAATAAATAAATAAACGATTTATTTATTATTTTAGGGACATGATGGGAATATAATTAAATAAATAATGATTTATTTAATTATTTAAAAATGATTTAGTCAAATTTAACTAGGAATATTATTTAAACAATGATTTGAATAACTTATTCCTAGGAAACACTTAAATAAATAATGATTTATTTAATCAATTTCCTTGTTTTGGGTTAAATGTGACCAGGAAATATAGACAAATGTTATTTTTCATGGTGAAAGCAATTTTACTTAGGGTAAAATTGGTCTTACATGGTGTACTTGGGTTCATCTAATGATAATGAGTTAGATGACCAAAAAAATGGTGTAACAGATTGCCCCCCAACGTACGAATGTTAGGAGCAAATCGTATGACCGAAGTATGTTGTAAGAACTCAATCACTAGGCATCAAGAGGAAGTGAGAGAGAGGAATGTAAGGTAGTATAATGTGCTAAGGACTAGACCCGGAGGAGACAAGACTTACACGTGCAACAAGTCTCTAGGTGATGAAGTAGTACCAGTGTTAAAGGCGACGGGGGAGGCATACCTATGCCCGCCGATACAATAGTACAAAGAATAAGGTGCCCGAAAAACCATGGAACACAAGAATGAAGAATATGCTAGCCTAAACATGAGCCAGATAAATAAAATTATGAATCCCACATACATGCGATGCCTGGAATAACCGTCGGGACTTATACAAGAAGATTTTAGTACATGAGATACAAATATACCCAAATGCCCCCTACACACGGGGAAGGGCTCACGACATCTAACTGATATATGCAAAACGAAGAGGCACTACAAGCGGTTGAGGCCTATATCATCAAATGAGAGGAGCTGCATCAAGGGCGGGAATGAAAAAGTCATCCGGGCATGTGGGGGGCTACCTGCAGGGCCACCCCCTCATGAGGGTTGAGACATCTCACACACGCTCTAGAATCACCAATAGCTGTTGTTGCATCACTGGACCATCAAGTGTATAGATCACGATCATGCTGAGAAGAGCTTGAACCAAGGTACATTGCCCCTTAGACCTGGCTTCTGGAGTAAATGAGCCGATGTCGACAGAAGTAGGTCCGCCATAGGTGAGACAATAAGGGAACCCAAACTAAGGCATGAGGGAAAATAGTAGAGCGATGAATAGATAGACACTAATGATGATGATGGAATGAGGAATATGGAGGAGCGGTTGGACAACTTCCCTTGTTAGAGCATAAAAGGCATGAATGGCTTGGCAGCGACTGACACAATATCAGGAGGGATAGGGGACAAGGGTGTGAAGGCCATAATGTGCAACACGAGAGAGGGATCAAGCAAGAAATGAGGGAGGACTATAGCGGGGTACAAACGGATTCAGAATGGACTCCATGAATGCGATGATGACTCGACTGGGATGCTCTAAACAAGGGTGACGCAATGGTGCTGCCTCATAGTAATGGTCCAATGGGGAACCATAAAAGCATGAGCAAAATAGGGTAGCTCATGACAAAAATCAACACGAATGAAGACGAGTAAGGAGGCAAAGTGGTGCCCCAAGTACTAGTGTCGTAAGTGAAGAAATTCGATTTTGAGAAGAGGTGAAGAAACCCTTCATGGAAAAAATGTGTCCCGGTGAAGTATCAAAACATGGAAAAATGACGGATACCCATTTCAGTGCTCGGTGAGAGATTTCCAACGGTGTGGATGGTGTGTCAAATGGGGCTATGGTTTGGTCGCAGTGGGCGAAAGAAAAAACAGGGGTTTTCTTCTAATAAGGCGTTTTCCCTCCAAAATCATTCATTTTCTTGTGTAGCTGTGGTGAATGTGGAGAGGAGAGAAGGCCCTAAATCTTGCGACGATCGTAGTGGAAAAAATGACCGTTGGAATCGTGATCTGTCAGTTGCAGGTAAGATACCTAATCCTACTCTCTATTTTTGATGGATTCAAAGTTTAGATTAGGGTTTGAAATCTCAGTAACTGCCCCTACTTCATAATTACGGTCGGGTCGCACTTTTTGGAGCAAAATTTGTGACCTGGGACGTAGGTTTTGGCCTGAAAAGTGCGACCTGGCCCAGGATTTGCCCAAAAAGTGTGACCTGTTAGATGTGGGAGGTTGTAGTGCTGGTATGGGCCGAGATTTAGTTTTGGTGTAAGATAATGCAATTTTTCTTATCTATAGACTGATAAAAATGGTGTTTTTGTGCAGGTATGGCGGAGATATAGATCAAGTGGAGAGAGAGAGACTTAGGTACATTACGGACGGAGATCCAAGCAGATCAGGGTGTCCGTCGTGCACTGGCTAGGTATGGGGTTCTGAAATTTTTGGAGAACCCTTTGATGAGAGCTGGAGAGCCCTTTTTGGCCTGGATTATCAGTCATTGGGATCCAAAGCATGAGGCATTTATAGTGCAGGGGCATAGGATCGAGCTGACGGTCTAGGATCTATATTTCTTGACTGGTCTCCCACCATTAGGGATGGTGGGAAATACACAGCCAGTGTTACCACGGGGGTGTAACATTATGGAGTTTGTTGAGCGACATTTTTGACCAGGTGTCCAAGTCAAAGGGACTCGGATATCGATTGGAGATCTAGAGAGGTTGGAGACTTGGGCAGTGGCCATAGCAGTGTTGCGGATCTTGGGTAGCCATGCATTCCATCACATCACTGGAGGGCAAATGATGATTGTAGAGAGTGTGCTTGGGGGGACCTACTATGGGTGGGCCCAGATGATGTTGGTGTCAGTGAAACGACAACTGTCACTATGCAAGTGGCAAGTGAATCATGATTGTGCCTATGGGACGGTGTTGTGTTCCTTCTTTTTTGAGAAGATCTCGACCTTGCGACCTCGTATACAGTTACTTGATGGAGGTCTGAGAGAGCCCCAGATGCGTCGGTGGGGACGATTACTGTGTAGAGGAGGGGGAGGGGTGGTCGGACGGGTGTTCCGACCAGAGTTATTCTCCCATTGGGATCAGATGCCATTATACATAGATGACTATCCCTATAGTGGGATGAGTTATTGGGGAGATCTGGACTTGCCGCTTCCGCCTGGTCGAGTGTGGGGGCCCGATGGTAAGTGACAAACAACTAATTTTTTATGTGCATTATAGGGTTTGTGACTAGTATTCATGGTACTAATCGTGATATTTTTGGAATGCAGATATAGCTCTGGTAAAACTGGCCGGATATATGGGACGACTGATAGCATTAGGAGCTACAGGTGCAAGTGGATCAAGGACAACATAGAATGAGGATATGGCCTTTTTGGTGGAGGACATCCGTCGTAGATGTGAGGGGTTGCTGACCAGTGTGTCGAAGCGTGGTTGGCAGGATTTAGACAACCAATACATAGAGTTATGTATTGGGCTACCCTCGGAATGGCTAGGTATCATGCGACACGTGGCGATGGCCGGTTAGACTGTCCATGATCTACGAGTTGCGGGAGCAGATCCATTGGCTCGGGATCCTCCAGAAAGTGATTAGATGTAGGGAAGATGGTGCCCCCCAGCATTTTTGTAGGGGCAAGTGGTGCCCCCCATTTTGTAGTTTTGTTTTTTGTACCATGCTATGGGCATGTCATATGTTTCAGAGCAGATGGACTCTAAAAACACATGTTATATGATATATATGATTTATGTACATTTTGTTGATGATGTGAAATGTTATTGTCGTGTGTGTGATAAATGCCAGTCTAGAACATGATTTGCGATTTGATCTACGTAGTGATTTTGACGTCGAGGGATATGGTTGAAATTAATGGATCTAAATTCGCGTATCAAAAGTTTCACTCGTAAATATTGTCTAAATAGGATAGGGTTATGCACACGATAGGCACCATTAAGTTGTAGGACAAGAAGTAGGGAATCTAAATGAACATGCAGATGGAGGATGTGATGAGAGAGGGCATCGGCTAGGAGACCACGTACGAAATCATATTCGGCCTGATTATTGGTGGCATTACCAATGTAGACCCCATTTTCAAGAACCAGGGTATGCAAGGGGGTAAAGATGGCCCATGCTGCCGAAGCTAGATTTCGGGAAAAGTGACTTGCCCCATCGGCATAGCCAAGATAATATGTGGACGAGAGGGCCGATGTAATAGTGTCACAAGACAAGAAATGGGGGGGATGAGCAAAAGGATGGTAGTGTGAGTGGAGAATATACATCCACTGACGGTTATGGGAGAGAGCAATCCGGGTAGGAAGTCTAGGACTCACAGATCGACGAGAGGTAGATGAATGAGAATTATAGGATGAAGAATAGGTACTCAGGTTGCGAAGAACATCGAAGATACAGATGGTATGATCGTGATTATGGGAGGAAAAGGAAGGGCCAATGAGACCATACGACGCTGCAAAGCTACCTAAATCATCAGTATGGTAAGAGAGGCGCAAATACGGGTCATCACGGGGAATGACAAAGGAACAGGTCAAAAGATGGTCAAAATGTGAAGAGCCTAAGAAAGTGTTTGAAGGAGGATAAAGCAGAACAGATGGAGTGGTTTCAGAGGGAATTTACTCCGAGGGTCGTGCGGATGATGATAGATATAGGAGGGGAGCAGCAGGTTCTGACATCTCAACATCAGGGGGAGGAATGTCGATGGTAGCAGGGGGATCCTCGAGTAGGCCTGACACATATTGAACAAGGATGGGAGAGGCATATTGATTTTGTTACACTTCGTACTCGTGAATGACCTCTAAAGAGGCTCGGTAATGCGTGAGGTGAGGACAATGGTGAGAGTAATGGCCATGGATACCACACAGAGCACAAGGTTTATTGGTGTGAAGGATCTTTGGGTTATTGGTTGCGTATGAGGAAGAAACAGAGGTTTCAGGAACCGTAGATTCAGGGAACACGACTTTAAGCATGGGTTGGATACGGGGAAACTTAGGACAAGTATGGGTGGGATGACCGATACCATCACACAAGGCACAAGGCTTGGCGGGTGGGGGAGGGGTAGGGTCGGGTGTGGTGGCCTTGTCTTTGGATGCCCCCTTTTGAGTTTTTATTTTCTTGCCTGTAGTTGTCACAACAGGAGGGGGGTATTGCGGAGGGGCTAGGGGTACTGTAGCGGTGGAAGGAGCGAAGGGAATCAGTTGCACTGGTGTCACAGCTATGTATGGTTTGGGGTGGTCCGGCGGGGTCTTGGCTGGAGGAGTAAGATACCACATAGGAATTCCCAAGGTTAAATTAGGGAAGGAAAGGGTGGCCATGATGGGAACCGAATAGACACCCGGGGGGGGGACCAAGGAAAGGTATCTGACGAGCGGGGTAATGACCAGGAGGGATGACTCCCATGTGATGGAGACTGGAGGGAATCGACTCAGGAGGGTAGGGAGGTTCCTGAGTGTGAGGAGGATGGGAAGGACCAGGCGAAAAAGGTTCGGTCGACTGAAGCGAAGGGCTAGGATTAGGATGTGGTGGGAGAGATTGAGGTTGCTGACTAGCCGGAGTAGGTTGTGGGAGGCCATCCTGAGACGATTGCATCATGCAAACATTCGATAAGCTGGGGTCAGAGACGGGAGGAGGGGGAGGACCAGGAAAAGTTCGAAGCAAAGAGGAGTCTTTTTAGACGCCAGGGGAAACACTGGTCAAAGAATCAACAGTTGGTTTATTGGTGACAGTAGAGATTATGGACTCAGGGGAGGTTTGAGATTTTGGTTCATGGTAGGTTAACTGGTCAATGGTGACAATATTTCCATTATGAGGAAATAACATCTTGCGGTGGACTGCAGATGGGACGGCAGACATGGCATAGGTCTAACTATGTCCCAAAAGAATGTTGTAGTCAAGAGGGGCATTGATAAATTCAACGTTGACACAAACAGTCTTGCCTGCAAGTGTGATAGGACAATTACAAAAGAGGCCAATGGGCTGGGAGGCATGGCCATCCCACACACGAAGGGTGATTGTGGAAGGGGCTAGTTCAGGGGATCCAAGTTGTTTCCAAACCGAAGCGAACATTACACTGGTAGATGCCCCCTCATCAATAATACACCGAGCGACGTTGGCATTTTAAATTTTGACTGGGATTTGGAAAGAAACCGAAGGAGGAAGAGGGGGATGGTCTGACTGACGGGCGTCAAAAACAATCAATTGGTCATCAGTAGGATCTACAACACCCATGGCAGATAGTAGAGCCTTATTTTGAGAAGGACACGACTGGAGGAGTTCCAGTGTTGAAATGGCAGCAGGAGATTATGCCAGATCATCTACTATGCTATATGAATGGGCAGCCCGACCAGAGGCAGTGTTTCGGTGTAATTGTCCCTTAGGAGTCCTGGGATGAACCTCAGCTTTGGGCAGAGGGATTTGTAAGGGACCATTGGGTGTCGACAGAGGCTCTGTAGGACTTGAAGATGGAGACTCAGAGACAGAGGGAACGAGAGGTGTGGGATAGTGACGAGATCGAGTTTGGAGGTTGAGGTCGACGGTGAGAGGGTCAGAGACCATCATGAGAATCTGGTAATTAGAGGAACCAGAAGGGGAAGGTTGAGTGGTTACCGGGGCATGAGGAGGTTGAGTGGCCACGAATCCTTGTTGAGGGAAAGGATCGGTGAACACAGCAGGTTGGGAAGTAGTTGGAGTGGGAAGGATAATAGGGGAGGAGTGTTGTCCCCTCACGGTGGCCTGAGATTCCCACATCTGCTACATTTGTGGTAATAAAGGACAATCGTGAGTGTAGTGACCATAAACACCGCAACAAGAACAGGGCTTATTGGTGCGAAGCGGCCTGTCCGGCTTAGGCTGAGATCCCTGTGGCTGGTTGGCAGTGATAGAGTCAATACTTGAAGGATTGGATCCATGATTACCAGAAGCAAATTCCTTCTTTGAGAAGGAAGAAAATTAGGTGCCCCCTGCTGTGAAAGTACTTGCCCTGGAGGGGGTAGTAAGTGCAGTTGTGGGGGTGGAGAAGGCAAGGGAGTGGGAGGTCCAAATGCTGGAGGATCTAGGACACCAAGTGGTGGGTACAGATAAGGGGTAGGATGGGCAACATTGAGGTAAGCAGGAGTGTGGGCAAAAGGAGGAGGTATGCGGTATCCTGGATACATGCTACCTGGAGGGGGGAACGTGCCGGAGGGGCTGGCCCCTCCTGGAGGGAAACCATAACCCAGAGGAGGTTGAGCAGGGGTATGTGATAGGGTTCCAATGATATCGTCAGCAGAGTGAGATTCCCCTGAGGTATTAGGGCCACCGGGCTTGGGGAGGTCAGGAAGGACGGTATAAACATAACCAGATTGGGCATAGATAAGGTCATATTTCAGGGGTATTTGGAGGGTAGCTTCTTCAGTTTGGGGAAAATGGGATGCGAAATATTTGCCAATGGGAGGTAAGAGAAAGCGAAGGAACTAGTCCATGTAAACCCGATCTTCAAAGGGGGGGGCGCGACATAGGCTCTGTCTTCGTCGCCATTCCTGGATATGAGCGGAAAGGCGGGTAGAAGAGGATTGATGAAAATAAGTTAAGAGCTCAGTACCAGTGTCATATTGGAGAGGGAGCTGTAAATAAGATAAAAAGGCTTGGGAAATGGTCACAAAGGTGGTATGGGAAGAGGTGGCTTGATCAACATACCATTTAGAATCTTCGCCAGTAAGCATGCGTTGGAACAATCGAAGACGAATGGAGTCATTGGTGATGGAATTGGAGGAACACCACATGTGGAAAGATTGGATATGTTTGGAGGGATCTTCATGAGCAAGGCCTTCGAACTTGGGAATTTCGGAGGGGAGCTTGGTTGGCATAGCAGGCCAACTGACATCGTGGCGAATAGAATCATTGATCAGCTGATTGAAGTCAGGGAGACTGAGGTCGGCCATATAAGGGAGTAATGGGGTAGTCGAGGTAGGTCCTGAAGGGGTTCCACTGGAAACGGACCCAGCAGTAGAACTGGGGTTAGGGCTAGGTCCGGAACTAGACATGGTGAAGGTAACAGGTGGGGAACCAGGAGTAGGGGGAGAACCCAAACAATCAGAGGAAGAGTCGGAGTGCGGACTCGGGGGAAGACTTACTCGAAGACTATGGGAAGGAGGAAGTCAACCAACCGGAAACTGAGGATGAAGGCCAAGAAGTCTCCAGGAGAAACGCCTAGGAGGCGTAATGATGAGGGGAAGAAGAAAACCGAGAGGGGCAGGGGGGGTAAAATCAAGTGAGATCAATGTCGAAACAAGGGTAGAGAGGTGCAGTTTCAATTGATTTTAAAGTCTTTTCTAGGCAGTGTTAACTAGGCTCTTCTTCACTTAGGGTTAGTATGTGGCGTGTGTTAATTTTAATTGTTTAAACCCAGACATTTTGAGAGTAAAAGAAAAAGTGTGTTGTGTAACTGAAAATAAATCTGCCGTAAATAAGACGAAAAGAACAGAAAATTAACAGCTACCAATGCATCAATCTAACCCAAGAAGGCAGGTCTCTCAAAACTAGTCAATAAGAGGGAAAAACTAAGAAAAGTACGCTAAAAAGAGGCCAATAGATCTAAGGTTGAGAGGGACGGGGATCTAAAGGGGAAATCTACTAAAAAGAGGTGCAGAGAACAACAAAGAGGCAGAGTCAAGGTTGCTTCTAAAAAGGAGGAGATCAGCTAAAAATAGAAGAGAAAATGAGGCGGCCCTAGAAATGAACCCAAACAAAACTATATGAGGTGATTTGAAAGGGGGAAGAGCTGATCTAAAGAGATCTGAAACTGAGGTATCAGATCAGAAAGCAGTAAGGCTAAAAATCTGGAAATTCAGACTTCTGAAACAGCAAAAACTCTCCCAGCAAAAGTGGAGGGTACTAGAGCCCTAAGGGGAAATATTCCCACTTAGTTGAGTGAGACAGATCAGAAATAGGTCTAAACAGGCGGAGACAGAGGCTGGAAAACCCTGATAGAAGCTTCAGACAAACCCAGAAAAAGTGTTGGAAAATTTGCAGAAAAAGTGCAGGTCGCAGGTTCTGACCTGGTTTCAGTCCAGGTTGTAGGTTTGGGGCAGAAAGTGCGTCCTCAGGCTCAGGTCACACTTTTTGGGCTGATAAGTGTTACCTACAGATCCGGCTCTCTCGGTGGCAGATTTCAGAAAAAATTGTCGTCTCAGCTGTGGCTGATGTCTGTCACCTGCACAATAAGGCCAGAAACACACGAACGTTAAAAATTTGACTGTTTGAGGGTTTTAGAGGTGGAAAGAACCATAAAAATAAGAAAAACAAAAAATGGAAGAGAAACCCTAGGGTCTGAAACAGATGGATATGCAAGAATAGATAAAACGACAGCGGTCGTAAAATAAAACCCATGTGGAGTCGCCAATTGTTAGTATGAATCTTTCGTTGTAAAAGATCACTTTAGCTACGCATAAAAAATAGCCCTAACATCGATTATAATTTATGGCTGCAAAATATCTTTAAGTCTACTGGACAAATCCAGATCTAAGCACAAAAGACATTAAGCAGATAAAATATAATATGGCTCCATGCATCCAATAGACAAGACAAGAACAATGTGTTTAAAAGAATGTTTTATATTATATTAAAGAATGGGGCACCTGAGAGGAAAACAAGAAAGGTTTTTTCCGGTTCTCCTCAATGGGATGGGTTCTTTAAAGTCCTAAGCATTTCAGATCTAAAATTCCTCTCTCTTATTGTGGTAGAATACCCTGACAAACATATAACTCAATGGGAGCTCACAAAGCAAAAATGGAAAAATGGTGATCAAGAGTAGATCCAGTGTGATCTAATGCAATGAAGGTGACTAATGAATGGGGAAAACCCTTCTATTTATAATGAAATATTGGGGTGTTTTAGAATTGAGTGTATGAATAAAATATTATTAATCAAATTCTAGAATCACCCTTTAGGAATATTTTATTATATTTGTTGGAGGGAAAAGGTCTTTTGACTTGGGTAAATTCCTTTATTTATAAACAATAAATAAATAAATGATTTATTTATTATTTTAGGGACATGATGGGAATATAATTAAATAAATAATGATTTATTTAATTATTTAAAAATGATTTAGTCAAATTTAACTAGGAATATTATTTAAATAATGATTTGAATAACTTATTCCTAGGAAATACTTAAAAAAATAATGATTTATTTAATTAATTTCCTTGTTTTGGGTTAAATATGACCAGGAAATATAGATAAATGTTATTTTATATGGTGAAAGCAATTTTACTTAGGGTAAAATTGGTCTTACATGGTGTACTTGGGTTCATCTAATGATAATGAGTTAGATGACCAAAAAAATGGTGTAACAATCTATGTTTCATGTCTTTGGACAAGAGGGCATGAGGGTTCCTTTTTCAAAAGGGGATCCTCTTATTGAGCAGGTGACTCCCATTCATATTGAAGAAGAGGAGAAGGATGGGGGAAACAACGCTCTCACATCTAGAGCATATCCAGTACCTCATGCAGAGGGAGGAGGAGCACATGCTCCAACTGGAGGAAGTTTTGTATCCTTGCAAGAAATTCCCCAGGATCTCACATATGGAGGTCAAGGCACAATCAATGAACAACATGATTGTGATACATTGCAGATGGAAGGAGAAGGTAGGGAGGAAGGTAAACATCAATTAATGAGGAGCACACACCCCTATCTATTTCAGAGAGCTAATGCAAGGAAGAGGCATATTTATTTGCATTGTGAGGGAAAGGACAAAGTTGTCCATCCATATGTACAGTCTACTCTTGACATTAATGTCTCATGGCATGGAGGCATTACACCCGAGAGGCCACCAGATCTGGATTTGGTGAGATAAATCTTGAAATTTGGTTCATCACTCTTAGATTCCGGAGGGGTGAATAATTTTGAGGAGTATATTACAACGCAGAGAGTTTGGGATAGACTCAAGGAGGAGGGAGACATTATCCCATTTTCAATACTACCTACTCTCACTACACATACTACGCTGACAGAAGTTGCTGCAGTGATGGAGGATGGTACCTTCATGGTGCAAGGGAGCTGCTCCATGGATTTGGAGAAACAAAGGGTACTTCCTTTGAGGAAGTAATACTCCATACATTGGAGTGGATGGAGGCCACTCATGCTTGTATTGGCCAAGAATAGGAGATCCCTTTTGGATGGTAGCTTCTCATGGGAGGCCAACTTCCAAAAGTCACCACTTTTGTTTGAGCATGTGTAGCTGCATGATGGGAATGTCAGAAATTTTGAGGATGAATTTGGCATGAGGGATGCCAAATGATTAGACAAAAGCATGAGGATATCTTCACATTCTAGATCACCAGCGCTGTCTCTTGGGAGTATTTATCCATATTGGAGGTCTCAACTTTTGGTAGAGTGCTCTAAGGATCTTAGTGCTTGCATAATTCTTGATGACCCAGATGGAGATGATAGATATATGGTGGATGATGTGGTCATATATTATTATGGAAGAGTCTTCTTGACTAGAGCTTCCGAGCTCAAGAAGAAGTTGCTACATGCAGCACATGAGGACTTAATTTCCATGCACTTTGATGCATATCATTCTTTGATGGAGGAGTTCACTTGGGAGGGCATCCAGCGTTATAAAATTTAGCATATGGAGAGATGCATAGCCCAACTGGTGATAAAGAAGATGTCACGGCCACTCCTCTACTCATTGGAGGTGAGGGAGAATTTCCAGTTGAGTCATTTAAGCTCAAGGACTGTAGTACATGGTAGAGGAGGTACACATTTGCATTATGATTTGCACTTATTTACTTTATATGAGCATCATGTTGTATTAAGGAGATAAATTCCTTCTTATACATTATATTATGATGTACTTGAGGCCACTTGCAGAACTGGGATTGGCTATTCGATCAGTGGTTGGTGGGGGAAGCCACATGATTCTTGGTGTGCACCATTGACACCACATTGTACCTTCATGATTCCATATCATGGGATGATTGTGGAAGAAAAAAATTGGCTGGGAAAGCACTTGCTATACTTTTATTTGAGGTAGGCAAGGGATGCACTGCGTTGGTTCCATATGTGGAACTATTATCCATTTTCCATTTGTCATATGGAAGCTTGTTTTCATTGGTTTTTTCTTCCTTGTATTGCTGATGTAATTATATTCATGGGAAGTTTTAATTGGAGAGTGGGAAGAGTTGAAGGTGCTCATTGGAGGCATGATTCTCCCTACTTTACATGACTCATGTTTTAGGAGAGCCAATGGGCAAGCCCTGATTGCTATGCTACATATCTTTTCTTCATATGGGAGGAGCCATTTGGAGAACTTGAGTTCTTGGAGGAGGCACTTCATGGCTGACTTACTTTATGGGGTAACTTGGGCCATTATTGGAGGCCATGAAATTTCAGCCCAATATCAGAAACAGCCCCATAATTACCTTAAATGGGGAGAGAAAAAACTTGGATGGGAAAATCTAGTCTCTCCATGCAGCCCCAACACATTGCATACACTGGGGGTTGAGGATTCTTTTGATGAGCTAACTAGAATGACTCATTTAATTTGGATGATAGCATGGGCTTGGGAGTTTCTAATTGGTCATTAGATCCCCTATGCTTGTCATAACTCCTACCTTGAGGAGACCATTAGACAACAAGAAAGTTTTCACTTACACCTTCCACCTTTTCATGATGTGAGCCATTTGGTTTTGCATGCTTGGGAGGAAACATTGGAGGACAGATTTATTGCAGATTGTTTTGAGAAGTGGTGGGGATTATTGATGAGGAGGCCACAAGAGGAGGAGGGGAGGAATTTTTCTCTCCTTATACAGTTTCTTGAGGACAAGCAACATTTTGGAGGGGAGGACTGTAATATTCCAAAAATTTAGCCTTCAAGCTAAATGGAATATTATAGTTGTTTTGTCACTAGGTAGGTGAATAAATGAGCAAGGAGAGAAAAATAAGGAGACTAGTTACTTGAAAGGAGACCATTTTTAGCAGCTAAATAAGCACCACAAAGTGTTAACAAGGGTTGGGTAATGTTGATTCAGTCAAATTTGACCAAGTCAATAATGATGTTATGGAGGAGTGGAGATTAATGAAGGGATACCGCAGTTTTGGAGGGATATTGATCTCTTGAAGGAAATTACCTAATTGAGTGGGGACAAGGGCAAGAAAGCTCAAATTCTATTTAATGAATATTATTTCAGCCTTTTTGATTCATTTTTTATATTATTATTGGATTGGTCTGCTTAGACTTTGCTCTGTCTTTCTGTTTAGCAGGGTTGTAGTGATGTTTAGCACCGAGTGTTCTCGAGCTCGAATCCCTCCTCTTCCCTTGAGAGGCCTCTTGGGAGAGAATTGTACTAAATTCATTCACATCTAGACTTGAGGCCAAGCATTATTCTTCAGCTACAATTTTATTTCCGCAGAGAATAGTGTTGTGTTGCAGCGTGTTGCAGTGGAGGGTTGATAACTCCACTTCTGAGGCTTGTTTTTCACAGGAGGAAGCTTTCCTTCTCTCGGGAGGTCATATAGGAAGATTTATGAGCTAATTTCACATCTTGGCACTTGGATGAAGTATTACTCATCTCTTATAGTGCATTCCCTTGCAGGAACTGCATCATTTTTCATAGAGTTGTAGTAGCAGAGTTTAAGCCCTTGATCTGGAGCTAGTTTCTTAGGGAAAGGGACGCCCCTTCTCCCGGAAAGCTAGAAGAAGGGATTCTCATCCAACTATTGTCTTATTCAGCCATATGTATGTAATTTTTTAGTGAGATAGCGTTATTTCAGAGCTTAATGTTCAGATCTACTCTTTTTGTACTAAAGCTTTCAAGAAACCTTTGTCAGGTTATCTCCATAATGTATTAAGGAGGCTAGATCTCTATTTTATTAGCATATTATTCAATAAAACTCCATATATATGATTTTACATTATAATTTTGCAAAAACCCTCACAGAATAATGCTATCATGTGCTTTAGAAATTATGCATAGTCTAAGTCATGGGGTTTGGGTGTTTTTAAGTCATTTTGAGGCCGAGAGATCTGTTTAACTTATCAAAAGAGATTTTTTCTTATCCTATTTTGTATGTGAGGGCCATAATATATATTCTAAGGGATATAAGTTTTATTTCCCCTTGTTACAACATAATTTCCTGGAATAAAATTTTTATGATCCATATTGCTACTTTTCCCCACTTGGAGACAGTGTATGAAGACATGATTTTGCTGGTGTGATCATAATATGATGGCTATGTGTTCCATACAAATTTTATGAGTTAAATTTCCACAACTCTTTCATTGTTGTGTTCATGTATTGCTAGATTCCCTAATTGGGAATATTACAAGATGTGCCAAAGAAGGAGACTCTTGGTGATTATTTTCAAGAGTATGAATCTCAATCCAAGGGGTTCAAAGATCACTTGAAATTCCAAGGATTTCTCAAGATCAAGGAGGAAAGGAGCACAAGGGGCAAGCAGCATGGTGTGGGTAGATTATTTCTATCTAATTTTTATGGACCACCTAAATGTCCAACTAGGTTTTGGGTGGAGGAGCTAGACACCTATGTGCAACAACATCGAGTTTCAGAAAATGAAGCCATCAAAGTAGCAGCACTAAATTTTGAAGATAAGGCTTATTCTTGGTGGTTGTTTGAGTCCTTTTCCTTAAAGAATGTAAATACATCTACTTATGAAAATTTGATTAGAAGAATAGTGGAAAGGTTTGATGAAACTTTTTATGAAACATCTTTGATGGAGAAAATCAAACAAAAATAAACAAAATCTTTGCATGGGTTGGAGGGATCAACTCCATTTCAAAAATTAATTTAAGGGGATGAAAAATTCTATGATACCTTGCCTAGGGAAAAGTTCCCATTGCATGAATGGATTTTTTCTCAAAAGAAAGACATGGAGATTCCTCCTTCAAAGAAATACCAAGATCTAAGGTCTCTCACTGTTGGTGAGGAATTCTTAAATATTGATTAGGAGGAAGATAAGGTTGGAGGGAACAACTCTATCATATCAAGAGCACGTCCAGTACCTCATGAAGAGGAAGATGGAGCATTAGATCGAAAGAGAGAAACTCCTGCAATCTTGTAAGGAGTTCGAAAGAATCACACTTATAGAGATCATGGTACAGTCCATGTGTAGCATGAACCATCATTGTCAAATGGTGAGATCTTGAAGGTAGAAAAAGATAAAGGGGAGGGAAAGCATTATATTATGAGGAGCACACACCCCTTTCTATTTCAGAAGATTGATGCACAAAGGAGGCATAGATATTTGTGCATAAAGGGCAAGGAAAAATCTATCCACACACATATACATCCTACTCTATTCCTTGATGTCTCTTTGCATGGAGGCATTCCACCAGGGAGACCCCTTGATTGGAGGAAGAACAAAGTATTCTCTCAATTTGGTGCAACATTGACATATTTGGCTAAGGAGGGAGCCTTGGGGGAATCCAGCACAATGCAGAGAATCTTTGATGGGTTCAAAGGAGAGGTAAGAAAGTTTCTGAAAAGGAAATTGCTATTTACCACTCATCCATTTGCACTGGAAAAGGAGGATTCATAAATCTATGATGACATGAAAATGATATCAAATGGCCACTCCATGTCTTTTAGGAAACCAATGATATTTCCACACACAAGAAAGATTTATGAACATGACAAGATGATATCAACACTCTTGCATGCATGGGCCAAATTAAGGAAGTTTTGGAAGGTAGAAACTTTTCAAGGGGAGGTTGACTTCCATCTACTTCAATATTGTCTTGAGCAAGATCAGCTGCAAGAGAGGCAGCAAAATAAAGGTGATAGTACTCCAACATGTGACTTTGGAATCAAGCATGTCAAAGAGGAGAATCATGTTATGATAGGAGCTACATTTAAAACTTCTATAATGCTATCATTTTTGGGAAGCCTAGATCCATATTGGGAGTCCCAACTCTTGATGGAATATTCCAAGAACCTCTTCACATGTAAGGCTCTTGATGGGAAAGTGATGTATAGGAGGTATAAAGTAGTTTATGGGGTCATTTATTCTCATGATCACATCTATTTAAGTAAATACTCCAAGCTCAAGAATAAACTACTTAATGCAGCCTATGCAATCTTGCTTTCTAAACCCACTGGATTTATTAAAGAATATTGTACCATATTGGAGGGATTCATGTGGGGAGATTTCAGAAAATAGGTGCACTATCACATGAGAAGGTGCATATATTATTTGTTGATTGAGGAGGAACATAGCTCTTGGGAAGAGTTATCATTACCACCTCCTTATTCATTGGGTGTGAGAGGGAGCCCATCCATGAGCTAACTCACTGATTCAAATCAAGTTTATGGTAAGAATTGTATTTCTGAACACCATAATGTATTTACTATATACTTGAATTTTCTTAACACTCATGTGCAGGGTATTCCTCCAAGAGGGGGCACTTTTTCTTATGGGCTTCATTAGCTACTTGGGGCCATGAGCAATGATGTTGCTTACCATTCCCTACAAGATTTTGGGGAGATGATGCATTCTTCATGGTGTGATTAATTAACACCAACCATCATAAACATTATCCAAGCATGCAAGAAGAATGGGGCAGCAAATAAGTGGTGGGAGAAACACTTGTTATATCATATTCTATGGTAGTTAGGAGAAAAACTGCGTTGGTTGCACATGAGGGACCATTTTCCTTCTCCCTTATTGAATATGGCAGCTAGCATGACTCTAATTATGATTCCACATGCTGAAAATGTTCTTATCTTTGTTGAGAACATGGTTGAAGAGAAGACACATTGGTTGGATGTGTCCTTGGGAAAAGTAATTTCCCACACCTTTTGCACTACATGCTTCAAGAGGAGCATGGGATATGATATGGCCACTATGATAGATCACTTGTTTATTTATGAGGAAGGCCATATGACTATTTTGGTCACTTGGGACATGCCTCTCATGAGCATTTGGGAGGAGCTTTTCTATGAATTACCAAGCTGGGAGGTGATTCATTTCATTTAGATGATAACATGGAGATGGGAGTCTCTCGTTGGGAGTGAAGTCCCCTATGATTGTCATCACTTATACCTTGAGGAGGCCATTGATCAACAATAATGTTTCCATATAGACCTTACATTCTTTCAGGATGAGAGCCATTTGGTTTTTCCACCAAATGGAAACCTACATACTTGGGAGGAACCATTGGGAAATAGAATTGTTGTAGCAAATATGAAGCAATGGTGGAGACTATTGTATGAGGATGCCACAAGAGGAGGAGGGGAGATTTTGCAGCACCCTTGCAGTTGCTTGAGGATAAGCAACATTTGGGAGGGGAAGACTGTAATATTCATAATTTAGCATGTGGCTAATAGGAATATTTATTTTTCTCTTAATGTCTAGTTAGATTAATAAATGGGTAAGGAGACCCATAAGTTGCTTAAGTAGGCATAAAATAACTCTTAATGTGAAAAGGGATCATGTTAGTAACTAGATCAAACATCCTCATGTGTGAACAAGGTCTAATATGTGTGACAAGGTCAAGTTTGGCCAAGTCAACAACATTATTATGTGAGGAGTAGATCATAAATAAAGACAACTCAGTGCGAATGAAGATCAATCTAGCTAGTCAGAATAAAGATACTTTGGGTGTGAATGGAGACAATGCATTGAGACTAATTCATGGTTGACTAAATCAAACAACGCTGTAAATAGATGAGTGGGACCAAAGGAGAGAACTTAATTTTGGTGGAGGAGCCTTTGCATGGAAGTAAACTCGTAATTGGGTTGGACCTGAGGTGAGGAAGCTCATCAACTATATAATCGAGGGAATGGTAGCCATATGGGGCATGATTGAAGATTATATTTTGTATATGGTATATTTAGACTTGTTTCATTCTTTGGCTGTTTAGCTAAGTTTGTTGCACTGTTTAGTACAAGGGTTTTCTCATGCGGGAATTCCCCTCTCTTGCTTGGAGATCTTGCTTAAGAAATCTGAGAGGAATATTTTGTGCCATATTTTCCACTATCTAGTGTTAGGCCAAGTAGTCACCTTTAGAAACTGCATTATTTCTTAAGGTATTGCAGTGGAGGGGTTGTACCACTTGTATTTGGAACTAGTTTCCCTGGAGGAGGATCAACCTTTTTCCTGGAAAGCTAGAAGGAGGAGCTACAACCATTTATTTGCATGATCAGCCATATTTATGCAGTGCTTTAGTTATACAGCATGATTCAGCCATAGATCTGCAGTAGATGCTTCTTGTATTTCATGTTTATCAAGAAACCCTTGCTGGGTCATCTTGGATTATTGTAAAAGAGGCTAGATCTATGTTTTTGGGCCTCATTGATTAATATATAAGAAGATCTATTTGTCTCTCATATTTCTAAGTATAAAATCTCTATAAAATGTGTTGTCACTTTATGCAGTAATTTTGTGTTGCAGTAGTCTTGGGGTTTCAGTGTTTTTGGGCTATTTTTGAGCATGGGAGGCTTGTTTAGCTAGGCTATGATGATTTTTTTTTATCTCCTTTCAGATTTAGCTGTTGTAATGTTATATCTAAAGGATCCATGGGATTTTAGTCATTTTTATAACATACATTTATAAAAAATGCGTTTTCTGTGCATGTATTGCTGCATTTTCCCATTTGGGAATATTACAGGTATACCCTGCAGAGCACCTGAATGGATGGAGATTTTGAGGAGGCAGCTCGGTCCTTCAGCCATAATGATGAAAATGAAGGGTGAAAGGGGTTCCCCTTGTCTAATTCCTCTTGAGGGGTTGAAAGTTGTAGAGGGTATACCATTGACCAAGATGGAAAGAAACAGTGAGGTTATGAGGCTCATGATCCAGCGTACCCAGGTGTGGCTGAAGTCGAAAGCAAGAAGGAAATATTTGATATAGTCCCAACTGAGTTTTTCAAAATCCTTGGATAGATCTATTTTGAGGATCATACCTAGTTTATTGGAATATTTGAGAGAATGTATGACCTTGTGGGTTAAAAGGATGCCATCAAGTATTTGTCAGCCTTCAACATAACCCGTTTGCTCCTGGGAGATAATCAAGGAGAGGAGCTGCTTCAACCTATTAGAAATAACTTTAGAGATTATCTTATAAATGACATTGCAGTGTGCTATGCACCTGTACTTACTTGGCATGGCTGCATTTTATTCTTTTGGAACAAGAGTGATGAAGGTGACGTTGAGCACTGGAAGAAGCTAGTGATTGGTACTGGATGCTGCTCAAAGCCAACACTCTTGCAGTTGTGGAACAAGAAGTCTTCCAACTGAAGGCTGAAAAATCTCCAGGCCCTAATGGATTCACACCAACTTCTTCCACTTTTTCTGGGAAACCATAAAAGACGAGGTCTGGGGTGTAGTGGAGGAATCACGTAACACTCAATGGCTTCTTCTAGTGCTCAACGTCACCTTCATCACTCTTGTTCTGAAAGAAGACAATGCAACCAATCCAAGTACGTACAGTCCCACAACGCTCTGCAATTCCATTTATAAGATAATCTCCAAAGTTATTGCTAACAAGCTGAAGCAGCCCCTCCCCCTGATTATCTCCCCGGAACAAATGAGCTATGTTAAAGGCCATAAAATACTTGATGGCATAATTTTAACCCACAAGGTCATACATTCTCTCAAATATTCCAATAAACCAGGTATGCTCCTACAAATCGATCTGTCCAAGGCTTTTGACAAACTCAGCTGGGACTATATCAAATATGTCCTTCTTTCTTTTGGCTTCAACCACACCTGGGTAAACTGGATCATGAGCCTCATAACCTCACCATTTCTTTCCATCTTGGTCAATGGTATACCCTCTGCAACTTTAAACCCCCCAAGAGGAATCAGACAAGGGGACCCCCTTTCACCCTTCATTTTCATCATTATGGCTAAAGCACTCGGCTGCCTCCTCAAAAGCTCCATCCACTCAGGTGCTCTGAAGGGTATACCCCTCCACAACCTTCCCCCCTCCTCTCATCAAAAATTTGTGGATGAAAACATGATCATGGGTTATCCATCAGTCCAGGAAGCTCGTACCCTCAAATCTCCTCTATATTCCTTCTTTGAAGCCTCTCGTATAGAGGTCAACCCTGACAAATCGAAAATATTTTTCTTCCACACCACCCTCTATCTCAGCGCAACATTGCCCGCATCATAGGCTTCTGCATCACATCCTTAACCTCCACATACGTTGCAGCCCCTCTCACTAAAAAAGCCATTAATCACTCCTCATGGAAAGCAGGCTATCCAACTGGACCCATCGTACTCTCAATATAGCAGGTCGTTTGGTACTCATCAAAGTAGTTCTGCAGTCTCTCCCCATTTACATTTTATCGATACTTGTTGCCCACAAATGGGTCCTCAAGGCCATGCAAAAGTTGCAAAGAACTTTCCTGTGGGGTGGTACCAAAGAGAAAAACAAATAGGCTTTAGTCAACTGGAAAGAAGTATGTACACCAAAAGTTCATGGGGGGCTAGGGCTGCGTGATCCTGAGCACATCAACAACATCATGGGAGCTAGTATCTAGTGGATATGGGTCTCCAACCCCCAAACTCTATGGGATAACCTGTGGTCAAAAAAATATGCTCGTACATGGCCCAAGGAGGACCTTATCAGATTCATCATAGAGGCAGGAGGATCACAAATTTGGAAAGCAGCAAGCAACCAAAAGCGGATGATACAGACCCATAGATTTTGGGAGCTGTGCAATGGAACTCAAGCTAGATTATGGGAGGAATCCTGGTTACAACTGCCTCCATATTCCCCAGAACATTTTGGAGTTCAACATTACAGGCAAGGAAAATGAAGAGTGTACAATATTTCTAGACTGATGACACAAATCTAGGATATAGGAACTAGCTACATACATAAAGATGGCAAGACGACTGGAATAATGAAAATCACACAGACATCTGGGAGGAACTAAGCACTAAAAGAAAAATCAGAGCCCAGCCAGGACCTGATATCCTGCAATGGGGTCACATGCCAAGTGGCAACTACTCCACCAAGGAAGCCTACAACCTCCTACATCAGCAGAACCTAGATCCAACCAATCTCATTTGGAAAAAGATATGGTCGACCAAAATTTGGCCCAAAGTAGCTATTTTTTTAGGGCTTCTCAGTAAATGACACATCCTCACATGGGAGAATATTTTGAAGAGAGGGTTTGCAAGACCCTCTAGATGCCCTCTATGTCGGGAAAAAATGGAAAACATCAACCACCTGTTGGACCAATGCCCTACCTCCAATGCCCTGTGGGACATAATCATAGTCCTATGCAGACATACCAATAGAGAAAGGGTCAACATCATCAACACCATCAGCAGATGGACAGAAAATCCTTACTCCAGCAACCTTCTGAACAGAATCTGGCAGATAATTCTAGGCCTAATTATCTGGAACATATGGAAAGAAAGAAATAGCTGAATATTTAAAGACAAAGTATCCACCTTAGAGCAGCTCTAGGCAAGGATCCTTGACAACCTCACTGAAACAATGATGCTAGATGCCTAGAGCCAGGAGGATCTCCCCACCTCTACTGTTGAGCATAACATATGGAAAAACTAGCATATGAGCATAAATACCCCCCTAGACATCAACCCTAGGAGCATCGGAAGAACCCCTGCTCTTAAAAAATGGAAGCCTCCCCCAAATGGCTTCTTCAAATGTAATTTCAATGGTGCTTCTAAAGGCAAACCCAGAAATTCAAGATTCAGAGGTATTTTCAGGAACTCTCAAAGCGAGCCACTTCATATCTACTATGGCAATATGGGGTGGGATAACAACAACTTTCCGGAGCTTGAGGGGCTCATCCAGGGTATCTATATAGCAATTGAGTTTAACTATTTTCCCCTGGAAATGGAGGTAGACTCGCAAATCATCACTATGGCGGCTACAAGAATTCTCAATGGTGTGGCTTCTACAAAGGTATCTACTAGCTAAAGGCTTACCCACAGGCTCAAACTTCTGGAACGACTGATAGACAATCATAGAGCTATTACTTTTCACCATGTACGCAGGAAAGAAAACTCATTTTTGGACCTCCTCGCGAACGAGGTGGTGGAAAGTCACAGAGAGTTGTATCATTCCAACGTCACCTAGGACGAGGATGATTCTTTAAGAAGAGAATGCCATACTCTCTTCCAAAAGGATCTCCTCTCCCCGGATGCGGGTGTTAACAGAAGTATGATTCACAACCACCTCTCCCACACCCATGAGGATGAAGATCTGCAGCGCAGGTCCTCACTCGATGTGGAACCCCAAGCTAGCAATCATTCGCATGAGGTGAACAAGATAAGGTTTGATGAATACATGCTTGGACAATGCCAACACCTCCAGGGTACCTCTCTATAGCAATCGTTCTAAATTATTACCTGGATTGACATGCCGATTGGCCATAACTCCTCACGCGAACCCACTCATGAATACAGTTATGGCACACACCTGCATGCGAGGCGCAATCATGTTCTACCCCTTCGCATGTGCCACAAACCTTTTAAAAGGAAAACCACTCAGCACAAATAGACACACAGTCAGCTCCCTCAAGTTTATTTGTTGTTAAATTTCTCTCCCTCCTGCTCACCCAGTCCGCTATGCAACCCTCCTCCCAGAGCTGCATTGTGCAGAAAACTATGGGCTACGATTCCCCCTACATGTGCATCTTACCCTAGCTCCATCTGTCTTGCCATTTCATATGTCTTAGTGCACCCATTATCCCGTGCCCCTTGACGTGATTTTCCCCTCAGCTTTACCCCCTATTTTTCACTTCCCTCCCTGTTTAACACTCCCCTAGCTCCGTAACTCCTATGCTTCAGCTGACCATGGCACCTAGGCTGCACCAAATAACCATCCGTGGAGGTCAGAGAGCTGCGCTCCCCAGTTGTTACCACTGAGGGTCGAATAATCACCTGGAGTCCATTGAAGGCTCCTCCTTAGGTAGTTATGTTAGAAAGATCCTTGAACCTAATCAGGAGGAGGATTCCCCCATTCAGGTTTCGTAGAGAGGCATAAGTGGCCTCGGAAGTCCACCATTGTGCACCACACGCACACTCCCTGCCTCTCAAGAATGCGCCCCTTCCGGCTCAGGAACATGAGGGGGATGATACAGATGTTTGGATTATGGATTCTAAAGGTACTTGGATGCATATCCCTGATGCAGAACACCCGGTGGCTCCAATCCTCTGGGCACTGGTCTCCAAGCCCTCACGTCCACCCACTGATACATAGGAAGCTGTTGTGCAGGCATATGTCCGCCCCACAGTGGAGGAAGTTCCATACAATGATGATGAAGTCAGAGACTAAGGACTGCGAGGTGGCTCAATTCTTCCTTGTTTTTTGTCATGCTTGATATCACCACAAAATTTCTAGATATACCTATGCTTCATCACATCTTGTAATTTCCAGTTACACCAGTGCTTCAATGAATTTTGTAATTTCATGTTTCAAGTATTTTCTGGGATGGTTTCCTCCATGGAGGTAGCTCCTTATCTGTGCATCAAAGGCTGGGATTGGTTAAGCGCAGCTTACCAACCCAACCTTTAGCATATGTACTATTTATATTTTCGAATTAATATAGATTAGCCTCATTTACCAGAATTTTTTTTTTTTGCTAACGCTACACCATACATTAGTCCCTACACTTGGCCCTGCACTCAATCCATGCTTCAATGGACTCAGCATCCCAGTGCCCAAATAGTCTCTATAAACAGAAAACTGCTCCTTATAATGACCCTCTGCTCTGCATTTGATACACCATACCTCCATTCTCATTTCAGGGTGAATCTCTTTTCCTTTCTTTAGATCCTAAAGCTCCATTTGCAAAATTTCCAACTGATTTTGAATATGGTTAACCCCTATGCTTGCATTAACTATGGGCGAAGCTTCCTTCTTCATCTCTATATCTAATGCTTCAGCCTGAGTGGAAATATTTTGTTGTGATAATGGCAATCTCAGATGTGGAAATAACGCATCAATGAACCATTCTCTATGTTTTCAATATGGTATCTTGAAGCTAATCTAGCTCAATAGTGTCTTAAATCGCTGTTCTACCTCCCACATAGTCTCAGTAGCCAACTTCTTAATTTCTTTGATTACTGTGATGCAGTGGCACTGCGACTTGGGCTTCTTAAATTCAACGTTCAACGCAGCCTTTGTATCAGCCAATGAAGCATTTTCATTTGTTGTAACATATTTCATGTACCAAGACAATGCTTTGTCTTGCAACGCTATAACCAATTATGCTTTCTTCATATTTTCATCCGTAATATTATGTGAACTCCATATTGCTTCCAGTACAAACCAAAATTGTTCAGGATTGTGTGTTCCCTTGAACACATGAACCTTTGGTGGCTGGGCCATCGTGAATGTGGGTAGTGGAGGTGGAGGAAAATATTGAGGGGTAGAATGAGAATGGGTGATGATAGGGTTGGAATGTTGGTGAATTTCATCATATATTTGTTGACTTTCAATTCTTAGTGACATAATCCTCGAGATAGTGGGGTTGATTTCTCCTCCTTCAATCCCAAACAATAGACTATATTTCCTTTTAATGTATGTTTCGCAACTAGTCCTAAACCTTTTACCACTTCACGTAACACTAGGTTCTCTTTCTTCACACATAAATATGAGTGCAATCGTAGTATACCCTTTTCACACAATAACATTTTAATCCAGAACTTCAGTGAATTCAGGTACTTACTTCACAGACCTTTGAAACTTTTTTTCTCTACTTTGCTATAAGACATAGATGTGTTGATCACGAACTGAGAAATGAACCCTCTAAGGATGTTATCAATCTAGTAATTAAAAGCTCTCACGATCTCATTATCAGTCTTTTTTAGTTTCTCAATCAGATCTTGGGTCCAAGAAGTAGGCTTATTATTGAAAAACCTCGTTTGCGTAGCTACCCTTCATATCCACTCATGAAGCTTGCTCATAAATGATGCAAAGAAAATATGGTACTGATCTGTATAGATATGCTTCTGTAGCCAGTGTTCAATAGATATGCATGGACTTATGTTTTCTGGCACAATAAACTCATTTTATTTCAAATCTATCCAATGTTCAATCTCTTTCTTAGATGGATTCCACATGCATCTATCCCACAGTCAGATCCCGGTCTTGTAAACAGAACCATTTGTTGGTTTTATGAGTCCTAGACCCAGGTTTAGAGTGTCTATGCAGTCCAACAAAACCCATTATTACCATCCCTTTCGGCAACGATATGGTTGTGCAGATCGAAGCCTCACCCGAGGAAATATAGGAGGATGCTACAACCAGGTTTATACATCTATAGGGATAGAGAACATTGGCTTTAGGTCTTTTCCTTCTTAACAAAGCTTTGTAGGTCAGATCTAGCAATAATACCAATGTTGTTCAACACAATTGTTGAAATTAGTCACAGAGTACACGATCTTACTTATTTATTCATTAAATAAAGTAAATAACCTTAAACCAGACTGTGCTAATTCAGTTACAGAATAAAACCTTATTTATCATAGAATTTCAAAAACAGTAAGTAAAATAAAAACATAGAAATATACTTAGAACTTTCTCAGCAAGTCTTCCATTAATAGCCATATCATTCTCATACATTAACTTTCCACCCTGCGCACACAGCTACAGGGGTCTGCGCACATAGCTACAAACTTCCTAAGGTCTGCGCACATAGCCTTTTCTCTAACCCAAAGTACAGGCTCTAACCACAATCTTATATCCAAATGCATTGCATAATATATGTCAATTAAGCCTATGCAAAACCTCTTATCTATGAATTTTATCTGGACTCCTTATATATATTTAGCATTTACAATACCATGGTACAAAAACCCATGGGTGGAGTCAAACGTTCACAAAACGGCCCATACCATTACATAATAAGGGTTTTTGATCCACCTCAAAGCCCCTAAGATCAAAAATAGACTCTACGTTGCACGCTCCACTCCTTGATCTCTAGAATATTTCTCTACTACTTACTTCGCGGGGAATCCCGACTCCAACATGGATGGCTACAAATATATAGGTGAAGGGAGTAAGTGGGAATTCTTATCCAATTACTAATATAATTTTTTATATCCGCTCTTTATGGGAGGATGGGATCAAAGGATAAGCGATGGAAACTCCAAGGTAGGGTAGGATAGGATCTGAATGTTTTATCTAAGGTAAATGGTTGTAACAAATCTAGAATATTCTGGAAGAAGGGGCTTCCATAATTTCTCTCTTTTTCCTGAATTTCTAGAACCAACATAGGTGCAAAGGAGAGAAACTTGTAGGTGATCAACGTAGGACACAGTGGAGAAGCCTGTAGGTGAACACTATCTAATAGGAGTCCAAGGATATTTCGTCCTTAAAATTACTGAAACAAGGTGTTTTTGGGTAGAAACTCTGGGATATGAAAGTTCCATGCATAGGTCTTTGCACTATGATGATGCCAAGGGGTAAAAGGATGTTTATTGATTTATTTTGTATGCAAACTGACCAGGTGTGACCAAATTTCCTATAAAAAAAGTCCCCCTTAAAGCTTAAAGTCAGGAATGGTGACTGATGACTGAAGTGATTTACCTTGTGACAAGTTAGGATCAAGATCAACCGATGAGATCATATTTTGTTACAATGAATTTACATCATTACATATTTTTTGAGGGAGGCATACCCATACTCAACACATAAGTTAATCATCACATGTACAATGATCAAAATAAATGTCTAATGATGACAAATGGTGGACCCATGACTGGATTATTGTCTGTATGAACATATCCATCATATATTATGATCTTGTATTTATCTTGAAATTGCAGCCTAGATGGATGAAACTAGATCCAAGGTCTACTATCTCGTTCACACATCTGTCTAATGTATGAATCTAACCATGTCAATCAATGAGATAGATTCGAACATGGTAGACACCATCTGATTACTGACCAACGATGTAAGTCGTTAACAAACGCGGGATAAACCATTGATTATGTTAATGGCTCTAAAGGTACTACAATAAAATCTGTATGGTGTGAGTCAATGAGTTGATGTCGAACACCACACAAAATATTTTGGTCGAAGGCCATTTATGTAAACCAGATGCTTAGAGATAGGAGACTTTCTATTGATGTATGCTAGAACTAAGGGACTAAGAGGTAATTATAGGTCAACTTCATGGATAATGAGTTGATGTCGATAGGAAACGACCCGTCACAAGAGGGGTGTGATGTATACCCCATCAATGAAACAGAAAAAGTATCATGATTTTGATACAGAATGGTGATGATACAAAACTAGATCAAGAATAACAAACATGGGATGAATTCTTAAGAGTATTGTATCAAATATTAATTTAATGAATTCTCTTGATCACAACGTTGACACTAAATGGAGTTGGAAAAAATGACCCAAAACTGAAAATGGAGACTTTGTAAATGGTATGATAACAAAAAGACAACTAGATTACCCAATCCAATAGCCATGGAGATGAAGTGGAAGAGTGTCATGTTAAACAATGACTCGTTTCCATTAGCAAAATGGAGTTCCCTATTTTCCCAATTTCCCTAACCATATTGGTCAATACCTCTTTATTTTTTATCAAGCTTGAGAAGGATAACATATGCTTGATTTGTAAGTTCAACCTTCAGATGAATCCCTCTGAGTATGTTTAACAAACCTTGAGAAGGAGTGGTTCGATCTTGTCATGTTCGGAAATTCCATTTTTTTTTGATGTTTTAACGAGTCCAGCGAAGGTAAAAATCGACATATTTTTCATGTTTATATAGTATGAAAAAGAGGCAAAAAAGAAAATTCCAGATGTTCCTTTTTGTAAGTAGACCCTCGAGTCCGAAATGGAAAAAAACAATACTCAAGATAACCTCTTAGCCATGTTCATCTAAGCTATTCCATTTTCATAAATAGTCTATCTTAGTCCAGAAAAGGGTTAGACTTATACTAAGTAGACATATTTGTATTTACTTGTATGGGTTTGAAAAGACAAGTACTTGGAAATATTTTCATATTTTGGCAGTTTGAAAAGAGTTGAAAGAGGACTCTAGGGGGTTCCTTTTTCATGAGTTTATGGAGCCCAAAAAAGATACAAAATTGTACTCCTTGGTCAAAATGATCTGTGAAAACACAAAAAAATTTGTTAAACAACTTTCAACCTGATCAACATACCACAAAAAGGATCAAACATACTTGTTTCATGATAAAAAAAATGAACAATTACTGGGTAAAAACATTAAATATGATAAAATAATGGAAAAAGGACCATAAGTAATGAAAATGACTATTCATTTTTACCATTTTACATTCACCTTCAACAGTGAGACCTTTGAGCCCTATTTTCCCTCGATCTTCTACAATTGATTGCCATCAATTTGGTGGATCATTTAAAGTTTTGTCAATTCCATAAAGGAGCTAAAACCCTTCTCTTTCAATTGATGGTTCCTTTTTGTGATTTCATGCAAGTTTTGTGGATTTTTTGGAGCCATGGGGTTCCAAAAATTCACCCTAGGACCAATGCATGCCCTTCCTATCAAAAATTTTGTTGCCCCTAAGAAAAATTTCATTGCAAACATGGGTGCAGTGCTCTATCTTCCCTTGTAGGTTGGCGTTGGGTGCAATTCCTTAGATAAAATTTCAAGTTTTTCTCAAACATTATCTGGTTTTTTGCATGAAAAGGATCCTAATGAGTTTCTTATTAATTTTTTAGGTAATCATTAGAACAAAATTTCCTTTGTGTGGATAGAAATAGAACATTAAGAACATGAATTGAATGGAGAAAACGATCCTTCCACCATTCAGGAACTCATGAACTGTGGTTTGTTGAAATTATTCTTGTTACCCAGCATGAGGAAACAGATGGAATTACTCAAGTTCCTAGTTCATTCATGGGATGTAAAGGCACAAGTATTCAGGTTAAGGGAACATCTTATTGATATCAAAGTGGAAGATATATACTTTCTAATAGGTTTGTTGATGAGGGGTGCCCCCATCTCTCTCCTAGGATGGAGAGGTGGAGGAGATTTAGTAAAGGATTATATTGCAACTCATTATAGACCTTGAGCACAGTCGAACAGAGATGGGAAGATTAACATTAGATATTGGACCCATATACTTGTAAGAAAAATCCTTTTCATCATTGCTAGATTGGTTAGTCTCTCAACACTTCATGTAGCTAGCATATCATACATGCAATACGGTATAAAGTGTCTAGAGTCGATAGTATTCAACTAGAGCAAGGGGGTATTATTCAACATGAGGGAACAAATAACCAAAGAAGAAGAAGGAAAAATGAAAAAATTTGGATATGGTTCAATTTTCATTTCTTTTTCCCTAGAGCAGATTCCATTGCTACAGCCTTAACAGATCATGCTCGAGCCTATTGATATGCAGGTCCTCAACAGTTAATTTCACACCAGCATTTTTTAGATGGGTATGTAGACAATTGATCATGATTGGTTATTATTCGTACATAAGAGAGGATTTCCATGATGACCCTAGGCTCGTACTTCCTAAGGGAGAGGAATGGGGTGCTATGGGTAAGAAATTTTAACCATTTTTAAAGTTGTTAAGACTTAGGGTCCTATAATTATAGGGAATCATAAGTTTTAATTGGCTATGATTTTACATGTAATATTGTGCATACTTTTCATTTCCGCAAATGATTCCCATATTATAAATGAAAAGCAATGGGTAGGTACAAACCTAGCTAAGAGCATCATTATGCTTATCTCGAATTAAGAGCTCCAAATATTTAATAAAGAAGGAGAGCAGAGAAATATTCTATCCTAAGTATAAACTATCCAAAAGTTTATACTAATTAAATCTCTTTTTTACCCCTTACTTCACAAAACCCTACTAATATAAAGTTTTGGACTTTATATTAATTTATCCCCAAAATTCCATGAGTTTCTTTATATTTGCAAAAACTCGATTGGTGTCAATTTTGTACTTTATATTAATTTCTCCCCACAAACCTATAATACCTCTTCTCCCTACAAATTCAACCTATGTCCCACCCTGCACTAAGAATTAAACCCCCTTCATTTTATTTTCCTCGAGATTCGTAGAAATAAATGAACAGTTAAAATTCGTAGAAATAAATGAACGGTTAAAATTGTGTTTCACACCTCGCAACTCATCTGGGGGGTGCGAAATGGGAATTTTAATATTACCGGGTTTTACTAGCTGTCATTTTCACGTTCTCTCGCACCTCCTCTAAATACCACATACTACTTGCCCCCCATGCGAAAACCATTAAATGTTTTGGTTTTGAATCTGATAAATGTCGCGGGAATTAAAAATATTAATACTATGAAATAAAAATTATATGGATGGAAAGAGATGAAGTAAAACGAGATTCATAAGAAATGGAATTCACCGATGCAAGTAAATTTCAAGATAAAATTCGATGAAGAGTTTTCAGACATAGGTTCATGTACAAAGCTTCATGTAAGAGAGTTTTACATATATGAGGAAAAACAGGTAAACAAGTTTTCACAAAGAAGAAAGATATTTTTGATTTAGGATAAAATGTCAAAATTAAATATTTTACTAACCATGGATTTACAAAACTACACTTGGTTTTTTAAAAATATGAGAAGAGAAAACAACCCATGGTTTCTAAAAAAAAATAAAATAACAGATGGTTTGGAAATTTATCCACGGGCTTTTAAAGGGATAAAAGGAATTAACAGGTGGAATTACAGAGAAAAGGTGAAAGGGAAAACTACAGACAAATTTGAAATACAAGATGGTTTTTATGTTGACATTTTTTATTATAAATCTAATTCATGAATTTAATAGAATATTTTGAAAAAGGATATTTATATTTTTTCCAAAATATATTATGACAATTATAAAATGAGGAAAAGCCAATAAACAGTCATAAAAAGAATACAGTGAAATAGGGAGATAGAAAAGCATTTTTGACAGCAAAGCCTTAACAATAGGCCTACTCATCAATTGGTTCCTCCAAAACAGTGCCAGGATATCAGTCCACTCTGTCAAAGCCTATTATCTTGTCTATGTTAGAGTTTTTTTTCAAATTTTAGCTAATAATACACTGTCTATTGAGACAGTGTAAATTATAATCATTTGGTAATATGTATCTATATATACTTCATCATTCGAAGTATTATGGGTGTTGGTTGGGATTTGTAACTAGGAACCTCACCATTCAGTGTGATGCAGTTCACTAAGTTTAAGTGACTATTTTCATTAATAAAAGAGCAGTTGTTTCAGGATTCATGTGCCATATCCATTGGTGAAGTTTTCCTCACTGTACATGTGCTTTCCTTTGTTTCCATATTATTATTTTCTTAATTCTGAATTGTCTAACATGAGTATTACTACAAAATTTGTTGAGATTGTACACTCTGCCTTTAACAGTTAGTAATTTACATGTTTTCTTTTGATATCCAGATTAGGGAATTCTTCATTTCTCCCTAGTTTCGATTGAACCTCTATTCTTATATCCAGATTAGGGAATTCTTAAATGCTCCCTAGTTTCTATTGAGTCTCCCTTCTTTTATTAAATTTCATCCAAATCTATAGGATCCAATAGTAATGTCTACCTTGCCCTGTTTCACTTAAAATTGATACTTCTGCAAATTGATCACCCAAGCCTCTTTGACTCCATTGTACAATGGCCTTCCTCTACATTTCCAACCAAACCAATTCAAAAACCAACTCTGTACTTTTTAACTAGCCTAATATCTATTTCAAAAAAAGATAAATCATACAGAGAGAGCCCTCTATGAGTTTAGGAGGGATAAATCCTAAACTAAAAAGTAGGTTTGTGGTTACCTCGGTGATTTATTTCTTTAGCCTTGAGAAATTACAGAGTTATAACACTAAGAAGTTAAAAAAAAACATTTGTGTTTTTTTATGTTTCTAGGACTAAAAAATTGATTTGTTTCATGTAGATGTTGGACCTATTCGACATATAGGAGCTTCATATCTTCGTCACACATAAGATCCACAAGGGGTTGTAGTACTAGCACCAATAGTCAAAGTAGGACGAGATTCATTGCAGGATATTGATTTAGCAGAGACCCTTGCAAAGGTGTAGTGCCACTTGAAGGGGTTGACACACGAGATTGATGAGACTGTGGTCGATCAGATCCCTATGTGAATTCAGAGATATACTATTGGAGTTCCTAGTCATATTGGTCAGGTACTACACAATATGTCTTGTGCAATAGCACATTATCATGAACACTATTAGTCTATTGAGGTTCATAGTCATGTATGCATATATTTTCTTATGTAGGCCTTGTGGTCATCTCTGTCCCAAATACAAACTTTTGTAAAACCAAAATTTTATATATATATATATATATATATATTAGATATATATTCAGTGTTTCTATGATTCTATTAGTGTTTTCAATTCATGTGATGTGTATTGAAAATTATTTACATTGTTTGAAAATGTCTATCTAAAACACAATTAGCTAGCCCATCTAGTAGTGTATTTAGATTTCTAGAAATATGTTCATATTGAATGAAATATAAGTGTCTTTCTAGAAGGCGTACCCTTAGAAACATGTGTAAGATGGTGGGCCTTCTAACTGAATAAGCATTGTCCAATTTTAGTACCACAAGCTGTGAGTCAATTCTGATGACTAAATGGCGGATACCATGTGCGATAACATCAAATCTAGATGTGTTAATGGTATATGAATATTTCATTAAGAGATGTTTAATGACTTCCTTATTAATGTCGCTCCATCTTTCGGAAAATGCTTAAGGAATTGAAGGGTATTTCGACCATAGAGAACTATTTCTTTTGTGGTCAAGTAGCTTTTATGAGCATGACCCTAATGATGTGTTGCTAACATAATTTCCTTTAGTTTCATGCTTTGAAACTCACTTTTCTATTTATAATGGTTCATTTACAGGAGCACTCATCGACCATTTGTTCTGTATCATTCGCGTAACCGTGTATCATCAAGTTTGTAGGACGCATCTTCTGGCCGAGAAAAGGCATATTCAGTGGTATCTAGACCCACACCCTAGATGGGATCCCTATCACAAACGGTCTAGATTTTAGTTGGGACTTTTTACCGAGGAGATCCCTTACTATTGGCTAGGCACTTTTTCCTGTCAACACTTCCTTGAGCTCATACTGAAATTTTGGCGAGAAATATTCAATAGAAGGCCGTTGAACATCAGTTTCTTGATCATCGATCAAAGGTGGCTCATACAAACATAAGTTTTCAACATTAACAACTGAATACATTTTCATATATGAAGGCAAGTAAAGTTGAAATGCATTGTTACCAACTTTCTTTATGATATTGAATGGACCATAGTGAATGGGTTTGAGATTTTTGGCTTCCCCTTGCCTCCTTTCTTTGCTTATGTGCAACCATACCTCATATCCCTCTTGAAACTTGTGATCAAATCTATGTTTATCATGCCTCTCCTTGTATTTTCTTTGACTCTTCTCAAGTTTTTATTGAACTAGTTGATGTATAATCTGAATTTTCTCAAATAACTTTCGAGCCTTGTCAATATCACTATTCCCATCGATTACAACATCCTTCTCAAGATGAATTCTAATGGCGATTTTGGAAAATACGCAAAGCATACTTCAAAATTTGATGTATTTGTAGAAGAGTGATTTTCTCGATTATAAGCATGTTGAACGTAATGCATTTTCTCATCCCACAACTTAGGATATTTGCTGCAATATCCTCTCAATAGATGCACAACGGTTTTGTTCACCACCTTGATTTGGCCATCAGTGTTCGGATGAAAAGTTGTACTCTTTTTCAACTTTGTGTCCATCATACTACAAAGATTGGACCAAAAATTCCCAATGAACCTGGAATCCCTGTCACTAACAATAGAAGTTGGCAATCCATAATGAACCCATACATGTTGAAAATAAAGTTCAGCAGTTTGTTCAATAGTAATGGTTTTCTTACATGGCATAAGTATACACATTTTACTGAATCTATCCACAACTACATAAACATAATAATGTTGTTTTCTTGACATAGGTAGACCTCCAACAAAGTCCATAGATACACTCTCCCATGGCCTTGATGGTACCGGTAGTGGCATGTACAACCCAAGCTTCCTATTACTAGGCTTGCTTTTTTCACACATAGAACAACCTCTTATAAAACATGACACACTATCTATCATGCGAGGCCAATAGCAATACCTCTATAGATGTGCCATTGTTTTGCTTACCCAAAAATGTCTAGCAATGGAGATGAATGAGCTTCTCTCATGACACTTAGCCTCTCTCCTTGTGGTGTACACAGTTTTCCCAAAGGAAACATCAAATTGTTATGCATGTGATAATCATTTTCTTCAACTTCATTCCGTTCACTCAAACTAGCATACACATCTTGAAAATCAACATCATGTGCATATTGTTCTATGTAACTCTCATGTACAATAGAATCATTTTTAAGTAAAGTAGAAGCACTTATAATTAGTCTTCGAAGCATATCAACAAATTTATTGAAAATACCTTTCTTGTACCTTATAACCAAGTGAAATTGTTGAAGAAATCCCATCCACCTAAAATGTCGTGATTGCTGCAATTTTGTTTGTGATTGCAAGTACTATAATGGTTGGCGATCGGTATGCACAATCGTCTCTTTACCCATTAAGTAGTGTTTCCACTTCTTGATGCTTTGTACCAATGCATATATTTATTTTTCATATTTAGGATAATTAGTTACAACACCATTGAATGTTTTAGAATGAAAAGTGATAGGCTTACCATGCTGCAAAATAAATGGCCCATGCCATAATCACTAGCATCAATTTGTATCTTGAATGGTTGTATCAAATTCGGTAATGCAAGGACTAGAGCTGAACTGATCTTGTCTTTTAAAGCTTCTAAAGCTTTTTTTTTTTTGCCTCCCTGTTGGAAGCATTTCTTCGCACTTTTGGCTGCATGCATAGGAGCTGCAATGGTGGAAAAGTTAGCAATAAAATTTCTCCAATACTGAGTTGCACCTAAGAAACTTATTACCTCAGTTACTGTTTTGGGTGTGGGCCAATTCACAATGGCTTCCACTTTAGAATGATCAATTCTCAACTCTCCTCCTCATACAATGTGTCCCAAATAAATCAAAGAAGTCTTTCCAAGATCACACTTTGACATCTTAAGAGATAATTTATCTTTCTTAAAAACATCAAGCACTCTATTCACATGCAAGGCATGTTCTTCTCTTGTTTTGCTAAAAATAAATATGTCATCAAAGTACACAATCACAAAGTCATCAAGAAATGAACACAAAACACTATCCATAACATGCATGAAAGTTGTTGGTGCATTAGACAAACCAAATGGCATAACCAACCACTCAAAGAGTCCTTGTTTGGTTTTGAATGCAACTTTCCATACATCACTTTCTATAATTCGTACTTGATGATATCCACTTCGTAAATCTAACTTAGTGAAAAACTTTTCTTCTTTCATTTGATCAAGCAAATAATCTATTCTTGGGAGTGGGTATCGATTATTTATTGTTATCTTGTTCAAAGCTCTGAATTATACACACATGCGCCAAGTCCCATATTTCTTCAGAATCAAGACTATGGGTGAACCGCATGGCAAAGTGCTTGGCCTTATGATTACTTTGTCTAGCATCTCCTTGATTTTCCTCTTTATTTCAGCATTCTCCATACTAGAAAATTTGGCCCAATTTCTGACGGCCACTTCGTCGCTATTCCAACACATAGTCGTCGCAAGAGTGACAGTTCGAGGACGGACAAAATGTGGTTCGCCATTACGTCGCAATTTCGATGCCTTGTCAAAGTGTCGCAATACTGACACTTTTTCCGATGCTCCCAAACAAGCATCGCTCTTCCGACGTTTCCCAAACCATCGCTCTTCCGACGTTTGTAAACTGTCGCAATTCCGACGAAATGTGGTCTAACGTTTTGAACGTCGCTCTTCCAACGTTTTTATACTATCGCTCTTCTGACGTTTCTAAACTGTCGCAATTCCGATGCCATAAAAAAGTGACACAAGGCCGACGCATTGCAAAAGTGTCGCAAGACCGACGCTTTCCAGAAGCGTCGCAATAACGACGCATTCCAAAAGCGTAGCAATACCGATGCTAGGAAGAACTGTCGCAATATCGACGGACGTCACAAGACCGACGAAAATGGAAATCGTTCAAAAAGTCAGAAGACCAACGCTTATAAGGCATCGGAAGAGTAATACAAAGCATCAGTATACTGATGGCAGGTTCAATTTAAAAAAAAAATGAAACTTTAAAACTAGACAATAAATCTCCAATATTTGTTATGAATTGTGGGCGTTCCAATTGTTATGAACATAATTCGACCATGAAATATTAATACAATAAACCACCCCACAACGCTTCGACTATAAAAAATCATATAATAAGATCCGACCCTGCTAAACTTTAGTGATGGAATTCACTTTATAACTGGGACTTCATATGAGGCTTGGACACATAAATATGAATAAAATTTTGTCAATGCAAACAACCACACATACCTCCATTGAACTGTAGTTAGGACAATAATAGTCCATGTATATACGCGTGGAGCCCAGCGCTAGCAGCCTTTCCACATCCAATGGTGGATAATACGTCACTCTGGCCTTGACGATCCAACGATCCAACTGGATATCGCACAAGTTAGTTGCACGATCATTAACTCGCGGTGAGAGTGGGTTTTCAAAATTTCTCAAGGCCATGTGTTGGCCTATGACATTGATCGCGTCCAAATGGGAAATACCACTTACCGTACAAAGGAGGTGCGATATGCCAGAAACTCGTCTTTACTATGCGGTCTTCAAGGTTCTTCTCTCATTTTCAAGAAATGTGAAATGTGAGAAGTGGTAGTTAAAATATCCAAATCCAGTGCATATAAATCCTTGTCGTATGCTGAAACCTGTTTTGACTAATTCATAATGACAATCGCTTGAAAGAATTCGGTGAATTTTAAGTAATCTGAAAGAGACATGGTATTGTGGCATCAATAAATCTGAAGAAACCAACTGTGAAAATCTTAGTCACTATTTTGGAGAGATGATGGTTTTTCTGAGTTCCCTTTGTGAGTATTATAGGTGTGAACTACTATAATACTCCTTACTAATATATGTTAAGACTCAACTGTTGAAATATTACTTTCACCTACCTCTGTACTGATAGCTGCCTTCTATATTTGTTTGAAGAAGTTCTTTCACCATGCCTCTTGCCAAAATGTTTCAACAGTCAGAGTCAAGGTTTAAAAACAACAACCAGTCCTGCACATTCAAAACAGAGGGTTAAAATAGAAAACAGAGTACATGGCTTTGTATTTCAAAAACAGTTTTAAAATAGAAATAGGGAAACTTTTTTTTTTCTAAGTAAGGTTAATCTATTAACAGTGGGAATAAAATTACAGCATGACTGAAGTCAAAAAAATTGCCCAGACTTATGGCAAATTTGTCAAAAAATCAAAAAGGAAGACCGCCCTCATACGGGGAAACTAGTCTTGAACGTTTTTCAGGTCGTTGCATTGCCCACGTAGGGGAACCATCATTTGATATCTTTGACGATTACAGTGTTTACAGAATTCAAAAATAAAACAGAGGTCTAGCACAGTAATATAAGCAAAAACATGCCCAATTAAGTGGACCGCGAAGTAAGAAAACCAAACCAAAGAGAAGCAGCTACTCATCCGGTGGTTCTTCAACAATTCGACACCATCCTTCGGCAAACATGTCACTGTCCATGGTGGGAGCAGATTCAGACATGGAAGGTCCAGGATCTCCAGGCACTATCTCCACATCATGAGCCCTATGAACCTGAGCCTCCGGTTCCTGCACATTCACGCCACCGCTCCCCTCCTGAAGGCCGAAAAACTGGGCTTTTTCTGAGCTCAGACCCACCGGACGGGTGCACTATTCCTCCACTTGGGCCTCTTCATGGAAAACCATGGTGATTAAAGCTATGATTCATGGGTGGTTCAGAGAGAAATTAAAGGGAAAAAGCGCAGTGCCCGTCGTGGGAGAATGTGAAGCGGTGGGGAAATGAGGAGCAGGGGAGTCGATATGGTGGCCAGATCCTAGAACCCGACCCCGCCCACTTCTAGTGTTTGGATAGCGGCCTGCGTATTAATCACTGGAGTGGGAAGATGACTCGGTTGAGGGGCTGGAGGGAGCACGCAGGGGTTGGCCTCTAGTGCTACCCCTGCGGCAACGCATCCTTTGATGCAGGCGAGGCATGGGTGCAGTATCAACTGTGGGCACAAGACGAGACGGAGAAGCAGGATTCCAAGAAACCAAGGAAGACAGACACAGACCAGACCGAGAGAAATGCATATTTTCACCAAGGTCTAAGTAGCAGTTCAACTGGCTTCTCCTTCTCGTCACAGTGCGCAGACAGGGTAACCCAGCAACCGAAGAGCATCTGCAATTCAAAGGTTTCGGCTCGTCTGAGAAACCATAGCGAAATGCCATTTTATCGACCCGACTGCAATGGCATCAAAGAACGCCCGTCATAAATCTCTCATTGATAAGATCCGAAGGTCGGAGCATATTGGAGCATGAGGAATCGCTAATAGGAGTGGAGGTCCGATCTTGAACAACATTAAAACTTAATGCGATTGATATGAAAACCTCAGAACTTAAATATCATCTGCTAGTTGTGACTTGGGTGGGCAGGTGTCTCCACACTTCACCACACCCATGTCCCATCGCCTTAAACACCATTCAATGCACCCGCATCCAGGAACAGGGCAACTTTTTATTGAAGCGCGGGTTTGTTTAAAGTTTGGTGGTCCCGCACCACGGCAAGCCAGAGGAGGACACGTGGTAGAAATTGATTGGAGCAGATCTTTGTTTGGGCCACTCGCACAGTGGAAATCTGGACCCGAAAAATATTAGGGAAAATTTGATAAGAAAATCGCGTCACAACTCTCTCTCTTTACGCTAGCCCAAATTCAGACCCGAAAAAGATTAGGACATAATTCATTTCGTTTTAACGTCACAAAATTGGCCGACGTCAGCAGGCTATTTTGGAATGCAAATTTGGTTTGAAGTATGGTTTATCGTCGTTTGAAGTCCGACAGGCTCCATGGCTAAAGGGTTCGTTTGAATTTTTGACAAAGGTTTTGTTATATGTTTTATATAACGCGCGGCGGAATAGTTTTATTGTTTGTTAAAGTTCCACACTGGTTTTGGTAATATTTTGTTTTAAATGCGATGTATATATGTTACATATATATATATATTTCATATATATATTAAAACATTTATAAATTGTGGACCCCAGGAGCATTTTAATAGATTTGTTATTTGCATAGTTTTGTTATGTTTTTAATATATGCGTTGCATATAAAAGAAAAGGGCTGTGAGCCTGTTTTGGAATGTAGTTGTAAAGTTTATTATTACACACAATAGCAGTGTAAGTGTTTTGAAGAGCACAACAGTGCGTAGTTTTAGAGACAGAGAATAATTTTGAGTGCACTGCATTTTGCAGCAGTCACATTTTGCAATCCCTCTTAGTGAGGAAGAATTTGTAATAGTTTTTTTTTGATGGAATAGAAAATTTTCAAAGTGTTGAACTCTGTTTCCAGTGAAGAAATTTCAATATTTTCTCTGTGTTAGAAGAGGAGAGTATTACTCTCTCCATTGTTATTCTGGAATTTTCAAATATTCCAACACATGGCTATAAATGAAGGAGATTGCTACACATCAACATCAACATGTTTTCAAGTAGGAGCTACCTAATTTTGTAACAAACTTCTCTCTGGATGTCAAAATTTGCAGACACTGAAGATTACTCAGGTGATGCCTGAAATTTCCATTGAATTCCTATAAGAATCTTAGATTTGTGACAGAAATCCTTTTGCTAATATATTAGCTTACTCCTTTTAAGTTTGTCTCAGTCAACTAATAAAAAATGTTTCAAGGAGTATAATGAAAACTAGATTATGTGTGAAGCATAAAATAATCATTGATGCTAGACTTGGAAGTTAAGAAGTAGATACACTTCTCTAAATCATAATACCATTTTTCTGAAGCATAAGACAATCATTGATGCTAGACTTGGAAGTTCGAATAAGATGAGATAAAACAATGAAAAAGGAATTCCATTACTTGCATGAAATATGAGTACGGCCTTTTACCAGTAAGCTGGGAGCAAGGTCTAGATTTTGACTGGCATCGATTCTTGTGAACTCAAATTTCACTAAAACATAGTTTTTCATATGTTTTGCAGCACATGGTTAAAAGTGATAGTGCATCAAAATCTATATTTTTGGGCCGAATACATGAGTAATAAAAAATTCTCTTTACCAAGTTATTCCCTTCATCAAAATCCTGATCTTCACATGTGACACTTTTGCTAGGGATAAATATCAAGTGGGTTGTGACATTTTAAAACTTGGTTCACGGTGAAGTGCCCAAAAGGCAAGTCTATGAAAGCATCTGCGACCTGTGTCATTTCATAGTAGCGGATGATTTGATATCATAATGGAGGTGCTCCAATTCAAGCAGTGTAGAAGAGGCAGGAGCCTACAAGGCAGATCCAAACTTTGGAGAAGAGCAAGGCAGATCCTGGGAAGAACGAAGAATTTGGGAATCCGGGATCTCTTCCAGAGGCCATGATACCAAAGGTTTGTCCTATTTGTAGATATTTCTCATCTACATTCAATATAGCCTTAAATTCCCACATAGATCACTATCTATCAGGTGAGTCAAATGCTAAAAAATCTGGAACAAAGTTTTCCAAGCCTAAAGTGAAGGTGAGAAAAAAACGATCAATCCTAGATATAATTACTGCGACACCTGTTTGCATGCTAGAGGATTTGGATTATAGTACTAGCAAAGAGAAATCGACCACTGATGCACATCCATTGCCTTTGGATCAACTAAATCTCAGAGACACCACCAAGTAGAGGCAACATCAATGAAAAGATCTCAACATTTCAAAATTAATGCAAAGATCTTGCATAGTGGTAATGCATGTATTTCAAAAGAAACAAATAACAATGCACATTCTAACCCATTTGAATAACCACTGTAGCAAGGGTTTACATCTAATTAGATCCAATCCGTATATCGATGGAAAAAAATTAATATAATTACATTTTCCATAGCAGAGGAAACTTTGCGAAAACAGAAAAGGAATATAAAACGAGGATTTCAAGATGTTTAGATGACTCAGTACAAAAATTATTTGTGCTTAGTAGACACAACATTGTATTCTTAATGCATTTTCTATAGAAAAATAAATAGATTTGTCCAAAATTTGAGATGCAAACTATAGTCTCTACTACGTTTGGAAAATTGGAGGTTTATAAAAGATAAACTGTGAACAGAATTGTACCACTATGATAAGAAGCTGTCAGAAGCATTCCTTTTGCTTCACAAATGTGGAAATACCTTAAGAATTCTTATGGTTGATATAAATATTAGAGCATGGCAGTTAAATGTAGTAGTTATGCTAAAATACTAAATAACAACTTGAGAGTGCTCTTCAGATACTGTACGAATGCACCAAATTAAAGCTGTACCATTACTAAAGATAAATGGCCAAAAATAGTCAATTTTGATATCGTGAAGTTATGTCTTTATCGATAGAAAACTGGGGATAGGATGGAAAATATGAGAGAACTAAGTTCCAAGGAATAAAAAAACAAGGCCAACATAGTTCTACCTTGAATCAGAGACAAAAAAAAGCTACCCAAAAAAGTGTTTGCCACTGTCATCACCCCGAGGAGCACAAAGTCAGTTGATGGTGCCAACCATTTGACAAAGCAAAGAGAATATTCATGGTGCCAATGGTTGTAGCACAGTTTGTTGACATGAGCCATCATTGTAACAAAGCAGATTGATGGTGCCAATTGCTGTAGAAGTCCATTGAGAGTGCAACTACTGTAGTAGAGCAGTTTGAGAGCACCCATTGAAGCTCCTATATATAGCAGAGTCAACATTTTCCTATTGAACAAGTTTGTATAGTCAAAGCCACAGCAAGATTAGATAGCCACGATCCTAAATGATAACTAGAGCCAAAGCTAAGATAGATTCACGTTTAGCAGAACAAGACAACCATAGCAAAGGATCTGACCACAGAACCAGATCATGAGAGATCGCAAGATTCTTGCTTCCACTGTGGAAATGTAGAAACTGTACAAGGGCTTTGCTTCCAATAGATTTCATTGTGACAGTAATTGCTATGGTGTTGTAAGCGCTCATTAGTAGAATCTTAAAGCCATTCTAGAATTCTTTTAACCTGGAGAGGGTTTTCTGTGGTTATAAATCCTCATGTTCAAATTCCATTGTCGATTGGTTGTGTTTGATATTATGTTTTTACTATCCGCAGTTGAATTTTCGCACAGAAAATTATCAGTCTAAAGCGGAGAAATTTTGTGATGTTTCTTTTGCTTCCTATTGTGAAGTATTTCGCTCAGAACTCTACTCGTTGTAACAGAGGTCTTGGGCATAGAACAGGGGACTTGGGTTTTTGGAATCAAACTTCAGGTTAAGATGCTCATCTGAAGAATGGCACAGTGAGCCTTAGCATGGAGTTGGGAGTACCAATTTGAAGTGCAGGTAAGGCATTGTACAATAGACCAGTTAGATTTCTGGACCCTAATACAAAAGTTTCTTCTTCTTTCAAAACATGTTTCTCTTTTTCTGTAACCAATGTGGGTCCTGTTCTTGTTTCAATTGGGGATGGATCAACATTTTTTATTGCTCCAGATGATCACACTCTGGGTAGCCCTAGAGGCTATTTGGGGGTGATGAGTCCAATAGGTCTCAATGAACTGTTGCCCTCGCCGGGGAATACTATTGCAGTGGAATTTGATACTATTTTGGATGTTGAATTCCACGATCCTAATGGAAACTAGTACCTTAAGCTCTAGTACCTGTTCACAAAAGAGGGTGCCATAGTCATTTGTGCGTGAAGAGAGGGTGAATTGAAGGCATTGCAACAGGAGGTGGTGTTGTTGTTGCATTGGCCACTAGATTGTTTGTCTGGTTCTGTTACAAGTGCAGAGTATTGAAAAGGACAGACAAATTTAGTTCAGATATTGTGAAATTGCCTCGGAAATTCACCTAAAAAGAGCTCAGAAATGCTACAAAAGACTTTTTCTGAATGAGATTGATAATTGATAATTGCAAGCAAGGGTAATCCCCTTGTGAAACCCAAATTTCTAAGAATTTTCTAAAACCTGATGACAGAGTCATTGTAATGAACAAGTGCCCAGGTCCATATTACGTCCAAATATACCAAGCACCAAGATCTATAAAAAAAATCCACAGTATCTGCGAACTAAGAAGAAGAGGCAGAAAATGTATTCTGCTTACCTGTTCGAATAGTGGTTGGGGTTTACCACGGCAAAAATTTGACAGAGCCCATGTAGCATTTCTTATCATTGAAATTTTGGCAGTATCATTCAACTGGGCAAGCACCTGCCTCAGAGCTCCATGACTGAGGGCAAGATCCCTAAATGTTGCAGAGTCTCCAGCAATATTTCCCAAAGCCAAAACAACCTTACACGAACACCAGTTGAACTCAAAGTTGGGTACTAGTTTTTTAAATCAAATTCCAAAATTACAGACATATAAAGATAGTTGGGAAGAATAATTTTATGCCTCTAAAATAAACGTGCTACCTGTTCTCGAACATTATCATTCCCATAGGTAAGAAGTTCCACAAATATAGGCAGTGCCCCATAATCAATCACAACCTTTGTATTCTCAGAGGTTCTTGAGACTATATTAGTCAAAGCCAAAGCTGCTTCAAACTGCATTATCAATCACAAGGTATCACCATAAAAGCTATAATTTTAAGATAACAATTTATCTACCATTGAAACTATAATTTTAAAATAGATACACCTAGTGATATAGACACCTAGTGAGAGTATAGGTTAGGAAATTATAATAAGAATTATTACAAGATATCACTCACAGTGCAGTTGATTGTTCATTGTCTGTTGTAACTATAATTTTAAAGAAGACACACTTAGTAATATAGACACCACCAAGTGAGAGAAGAGGTTATGAAATGATAATGAGAATTATTTCAAGATATCATATTACTCATAGTACAGTTAATTGTTTATTTTTTGGTGTAATAATTGTTTATTATTTATAAACACAATCAAACATATTATGAGGGACGGTGATGAAATTGACAACGATCTCATAAAAAACCATAACGGGCACATCCCCTGGCAAGATAGACTCTGAACAAGAAATAAAGCAAAGCAAAGTGATTACTTACAGGATCATAGGCTTCCTGAAGAACAAGATCCAGAGCAGCATTTGTAACCCCTAAAGCAACACCTCTCTCTGCAAGACGAATCGCTACATCTTTCATATGTAGTCTAGCAAATTTTCTGAGCTCATCACGAGAAAGAGGATCAAATAAAACTATCTCATCAAGTCTATTCAATATCTCTGGCCTGAAATGTCTTCTAACCTGCAAAAATATTCAAACGCATGTCAAAGCACTGCAGCCAACTTCGTGATAAAATTATATGAAAAATATGCATACACAGAGTCCAGGAGAATGAAACGGCAGGTGTTTTGGTAGTTGCCGAAATGTAGCAACTAAAACGACAGGTGTATTGGCAGTTGCACAAATGCAACTACTAAAACGGCAGGTCTATCGATGGTTGCAGGTGTGTGGATTGTTGTTGGTATTTTCAGACTGATTCCATGGAAATATAATAGAAACTAGTGGTATGTCAAACCTAGAAGGTAACTCGAGAGATTGTGACCGTCAGATTAAAAAAGTAACAGGTGTCGTGCCTAGATAAGAAGTGTTGACGAAAAAAAATTTGATCTCTTTCATAACAGAATGCCTATCAGCCTAAATATCTAGGACATGTGGCACTCCATGATAAAGACACATGGTGTGTGGATTTGAGTTTTTTAGGTGGTCAAGTGGGCCGAAAATAGGTGAAATGTGGCACCATTCAGAGATTGACATGTTCTAATTGGTACAAGTGGTAGAAAATTGGCATGCTCAAACAACGAGGTGATGCAGGAATGACATGAGGGAGAAAATATTAGAAAAGCCCCAAATCTGGAGAACTAAAGCTCATCGCCAACCTGAGATTGCCAACTTTACATGATGTAACCTATGAAATTGTAAATGGAGAAATCATAGTAACAATAAAGTAACCTATGTAACAATAAAGTCGGATTCATCCTGGGAGTGGTAATGGGAGAAATCATAGTTAACAACAGGAAACATGCAGAGTTGCTTACAATCAAATAGATGAAAAAACACATACAAAAACCTAGATAATAATCATGAACAATCTTAATATTGAATTATGAACTGTAAAGGAACTTACAAAATGTGACATTATGAACCTGGTCAAGCGCACAAGCAAAAATATCCTAGACATGACCCTGGTTGACAAGTTGTATTGCTCATGATGCAAGAGGATTTGTACCTGCACTGCCAAGTCAATCAAAATCCATCATTATCTATACAATAAATACAAGTAATTGATGTAGTTTTTTTTACTCTAAGATGCATTCTTATGATAATGTTAGAACATATGTTGAAAATGTCAAAACATACCTGAATAAGCTCCTCTTCGTTTCAAGAACAATTTATTAGAGTCGCATGAACTTGGAACAAGCCTCCCACGATCTGAAAGAGTAGCAACTAAGTCAACAGTGACTTTTTTGTTGCTACGCTGGATCAAGGGAGGTTTCCTCCAAGATTAAATCGCTCCAATAAATTATTCTCTACTAAACAGGGCCAACCACGTGAAGGTGGAAGCTCTTATGGCCCCTCCCCCCCCCCTCACATCACTCTCAATTCCCCAATATGCAATCTATATTTCATTTTTTACTTTCATGAGCATAAAGAAAATATTCAATAACTAATAAAAAAACAATTCAACAAAAAGTATGCAAGGAAACATTGAAATTAATGCTTGACATAAAAATAATATGATAAATGAGTTTTTTATATAACGCAAAAAATGTTCCAAGTATGGTAACGTTTGTCTTATAATAATACAATATTTTACATTATCAAATTTTCTTTTTTTTCTTCCTATTTATAAAGCTCCTAATTACATCATCAATATCATTGTGCTCGGCTCCTGTTTCTTACCTTTCGACCCGCACTGCTGACCTAGTTGCGTAGTCACGATGTCTGGTCTCATCCAGTGACGGGGCATTGCCTACAAAAATAGATAATATTAAATTTTAATTGTCAATTTTTAAATATCATTGAAATAGTTCGGTAATATTAATAATAAAAAATTGCAATGAGATTATTTACCTGGTGCACCAATTATCGCCGTTGGGACTGTTGCCCTGTCTTCCTCTTTGGTGGTAAGATCATCAAGGGAAACATTCTCTGTCATTTAAAAAAAAAAATTTATAAGGACAACCATCAAGGTATAATTAGACAAAATTATAAGTGGAAATTAATTACTGTCACGGCCCTCACTGATAGTAGCATTGTCGGCCTGGTCCCCACTACAATGATCAGGTTGCACGTGAGGAACATCTACCTTTGGATCTAAAATTGGATTATTTGCCTCGTCGGTAGTGCTTCTCCCCTGATTTAAAAAAAGTTGTTAGACATTAAATTTATGGATGAAAACAAACATATTGAAAGGTTAATGTTTTTTCTTATCAGGCATTATAGATCTTGGGACCTGCCCCAAGCTTCTGTGACGTTCAACTACGGCTTGATAGCCGAAATGGAAAGCGATATTTTTATCTTCCTCTTTAGTTTCTATTCTGAAGTCATCACCCTACATTACATATGATTGTGTATTTTTAATCATATTTTATAGGATTACAAAAACGTTGGAAGGCGATACAATTAATTATAAGATGTTTAGCTACTTAATTACAATTCTTGCGGCCAATTTCAAGTAGCCGCCCTGGCCTAGCTTGTGATGGCCCTTTTTTTTCAATCCTAGCTTTGGTTGCCTTTGAGGTGTCAGGCAACCTAGCATCAAAAGATTAAAGTCAGATATGGCGTAGCACACTTTTATTTTAGACATAGAGAAAATTAAAGCTATTGAATTAAAGTTGTAATTTACCTTGCGGGTCCAGTTGGCATTTTTCCTTCTTTCTTTGCCCTTTTCTCTTTTCCGTCATGGATGAGTGCTCTCCACTCACTCTCTGAAACTGCGAGAGGACGCTCATATCTAGGGTTAAATTGCAATTGTGTCCTATAGGTGTCCCTGTTATATTTCAAATATTTTCCGGCTACCTGAGCCACCGCTTTTCTGTCAAATGTGCCGACCCCAAAAAGGGCTTCTAGATAATCTAGAAGTTCTTTTTTCAGGTTGGAATTCTGGGAATTCCACCCTGTACGTATGGTTGGGAAAAAAATTACCAACGCATGGCTCTCCAGAATCCTGTAGAACTCATTGTTTCCTACACAGAATAAAACCAAAAAAAAGAAGAAGATATTATCATTAATTTAAAAATAAAAATCATGATAAATATGTTTTAGATAAAGTACATGAAATAGTTAAAATATTAAAATTTACCTGGGAGTTGTACATGCTTTATAGGGACACCTTCATCGTTCACCAACAATGTGCCATTAATGGTCCCTGTGGAGCTGACACGTGTAGCTCCAGGAAACGCAATAATGTAGTTGGCCATATCAACCTCATCACTGCCAACACGTTCAACGGTTGGCTGGGTGTCTGCTTAGGTAGGGTGTGTTTCTTGGCTGGCACCTAAAGGAGTAGAGGGTGTACGAGAGGGTTTCCGGGAAATCTCTTTCCCTTGTGTCCCACTACCACCAACATCGGGTTCAGCAAGCATCAGAAAAAACTACATACAAAAGAACTTTTTGTTATTTTAGTCAATGTAAAAATTAAAATCAAACTATTACAATTCATCTCATGCAGAACAAAAAAAATATCCTTTTGACTTTTTATTATTACCTGATATGTTTCTAGCTGGGTCATAGGTTGTTTTATCCTCTCTTCTATTTCAAGTGTTTGAGGCGCGTCTATCAAAGTATCAAATTCTGACCTTGCATTTCGTGCCTTTTTTCGCAACAAGAGCACTGGAGATCTGGATGAAGAAAGCTCTTCCTCATAGAGGGAATCATCAGGCGTACCATGGTTAGGTGTCTGCATATTTGAATAAAATTAATATTATTTCAATTATGTAAATAACTAAAATACCTGAAGATAGAGCAATGCTGGCACTTTACATGTTCTTCTGCTGGCCTCTTTCCGCGATCATCCCGTCTTGGGGTTGTTCCTGTACTGCCCTGATCAGTCTACCACATTGCAATAAAATTATAAATGTACTTGAAAACACAAAATGAAAACTAAAATAATTTCTAATAAGACACCGGAAGACAGAGTTAGAGTTTCAAATATGCCTTGCATTGAATTCAATCCTGGAAACATGTCATTCAACATTAAGGCACCCAAACAAGAGACGAGTTGACAATGAAGACCTTATTGAATATATTGTTGGAGCAACTTCTAGTAAGCTTGTTGTGAAGACCTTGAGGGCATTTTTGGAGCAACATTGTTGAAGCTGATGGTATAGCATTGTTGGAGACGATCTTGAAGGGCCTTGAAGTGAAGCTTTTGGAGCAACTATTGAAAAATCCTTAGAGCATTTAAATAAGGCACTTTCTATCTTCCATCACCTTTTTCCTTTCAATATCCTTTAAATGATTTTGTTGATATTTAATGTTTGAAATCACGTTATAATTCCTTGATTATATGTGTTTTGGGACTTTCCCTTTGAAATTACCCAAAAATACCCTGGCAATTTTATCTTCAGGATGCATGTCTGACCCTATTGTTCAATATTTTGATTGATAGTAGTAAACATAGAGAGTTAGGGGCTCTTGACTTGGTTTGGTTGGGCCATTAGATCCCTAACATCTACTAGGGAGAACCCCCCTTGAGTTGGAGGAGAGCTAGCCCGAAGTGAAAAGAGGTTGGTGAGGTGACAATGGGGCTATTGAATTACACATGGTATCACACTTTAGCTTTAGGAATTTATCTTGAGAAGTGTGAGATTTTGATATATCAATTCTCAAATTGTTTACAACACTATTGTTAAGAACTAATAAGAAGTGATGTTGAGGGGTTTTTGGGTATAAGAAACAATACCATTTAAAAAATAGGGTTCTCAGTCCTTGGCATTCCTTCACCTGGGCCTAGGGGCACACTAGAATAATTTCACACTAAACCATGCAAACTTAAAAGTAACTTAACAGATCCATAAAGTAATAATAATCATAATTCCTAATTTCCTATTGTACGATATGATGCAAATTATTCAAACATGAAGCAATGAAGACATGCAATGTCCAAATTTCAAGATTGATGAACCAATACAAGAAGTTAGAAACTACAACTTTGATTCAATACTCTGTGTCCTAACTCCAGGAAGGAATCTAGTTTGTAGTACAAAACATGCATCGTGTATTATCAATTCTTAATTAACAACAACTAAAGGTCATCTACCTCATCAATTCCTTCCCATTTTGTGTTTTTATGTTATATTCCTTATAAAAGTGTCAAATTTCTCTCAAAGTAAGCAACCACCGAATAAAATAAAAAATAGTTGAGATATGATTGAGAAATGGTCATTTATTTCTTGAAAGGATCTTCACGATTTCTTTGGTTGTTTTTCATCTCAAGAAACAAGAAATTACCTAAGAAACTATCGTGATGTAATATAAGAAACAACACGGTGCAATGGCCATTTTCAAAGCCAAATGATGTCCATTGAGGACATGGCCTTTATTTAGTTCTTGTTCCATAGGAGTTTCGGGTAGAAATGGAACTTTGTTGTACCATTTCCAGTAGTAAAAAGGGAAAACCTTCTTTTTCCATGGGAAATAATTTACCTTTCCTTTTTCAAGATAATCTAAATCACAAAAAGTATGAACTATACTGCACACATTCTTGGATAATGTGAAAGTGGAAAAGGAATACCCTACACAAGTGATGCACACATGTACACTTGAACACTAATAGATTTTTGTAGTTGAAATGAAATGCTTGTTTTCATTTAAATGTAGGGTTTTTAAAGTAGGGAGAAATAATGGCTGCCAATTTAATAAGCGTTTCTTTGGGAAAAATTTAAATCTTGTATTGGGTGATGAAGATAATAGAGGGTATTGAATCTTGATTCTTGACATTGTGTTTAAATTGAATAACTCAAATGATTATAAATATCAGTGGATGAGTTATTTTTTCAAGTATGTCACTCAAAACTCTTATGTCAAAGCATTGTATGATGGCTAGCATTTGCTTGTTTCCCTTTCTTCAGTTCAATGTAAAAATTATATTAATATATTGGAGCACGAATGATAACTACAATTTTTTGCTCTACAGTATATCCAGCCCCAAGATTATGAAAATTTTTCTCAAGTGGAGCTATTGGTTATTGACGAAGCAGTTGCAATTCCATTTCCTGTTGTAAAGGCTCTGCTCAGGCCATATTTAGTGTTTTTGTGCTCTACTGTAAATGGGTAATAATTATAAATGAGCCAACCAGAATCACAAATTTTGTAACCATTTGGTTTCCATGGATAGTGATGATGATATTAACCCTATATATCAGTGACCTATATCTATATGAGAATGATCTCAACATTGACCTTGATATGGTTGTATGGATGTGACCTTTGGTATGTCATCAGAAAATCCCCAAATATCAAAAAATCCCCAAATCTAGAGAACTAAAGCTCATCACTTTCGATCTGGAGTACTACCCTTGTGATAAAGTTGATGACTTTCGATCTCCCATTCTCTACCACTTTGCACTTCACCTTCAATATAGATTGGACCAAGGGAAATTTTTTACTGGGTGTTGAGATGGATGAGTTTGTCGAACTAAAATCCATAGCTTAAACTTCATGAAACTGGTGGAGTCAAATTCATGCAAGCACAAACACATCTTACACATCCTCTTTGAAACTCATCCGAAATAACATTGGAAGACATCTAAAGAGAACCATATAGCCTAACACAATCCAATGGAATTGACCAAAAAAACCCAAATAGAGTCAACCCTACTATAGGAGGAAGAGCCTGCAGTAAGAACTTACCATTTAGCCTAACACAATCCAATGGAATTGACCCAAAAAACCCAAATAGAGTCAACCCTACTATAGGAGGAAGAGCCTGCAGTAAGAACTTACCATTTTGCAAGAGCTGAGGGCGAATGTTGTTTTGCAAGGGCTGAGGGCGAATGTTGTTTTGCAAGGGCTGAGGGCGAATGTTGTTCTGCAAGAGTTGAGGGCGAATGCTATTTTGCAAGAGCTGAGGGTGAATGCTATTTTGCAAGAGCTGAGGGTGAATGGTTTTCTGCAAGATTTGAGGGCGAATGCTGAGGGAGAATGGTGTTCTACAAGAGCTGAGGGCGAATGCTATTCTGCAATAGCTGAGGGTGAATGTTGTTCTGCAAGATCTAAGGGCGAATGCGCGCATGATATTAGATGTTAATGTAGTTTTTAAAAAAATCATTTTTATGTAGCAAGCATTTTATTTTTGCATTTCTAATACAAGTGACAAACAAATTTGTACAAGAGGTTGAAATTTTTACTAGAATAGCCATGAAAGGCTAATTAAAATGGCTTAAAATGCAAGTGGATCTTCAAAATAAATGTAATTGAAGGTTCTCCCCACTAAATTTTTGCAAAAGTGCTTACATAATTTAAGTTATCTAGGATATTTTTTTGTATTACACAATCTAAATTAAATAATGAAATAGTTGGGTAGTCTTGTTGTTTCAAATTAGGACACAATTTTCAAATGGTGATGAAGTTTGATGTGATGATTAATTGAAAATATTTTCATTTCCTATCCTTGAAAAACTATACAAGGTTCCCTACTACCACATGAAACCCTAACTCGTGTAGCAGCATAGGACCAGTCCTCCATTTTGCCCGTCATAAGGCATTTTTCATGTATTTGATGACTAGAATTTGCAGATTCCCATTTTCCGTGACGTGCTAGGAAGGATAGAAGACTTAATTTTGGCATTTGAAATTTTTTCAAAAACGTTCTTACACCCTTTAATTTCCACTTACCAATAATTTTGCAACACTAGTCCTCTTCAAAATTGCAAGGCTGTACTCAAAAAGTAAGGAAAGTTACTTTTTTGGCTCACTCAAAATTAAAAATTTAATAAAGGAATTACCACTTATCATTATTGATATTTTAAAATTAGAATCAATTTTGTTTTCCCCTTCCTATTACAAAAAGTTCACAAATCCTTTCTTTTACATAAAACACCAAAGAAAGAATAAAGCTCGTTGCCCTGCAAACTTCCAAGGTTATGATTAGTGAAGCAGTGAAAAAGTACGGCTATAGCACTAAAAAATTAGAATGCCAATCTTCCCCAATATGAAGTAATGTTAATATAGCTGGTGGCTTGGCTTGATGGTCAAACAGTGAATTACACAAGCACAAAATAAAAGCTTTAGGCATCTAGTTCCTTACACTCGCACTCTCAAGGCATTCGGACTTAGGCTGAGCTCAATATTGGCTCCGAGGAAACTAGATTTTCTCATTAACCTGCCATATTTTAATTTCATAAGGTATGTTCGAAGTTTGAACTGCTAGGGTAATTTATTATTGTGAAATCATAGTTCTAAATTATCTCTTATTCTGTGAGCATTGTAATCTATTAATTGTAAGCAGATTCATTAAATAAATTCAAACTGATTTTAGCATGAATGATGAAAATTTATATATTAATTGGTTTTTAAGAGTATTTGTATTATGTAGGAGCACTGGAAAGAAAAATGAAGACTTCATTTTCTGTTTTCCTTTTTTTATTGGGCTGAACTGGAGAAAATTGAATATGAATAGTGATTTAATTGTAAGATCAATGGGCCAAGGCCATACATCAACATTGACCACAGTGGGGAAGTATAAAAGCATGGATATTAATGCAAGTATAGTTATTAATGTAAGATCAAAGTTAACTCTTAGCTTCACTAAAGAAATAGAAGGCAAAGATCTAGCATCAACTGAAACTCACGTGAAAAAGTAGATGAAAAATGTACAATCATCCAATGGAGAGGTAATCTATAATTATCCAGTAAGACTCTTGGCTATTCCTTGAGGCTAAACTAATTCTCAATATTTTTGAATAATCATCCATTGGAATTTAGTAGGAAAACCATAGTAAATCATTGTCCAATGGCCATGCAAAAATATATAAAAAATAATATTTGTTGGTTGTTTTTCAATAGGTGGACCATGATGGGACCACTGAGAAGGTGGGGGTGTTTTTTTAATCATGGAAGTGAGATTTAGTAGATTGATAGTCAAGTTACCTTTCCCTATAAATTTTCTCGATCAAGTTATTCATTCATTGAACTTTGATTCATTCCTACTGTTTTGATACACAATCCAATCCAGTTGAGTCTTGAGTCTTCATTGAGAATGGCATTCACAGGTTGTCAAGAAAGAGGTTATCATGCACATGCACTCTTCTTTTCTTGGTATCTTTGTAACTATGTTCAACCTGAGTTCTATATTTTTAAATTATCATAATAGTTCATGATTATTAGGCTTTTATTTTGTCTTTTAAGAATTTTAATTTAATTATTATTAATCATTAAATTTAATATATATATATATATATATAGTTATTATAGTTATTAAACTTTCAATGGTACATCAACTTTCATACATGAGAAAATAGATACTGACAAATGGTACATCATGGCCTGATTAATTTCGCTCAGCAATTTCAAATGGTATAACATTTAGTCAACAGTAATCATTAATTTTTGCACACAGAGACGAATTTCTCTGGAAGCCTGAGATTTCTTTGGCTTGTTATTCTTATAACTACATAGACATAATTAATAGAGAGATTGAGGACAAAAAAAAATCTAGCGCTTAGTCTCCACTACTCAACATGATTTTGTGAGAAATAATACATAGATTGATTTCTCTGAGTGCCTTAGCATTCTTTGGCTCATTATTTTAATCACAACAACAATAAAAAATGCACTAAGGATCTGTTCTTAGTCCGATTATGCAATTTTTATAAGATAGATTATGCAATATTAATAATAAACATAAATTTATTGCAATTTAGGGAAAGCTCGTTCATGTTTTTTTCTTTATATTGGAAGGTTACTTTCTTTTTGAAGTAATTTTTAGTAGATCATAGCATATATTGAGGAAATATTAGTTTGACAAGAATTAGTTATTTCTCTTGAAACTTTAGGTATTAAAAGTCCATGACACAGATATATCACACTCCAAAATCCAAAGAAAATGGAAGAGCGTTCAATTTTTTTAATCAAACTTTTATTGGTGAAGGGTTAATTTATTACGACAACGTCATTAATGAAGTGAAAATTTTTAAACGTAACTTTTATTGACTAGAAAATTAATTACCAAAACGTCAAAAAAAATTGTGTGATGGGTAAAGAGAAATCCAAATTCCAACCCTGCCTACCACCTGTTGGTGAGTGGAGGTTATTCACTTTTCATTTACAGCTTACCAGGTTACTCATGTTACCAATATTTTCACATGGCTCACTTTTAGGTGAATACTTATTGTACTTCTTCTTTATAAAGAAAAATTGGTAGATAATTGTATTATTTGAAATCTATAACAAATCCAGGCAACAAAATTACAACAAATAGAAAATTATGCAAAAAATTCACCAGGGCACTAATGTGTGGATACCCTATCATTTCTTAGATCCTCATAACTTACCAACACCTACTATATTGGTATGCACATAATATGGCATTTACCTGAAGTATTTCATATGTATCTAGAAGTAAATAAGTTGTATGACAATTGTTATGGCAGATATAAGATGTGTATTATAGTTTATATTTCATTTTTTCTTAAGTAGCATGCATGTGCGGTTCATATAGTGACTACAATTACCAAATATATTTCAATGAAGATGTGAAGATGATCTCTCATTAGGTCCTAATTACTTAAAGCATCATTAATAAACTTTCCAAATGAATAAAATATGTTAACAAATTATTAAAAACTAGGAAAACAAATCATGCTTTAAAAAAATATGGCACAATGAGTCACACTCTGAGATTTATTTAATTACTCATCAAGTGTCGCTACAACATATATATGATCACCATTACCATAGAAATGGGACACGTGACCATAATTTTGGTTTCGCCAATGACATTCCACATCATGAGCACTGTTTAGGGTTGATTGTGTTGATTTTTTTTAAACAAATCATTTATACATTTTATGGAAATTATAGACACAATTTATAATCACATTACAAGATCATGAGTATGGATATTCCTTATCATTTCTTAGATACTCACAACTTACCAACACCTAATAGATTGATATACACATCATATGGAATTTACCCCTATAATTCCAAATGTATCCTAAAACAAATTAGTTGTATGGCAATTGTTGATGCAGGGGCATTAAGCTCAAAACAACCTTTGTCCATAAATAAATGTAAAGGGGGGTCTCATGTTTTATTTCCCCATGTATTTATTCATAGTTGAGTTATTTTTAGTTAATTAGAGAAGAAAATGTAATCGCCCGAATGATTCATGGGCACCTGAAGAGATAGTCAGTTTCAGAAGTTAAGCTAATTTTAGGAGTCCATCTCTGTTTGTCAGAGGGTTAGTCTCAAAGTTAGAGATATGTAGATTTTTGAGCATTATAGGATTTGATTTGATTCAGGGTTTGTATAAAAATAAGCCTTATAGGCATAATAAGGCATACCTGCATAGAGAACCACATAGGCTACGTAGGACTGTCGTAGAGACAGAGTAGAGGAGAAGGGCCAAGTAATTCAAAGATCTGGTTGAGCCAAAGTTGTAAGTACTTCACTACATAAATGTAGAATTATTTCAATGGTATTGTGCATTTGTCGAGTTAATTATGGTGTGAATGGTTTCTGTGTCTCGATAATCGACTGTATAGTAGAATGGAATACATACTCGATAATTGTGGTTTAATGGGGTCCTGTATGTTGAAAGAGGAACCAAGTCCTTTCTTGAATTACTAGCATCTGTGCGAGAGGTTCTAGCCTTTCCTGAACCCATTGGATATTAGTTTAACTCGATGTAAGAATTTCCAGATGAATAAAGTTTTGTGATAACCCATGTTAAGCGCCATGACAGTGGACGGTGTGGCATTGGACAGTGGTATGGAAATGTTGTGGTCGAGACTCATGTAATACAGTGGGAAATGCCATGGTAGAGAGGGTCCACAGGTCCAAATTATGGATCTCCCCACAGTGTAATAAAGAATTGTGCTCGAGCCTTCGATTCAAGGTTCGATCGGTGCTACCACGTACATAGAACCGGCGTGTGAAGGAACCTCATGGAGTGCGAGTCCTTAATTGAAGAAAAAAAAACTAGTACAGGAAGATGGGAGTCAAAGGAGCGGAGGCGGAGTACAATAAAAGAAAGCTCGACGGAACCTGGAAGATAAGAGGCAGAACCATGACCGAAGTGCACAGTAAAACCACCATTTGGAAAATTGGCGATATTGCGCAAGTTTGGAGGTGGTAAGAAGAATTGGTGAAAAGGATGCGACATATTTCTCCGTGAGACACGTGGCTGAGGGTGGAATTATAAAACCGTTCTCATCGCAGATTAACCCTTGGGCGTGTTCGTTATGCGAGATTTCGTTGTGTCCGTTGGATCCTCTAAATCGACGTGATGCTCCATCGACCGTTGGATTGAGAGGTAAATTACTGTGGAGCCAAGAATGGTTTATGTATGACCGTTGAGTTATAGACCAAAGTCGATATTTGTTACGATCTTTGACGATTGGTGGAGATTATAATAAGGAGGACTGTATAATTATGTGAATGGTCGTGCGTTTGGTTGAAACCAAGTGACAGAGTTTGAATTGACAAGGCCGACATAAATTAAACATCACGGTTGAAATACGAGAGGGTCAACCAGTTGATACATTCGAATATCAATTCGAATATGTAAAATGAGTGAGCCCAAGGTTTTGGGGTTTAATTCCTAAGTGGCTTGTATTTATTGGGGTATATATTAATGAGAGTAGGCTAGTCATTATATTAGGGGTGTGTAAAGAGCGGTTGAATGTTGATAGGTATGATGGGGATTAGACCATAGAACGTGGGGACTTATAGTATGGTTTAGAACCATCAAGTGAAGAAGTTCCGCATGCGAGAAGGCATGGCATAGGCCTTGGGGGTATTATGATCCTTGGAGGAAACTCCCATAGCTAGAAGAGTTGACAGAGAAAATTGGATCGAGTACAAAGGTGTGGCAGGTGGGTTTTACCCTGCACCAATTGTTATGGTGCATATATGATGTGTATTATAGTTTATCTTATAATTTTGTTGAAGTAGCATACAACGTTAATTTACATAGTGATATGACAACCACTCTCTAGAGTATACATCGATTTTGTACACATGGCTTTTCAGTTGCTTTTTAAGATATATCATTGGTGATGATCACATGATTATATAATGAACCATTAAGTTGAACTATGAAATTATTCCTCACAACACACACACACACACATATTGATGAATTAATAATTTTTCTCATATAATTTTTTAATCTATTTTGAAAAAAAAAAAATTATATATAATTATTTCTAAGAAGAACAAGAGAGAATTCCTTACCATATCTTCGTAAAACATATAATAGAAAGAAAATTAATCTATTGAAATTTCATTTCCAAACATATTCATGGAGTAAAATGAAGATTAAAAGGATATATTCATGGATTTACCTATATCATCACCTCATAATTAAGAATGTAAATGTACAATATTGATGATACATAGGTTAGGAGAAAATTAATCTATTGAAATTTCATTTCCAAACATATTCATGGAGTAAAATGAGGATTAAAAGAGATATTTATGAATTTACTTATAACATCACCTCATAAAAGTGTAAATGTACAATATTGATAAAATTTATTTATATATGATAAATAATAAACCTTTATCTCACATGTATCATATAATCTTATAAACAAACAATTGCACCAGGGGTGCAATCCTCAAAAATTTTAAACTATCTAATGTATATGTTTTAAAATAACATAATACACCCTTTTCATTTTACATTATCCTTCAGGCTATTTTAAAACACATGCTATTACATATAATAACAAAACAAAAAACTATTAAACCAAACCTATTTAAAGTATTCGGGGCCCACATTACAAATGCCCAAAGTGAAATATTTGCGCATATGTTATATATGAGCCAATGGTTTAAATAACTATCAGGCGGTGAAACAAAACTTATAACAAAATATTAATAAAACTATATCATACGTCCGGACTTCAAAAAAAATAATCCCGATTTCAATGACAAATTCGCATTCCAAAATAGCCTGTTGATGTCACCCTAATTTGTGACGCGAAAACTTCATAGAATACGCCATATAAAAATTCGGGTCCGTTTTTTGGCTTTGCGTACGGAGGAAAACTGTGACGCGAAAATCAAATTAATTCCGCCCTATAATGTTTTGGGTCTGGAATTCCACAATGCAGATGGGCCAAAAAATAACGTGATTGAATTGCCTACTTCCACGTAGATGGCTGATTTGGTCTGTGGTCTGTGGGACCACGTTCTTCTGAATTAAAATATCCCGCGTTTACCATTAAATTGCTCTGTTTCCAAAACAATACAACGCTCTGTTTTTAAGTGTGCAGGGACTGTGATTTCAAAACCAAAATTGACTGTTCATCAGTTTTAGAAAGCGGTTGTTTGACAGAGCCATTCAAATAGATTTAGAAAGCGGCCAAAGGACAGGGTAGTTGAAATTAATATTTCAACATCTCTCATTCATTGAGAATACCCTCCTTGGTGCCTTCTTCATCGGACTACGATGTGTTCATCAACAGTCGTGAACCTGATGTCTGTTTCTTCGCCAGGCATCTTCACAACAGTCTTGTTTCCAGAGGATTGCGAGTCTTTCTCGACATCATAGAATTACAGGCTGGACAATCCATACCTTCTCAAATCAAAGACACAATTAAAGGAGACTCTCTCAGTATTACTATTTTCTCTCTAAATTATGCGCAATCGCAAAGATGCCTCCATGAACTACACCTCGCGCTGCTCTGTAAGCCGACCATTTTTTCAAAGGCATATAAGTGTCATTTATTGCATATAAGTGTTGTTATACTGACGGCGGCCAAAGCGTCTCTATTGCGACGGATGCCTCCAAACGTCGCAATTGCGACACTTAGAAATTGTGTCGCAATTGCGACATTTGGAAGTAGCCGTCGCAATAGCAATGCTTTGGGGCATAGTGTCACAATTGCGACATCTTCCTCCAAACGTCGCAATTGCGACACTTTTCTCTAAACGTCGATATAGCGACAGTTTCGGGCGAGATTGAAAAAATTTGGGGAAATTTCCGACGTTTGGTCAAAAGTGTCGGAACCAAGTGTTGGAATTTTCCCCAAATGTACTAGTTCCATTATCAACATGCGATACATGTCGATGTTTGGAAGAGGAAAATCTTGTTGTAACTGAATCTCATGTCAAATCTCCCTTTTTGGAGGCAATCATGTTGGTTCCTGAAACATTTCATGATGTGAATCAGCTACATCATATAAATCTGATTTCAACTTAGGATCACAACCCTCAAATGATTCGTGATCAACATCATCTTTAGGCTTAATCATTAGAAGAACAAAATTATTACTTGAATTTACCAGCCTCTTTACCTATCCAGCATTTACCATAGCAATGTTTGTCTTCTTGCGATGTGCTCTAACAATTTACTCCTTGCCATCTTTGAATAAATGGTATTTTTTCTCATGGTGATGGAAGATCGCTTTCCTATCATACAAGTAAGGATTCCCCAACACAATACCTGTTATGTCAAGTGGAACCACATATAATTCAATTGTGTCAACAAAATGTGTAGTTATTGCAAACCACAATATACACTTCTTTGAAAGCTGTAAATTTGCATCCTTACAAATCCAACCAAGTGGATATGGTTTTGGATGTGGTATGGTCTCAAGATTAAGTTTCTTGACCAAGTCTTTAGAGATTAAGTTTTCTTGTGACCCACTGTTAAAAAGTGTTTCAATCTTAGTATGTTTGGATATGACTCTCACATGAAACAATTCAATTCTTTCTTCTTCATTTGGAGCATGTATGTGACATTTTGATGTACTAGTACTAGGTTTAGTTTAAATTTCTTTCCCCTTTATATTATTCAATCCCATGGCTGTAATTTTAGATTCTTCACCTAAATCCTCTCCTAAATCATGTTGAGTTGTAGCTGCAATTTTCTGTTTCCCTTTGTTGTTGTAGTACTTGGTCTTCTTTTCAGGATGTAATTTCCAACAATGATTTTCATCATGGCATTCTTTTGAACAATGTTTACAAACCGATTTTTCTCCCTCTTTCTTAATAGATGCATTATTTTTTCTTTTACCTTTTGAGGTATTCTCTTTGTTTTTACCCTTAAAAGGTTTGTTCCTACCCTCTTCAGAAATGTTTTTTCCTCTAGCTTCTAGATGTGTGGCCTGATCACATACTTAATTTAGAATTTTCGGGTTAAACATGAGGATGGTATGTTTTAGGTAGATGTGTAAGCCTCCTATGTACTTGAGCAAAGTATATTGGCTCTGCAAATCTACCCCTAATAAGAGATATTTTCTCCTAAATTCTTGGGTGTATTCTTGCACATTATGTCCCTTCAATTGCCTAAAATTTTGCTAGTTCATTATGGATTTCTGCATATGAGCTAATGGATAAAACTATTTTTTTATTGCAGTAATGAAATCCATCCATGATATAATAATACTACCATGCTTCTTGATCTCCTCCTTTGTCTTGGCTTCCCAGCAAACAAGTTCTTCACCTCCCATTCTCAATGAAGCTAATTGGATTTTGGTATCATCATCTTGAAGGTTTTGGATTCTCAAATAGGCCTGCAATTTCCTAATCCAATTATCAAGATTTTTTTCATTGACTTCACCATTAAACATTGGAAACAAAAACTTAACATAAAGTTTTAAAAAAGGACTTTTACCAATGTTCTTTGACTTGTGTGACTGATGTACTAAAAATGAAATATAGGATTATGATGATGAGGATGAGGATGGTGACTTTCCACTGCTTCCATTTCCTCCATTTCCCTTCTTTGAATGATGTTTATCATTGTGACCTCCTGATGATCCTTATACTTCCTTGTGAAGTTTGGATCCTTCTCCTTCCAATTTCTCATTCCTTTCTTGATAAAGGATTCTAACCATCTCAGTCATGTCAAGGAATTATTTCCTGAACACCCTTTCTTCCTCTTTGGGATCAACTTCTTCATGGATTTCTTCTTCCTCTGGAGGAATTATTAATGCTTCTTCTACTTCCTTAGGAGGTGAAATAGGTGGTGGAGATTGTGGAAATATTTCTCTCCTTTGCTTTGTCTCACTTTGAGACCCTCTTACTTCCACCGGTGTGCCTTCTCCTCTCTTGAGCTTGAGCATAGTAAGCATTTAACACTTGCAAATAGTTAAACAAATATTTGCACAAAACAATACTAAAGAATAAAATCTAGCTATGATACCAACCTGATATGAAAGGATTGTATTAGTTTTTAGTGCTAAGTGTATTTCTAGTTATAAAATATGTGCATACTTGTCTCCATAGTTTTCTTAAGGATTGAGAATTTTAACCCATGAAATATAGATGATTTTGTGAATTAGAAGCATGAAAATAAGCCTAAATAACATTGAAAAACAGTGTATAATAGAGAAATAAAACCACACATAAAATTTACACAACATGCATGATGAAGAAATTCACTCCTCTTGGGCTACATCTGTTGGTCTAGCTCCCAATGGCATGTCCAACTTTCATTATGCTCAAAATTTTGCAAATACATGTGTTTATAGGCCTCTAATGGTTGTTTTATCTGCACCAATGGCTCCAGAATGCTCTAATTAGTCTATCTTGACTCTTCATTCACTCAGATTGGGTGAAAATTGACCCTCCAAGTCATTTGACCAGTAACTCCTAGAAAACCTCCACTAATTGTGGATAAATCCACTTAACTGTAGTTAAAATTGGACAAACCCCACAAATTTAGGGCATGCTAATTTTCTCATCAGTGCTAACAGTAAAATTTAATGTTTAATGGTAGGGGTGGCCACATGCGCACCCCCTCACCCTGCCTGACCGTAATGGTTGGTGGAACCATAGGCTAGAACCATGGTAATGGCATCGAAACAAGAGTTTAGGGCAGATTCAACGTAATTGTCAATGTTTAAACCGCACGGTGAGTTATCACATGTGACATGGAGTAAGTATGAAATGGTTGCGATTGTCAGCGTTAATGTTTGTTATCGTAGGTTTCAAGCTGTCAGAGTTAACATATATTATAATTGTGACATGTGAATGCTCTATGGAGCCGCTGGTGGGTTGGGACCGTCGACGGTCCCCAACCCCTGCTCCATTCAAAATTAACATTCAAATATAACTGGTGGACTAATATGGTTAAGAAACATTCTCGCCCAGTTGGTGGAGAGCTATAAGTGCAGGCCGGAGGTCGTGGGGTCGAACCCTGCGGGACCTCTCCCAAAATTTTATTACTCCTTCCCGGGGACACGTGGTGGCCTCAAGGCTAGCCATGTGTCACCCTCCAATTGGCCCTTACAAAATAACATACAATTCATCACCCAATCACATAGCGCCACTTGTTAGCCTTTAACTAGCTCCAAGAAAAAGAATATTCTTTGAAATATTCCTTTTTGCTGACTATGCACCCTCCATGCTGACTGGGCATCCTAGTCAATCCTGTCGCAAAATTTAGTTGTTTGGGAAATCGATCAAAATGTGATATATCCCTCATACGACATTGGTTTAAACCCTTCGCGGTGCCAAAATTAGGAAGACAAGATCTACATAACCATCCTAGTTTCAACCCAATCCTATAGCTTTCAATTTTGAGAAAAAATTATGAACTCTTGATAAGGAACCAACCCTAGAAGAAAAAGAAACGAGTCCGACCATATCGTGTAATGCATTGGCATGAATTACCACTCCTCAAAATCTCAAGATGGAAGTACATATCAAGAATAAAAAGGTAATAGTGTTGATTGATTCGAGTAGTACACATAATTTTATTCATTGTAATGTAGCCAAGGAATTGAATTGTTTCCTATACCCAGCACCAAAATATCAAGTGATGGTTGCAAATGGAGGAACTATAAATTTTTCTGGAAAATTCCATACTATCAAGATAACCATGGGGGAATATGTATTGAGTATTCCAATGCTTTCCATTCCAATTGGAGGTGTTGATGTTGTACTAGGAGTACAATGGTTATAATCTTTGGGGACGATAGGTTTTATTTTTCAAGAACTTTTCTTGAAATGTTTTTCGGAAGGAAAGGAAGTCGAATTACGAGGTATCGTAGGGAAATTAGGAAAGATAATAAGCTCTAATGTCATGAAAAATATTTTGAAGAAAGAACAATGAGGCATAATTGCACAATTATGCTCACTAGAAGTTCCAACATTGAAATCATCTATTTCTCTAGATCTCCAAAAAGTCTTGGAAAATTATTCCAAGGTGTTTGAAACTCCCAAAGGACTCCCACCTATTCGTGATCATGATCATGCTATTAATTTGATTCCAGGAAGTGTTTCCTCCAAACATCAGTCCTTACAGATATCCTTATGTCCGAAGGATCGAAATTGAATGCATGATTGCAGAAATGTTAAATGTTGGTATAATTCAACCTAGTCAAAGTTCTTTCTCTTCTCCAGTAGTATTGGTGCAGAAGAACGATGGATCATGGTGCATGTGTCCATATTATAGGGAGCTCAATAAGCTCACTATTAAAGATAAATTTCCCATACCTGTGATTGATGAATTATTGGATGAATTACATGGAGAAATTTCTTTTACCAAGTTGGATCTTCTTTCAGGATATCATCAAATTAGAATGAAGACTGAAGATATTGCAAAAACAACATTTTGAACTCATGAGGGCCATTATGAATTTTTGGTCATGCATTTTGGCCTTACCAATGCACCTTCTACATTTCAAGGGTTGATGAATTCCATTTTCAAAACCTTCATTAGAAAATTTGTGCTAGTATTTTTTGATGATATAATAATCTACAACAGGTCTTGGAAGGATCATGTTCAACATGTTGGCAAGCTGCTCAAACTATTGGAGGAGAAATAATTACATGCAAAAACATCCAAATGTTTCTTTGGAGTACAAGAGGTGGAATATCTGGGCCATATTGTATCTCATGAGGGTGTTAAGGTAGACCCTAACAAAATTAAATCCATTAAGGAATGGAAAGTCCCCACAACCATAAAGCAGTTGCGAGGTTTTTCTCGGGTTAACAGGGTATTATCGCAAGTTTGTTAAGGATTATGGGATAATACCAACACCTCTAACAAAATCATTGAAGAAAGATGCATTTTCATGGAATACTAAAGAAACTAAGGCTTTTGAACATCTTAAAGAGGCAATGTGCCTAGCACCGGTCTTAGCTACGCAAGACTTCACAAAAACCTTTATTGTGGAATGTGATGCCTCAAGAAATGGATTTGGTGTTGTTTTAATGCAAGAAGCAAGACCCATTACTTTTTAAATTTTTCCAATCAAAGGAAATTATTTACAAAAACTATTTATGAGAAGGAAATGTTGGCAATACTACATGCACTAAAGAAATGGCGACCTTACCTAATGGGAAGACACTTCAAGGTAAAAGTTGATCATGTAGTCTTAAAAACATTTTGGAACAAAGACTATCTTCAGAAGAGCAACAGAAATGGGTCACAAATATGTTGGGTTATGACTTTGAAATCATCTGCAAAAAAGGGAAGCTAAATGTTGTTGCATATGCACTATCAAGAAAGGATGAACATGTGGAAGAATTTCTTTGTGTCATTTCTGTTATCCAACCAGATTGGATAACCGAAGGAAGGGATGAATGGAAGAAGGATGAAGATGTTTGGATACTCATTCAAAATTTGTAGCAATATCCTAGTACTTCTGATACATTTAGTTGGAAAAATGATTCCTTATGGTACAAAGATCACATATATATTTGTAATAATTCCCAACTAAAACAAAATATTCTTTTGAAATTGCACACTTCTCCTATAGGATTACACTCGAGATTTTTAAAAACTTACCACAGGGTGAAGAAAGAATTTTATTGGGATGGCCTTAAATATGATATTCAAAAGTTTGTGGTGGAATGTTTGGTTTTCCAGCAAAATAAAGTTGAGAAAATTAAGACCCCAGGTCTTCTACAGCCTTTATCCATTCCAAGTCAATGTTGAGAGGAGATTTCAATGGAAAGAGTGTCATCATGGTGGTAGTTGATAGAATTACCAAGTATGCACACTTTTGTGCATTATCTCATCCATTTAAAGAAAGTATAGTTGCTACTGCATTTATGGAAACAATTCAAAAGCCACATGGAAACCCAAATATTATTTAAGTGACAGAGATCCCATTTTTACTCGAAATTTTTGGACTGAATTATTTTCTTGTTTGGGTACTCAACTAGCTCATAGGTCATCTTATTATACTCAATTCGATGGTCAAACTGAGATAGTGAATAAATTTTTCCATGTTTCATGCTTAAAGAAGGTTATAGGTGAAAAAATTCTAGTTCAAACAATATTTCCAGAATTTGATGAGGAAGAAAAAATCATATTTGAACCTAAAGCAGTCACGGAAACAAGAATTCGATAGCTACAAAATCAATCAATTTCAGAGTATCTCATCAAGTGGAAGAACTTACGCACTGAAGATTCTACATGGGAGGATGAGAATTTTATACGAAAGCATCCAGAGGTACTCAAGCTTTGAGGACAAAACTTTTTTGAAGGAGAGGGGCATGTTAGGTCCCTATATTACTAGTACAATCCCTTATTGTTGTTAGTGTAACCCCCTTATTGTTATTATTGTACCCCTTTAACCCCAATATTTTTATTATTGTGCCCTTACATTATTATTTTTAGGTCGACTAGGATTATATTGTGACCCCATGGACTCCTATATATAGAAGGAGGTTTTTTCATTTGTATCATCCAAGCATTGTTCATTTATTTAATGTGTTGGAGGTTTCCCCCTCGAAGTGGTTGATTTCTAAGGCGTTGATCTCTCTTTTCTTCAATTTTTGGAGCTGGTTTCATAACAAAACATATCAGCTACAAAGGTTACAGAGGAGGGGCTAGCATCTGAATTCTACATGGCCTCATATTTATTGGATCTTATTTATTTGTGGTGTCATTTTGACCAATGGTCTCATAACTGGGACTTGATAGTCAAAGGCCCTATCCACAAGGATTTGAATATATTTTAGGACTCCAAATACAGGCAAGATATTGACCTCATGTTAGAGAATTTTTTCACTGCACTCTACCAATTGTTATTCAGGGAAGATTCACCTTTTATGTCTAAGAGAGCCATGGACAGAGTCATCAAGGTGGCACATTGGTTTCCCATACAGGAAGGCACCTTCATCAGATTTTTCGGGTCCTTCAAGCCACCCCATGCATTGCCAATATTTGTCATCGACAAGTTGCTACTATAGGAATTCTGTCACTAGATGTCAAGCAGATTCTCTAAGAAATTAAGTAAAGGAAAGAAGAAGCCATGGCCAACCCTCCCGCTAACCATCAAAACTTACATAGTTAAAGATTTCAAGGAAGTAGAAGCTAAATCTGAGAAAATGCAAGGGTTTCGATTCATACCCATAAATTTCCGGTCCTGTGACCTCAAAAGGATTGTTCCAGCACACTGCAAATGTGCCAAGTTCAATTGGTCCTACCAACATATTGAGACAACTATGGAGGACGAAGTGAGAAAATGGTACAACACACATAGGCATTTAGGCCCTAGGGAAGAACCTGAACTAGGAGGGGAATAGGAAGGGCACTCTTAGGATGACCTAAGTTTGCAGGAAAAATCCTCTGCCATGAAGAGAAATTCATAGATAGGAGCATATTTTTCCTCCCAGGCCAAGAAACCAAAGAATGCCACAGGAAATGATTCCCCAAAATATTTGGAGGAAGAAGGGGATGAGGAAACCCTGGAATAACAAAATACTGCCCTGTAAAGGAAAAATAAAGAACTCGGGTAGAAAAGGGAAGAAGAAATCAAGAAAACACAAGATAAATTAGCACAACAACAAAAGGAAGAAAGATAGAGGCAACAAGAAGAAGAGTAACACAAGAAGTGGCATCAAGAATAGCAGAGAAAGAAACAAGTTGATGAAGCATGAAGGAATAAAGAGGAAAAGATGTGAGAAAAAGGAGATGAAGAAGAACAAAAAAGGGCCCAAGAACATAAAAGGAAAGAAGAAGAATAGAAAAGGAAATAAGAGTAGGATAAGGAATAAGAGAGAAAGAAATAGAGAGAGGAAGTAGAGAGGAAGAGGAGAGAATAAGAAACCAAAATAGAGAAAGAGGAAGTTAGAAAAGGATTGGAAGAGATTGGGTCACATCCATTGCAGCTTGGTAGGGAAACAGATCTTTCCCCGCTTGAAATTCCCCCATATACTCCTATCACAGGTGGGCACTTGCCCCTATCAGAGTTTGACATTTCGAAGGAGAAGGAAGATGAAGTACTGGACCTGACATCATTATCATACGACTAGATCAACTACAAAATCAGGAAAGAGGGGAGAAAATAACTTTCCAGGAACCTAGCCAAGCCTTTAGCAGTCACAACAAAAAATGCCATAGTTCTAGATACTAGAACAAATCCTATAATGATAGCCTCGATTGGGACTGTTTTCGTGGCAGCAACAAAGGAAAATGTTGGAAATATGAGCAGGGAGATCATGGAATTGCAGAACAAGCTCCACGTAGCTGAGAATAAGATTGTCCAAGTAGAAGAAGAGAAGAGATCCCTAGAGACAGAGAACCAAGCACTTCAAATAATGGTCACTCACGCATGTGGATTAAAAATTGCTATTCAAAGTGAGCTCGATATTTTGAGCCAGACCATGGTACATGTTTATGAAGAAATGATAATGTTGTGGAAAAATATCACCCCCCTAGTAGGTATCTAAGGAGATACAAGGAAGAAATCTGCCCAGTTAAAGGAAGCCTCCATAACACTTGATAACGTATTTTATTGGTGGAAGAAATACCCACAAGTCCCAGACACTCTGCCGAATAGGGATTGGAACACCACCCAAAATGATAAAGTAAAGATGTGCATGAACTTACGATCCCGAGACAAAATCATCAAGGATATGGAAAAGGTCTTGTCCACCTATGAGCAGATCATTAGTGGCATAGATGCAATGGCCAGATTCCATCACATACCCTCCATGGGAAAATTGATAGATCAAAAGAGTCAGGAGGAAGTACTGCAGGAAATCTAGGAATTTATTGACCCATTCAAACAAGCAGTCAGCTCAAAAGACCTATAGGTGACCAAATAAAACATCACACAATACATTGTGGAGCCGGTCAAAATTTATACAAAGCTCACCTCCCTATCCAACCAAATCAGAAAAAAGAAGGGCACGTTGGTCCCAGATGTGTTGGAATGCTTGCACAACCTCGGGGAAGACATGCCTCATCTGGCCTCGATAGCTTCCGATTATCAGGCGTGGAAAACTTACCTCAAGGACAAGGAAAATTTTAACGATGGCAGTTTATCTTAAATTTTATAAGCCTTATCAAATATTACTAGTCCCTAATATGCAAAGTGTAAAATGTTTGGAAATAATTTTAAAAATATATTAAGATTTATAATGATTTTATACTATTATATATAATTTTTTGGAGATTTTTAAGGTAAAATAATTTTATACTATAAAATGTGGGCAAATCATTTTTAGAAAAAAAAAAGGAAATTGGTGAATCTTTTTTTTTGGAAAAAACATGGAAAATTAGCCCACCTGCGAATATTAGCCCCTAAAATTTTCCATTCTCAAGGATAAGTTACAGGTGGATACACCAACCTTATTAATCACCTGGCTTCTCACTTAGAATTGAGGTGTAGGAAAGGATATCTTGTTTGTGTAGTATCAGACTTCTCCAAAGAAATGGATAGACCATAGGTTGCAAATCTCCCAGGTTGCAACCTACCCAAAGTCGCAGGTCACAAATGACCTCAGGTCGCAAAATACCTTAGGTCGCAAGAGGCCCTTGTCGCAATTAATCCCGACATTCGGGGATACCAAGGGTTAAGGGAAACCCAAGAGTCACTCCAGCCTATATGTACAACCTCAAGAAATGTTGTAAAAATCTTTTGAGTTTTGTAATTTTGAGAGAGAGACATTGTTGTTTATCAAATGTATGCATTTTGATGAATACAAAGAAGTGCTTTTGGATCTCACTTTGAATCCGACAGATGTCTCCTGTGTGGTTATTATATGAATATTGTCTCTTTGAATTAATGAATGATTCCTTCAAATATTGGTGCACATTTCTATTCATGTATTCCCTTGTGTTATGGGCCTCCTTGCAACACGTGGATGGTATACGATGTTCTAACTTTAAAGATATGTTGATGAACTGTGTTGTCGATATTTTCTTTAAATCTTTATTGGAATGTGCATAGATGATAAATGAAACACTTAGCCACCACGAACTATTTATTGTTTGTTAAGTGAATCTTATTATAAGTATGATCTTGGTAAATTTTTCTAACAATTATTTTTGTAAGTTTCATGCTTTAAATTCTGCCTTGCTATTCATGGTATTATATTTAACATGTAATTCGTCAATCACTCACTTGTATTCGTTCAACATCTATGCATTCTCCTTTTTAGCAAGTCCCCTCCCTATCTGAAAACCATCTTCACAAATTTAATGGCAATCGGGCCTACATACGAGATGGGATTATTAAACCAAATGGTGTAGAGTCTAAATGGGATTCTGCATTGGGGAGATCACCTTACTGTTGGTGAGACATTTTCAACTATCAACAAATTGTAAATTTTTATTCCTATTATTCTTGCATGCTTCTTGCTCTATTGGGGTTCCCATCCCAAACCCTAGGGTACATCATCCCATAATAGTTACCCATCAAAAAAGAGGGATTCAATGTTCGTTGTCCTATTATATTCCTTTTATGATCATCCTGGAGTGCTAGTGTTATCCCATTGTAGATTACTATATGTGAATGAAACTTAGACAAACCATTAACCATAGAAATTTCTCATGGTTTTTGTTTCCAATGGATCATTTGACTTCATCCATTATGGATTATTTTATTTGGTGACCAATGGAGGTGTGAACACATCAATTAGTAGAGTCATGATGTTAGTGTATCAACATGGTACTAATTACATGGAACTGATCATGGTTTAATCATCAATTTGGTCTGAGATCAACCTGATTATCAATTATAGTGGAATGCATTCATTATGTTAGTTTTATTTGATCCTTCATATGAATGCTCAATTCCTTATTTCTATGCATGGATATGGATTGTTTAATGGCTATTTTGAGATTGGCATGCATTGAAAACATATAGTGGAAAGAACACATCACACATATGTGTGTCTGGAAAGAATTGATTGAAGTGTGTGTATGTACAAGATCGATAGCACACACATCATGAAGAAAGCACTGTGATTTGTGAATAATTCCATGAGTGCATCTACAGGAAGATACAATTCACATGTGTTGGTAATATCATAACAGATATTAATGGACAGTGACCAAGAGTGTGAGAAATATTATGTGCACCTATAGAAAAGAAGAAAATGTTTTGTGCTCTATGTAATAGTCATCTTGTGTGTTATATATATAATTTTAGTTGTTATGATAAGAATTTGATTTGTCATACCCTTTCATAAACTGAGAAATGTGATCATTAGAGACAAATTGGGAATATTTTATTATAATTTGTGTGTGGTTCGATTGGGCTGAAGATAAGACATATGTAATGTGCTTATTGGAGAATCAAGTGCACATGGAGTTGTTGTGAGAATGGGTATCCCTTGTATATGGTTACATAGAAAATGTTGATGTGTTTAGTAGTACGATTTATGTGAATTTAAGTGTATATTGCATGAACCTAAGTGTATTTGGGTTGTTGAGAATTTTAGCAAGTATGGAGTGCATTTCAGAAATTGATATGTCCATGGAATAGAGTAATAGAGATGAGCTCCATGATAGTGCATTATCTTATAGATCAAAGGTAGAGCTAATAGATTTTGTATATGTAGCAATCATGAATAATAAGTGTGAGTTACTGAGTAGAGTTTAGGTGTCAAAAGGTGTATTTCTTTTATATAGCTGATATGTTTGTGATTGTATGGCTTGATATGTTGATGTACATAAGGGAAGTTGAGTTTATATGTTGTTTGCATAGTATTGAGAGGTGTGATCATTGATGAGAGTTAGAGTTGTAAGTTGAGTATGTATATGACTCTATGTTGTTATTTAGTTTTATTCAGAGAGTATGCTACTAGAATTTGTAATTCAATGAATTGCTATTGATGTCCATCATTTGATTGTTGGTTAGAGAGAATATGTTGTTGTAATGATTATATGTTGATGCTTAGGAGAGATTGTTTTTAGGTTCAGTTTGAAAATACATGAAGTGGTGGCCCATAGTAATTAAGGAGTTTAGGGCCTCTAGAAATTAGTGTCTTGTTGAGATAGGGAGTTGAGGCTTCCTAGTTGGTAGTGGCCAACAAACTACTATAGGGAGTAAGGGCTTCTAGGCTAGTAGTGGCCAAAAAAAAATTCCAAAGGGATTTGAGGCTTCCTGGCCTGTAGGGGCCAGCTAAACAATGTAAAATATTTTGATTGAATAATTAATAAAATGAGAAAAAAAGTGCAATAGTAGCAAGGCATTTTTCTTCCCTTTGAGGTTTTTCACCAGATATCCTTGTGTTCCTTGTGAATTATGGTTTTGATGTTCTTCATCGCTCATATGTGTAATATTCCAAAAATTTAGCCTTCAGCTAAATGGAATAATATAGTTTGTTTCATCACTAGGTAAGTGAATAAGTGGGTAGGGAGGCCCATAAATCTCCTTAGAAGGGAAAGTAACACTCCTAATGTGAAAGGAGGAAGAATAAGAAGCTGGATTAAGCATATCTGGGTATGAATTGGAGGGGATACATGTTGAATAGGTCAAATTTGACCAAAGCAACAACGCTGTCATGGAGGAGTGGCATTTATGATGAGACAACGCAGTTTTAATGGAGGAAAACTTGCATGAGAATAGTGGCAAGTATGGATGGGAACCAATGTGAGAAGGCTCACATAAAATATATGGAGGGATTACAACCATTGTTATTCATGTTTTGAGATTATTATTTGATATTGGTCTGTTTAGACTTTGTATCCTTTAGTTGTTTAGTGGGTTTGATGTGCTGTTTAGCACAAGGGTGTTCCTGATCGGGAATCACTACCTCATCCTCAAGCAAGTAGAGGTTCATTGGGATGCATTTCGTCATTCCGAAATTCTGGCCAAGCTACCTCCTTCAGCTACAACGCAGTTTCTGTTTAGAGTTAGGTTGTGTTGCAGGGTGCAGCAAAGGAGGATCACATAGAGCCAATTTTGGGCTTGGTTTTAAATGGAGAGGTAGTCTATCCATTGGAGGATCAACAAGGAGGGATCTTGGGCCTATTTATATATTTTTTCAATCAGGCCAACCATATACCATCCCTCATAATGCAGTTTCAATCTAGATCTGTGTTATTTTTAGAGGCAGTTGAGGGGAGGGTTCACTGAGCTCATCAGGAGGGTCTATTTCTAAATGGAGGGATCAACCTTCTATTGAGAAATACCATTGGAGGAGGACCTTATAATTAATGATATTTCATAGCCTCATTATATTTCAGTTCTAGTAGTAGTGACATATCAACCTTAGGGTTATTTTCATATTGTATATTTTGTTGGCATTTCTAGCAATCTTTTCAGGGTTGTCAAGAAATCATGTATTAAAGCCCTTATCTCATTTTATGGGAATTTTTTTTTTATTCATCAGACATATTCCATTAATGTATGTTTAGAGAAGAAACTACACTGATATAGACAACGATGTCACTGCTTTCTGGCATTCTATATAGTAGCAACAACTCATGTGCTTATTGTTCTGATCATTGGAGGCTTTTTCTTATTGCTTGAGTGGCTTGACCCTCAAGATATTTTTGTATATTGTGGCTGATATATGAATTTAAATTATGGCTTCATATTTATCACTCTCATGACATCTTCATAGTTGTTATGTTTTACATTATTATGTCTTGTATTGTTGCTATTTCCATTTTGGAATATTACAGTGGTATCAGAGCATAATCTTGGCTCAACTTTTGCATTCAAGACATTATGCCAATAGGAGTAGAAGCTTATCATAGGAAGGAGAAATTGTACAGAAGAAACAAAGGCATGAATCCATTATTTGGAGAAATGAAGGAAGAGAGGATCTCCTAGCTTCTTTTCCAAACTGTGAAAAATATCAAGGAATATATTAAGGAGATGAAAGGGGAGGGGTGTAGAAAATTTCCAAGAGGGTTTGAAAGTGAAGAAAGCCCTAGATATTCACATGATGGGTGTGTACATTCAGCCACACATGCAGATCCAAAGCACAATTTATTTCCCATATTCATCGCAAGAGAAAAGGAGGAAGAAGATGCACCCAAGGAGGAGACCTTGAGTGACTATCTTCGGGAGTATGAGTCTCATTCTTGGAGATTCACAGAGCACTTGGAATTCCAAGGGTTTTTCAAAATCAAGGAAGATAGAAGATACAACCACCATAATAGAAGAAAGAGAGGTAGAATCTTTCTATTTAAGTATGATGGATCAACAAAATGCACAACCAAGGCTTGGGTGAAGGAGCTAGATTCCTATTTTCAGCTACACCAAGTCTCAGAAAAGGCCATTAGAGTAGTAGTGATGCACCTTAAAGGTATGGCCCATTATTGGTGTTTTTATAGTTCTTCTTCATTTAATCATGCAAGTTTAAATGCTTATGCAGGTTTCACTAAGAATATAATGAAAATATTCGATATTAAAAATTGTAAAACATATTTTGTTGAAACCAAAAATTCAAACCTTTGCATCAGTTGGAGGGATCTATTTTACCAAATCCACTCCATATTTCTGTTGAGGGGAATAAAAACATGCATAATACCTTGCCAAGTGAAAGATCCCTACTTCTTGAAGAGCCCTATTCTATAGATGAAGACATGCAGATTCCTTCTTCAAGGGAAGACCAAGATATAGGGTCTCTCATGGATGATGAGGCATTCTCACATATTGATGAAGAGGATGAGTAGAGAAGAGCTAATAGTGTTGTACCATCAGGAGAATATCCATCACCACATGGAGGTGGAAAGGGAGCCATTGCTTCCATTAGAGGGCCCCTTGTGTCTTTGCAAGGAGTTCCAAATGATCTAACATGTGGGAACCAAAGAATAATCTCGGAGCAGCATGTATCAGTTTTTGTGGATGGTGAGATGGAAGGAGAAGAAGAAAAGAAGGATCAACATCAAGGGATGATGAGAATTAACCCTTATCTATTTCAGGAGGTTTTTTCACAGAAGAAGGAGATTTTATTGCGTTGTGAAAGGAGGGACAAATCATTCTACTCATATATACAGTCTGCTTTAGATTTTAATCTCTCATTACATGGGGGAATTCCACCTGGGAGGCCACCAAATCTAGAGTTGGTGAGAGACATATTACCAATTGTTTCACCACTCTTAGATTTTGGAGGGGTGAATAATTTGGAGGAGTCTAGTACAGTGTAGAGAGTCTGGGATAGACTCAAGGAGGAGGGAGACATTCTCCCATTTTCAGCACTACCCACTCTCACTACATATTTCGTGCTGACAAACGTTGCTGCAGTTATGGAGGATGGCACCACCATGGTGAAAGGAAACCACTCCATAGATTTGGAGAAACATAGGGTACTTACCTTTAGGAAGGAATCCTCCACATGTTGTAGTAGATGGAGGCCACTCATGCTTACATTGGCCAAGATCAGGAGGTTCTTTTTGGATGGTAGCTTCTCATGGGAGGAAAAATTCCAAAGGCCACCCCTTCTACTTTAGCATGAGAAGTTGCATGATGGGAATAGAATCACTTTGGAGGATGAATTTTGCATGAGGTATGTCAAAGGAAAGGACATCAACATGTGGGGGAATTCACATTTCAGATCTATAACGTTGTCTCTTAGGAGGATTGATCCATATTGGAGGTCTGAACTTTTGGTAGAGTACTCCAAGGATCTTGGTGCTTACATGATTCTTGATGACTTAGAGGGAGATGATAAATACATGGTGGATGATCAGGTCATTTATTGTTATGGCAGAGTCTTCTTGACTAAAGCTTTTGAGCTCAAGGACAGGCTATTACATGTAGCACATGTTGAATTTCTTTCCATTCACTTTGATGCATATCATTCCTTGATGGATGAGTTCACTTGGGAGGGCATCCAAAAGGATGTATATCAACATATGGAGAGATGTGTAGCCTGGATGATGATGGAGAGGTTGTAACAACCACTTCCCTACTCACTAAGAGTGAGGGAGAAGTTTCAGTTGGGCCATTTCAGCTCAATGACCAAGGTACCTAGTAGAGGATGTACATTTATGCATTATGATTTGTACTCCTTTAATTTTTATGAGCAACATATTGTACCAAGGAGGATCTTTCCTTATTTTATATTGTATTGTGATGTACTTGAGGCCATTTGTAGCATTTATGTTGGCTATTCTATCGGTGGATTGTGGGAGATGCCACATGATTCTTTGTGTGCACCATTGGCACCAAATTTTAATTTTATGATCCTATCTTGTAGGATGATTGTGGAAACAAACAAGTGGCTAAAAGGACACTTGTTATACTTTGTTTTCAGGTAGGTAGGGGATGCACTGCATTGGTTCCACATGTCGAACTATGATCCACCTCCCAGTTGTCATATGGCAACTTGTTTCTATTTGTTTTTGCTTCCATATATTGATGATGTTCTTATTCTTATGAGAAGCTTTGTTGGGAGGATGGCACAAGAGTTGGAGGTGCCCATTGGGAGTATGATTCTCCCTACTTCATATGTTTCATGTTCCAGGAGAAAAAATGGGAAAGCCATTATTTCCACACTACATCTCTTGTCTTCATGTGGGAGGAGCCATTTTGAGAACTTGAGTTCTTGAGAGAGGCACTTCATGGATGATTTGATTGATGGGGTAGCTTGGGACATTCTTGGAGACAATAATATTTCAGCCCAAGATCAGCAACAACCCCATACATACCATAAATGGAGAGAGAAACAACATGGGTGGGAAAATCTAATCTCTCCATACAACCCCAATACATTGCATGAACCGGGGGTTGAGAATTTCTTTGATGAGTTACCTAGGATGGCTCATTTAATTTGGATGATAGAATGGGTATGGGAGTATCTTATTGGGATGAAGATCCCCAACTTTCATAATCTTACTTAGTTTGAGGAGGCCATTGGACAACAAGAATGTTTCCACTTACACCTTCCACTTTCTCATGATGTGAGCCATTTGGTTCTGCATACTTGGGAGGAACCATTGGGGGACAGATTCATTGCAGATTATTTTGAGCAGTGGTGGGGACTATTTGATGATGAGACTACAAGAGGAGGAAGGGAGGTTTATGCCATATCCTTGTAGTCTTGAGGAAAAGCAACATTTTGGAGGGGAGGACTATAATATTCCAAAAATTTAGCCTTTAGCTAAATGGAATATTATAGTTTGTTTCATCACTAGGTAGGTGAATAAGTGGGTAGGGAGGCCCATAAATATCCTTAGAAGGAAAAATAACACTCCTAATGTGAAAGGAGGAAGAATAAGAAGCTATATTAAGCACCTTTGGATGTGAATTGGAGGGGATACATGTTGAATAGGTCAACTTTGACCAAATCAACATTGCTGTCATGGAGGAGTGGCATTTATGATGAGACAACGTAGTTTTAGTGGAGGAAAAATTGCATGAGCATAGTGGAAAGTATGGATGGGACCCAATGTGAGAAGGCTCACATACTATATATGGAGGGATGGAAACCATTTTTATTCATGCTTTGAGATTATTGTTTGATATTGGTTTGTTTAGACTTTTCATCTTTCGCTGTTTAGCGGGTTTTGTTGTGCTGTTTAGCACAAGGGTGTTCCTGATCGGAAATCCCTACCTCATCCTCAAGGAAGGAGAGGTTCATTGGGCTGAATTTCCTCATTCCGTCATTATGGCCACGCTACCTCCTTCAGCTACAACGCATTTTCTGTTTAGAGCTGGGTTGTGTTGCAGGGTGCAGCAAAGGAGGATCACATAGAGCCAATTTTGGGCTTGTTTTTCAATGGAGAGGTAGCCTATCCATTGGAGGATAAAAAATTATGGCTCTTGTCCCTATTTATATATTTTTGGCATCAGTCTAACCATCTACCATCCCTCACAACATAGTTTCAGTCTAGATCTGCGTTATTTTTAGAGGCAGTTGCGGGGAGGGTTCATTGAGCTCATCAGTAGGGTCTATTTCTGAATGGAGGGGACAACCTTCTATTGAGAAATACCATTGGATGAGGACATTATCATTTCTGATCTATCGTAGCCTCATTCTATTTCAGTTGCAGTGACATATCAACCTTAGGGTTATTGTCACATTGTATATTTTGTTAATATTTCTAGCAATCTTTTCAGGGTTGGCTAGAAATCATGTATTAAAGCCCTTATCTCCTTTTCTGGGAATTATTTTGTATCTATCACCCATATTACTTTAATGTATGTTTACAACAGTAGCTACACTGATATAGAAAGCGTTGTCACTTATTTATGGCATTCTATACAATAGCAGCAACTCATGTGCTTATTATTCTAATCATTGGAGGCTTGTTATTATTGCTTGAGTGGCTTGACCCTCAAGATATTTTTGTATATTGTGGCTGATATATGAATACAATTATGGCTGCATATTGATCCCTCTCATGAAATCTTCATATTTGTTGTGTTTTACATTATTATGTCTTGTATTGCTTCTATTTCCATTTTGGAATATTACAATATGTGTTGATTTTTTATGATGTTACATGCTATAATATACTCATGATGTGTTGTATACTATTTATTAATGAGTTTGAAAAAATATTTAAAAAGTTGAATAAGCATTATCACTACTAATTCACCCCCCCTCGCCCCCCCCCCCCCACTTCTCCTCTTAGTAGAGACCTAGCTATCAAAAATTGGTGTCATATTTGGGTTCCTTCTAATGCACCCTTACTATTGGAAGGTAAATCATGGGTAACCAAGGAAGTTTTGCAGCAGATGGTGTTCCTTGTCTTCATGAACCTCATTATGCATTATGGAAGGTCAAATTGGAACCGTAATTATTGTATCTTGATGTGGATATTTTGGTTTCAGTAGAATATGGTACATGTTGTACCTTAAGAGACAATCCCTTAGCTGTGATAAGGAATCAGTGCTTAAGACATATATGTAATTATTTCATAGAAATATTTGTCTTTGTTTAACCACCCTCAAATATTTATTATTAAACCCTCAAAGATAAAATACAATGAATGTTCTATAATGCTATTATCTATTGATATAGAATGGAATGATCAGAAGAACATGGAAGAAATAAGCCCAAATTGATATGCTATTATACATAATATATCACCTCAAACTCCAGAAGAATTATAAGGAAAGGAATAGTTAAAATGAAGGAGCGCCTATTAAGGGTTTTAACTCTTATTCACACAAGTAAAAAGAGACCTGCAGCTTCATTACTTCATTTTATTCAGAGATAGAAAACAAAGAATGTAAACTTGAAGAAATATCAACATCAAAAAATGCCAGAAACTTGATTTTCATTCATTAATCATTTGAAATCTGAGTACAAAAATTGCAGTATGAAGGTCCAAAACTTGGAACCCTTCTCTTTATTCTCTATCTCATTAATTACAATAGAAGGCAATTTGTAATTGTTGTAACTGATCCTAACTACTTCAACTACTTAGGACTTCATATAGTATCTATTTCATGTCCTCAAAACGTCTTATTACAATTACATTCTCTCTTTTAAAAGAGCAAATAACATGAAATTAAAATCCTAATCTATATCTTGAATGTGAATTGATGACAATGCTATTACATTTCCTTGACTGGTTGATTTATCCTTCTTTGAAGTCGAGGGATCCTTTGGTAAATCTGTCATCCAGGCTCTGCACTTCTTCCATATCTGGATGTTTGTCTTAGGTGAATGAACCAGCTTGTGATATTCCAATATGAAAGCAGTGATTCTGTTGAAATATGGGCTTTCCATAACTAAATTTTTCACTAACCACAGTAGCTAAAAATGTCTCTAAAGGAAATTGATCATTGTTGCTCCTTTAAGAACCTGAGTCTTTTCATGGGTGTTGTCTACCTTACTTTTTGCCAACATTAGCAAGGGTTCATAAGAATTCCATGATATAAGACCACCTCCAAGACCCCAACATGATGGAAAACCTACTCTTGCTATTTTATCAAATAATTTATCAAAGTGATTCACTCCTTCCTTAAGCTCAATCAGTTTCTTTTTTGTAGACTTCCTGCAATCATTTTTGACAATCATTTTATTAATTTCTACAGCATATAAAATCCTATCTTTAATTTCATTTTCTTCCAACTCATGATCTATTTTAGAATCAATGAAATTAATGAAATTTCTTGCCCAAATAGCCCTAATAATTGTCTTCTACTTGTTTGTAATCAATTTCTCTTCAAACGCCCTAATAATACTTTTTTCTTCTGCAACAACAGTCATAAAATCCCAGATTTTTTTCATTTTTGCAATAATATCATTCCAGATGATATCCTTAGCATGTATTAAGGATATATTTCCCTTCAAATTTTCTTTGAGATTTTTAATCTCAACATCAGCAGTTTTTCAGTCCATTTCATATTTACTGACTTCTCCTTCAGTGTATTTTATTATCTTTGTTGTTGTTTCTAAATCAGCTTGTGCCCTTTTTCAATATCTCTCTGCCATCTGCAATTCAGTGGTTAATTGAGATATTTGTGCCGATGGATATTCCCTACCTGATGGTAAAACAAAAGTGCAAGTATGAGATTTGATATTGCTCTACAATGACCATGCAGTTTGCATTAATTTAGTGATTTCTTCTTCCTTTTGCATGAGCTTCTAAAGAAGTGTTTTTCTTTCTCATTTTCCACCTCTGCAACCTCTGCTGCCATGGAATGTTCTCCTGTAAGCAATTTCAATTTCTTCTTTAGTACAGATATTTCTGATTCAACACTTTACAAAATATTCTGCACAACAGACCTATCATTGGGATCTACTCCAATCGTCACTATGATCTTTTTGAGCTCTTCGTTCTGGATTGTCAAAGTCCTGGAGTTGGCTTTCCCTAACTTCAAATGATTTATCACCTTTCCAAGCATATTTTCTGCCTTCAGTTCCATTCCATTAGTTTTTTTTAGGTCATTCACAATTAGTTGACCTGTTTTCATGTGTAGATTCACTTTGTCTAGCAATGGAATTTTCTTCACATCTACAGTCAAATTCACAGTATTAAAATTATTAGAAGAACTAATAGACATATCATAAGGAAGTGAAAGGGAAATCTTGAATTTATCCTTTTCAAGATCCATTGTATTTAGAAGTCTTGTTTGATTTGGAGCTATCTGGTACTCATCTTGAGCCTCCATGCTTGCCTTCATCTTCTGATTTCTCTCTGCAATCTGGGCAAACATTTTTTTAATTAGGGGCACTTGTTCATGAGTGCTCTCATGCCTCCTGGGTGAAGTAGGGACATTTTTTTCATCTCGCAATTGTAATGAAAAACCAGGCTGAGTATCTACAAAATCTTCATTGAACTTTGCTCTCTTCTCAGCCCTCTGTTCTTCATCCTCTGAATCAACCACTTCCTCTTTACCTCTTTTATTTGATTTCTCTGATATGACAGGAGTCTGAAAATTTGAGCTTACTGAACCCACAACACCTTTACTTGCCACTTTTTCTAGATTCGGTCTGCTCTCATGAATGAAGGTTGAATATCCATTTTCAATTCTTCTACTAGAAATGACACTGTGAGGGTCATAAGCCCACTTATCTCCTAACAGTAAATGCATTTCATCTAACATGTTAGTGGCTTCATCAATTTCTTGTCTCATATTAACTATAAATGGACCCACAGTCATTGCCAATTTGAACATATGACCTTTCTTCATAGGCACAAAGTGTATTTTGTCAATGTTTAAACTTTCCTAATGAACTCCAGAGAAAGTAATCTCATAGGCACAAATATAGGAAGCCTATAAGGTTCTACAGTAGCTCCATAAAGTCTAATTTCTGAATAATCTTCAAAGACAAACCAATCACCAAATTTACAATTTGTCCCCAAATGCAAGAACTCTTAAGCTTTGGGCAAAAAATAGGGGGGAGAACTTCCATTCAAAACTTATATGCAACAGACATAAAATGACCAGAAAAATCAAACAAACCACCCTCATTCTGTTCTTTTCTCACTATATCTGTCCAAAATATTACTAATTGTCTTCTCTTATTCATATCCATAATGTTTAACCCTAGATGCATGAATTCTTCTACATTTTGATATAAAAATAGGTAAACAATAAGTGATGGAAACCTAAATGAACCCGTTAATGATAAGCTCATGAGCTGAGAGTTAATAGTTTCTTTCCAATAAAATGGAATATCCAGCAACACTCCTGGCTTCATCATCATGGCGAACATTCCTAGAACTGACTTGCCCATTGTACTGTCATCATCCTTTCCCAAAATATTTGCAATACAACTCAGAATTGGTTTGACTTCAATATCAAAAACCTCCATAGGGAACTCTTTACTGTCAGGTAAAAACTGTTGTGTATTTGGCTTCAAAAAATGAATGAACCGATTAAACTCCTGACCTGCAAGACTGTCATAATGCACTATCAAGGAATCATCAGAGAATTGGACATATGACTCCGACTCAGGTTAATATAGAGCCTGGCGAATTAATTGGGCTGACACTTGCAGAACATTTTCCCCTTGAAAATTCATTAAGAAACATTTCCCAGGGTACATAACAGACACTAGACAATAGATAAATTCGGGAAAAATATAAGTTTTCGGGATACATGCAGACAACGCACCAGTTTTTTCCATGGCGGTGTAAATTGGAGAAGTCTTATCGTTTAGGAGGACTTGCTGATAAAAATAAAGGCGATAAAGGGAAAAATTTGTGTCTTGGATATCCCTCTAGGTGTCCATGAGAGGGATGTGACTAGAAGAACCTGACAGGGATGAGCGTTTAGCCATAATTCAACTTTAGGATAGCAGACAATTGACAGGATGATCAATAATTGACAAGGTGACAGAAAACTAAAAAAGACGCAGCACAGACAAACTTCAAACACCAACTAATCAGTAATAACTTCAGAAATAATGAGAATCCTCCTTAAATAGGTGGTGCAGCTTTGGAATTAAATGCTGATAAGACACGCCAAAATACCATTAAGAAATTCTTATATGGAATACAACTGTCATTAACTTGGCAGCATACGTCACTACGGGAGGCCTCGAGTTACAGAGGACTCATTTGGCTTATGCCCCTACAGTCAATCTCGACCATTCATCTATTTACTCCCGTAGTCAACATGGTCAACTGTGGAAGCACCCTCCATGTTAACCCATGTGCTGAAAGTGCCCACGGGTTGGGCCTTTTGTTCATTGTTTGATAAATCATCGAATCACGCTCGATAAAGTGCTCGATATTTAATCTTTAAACTGGAACTTGCTTCCATAAAACCTAAAAGTATTTAAACTTTAAACTTTAATATAACGAGCAGATATATTTTTATGCTAAATTATATGAAATTTGATACTTTAACATATCTTTTTAGTAGTTTTCTATTTTTTTGTATTTTTGAAAATTAAAATAAAGGGATATTGCAAATGATCCACAACATCTAACTCCACCTGGGGATAGTGTTTTTTTCCACGAAACACTAAGAACCTGCAGATTAGTGCCTTCATTTTGGGCATGGAGTCAAAAAATGTTTGATGAAAAATGTACAATGAAGATACTACCCATTCACAGGCATTTCTATTGTTTTTCCATAATGATTCTACAACATAAAAGTGTTATTTGATTTGGCTTCAATAATCCTGTATGGGCCATACCAGAGAGGGTCAAACTTACTATGATTTCCTTTTTCTTCTCTTCTGGTATCCCATCTCAATACCAAATCTCCAGTTTGGAAAATACTCTCCTTTGCCTTCCTATCAAAAATGGACTTCATTTTATCCTGATATGTGACCACGTTTTCCCTGACTTTATTCCTGCTCTCACTCAATTATATTACATTATTTAGTCTTCTTATCAATGCATTGGGCTCTTCTTGTGCTTCTTGAAGAAATTAAATTACTGTTCTAGCTAGATGAGTGGGAAACAAAGCTTGAGTACCATATACTAACTCATAAGGGGAGTTACCAGTAGATCTTCTAGTAGTCATTCTTACTGCCCAAAGAGTAAATATCAATTTTGAATCCCAGTTCTTCTAATTCTCATTAATTGTTTTCTTCAAAATCTTCACCAATGTCTTGTTGGAAGATTCAGCTAACCCATTCCCTTGAGGATGATATGTTGTAGAATGAGACAAGACAACATTATATGTTTGACAAAAATTAATGAATTTGACTGAGTTGAATACCTGAGCATTGTCTGTTACAATCTTTACTGGACATCCAAACTTGCTAAAGATGTTTTCTTCCAGAAACTTCATTACTACCAGATCATTTTCTTTTCTGGTAGGTATTTCCCACACCCATTTTGTAAAATAATCAGTGCCAGTTAGAATCCACCTGAACTTCCCACTTGATTGTGGATTAATTTCTCTAATGAAATCCAATCCCCATTATCTAAAGGATTATTCAACAAAAACAAGGAGAAGAGGGAGAGGAGCTAACCTTTTCTTCTCTACAAACAATTGGCATATCTGGCAACTTCTAACCACTTAGTATACATCAAAAAATAAGGAAGGCCAATAAAAACCTTATTTGAGGATTTTATGAGTAGTAAATTTCCAACTTTAATGGCCCCCACATAAAAATTCATGGTACTCTTTGATAACTTCCATTGACTCTCCTTCTGTGAAACAAAACAACAAAACACCAACAGGATCCTTCCAATATAATTTAGCATCAATTATAACATAAGGCTGAGCTTTGAGTTTAAGAGCTCTGTACTTTGTTTTGTTGATTGAGGGAAGACAAGAGAAAAAGCACAAATAGTGAATAATATCCTTATACCAATCCAAGCAAAGAAATTTGTACTTGATCATTGACTTTGTGCTAATTTGACTTGTTTCATCAACAAATTCATCCAAAGGTGCAAGCAGATTAGTTCCCAGAGCTTGAAAATTAGATTCTGTCAGCAATTTTTCCAATCCTTATCCTTTGACAAATGTAGTAGGCTTAATATATAAATCATATTCTTGGATTTTTGCAATCCATTTTCCTCTTTTTCCCTCCACGTCACTTTGAACTAGCACATCTTTTACAACTGAGTTAGGTACATATGCTACTATTTGAGAATGAAGTACATAAGTACTGAAAGCTTTAAATGATTTAACTAAATCATATACCTGCTTCTCCAGGATATTGTATTTGAGTTCTTCATATCTAAGAACTTTACTGAAAAATTCTACAAGTTGCTCGTTTCCCTCTTCGTTCTTCTGCAGCAACACAAAAACAATGGTAGAAGGTGATGCAAATGAAAAGATTTGGAAAGGCTTTTGATAATTTGGGTTGATCAGTACTGGAGATTCTTGAAGAGCCTCTTTAATTCTGGCAAAAGATTCTCTTGCATCTTTATCCCATTTCACTTCAACATTTTTCTTTAGCATATCTGTAATGTTTATGACAATATCAACATAATTTGGGACAAATATTCTCAGAAAATTAATCTTCCCTAGAAATGTTTGAATATCTTTCTTACTTCTAGGCATTGGGATTGTTTGTATAGCCTCAACTCTTTCTGGATCGATTTTCACCTTGTCATTTGAAGCTATATGTCCCAACAACTTACCTTCCTCTAAAGAAAAAAAATATTTCTTAGGATTCAATGATAACCAAAACTTCCTGCATTTTAGGAAATCCTTCTGCAGATGCTCCAAGTGCTCATCATCAGAACCTGAAAAAATAGTCACATCATCCAAATACATGACTACAAATTTATCACCAAAAAATTCTATATCCATTTCCCTCTGGAAAATAGCCCCTGCATTCATGAGAATGAATGGAATTCTGGCATACATGAACGTTCCCCAAGGCGCAGTGAAAGTTGTTTTCTTCTGATCTTCCTTTTCAACAGCTACTTGGTTGTACCCAGAGAAACCATCAACCATGGATAACCTATGAGCTCTAGTCACTTTTTGTAGAACATAATACATATTTGGCAAAGGATAACTATCCTTCAAGGAAGCTTTGTTCAAGTTCCTAAAATCAACACATAATGTTATCTCTCCATTCTTCTTCCTGACATGAATTATATTTGAAACCCAATCTGATTATCTAAGTGGGACTATGATTTTTTCTTGCAAAAGTTTCTTCACCTCTTTTTCAATTGGGGCAAGTAACAGTGGATTAGTCTGCTTGAGCTTATATCTGTGAGGCTTAACCCCATCTTTCAGTGGTATTTTATGCTAAATAATATCTAAATCATATGTCTTTAAATCTTCATATGACCATGCAAACACATCCATATACTTCTTGAAAAGATCAACATACATTTCTTTATAATCCTTAGGAACTCCTTTAAACAACTTAACCATTTTGGGCTCCTACTAAGTTCCTAAATTACAGTTTTCCATTTCTCCCTCCTGAGATACTTTCTTCTGGTTCACTGCTACATCATTTGCATCAAACAATATTCCAAGAGGAACTAGGCCTCTTGGAAATGTATTATCCTTCAACTAAATTATCTTCTGATCACCTATTGACTACTTCAGGTTTTTGAGTACATCATTCTGATCAATTTGTTCACTTTCTTGATCTATTTCGCTATCTTCAAAATTTCCAATCATTGTTAGGAAATGATTAATCTGCTCATCATCCTCAAAAACCTACCAATGCTTTACATTATCAGGAATTGAAGGCCTATGCCTCAACTCAATTTCGTATCTCAATCTTGGATTAATGGGTGGCTTAAATGTACTAGCTTCAACTACCAGTGAATCTGCCATTCTGTTTTCTTCTCTTGGAACAAACTGAAGATTCAAAGCTTCAAAATATTTTTCAATCAGGTCACACACTTCATTTCTATAAGACTTCAATCTGGGATGCTTGGTTTGACATGAATTCTTAATATGTCTTATAATTAACTCAAAATCACCAAAAATGGAAATACATAAATTCCCATTTGTTTAGCAGTTTGACGACACAAAAATCAACGCTTCACACTCAACTACATTATTGGTTGATTAAAATTCAAGCTTAAAAGAAAAAGGTAAAATATTACCTTCTGGAGATATGAATAAAAACCCAGTTCCCGTGACATCCTTTGAGTAGGCACCATCAAAATAAAACTTCCAAATTTTATTTTAATCCATCTCCTTATGTAAAATTTCGAAAGAGAGATTCTTCTGTGAGTCTTCAACAAATTTTGCATCTTCATGCAGCATAAAATAAGAGAGATCCTCCTTCTCTTGGCCATAGATAGGGGAATTTCCTACATTGTTCTTTGTGGTAGTCTTAACAAATTGGGTTACTCTGTATAACCTTCTCTCTTCCCCATTGAAGAAAGGAATTATTGCATATGTGAAGTCCAATTTTAAGACACCTCCAAGCTTTGCTCCCCTAGATCTAGACAACAACATACCAAATCTAGTTGGAATATTTGCAACTACTACATCCATCATGATACTCAGCTGGAATTTGAGCCATGGAAACCACCATGTCTTTTATAAGCCCAACACACTTCACCCTATTTGAATCAAATGAATAAAGGTCTCTATAGGGCTTAGTGATTTGTAAATTTATTTCTTTCATCAAAGATAATGGCATAATATTATGTGATGCACCAGAATCTAACATACAATTATGTAGAATGAAATCATGTAGAAGCACTGATAAATAAAAAGGAGGAACAGAAGAATCTACCTCTTCAACATGTGGACCAAAGGTGAACACTAGTTTTTATTCTTGAAAATTCACAATATCACCAACATCATCAGACTGAGAGAGATTAATAAATTTTTCAATTTCCTTCTTGTAGCCAGGTGTCTTAGCTAACTCAAGCAAGGGTACTTGAATTTTAACCTTTTCTAACTCTTTGGAAAAAATGAAAGTTTGATTTTGTTTAATAATCTTCCCAGGTTCTTCTTGATTTCTGTTAGTATTAGCATGTTGCTCAGGTACAATAACAATCTTCTCCAAAATATTAGAATCATTAGACTTACTTTGGGAAGCCTCAGCTTGTTGCTTTTCATTTCTTTCACTGAATTCATGGGATGTTTTCCCTTGTCTGATTTTTTTAATGAGTTCTTTGGTTGTGGAGTCACCATTGGAGAAGGAACTGTCTTTGGTTCTTTTTCCCCATCATCCTGAGTTCTTAATCTCTTTTTTGATCTTAAGTCATACTTCTTATGAATTATGCTTGCATAAAATTAGTGAATTTCTTGCAATAATCATCCATTTCTTCCTAGTCAAATGATACATCAGCCTCTGTACATTCTTCTTCACATTTCTCTTCTTCTTCATCATCTTCCGTATAAACAATAGAGATTTGATCTTCAACCTCTTTCTGATCATCATCAATAGACTGTGAAGGTGATACTTTTATATATAAGGGTGCTTGAACTTGGTCCTGATCTCTCTTTTCTCTTTGCAAAATCTGCAAGGGCTACTTTCTGAATTGGGGATTAAAAACCCCTTTGTTTTTTTGTGCAGGTTTCTTATTATCCAATTTGATCTTCACAAATTTGTTTGACAAGTTCTTGATGACCTTAGTCATGTCATCGATCCTTTGATCCTGTGATGATTCTTCTTTGGCCTTACCTTTATCTTGAACTGACCATTTTTCTTGTGCTTTTCCAGCAGCAGTCATATTTGCTTCACTCTCCAAAGCATCAGTTTCGATCTATTCAAGAGTGGGAGATCTTCTCTCTCTCAAAGTAAAACTAAAATCTGATACAAATGCACCAGCAAAAACAACTCTTGCTCCAATAGGATGGGGTTTCATTTATGCGGGAAAACTATTATACAATTTGTTAAATATTTTAATGAAATCACTCATGTTTTCATTAGAATTTTTCTTAATAGTATTAAACTCTGTCAATGAATAACCATGATCTCTCTTTTCACCCCATCTTTGGATGAATTGTCTTTCTAATTCGTCCCAATCATTAATTGAGCCATTTGGTAATCCTTTAAACCATTTTCTTTCCTCTCCATTTAGAGACTGTAAAAAAAGTCTCATTACTACATAAAGATGTTCAACATTTAAATTTTCAGCAAAAGTGCAAAACAAAGGCAAATGTTGTTCTGCAGTTATTTCATCTTCACTAATAAATCTAGGAAGCAACTTAAGGTGTTATTGAGGCATTGCATTCATTGGTTGTGGAAGATTTAATGGTGCATATCTATTCATCAAGAAAGCAGGGGATACCATGTTTATGCCTTGATTAACTTCTCCTTGAGTAGGTGGGGTTTGTATACCAATTGTAGATGTGGATGGATGAGGTGAACCAAATGATATAGGAAGGGGTTGATTAACAATAGAAGAAGAACTAACAACTGTATTAGGTTGAGTATCTGTAAATGTGAATGAAACAGACTCCAAAGATTGTTCTTCTAATCTCAGTTCTTGGAAATGAATGGGTGAGGACAAAGATTCTTGTTCTGAGAAAATGAGTTTCTAGGAAATATCATTGGATAAAGGGTATGGGAACTGTTGCCTGGTGTCGGAAGTGTGGCTTCAGGTGTTGAAAGTGTTCTTGATTTCTGGATTTTTTTAGAAACCAGATTTTCAGGATCTAAGAGAATATGAGATTTCTGCTGAGAGGTATGTGACCTTTTATAAGCCAAAATTATGAAATGAAAACACAACTTAACAACTAGAGGAAATATGAACAAAACCCGGGAAGAAAATTCACTTCTTCGTCCCCAGCAACAATGCCAAAAAATGTTGTACCTTAAGAGACAATCCCTTATTGTGATAAGGAGTCAGTGCTTAAGAAATTTATTTAATTATGTCACAGAAATATTTTTCTTTGTTTAACCACCCTCAAATATTTATTGTTAAACCCTCAAATATAAACTACAATGAATGTTCCACAATGCTATTATTTGTTGATATAGAATGGAATGATCAGAAGAACATGAATGAAAGAATCCCAAACTGATATGCTGTTGTAGGAATATATCACCTCAAACTCCAGAAGAATTAAAAGAAAAGGAACAGTTAAAATGAAGGAGCACCTAGTAAGGGTTTTAACTCTTACTCACACAAGTAAAAAGAGACCTACAACTTCATTACTTCATTTTATTCAGAGATAGAAAACACAGAATGTAAACTTGAAGACATATCAACATCAAAAAATGCTAGAAACTTGTTTTTCATTCATTAATCATTTGAAATCTGAGTACAAAAATTGCAATATGAAGGTCCAAAACTCAGAACCCTTCTCTTTCTTCTCTATCTCATTAAATACAATAGAAAGTAGTTTGTAACTACTGTAACTGATCCTAACTACTTAAAATACTTAGGACTTCGTACACTATCTATTACATGTCCTCAAAACGTCTTATTACAATTACATTCTCTCTTTTAAAAGAGGAAATAACATGAAATTAAAATCCTCATCTATATGATGAATGTGAATTGATGACGATGCTGCTACATTTCCTTGACTGGTTGATTTATCCTTCTTTGAAGTCGAGGGATCCTTTGGTAAATCTGTCATCCAGGCTCTGCACTTCTTCCATATCTCGATGTTTTTCTTAGTTGAATGAACCAGCTTGTGATATTCCAATATGAAAGCAGTGATTCCGTTGAAATATGGTATTTCCACAAATAAATTTTTCACTAACCGCAACAGCTGAAAATATCTCTGAAGGAAATTCATCACCATTGCTCCTTTAGGAACCTGAGTATTTTCATGAGTGTTGTCTACCTTAATTTTTTCCAACACTAGCAAGGGTTCATAATAATTCCATGATATAACACCACCTCCAAGACCCCAACATGATGGCAAACTTGCTCTTGCTATTTTATCAAATAATTTATCAAACTGATTCACTTCTTCCTTAAGCTCAATCAGTTTCTTTTCTGTAGACTTTCTGGAATCATTTTTTACAATCATTTTATTAATTTCTACAGCATATAAAATCCTATCTTTAATTGCATTTTCTTCCAGCTCCCGATCTGTCTTAGAATCAATGAAATTAATGAAATTTCTTGCCCAAATAGCCCTATTAATTGTCTTCTGCTTGTCTGTCATGACTTGCTCTTCAAACTCCATAATAATACTTTTTTCTTCTGCAACAACAGTTAGCAAATCCTAGATTGTTTTCATTTATGCAATAATATCATTCTGAATGATACCCTTAGCCTGTATTAAGGATATATTTCCCTTCAATTTTTCTTTGAGATTTTTAATCTCAACACCAGTAGTTTGGCAGTCCATTTTATATTTACTGACCTCTCCTTCAGTGGCTTTTATAATCTTTGTTGTTATTTCTAAATCAACTTGTGCCCTTTTCTGATCTCTCTCTACCATCTGCAATTCAATGGTTAATTGGATATTTGCACTGATGGATATTCACTACCTGATGGAAAAACAAAAGTGCAAGTATGAGATTCGATATGGTTCTGCAATGACAGTGCATTTTGCTTTAATTTAGTGATTTCTTCTTCCTTTTGCATGAGTTGCTGAAGAATTTTTTCTTTCTCATTTTCCACCTCTGCAACCTCTATTGCCATGGAATATTCTCCTGTAGGCAATTTCAATTTCTTCTTCAATACAAATATTTCTGATTCAGCACTTTGCAAAAGCTTCTGCACAACAGACCTGTCATTGGGAACTACTCCAATATTCACTATGATCTTTTTGGGCTCTTTGTTCTAGATTTTCAAGGCCCTGGAATTGTCTTTCTCTAACTTCAACTGCTTTATCACCTTTCCAAGCATATTTTCTGCCTTCAGTGCCATTGCATTATTTTTGGTTAGGTAATTCACAATCTATTGACCTGTTTTCATGTGTAGATTCACTTTTTCTAGCAATGGAATTTTCTTCACATATACAGTCAAATTCACAGTATTAAAATTATTAGAATAACCAATAGACATATCAGAAGGATGTGAAAGGGCAATCTTGAATTGATCCTTTTCAATATCCATTTAAATTAGAAGTCTTGTTTGATATGGAGCTATCTGGTACTCAGCTTAAGCCTCCATGCTTTCCTTCATCTTCTGATTTCTCTCTGCAATCTGGGCAAACATTTCTTTAATTAAGGGCACTTTTTCCTGAGTGCTCTCATTCCTCCTGGGTGAAGAAGAGAATTTTTGTTCATCTCCTAATTGTAATGAAAAACTAGGTTGAGTATCTACAGAATATTCATTTAAATTTTCTCTCTTCTCAACCCTCTGTTATTAGTCCTATGAATCAACCACTGCCTCTTTACCTCTTTTATTTGTGTAGTATCCCAAATGGGAATCATGCAGCAATATTAAACAATACTGCTCACAAATAATGCAGTTAAGCCAAGTAAAGGTAGGAGGAAAATATGGAGGCTCAATAATGTCATTTACATCAGAAAATCAAAGTTATATTGAAGCCCATACACTATTGAACAGAAAATAGAAGAATTTACATGAAGAAAACCTCAAAAAGGAGGTGCTGCAACCATAGAATATGACTGAACAAGCTTGACAATGTTATTTTATTGGCTAATAATAGTTGTAGATAACACTTCAGATCTAGAGCAGATATGTGTACAAAAATTTAGATCTATATCAGATATGTACACTAGAAAGGCTCCTCTACAAATTCCCCTTAGGGTTTTCAGCAAAAAGTGAAGTACATGGAGTAGATATGAGATATTATGCAGCAAATCTGCATAATGATTCAAAAATTCTAAAAAATATACAACAGTATTCATATCAGATCTGAATATGACATGGATTAGATCTGTAATCTATGGATCACCACATTGAAGGGTAGATTCCAAACACTAGAGATCTCTCCTCCAAAAGTTTGCCAAAACACCCTTCAACTTCTCTCTTGAAAATAACGCAGTACTGGAATATAAACTGCACTGTAGGCTATAGAACATGGTGTGGCCCAAGCAAAGATCTGAAAATGTGATCCAATCATAAAAAATCTCTTGCCAGGGGGACAGTAGGCTTTCCCACTGAAAAGAGGCACTAGAATGGCCTAGATATGAGTAAATCTAGCCTCCACTTGCTGCAGTTTACAAAGACAACCAAACCCTCAATAGGATCTGCATTGTAGTTGGAAGAAGAGCTTGGACAAATTCCTGATAGTGGACAAGAAATGCAAGACTCCTCCAAGAGCTACTTAAAGGAAGAGGTGGGATTCCCACTCAGGAACACCCAGTGCTAAAAAACACTATTCTCTGCTAAATATCAAGGAGAATAAGAAATGTCTAAATAGACATAATCTTCAGAAATAATATGGTCATCAAGAAACCTCTCTTACCGTCGTCCTCTTCCTTTTATAATATTGAGATCTTGCAAAACCCTAAACCATCTCAATGATTTGGCTTCTTTCACATGTGCCACCTCCAACTAAAACTACATTGTGCATCAAGGAGGATCATTTCTTCTAGACAGTGCTGTTGATTGGTCATGGTTGACCCAGTCAAATGACTCAAGCCCTTTCACACATAAGGGTGTTTTATTAAGATAGCCTAGATTTATCTTTGTTCACATGTGGCATTGATTTATTCGCTGTTTTAGGAGTTTTTATTGTCCTCCTTTACACATTTATTCATGCAAAAGGAAAATGAAAAAAAATTGTATATTCCCATTAGCTTGGGCTAATTGGGAATATTACAATTTGATTTCTCTAATATGATAGGAGTCTAAACATTTGAGCTTACTAAACCCACAACACCTTTACTTGCCACTTTTTCTACATCCAGTCTGCTCTCATGAATGAAGGTTGAATATCCATTTTCAATTCATCTAATAGAAATGACACTGTGAGGGTCATAAGCCCACTTCACTCCTAATAGTAAGTGCATTTCATCTAACATCTTAGTGGCTTCATCAATTTCTTGTCTCATATTAACTATAAAGGGACCCACAGTCATTGTCAATTTGAAAATATGACCTTTCTTCATAGGCACAAAGTGTATTTGGTCAACGTTTAAACTTTGCCTAATGAACTCCAGAGAAAATAATATCATAGACACAAATACAGGAAGCCTATAAGCTTCTACACTATCTCCATAAAGTCCAATTTCAGAATAATCTTCAAAGACAAACCAATCAGAAAATTTACAATTTGTCCCCAAATGCAAGAACTCTTGAGATTTGGGAAAAAAACAGGGGGGAATGTTGGGTATGTGTTATATTCTTTCCACGACTAGTCACACGCGGAGGGGTGGTAGCCCCCCCTGTCGGGGTCCGGGGCAGTGCCCTGGCGAAAATATTTTGGTCCTTAATTTACGATGGGCGATCTGCGCCCTTGGTTTTGTGCATGGTTTTGCACATGGTTTTGGGGTACGATGGTTTTCGACCCCTAGTATTTTTTTAGATCTGGTCAAGGGAACTATGGTTATATTCTAATCCAGGATTAATGGATTAGGGTTTATGTATGCTTCGGTAGGTATATATATGTGTTGTAACACTAAAAAGAATATAACGAAATATCAAGCTGGTCGTCTTAATTTGGGATCCAGGGTAAAATCTCTGTGTTTATCTGTTTTATGTTTTATGCTCTCAATATTGTTTATTTTTTGTTATAATATTCGTGTGTAGATAATTTCTGTTCAAGGTTAAAACCTACAGGGGAGAAATTCCATTCAAAACTTTATATGCAGTAGACATAAAATGACCAGAAAAATCAAACAAACCACCCTCATTCTGTTCTTTTATCACTATATTTGTCCAAAATATTACTAATTTTCTTCTCTTATTCATATCCATAATGCTTAACCCTAGATGCATGAATTCTTCTACATTTTGATATAAAAATAGGTAAACAATAAGTGATGGAAACCTAAATGAACCCGTTAATGATAAGCTCATGAGTTGAGAGTTAAAAACTTCTTGCCAATAAGATGGAATATCCAGCACCACTCCTGGCTTCATCATTATGGCAAAAATTCCTAGAACTGACTTGTCCACTGTACTATCATCATCCTTTACCAAAATCTTTGCAATATAGCTGAGCACTGGTTTGACTTCAATATCAAAAACCTCCATAGGGAAATCTTTACTATTAGGTACAAACTGCTGTGTATTTGGCTTTAGAAAATGTGTGAACCGATTAAAATCCTGACCTACAAGACTTTCATAATGCACTATCAAGGAATTATCAGATAATTGGACATACGACTCTGACTCAGGGTAACATAGAGCCTAGTGAATTAATTGGGCTGACACCTGCAGAACATTTTCCCCTTGAAAATTTATTATGAAACATTTCCCAGGGTACATAACAGACACTAACCAATAGATAAATTTAGGAAAAGGATGAGTTTTCGAGATACATGTAGACAACACACCAGTTTTTGCCATGGCGGTGTAAATTGGAGAAGTCTTATCATTTAAGAGGACTTGCTGATAAAAATAAAGGTGTCCAAGGGAACAATCTGTGTCCTGGATATCCCTCTCGGTGTCCATGAGAGGGATGTGACTAGAATAACCTGACAGGGATGAGCGTTTAGCCATAATTCAACTTTAGGATAGCAGACAATTGACAGGATGACCAATAATTGACAAGGTGACATAAAACTGAAAAATCTGCAGCACAGACAAACTTCAAACACCAACTAATCAATAATAACTTCAGAAAGTATGAGAATCCTCCTTAAATAGGTGGCATGGATTTGGAATTAAATGTTGATAAGAGGCGCCAAAATACTGCTAAGAAATTCTAACGTGGAATACAACTGTCACCAACTTGGCAGCATACGTCACTGTGGGAGGCCTCGAGGTACGTAGGACTCATTTGGCTTATGCCCCCACAGTCAATCTCGACCGTTCATCTAGATTACTCTCACAGTCAACACAGTCAACTATGTAGGCACCCTCCATGTTAACCCATGCACTGAAAGTGCCCACGGGTTGAGCCTTTTTCTCATTGTTTGATAAATCATCGAATCCCGCTTGAAAAAAGTGCTCGATATTTAATCTTTGAACTGGGACCTGCTTCCATAAAGCCTAAAATTATTTAAACTTTAAAATTTAATATAACGAGAAGATATTTTTATGCTAAAGTATATGAACTTTGATACTCTAACATATCTTTTTAGTAGTTTTCTATTTTTTTCGTAATTTTGAAAATTAAAATAAAGGGATATTGCAAATGATCTACAACAGTACACAACATAAGTTTGATTAAGAATCCTAGAATATTATTCGACAGGGTTTATTAGATCATGATTTAGCTTAAGTGAGACAATACAAGACTACAAAAGAGATATTAGATAAGCTCCAAAATATGTATGGAGGAGAAGAATTTTAGGATTTGTTGTAGCTACTACAATGACACCCAAAATTTTAGCCAATACTCAAATTTTGGGTCCCCTTATGCTTTTCAAGATTTCAATTGTTATGTCTATGTTTTGGATCATTTAACAATATATTTAAATGACCTAGATGCCATCAAATCCTATGGTTTATCATGCTCTCACAATGCATATTACATATATCCACCTCTTGATTCATCTTAAGTTCCTTCTATTTTAAATGCATTAGGTTTTGGGGGAGTTGTTGCTTTCATGATGCATTCTCAAGATTCATACACTCCATGGTATGTTTTGCAAATTATAGGCATGCATCTTGTGTACTGGCCATGTTTCACCTTTAATTCCCATTCCCTAATTTGCATCTTCAAGCCTTGAACTTCATGAGAATTTCATGGAATTTTTAATTCATGCTAGTTACATCATTATTATTGGATATTGAACTATACATTAATTCCATTTTGGTTATTAAGTCAGTTCATGTGCTTGAATATTGAATTGGTTTTTAAATGCGAGTATCTTTTGCTAAATTAATGTAAACTCTGATGCCTTATTTTTGGTTATTAGATATTAATGCGAGACTTAAATTCTCATAGATATTTTTTGTTATAGATAGAGAATAGGTTTTGTATATATATATATATACAAAACCTATTATCTATCTATAACAAAAAATATCTATGAGAATTTAAGTCTCGCATTAATATATATATATTGCCACGAACTCAGGAGTAGGTTTTCAAAATGTCACACTATGCATTTTTTTTGTTTTACGAGAAGGCATTAGAAACATCTGTATTACATATTTGGATTTTTATTTTGGATTCCCTATTGGATATGATGCTTGCAATATTTTATTTAGTGTGCTTCCAAGATTTTAGTAGTCAATTTTCAAACGACACATATTTTTCTCTCCCTCATACAAAGCATTAAAGAGAGGTGATTTTACATAATCATGTTATTATAATATCTATTAATTGTATTGACAATGAGATTGTGTGATGTGATTATATTATTATTACATGTGGTTGATAGGTCCCTTCTTATGGGCGAAGGTTGCTCCATGGGAAGTGAACCATACAAGGCACCAAAGAATCCAATGTACAAAGAAACACCTATCTATGTGAATCTTGGAGATGGAAAAGATAGGATTTCAAGGTGACATAAAACCCTAATAAGCATGGAATTTTTTCAAACACTAATTTCATGGTAACAAGAGCCTAAAATAAACATGGAATGAGGGGTGCATCAATATTTTTCCTCTATGATAGAACATAATTTTCAATACCTTTCAAGGTCGTAAGGAGGTTATTAAAATGTTGCAATAATAAAGCCATTCAAAACATGTGAAGTGTTGAGACTAAGAATCGAGAAGTATTATTTTACTTGATTTTTCAATGCTCATGTTATTGCATCTATACTTCTTTATTTAATGAATTTTTTTCATTGCTCATGTAAATTATTTTCCAGAATGTATCTCAATTTATTTTCATGCTTTTACATGAGAATTACAATTATTGTGAGCTAACTTAATATAATTTATTTCTCATTTTAAATGTCTTTCCATGGATACATATTAAATGTTACAAGAATCATATATTAAACATTGTTGCAATGGGATATATCAACACAATGCAATGTAAGAAAATGGATACAGTGCAATGGATAAAATAATATAATACAAATTGCATTGTAATGATAATACAATTTTCTTTGTAAAGTATCTATTACAAATGCATTGAAGAAGGGAGGTTAATAGGATTACGTTTAAATGATAATACACTCATTGTGTTGAATTGATAATACCATTGTTGTGGTTAAATAATAATATTGCATTGTTTCAATAGAGTGATATCATGTATGTTGAAGGAGCATATTAAGTTGGGTTTAAGAAGTAAATAAAACAATGCATTAATGAAATATTACAAAATATTGAAGGGATGATATAAGGAAAAAATACGTTGGAAAATGATTGATATCATGCTTCCAATTGAATGGATGTTAAAATGAAATGTGTTGGAGTGATTACATTAACATACAATGTATTGCAAGGATACAAGCATTGTAATGGATTGATTGAATTATTAAATCAGTGAATTAGTTGAAGAAATGCATTAAAGGAAAAGGGATAATATATTGCTTGCAAAGTTCAATACCAAAATCATATGATGCAACCCCAATTTGATCTTTCTTAAAACCCACAGTGCGCAATTTCTCTTTCCAAAAAGGTGCTTCCTTCAAAATTTCCATAATGATCTTGCGAGATATAAATCCCTGTATACAAATATTATATTGGGAGGTTTAAATATAAGTGGGATGAGCTAAAAGGGTTACATATATACCATTTTACTTTACAATAAATGTAGGCCCCTTTATCTTTCATGTTATAGTGTGCATAATTTAAAACCATGAGCCTTAATATTAAGTTATAACTCATGCCTCTTTATGTTTCTACCAGCGCTTCTCGCATAGCTTTGCTTTTCTCTATGAAAAGTAGTGCTACTAGACTTTTCCTTTATTCCAACGCCCACAATCATACGCATATGATGTTAGCTCAGAGCCAAACACTTTCTTAAGAATTAATTTGTTGTGCCTTCTGGGATTTAAAACGTGGAGGTTCATTAGTTTCTAGGTTGGCCCATTGTTTCACACAACATTCCATGCCTTCTCTACTTATTGTCCTTTGCCTTCACCTTGCCACATGAACTCGTTCATTCTTGCTACTCCCTTTCCTTTTGGAAATTAATAGAAGTCTCAGGTGTTAACCTTTCGGGTATGGACCAAACTCTATTTCTATGTGGACCTTTATCCCGCTTTGTTTGTGTCGTTAACTCCACATAAGCTCGCTCACTCAATTTTGGCCCAATGGAAAATGTATTCACAAAACCCCACTAGGATATAAACTTCGGGCCAGACCCACATCTAAATGGTTTAGCCCATTCTTTAGATTCTGGCTGTTTAAAAAATATATCATAAAAGGTCATTGGGATAGAATACCTTCGGGTGGGATCCACTACTCCACATAAGCCCAGTCCTCATCACCCTCTTATTCTCATTATGCGCTCCTTTGATCCATCCAGGCTAAGGCCTCCATCCCGACACTATCATTTCATGCTTTTCTCAGGGCTTTCTTTTCAGGCCTATTAATTAGCGATTTATTTATATCGCTTTGAAAATACTAAGTGTTTCTTCAATCACCTATGGATTTGGGCTTCAATAGCATTCAACACTCCCTTACATTTTTTTTGCATTTGACTTAATTTTATGGCCTCCAACTCTTTTGTATCTCTTTTTCATTGGTTATCGACCTATGAAATTTCATTGTGTCCTCTGTTATGCCAGATTCCTATGCAACTCTGATATTTACTAGCTCAAAGGTACCTGACTTAGTACATACACATACCTCTGTCACATCTTTGTCTTAGGATTGCAGCATATAAAATTTGTTGTGGACTCTGGGTCATTGATCACTCCATGGATCAAATTATGATCAACCTTTCGACTACCTCAATCATAATGGAAATAGTTCATTCCCCACTTCATAAGGATTATATGTCCTTTTTAATGACTCTAATGTGCATTCTTGGGACGCTCTTCCTCCTAAGATTTGACACCTACAACCATCAAATATATATATATATATATATATATTCAGATTTTGAGTAATAAAAACTGGCTCAAAATTCTAGGTTCATACACTCAAACACAGTGTCCTCATATATTATGTGTAATAATTACAAAAGGACTTGGCCAGAAATACATCATTTGGACCTCTCTCGGTCTTTTTGGCCTACTAGGCTCTCAAAATCCTCTGCTTGTTTCTCCTTGTCCACACATATGCATGTTGGCTTACAAAATATATATATAAAGGAATTCATTAGAGAACTTTTGAGGTCTAAAATGGGTCTCCTAAGAAAAATGTACAACCAAAATAAACTTTATAAGAACCAATAGAATTCAAGATGATGATGTCAGCCATGAGGGATGATTCACCATTTTTGGGGTAAAAAGATAAAAAGATTAAAATATAATAAAATAATAAAACTACTTTTTAAAATTATCTCCCTATGTTTTCACTCAAATTTCGAGTGGGAGTACTTGTTGGATGCAAAATTTAATTCCTCATCTAAGGAGTACCCATGTTGCATACTTTTGATGGCACTCGCTACACGAAAAATGAGAAATACATTAACAATGTGATTGAAATCACATTTTTCATGTATTTCTCATTTTTCGTGTAGTGGGGTTCATTATAAGTAAGAATCATGCGTACTCCTTGGATGAGGAATCAAATTTTGCATCCAACGAGTGTTCTTGATTGAAATTTGAGTAAACCCATAAGGAGATAAGTTGAAAATATGAATTGAAATTTTTGTTTTTCTTTTTCCCCTCTAAAATCTGATGATGTAATCTAATCTTGTTTTGTTATTAATACTATTATTTGATAATTTCCTTAGGAGGCCCATTTTAGACCTTAAAATTCCCCTAATTCAAATTAGTTCATATCCACAAATTCATCAACAAAACACTATCACTAGATCTAGATCCACAAAATCCCCTCAGAAATAAAACTAACTCTAAAATCTCTCTAACTCTTCCAAATAATATCGATAGCTCCCCTTTATTGAAGATTTGATTACAACAATCCTCATTTTAAATAATTTATGTACACTTTTTCCAGAAACATAGGAAAACAAATAAAATAAACTAATTTCACACATGTAGGGAACCAAATCCCTTTGTAAATGAAAGACCCCTCTTCTAGTCAAAATGAATTTTGACTTGGAAGTGGAATGCTTCCACATTAGACTCCTAATGTAATATTCCTAAATAGGAAAAGCAGCAATATTGAACACAATAATGGGAAATACCAGTAAATATCAATACATCAAATATAAGACCATGAAATAGCAATCTTATTATGAATATCAGTGGCAAGGAAGTGCAATATATTTTAGGAATAACTCATACAATCAAGGCAAACAAGCCTCCAATCAATAAACACCCTCAATCATCGGATGTTGCTACTATACAAAATGTCGGAAGATCAATATAGCGTAGTCATAGTGGACATAGTTGTAGCTGGAAACATAAAATGATATAATATAACTGCTATATGCCTCAAGAGATGCTAGACATAAATATCAAGGCTTCATATCACCTCTCCAAGTCAACCCAGAAAGGGTTTTTGGAAATATACAAAATACAAAATGGTGAACTACATCCCTAGGGCTGAAGATTCACTGCAACTGAATATATGGGAATATATGGCTGAAATTATGTAGAAAATAATGAAGCATACTCCCAATATACTCTCCAAGTGAAAGGATGATCCCTTCACTGAAGATCAACCTCCCAAATGATGCACTGAAGCCACCCCTGCAACTGCTCTCTGAAATAACGCAGTCTAAGATTGAAACTGAATTGTAGGGGATGGTGATGGCTTGGCTTGATGAAAAATACTAATATAATGCCCAAAGACATTCCTTGTTGGCCTCCAAATGTAAATAATGTTTCCTCCACTAAAAACAAGCTCGGAAAATGGCCCTACAAACCCTCCATTGCTGCAACTCTTTAAGACCGCACAACCCTGACAGAAAATGCGTTGTAGAGGAAAGTTGAAGCTTGGCCTAATGCCAGAATGTGGAAATGCATCTCAATCACCTCTCCTGAGTGGGCACTCGAATTCCCCGAAGGATGAGGGTGGGACTCCTGCTTGGGAACACCCTTGTGCTAAACAACATAGCAGGAGAAAAAAGTAATAACATATCATGAAAAAAATAATAACCAACCTCCTTTCCATGGCTGCCATTCCCTTCCTTATATGCTTGGTGAGCTTCCTTACCTTGGGCCCCACTCATTAAAGCCACTACTTCCATGCAAAGACTCTCCCTCCAAAACTGCGTTGTCTCTCATTGGTCATCCACTCCCTCCATACTAGTGTTGTTTATTTGGTCAAAATTAACCCCATCCACATGCTTCATCCCCTATTCACACCTAAGGGTGCTTTATCCATCTACTTTTATGCTTCTCATTCACATTAGGAGTGATTTTATTCTTACTAAGGAGATTTATGGGTCTCCTTGCCCTCTTATTCTTCTAAATAAAAAGAAAAAACAAAATTTAATATTTTAACTAGCTGAAAGCTAATTGGGAATATTATAGTCCTCCCCTCCCAAATGTTGCTTCTCCGCAAGCAACTGTAAAGGTGAATGCTTCAAAATTTCTCCTCCTTGCCTTGTGACACCTCCATGTGATAAGATCTCCTCATGAACCAAGTGTCCCCCAATCAATCCATCCCTCAAATGCTCCTCCCAAGTGCTCATGAGATGCATCTCCCAAGTGCTCAAGTTAACAAAACGGTTCATCCCATAAGGAAACAAGAGGTATAATGTGGCAATCATGCATTTCTCAATGTTCTCCCTTAATCACGAGGCAAAAGAAATGTGGAGAATCACATTCCCAATGGGCACATCCAATCCATGTGTCATCCCTCCAATCAAGCCCACAACAATGATAAGAACATCATCAACATAGGGAATCATAATCAAGGTCATACTAGCTGCCATGTGTAATCACGGAGGAGGATCACAGTCCCACAAGTGGAACTAGCGCAGTTTTTCTCCTAACTGCCTTAGAATATGATATGATGAGTGGTTTTCCTACCACTTGCTTACTGACCCAGTGCTCTAACATGCTTGGAAAAGGTGATTGATGTGTGGTGCCAATGGAGCACACCCTGAATCAGATATCATATCCCCAAAATATCCTAGAGATTGGCCATCATAATCACTACTTATGGCCCCAAATAGATCATGCAATCTAAAGAAAAGAGTGCCCCCTTTTGGAGAAATTTATTGTGCATGAATGGAAAAGGAATACATGTACTCAGTTAGTGAATCATTATGCACAAAAACACAATCCTTATCATGTACCTTGAGCAATATGGTGCAATGTCTCATAGATGGGCCTCCTCTCATTCCCAATGATAAAGGAAGTGGTTGTGATAACTCTGCCAAAGAGTTATGTCTCTCATGAATCTCCAAAAAACCCATGCATATCCTAATATGATGGTGTATCTCCTCTTTGAAGCCTTCTCAAGTGAATTCCTCCATGATAGTATGATATGCCCTCATAAAGTCAGTGTGGATGGAGAGAAAATCCTCATATGATGCATGCAGTAGCTTCTCCTTGAGCTTAGAGGCTCTAGTCAAGAATATACTAATCTGATAATAGATGACCCCACCTCTTACTGTATATCTCCCATCTGACAACTAGCCATCAAGTATATTGCATGAGAAGAGATCCTTGGAGTATTCCATCAACAACTGGGATCTCCAATAAGGATCTATACTCCATAATGAAAGCACTATTGATCTACAATTTAAATCACCGGTCATGTATTCTCCCTCTTCTTTGACATCTCCCATGCCAAATTCATATACTGGGATGATGCTATCTTGCCTCTGCTACTCCTCTTGTAGTTGCTCCTGCTCAAGTAAAGGTTGAAGTTTTTGGAGGTTAGACTTCCATGGAAAGCTATCACCCATACAAAACCTCCTAAGTTTTACCAATGTATTCATGAGTGGCAACCAACCTCTACCATATGTGGGAGATTCCTCCCTATGTGGAAGTATCTTCTGATTCTCCAAAGCCATGGTGTGATCTCCTTGCACCATGATGGTGCCATCCTCCATCCCTGAAACATCTTCTCTCAGTGTAGATGTTTGGTGAGAGTGGGTAATAATGATATTGGGAGAATGTCTCCCTCCTCCTTGAGCACACCCAAGACTCTCTGTGATGTGCAAAGTCCTCCCAAGGTCCTCACCCCTCCTGGATCTATGAGTGGTGCAACATGTTGTGAGACATCTCTCATCAACTCCTGGTCTTGTGGTCTCCCTGGTGGAATGCCTCTAAACAGTAATGTTTCATGGGCCAAATTTAGCCGCATAATTGAATGGACTATTAGGTCCTTGCTTCCATTGCACAAATACAACTATTTTTTCTGTGTGGAAGCTGTCTAAGAGGGGTAAGTGTGCATGCCCCTAATCATATTATTCTTAAAACTCTTTTTATATGTCCACTCCATCTGTAAAGTCTCCAAATCTGTGGTGACCTTCCCCAAAGTAATCAACCATTGAACACCCAATATCACATTGGTGTCAGGGATGTAAACCACAAAGAAGTGATCAATCAAGGTATATGTCCCCATGGTGATATATAATGATGAAACATAATGCATGCACTGCATGGTTCTAGCTCTTGGGACCAAAACGGAAAACACCTCAAATTCATCAGTGGGTATTTCCCTCCTCTACACTAATTTTGCATCAATAAAGTTATGGGTAGCCCCACTGTCAATCAACATTGATGCCCTTTGATCCTGAATGGAACCTCTAACTCTCAAGGTTAAGTACTTGGGTACTCCCTACAATGATGCAGGGGTCCCTCCAATTGGAGAAAATGCTCCATTCCCACCTCCTGGTGGTGGTGGATCCTCTCCTACTACCCCAATCCTGTGACCTCCTTCTAGTTCCTCTTCATCCTCCTCTTCATCATCAGAAAATATCTCTTATAGTGTGCCTTCCCTACTGCACATATATGTCTGAATTCCCATGATTCTTGGCATGTGAAGCAAAGCTTCCTTCTTCTCAAGTCTCTTCATACATCATCACTAAGAGGTACTTTGTTTTGGCTCTCCTTTGAAAGAGGAGCCTTCACATCTTTTCCCTTTTATGGACAAGTGGGATTTTGCTAAAATGGTGCCTTTTCCCTTGGCAAAGAATATTTTAGATCTATAGCCCTTTCAACAACATCGGGAAGGGTAGTTGGCTTGGTTGACTTAACTGACCCATGTAGAGGTTCTTCTATCCCATAAATAAACATATAGCCCTACTAGATGCAGATGAATTAGGAACCATAACAGAAAGTTTTAGAAATTTAGAAATGTAAGTTTATGGATTACCTGACTGTTTGAGCTTAGCTAGCTCAATGAAAGGTGCCTTTGGATCTCTTCGATCAAACCTCTCCACCAACCTCCTACTGAACTCTGAATATGCAGTCACATTGGCATGCCCCAATGTCGAAATACCATGAAACCACCAATCATGTGCCTCACCCTCAAGGTGCAGCACTTCTATTTTGATGGCTTCCATCTATGATACTTGGTTCAAATGGAAGTATATGTCTAGCTTCTCTACCCATGATTTTTCTGTGAATTTGGATGACCCATAAAAATTGGGTAAGAAGAATCTACCCATAGTCCGGTTAAGATTATTGTTCTGTATGAATCCTCCACCTCTATTGTGATTTCGGGGTCTCCTATTGTCCTATATCTGAAAAAACTTCTGAAAGCTCAAACGATCTTTGAATCTCTGAGATTGAGACTCATACTCAAAAAAATAATATTCAAGAGTTTCTTGTTCTTGAAACCCTCCATTTTCCACTGTTAAGAATGTAGGGATAGTGGAGCGTTGGGAAACCTATTTCTTCATTGGTTGATCATGCTAGTGATGTGAAAGTTTGGAGCCCTCTCCATGTAGAAACCCTTTAGGGGATTCCTTGTGTCTATCCATCCTTATCTCCTTGATTTCTCTTGTAATATCTTGCATATTTTGAAGAAGAAGCTTGGGAAAATCCTTCTCCTAATCTCCTCCTTATAAGGGACTTTTTCCCTTGTCTTCTCTATCATCTGTATAATAATATCTCTAGTTTCTTTTGAGATACCTCTTCTCTCTGTCTGTGAGAGGATCTCCCTCTTCTGATGACATATTGGCTGAGTGCACAGGTTGAGCCAAAATTATGCTCTAATACCACTGTAATATTCCTAAATAGGAAAAGCAACAATATTGAACACAATAATGGGAAATAGTAGTAAATAGAAATACATAAAATATGAGACCATGAAAGAGCCATATTATGATGAATATCAGCAGCAAAGAAGTGTAATATATTTGAGGAATAACTCATACAATCAAGGAAAACAAGCCTCCAACAAATAAAAAAACTCAATCATGAGATGTTGTTGTTATAGAAAATGTTGGAAGATCAATACAGTGCAATCATAGTGGACATAGCTGCAGCTGGAAACATACAATGATATGTAGGAATTATATAACATATGCATGTATATATCTAGTTTCTTCTGATCTAACAATATTTTATCTTCTTGCTAAATACAGAATCCTTCCACTGTTAATCTTTTGCGGAAATTTAAACTCAATTGAAAACACACAAAGCAATAAAAACAATCGCACATAACCCAGTTGTTTAATGGGAAAGCCTAAAGATGAAAACCCCAAATATCATATATTATGTATCATGGAGATCATGTAACAATCTCATACAAATCTTAGTACATCAAGCTCTCAATATAATCAATCATCACACACTAACATGAAGAAATATGCAAATCCATGCACCGATTTCTTGCCACCTGATAGCCTGCCCCCACTACGCAATACCTGCTAAAGAATAGCTCTAAATTAATTCGAATTGCTCTTGCCTTGACTGCACAATCCTCATTGGAAACTCCAATGTGTGTGTGATGAAATTAATGCATCACTATAGTCACAACATATAGTCCATCTAACCCTTTTACCTATCTCTCCACTGGGTCTCCACTGGAACTAACATGCACTATAGTTAACTACTGTATTTGTTCAGTTGATTAATGAGTTATTAATTGTGAATTAATTAACTAATTAATTCGCTCCACTCTCACTAGTGTATCATTAAGTTAGACTAGATACAAATATCTCAACTGAGTTAAACTGAATAACAACTTCATGAACTACTCTTCCAACTCTGCCATAACTTTTCCACTTCAGTTATAACTGAGTCATCCATGCATGAACCACCAGTCAACCCTAGGAATTGCATAATTTCTTCAACCCACTGATTTTCCAAATCTGTACACTGAAATAAAGTGCTCCAAGAGAATAAGTTGTTGGTTAGAGTCTAATAATTATTAAGGGCTAATAATAATCCACATGCATCTATTTTTAGATCGACGATCTATAAATAGACTTTGCCCAATATTCTAAAAATAGAATTTTATATATTTTTCCAACTTGACCAACCATCCAAAAATAACATCCCACAACTTCTGAAATATGATCACCATGTCTAAAAATAGACATAGTCTAAAAATAGACTTGCACCTAAAAATAGCCTGCGGGCCCACTTAGTGAAGGCGACTGATTTTCACTAAGCTCCATCATCATGTTGAATATCAACACTCCCTCTCAACAAGATAGGGATTATCCTTCACCCCGATCCTACCTCTATGGTATTTGAATTTTCTCCTAGTGAGCGCCTTTGTCAGAATATATGCATCCTGATCTTCTTGATGCAGGAGCATTAGATTCGAAAATACTTTGTATTTTATTTAAATTAGGGGGTCTTATGTTTTTGAGGAAATATTAAATTTCATGTAAATATTAATATTATTTTTGAGTGATTAAATTATATTTTAAAATTAATTATGTGAGGATTTGTAAATGTTTCCAAACAACTGGAAAACATGAGAGAAATTAGATGAGAGATATCTAAGAGATAATTATGAGCCTAAATTAGATTTAGTTTCAAGGTTTTAGGGATAAGAATCTAGATTGTAGGATTTGTTGAGATATTTGAGGATTTGTTGAGTTAATAAAGGGATGTGAACCAAAATTGGTTCAATTACATTTTTATAAATTGATATGCCTCAAAGGCAAAATAGATCAGGTGAGATTAGAGTGCAGAATAGAGAAAGAAGTTATAAGCCTTCGGGAATTTGTAAGAGGGCCAATGATTTGAAAATCAGGCCAGGAACTGAGATTTCCATGTAAGTAAGTTCACTTGTTAAATGAAATCATTGATTTGGAATTAAGCGCCGTAATGGATTGATTTATGTGTGGTTAAATTCTTGTATTGAAGATTTGATATACACACTGTATGCGTGAGGAATATTTTAAGGTTCTGTGAGAGAATGGACAAGAAGCGCGTGTTGAAGTTTTAAGTATTGAAACGTTGAATCTGTGGGAATAGATTCGATGTAATTGTGTATCGATCAACATAAAAATCTCTGCACATAGTCGAAGGATCAATGTCATTTAATATTGATATGGCAATTATGGAAATTTCGTATGGAGGAGCGAAGAAATTCTGAAGCGAATCGAGCTTCAAGAAGCGATAGCTCTGATGCAAATAGAAAGGGATTATGTTAGAATCTACCCACCGTGCATACGTAGGCTACACAATAAATCGAGGTGGAATCGTCTGATATATAGCGTGAAACTAAATTGAAGGCATGTTTGATGGAAGAGCGAGATCGACTTACATCTCACAGTAGTTTAAATCTGGTTAAAGCACCAAGTTCTGGCTTGGAAAATGGGACAATTGACATGTAGACGTGTGTAAGTTGGTAACCTTCTGTTTAGTGCAGAAATAAAATGATGAAGAAGCGGCATTTGCATCTATGAAATGTATGCGGAGTTTTGTAACAAATCTGGTTATTTAATTTGAATAATTTTTTATTGTATCACTGAGATAAGGAAGGGCCAGCCATTCTGTCGATTGAAGTGGAACGCTGTTGATGGACATACAACCATCTGTTTGTTTACAACATGTTAATATGTATATTGAACATTGTTTGATATGAATTGGAAGCATTGAGTGCATTGGACGCAAGTCAGTAAGTATGCTGGAAGAAATTGAATTCGGCCTTGATCAATGAGATACGGTGGCTCTATTCACTTGGAGCGATGTTAGTCAAAGAATTTTGATGATCGAAGGCAAGGAAGCCATAAGAGAAGGGATCGGTTTGCGATAAATCGAGTTCTGAAATGGGTGAGCCATCCAAAGTATCAAGACAGAAAATCGAGTATTGTGCTGAGTTTGGAGGACACGCAAGAGCAGAATTGGAATTGAATTTGGTTCATACGTTTATTGTGAGGAGCTGAATTATAAAACTGCATTTTAAGGTGAGGGCGCAATTGAATTTGCGTGGCGTTCATGAGGTAAGCACATTTGTATTAAAAACCATGGCATATCTCTTATTGCGTTGACTGAAATGGGGATGTGGCATAGCTAGTCCAAATGATCGACATATAATGTTGTGTGGGCGATGTTATTTTAATTTGATATGCATTGGTGTAAATTGTTCAAATCGAACTCTTAAGCAGATGGTGGATATGCATAAATTGGGAATCCATGGTTATTGAAATGTAATTCACAAGGTTGAAACATTATCATTCCATGATAGGCATTGAGGGTTTAATCACATGAAGAGGTGATTGTTGAGAGTATGGTTTCTTTTGCATGAGTTAATTGAATGTTGGGTTTTATAAAATAACCTTGTGTATTTAAGTATGGTTTCCATAAACCATAAAACTTGAAACAGATGTTATTAGCTTCCGCTTATGAGAGTATGGTTTTTGTGAACATATGTTGAAGAGCTTCCGTGTGCAATGATAGTGTGTGGAATTGCTTGGACTTGGAGGTTTTATTTGGGCAATTATTTGAGATGCATTTTGTATATGCATGAGAGAACGAGAGATTCTGGGTTTGCTGGGTCAACCTGCATCATTTTGGTATCAGAGCTGGAATAGCTCTGTGTGAAGATTCAAGTTTTTAAATTGAGTTAATTGCATGTGATGAATGAATATTAGATTTTGAAACTGATAAAGGTTGCAGCACAGGGATGCAGTGCAGTTGAAGTAGTGAAGCAAGATCAGCAGGATCTTGAAGGTGAGTTTGCAGATGATATTTAACTCTGGTTTGTGTTGGAAATATTGTCATTGATGGCAAAGGATATGGCAAAGGATGTGGTAAAGGAATTGGCAAAGCCTTGGGCAGAAGGAGAAACAAGTACAACGGAGCAGAATCAGAGTTTTGAGTGCACAAAACTCTGTATTAAAGAAGCTTGGAGAAATCCGTATGAAGGAGAATTAAATCTTGATGGGCCGCAGCCACAAATGACAGAAGAGAATTAACAGGTGATGGGCATAGCCATTGTGCAGGAGGAATGAAGATTTCCCGTAGATCTGAACTACGAAGGAGCAGATTTATTAAAGACAGTCATCTCGGGCTTTTAAAGCCCTCAACAACCAGAATGGGAAATTTGTTTAATCAGGCGGAAGTCCTTTTATTTCTAAATTAGCGAGACAAGTGATCCCCACCATTTATATGCCAATCGAAATAGCAAAGTTATTTTGGTGCAGTGTCTTGTTGATATGAAGATTTGCGATGCGATCCAATCGCAATCGCCAATCGAAATAATCAAATGTCTTATGGATGTGTAGAGTTCTACAATGGAACGGCTGTATATAAAACATACAACCAAATATTATATAAATTGCCCCCACCACAGCAGCGAAGGCCCGTGGGTCCACTTGACCATGTGGCAATGTTCTAATGGAATCGAAAGTCTTGAATCTCAAGGTTCAATCGGCGGAGTTTTGTTATGTGCTCCGATCAAAGGCCGGACCCGATCGAGTTATATGCCACAGTTTATTGCTAATCGCATCCAAGTTCCCAATCACAATCGGAAGATCTTAAGTGTTGGGCCCGATTGCATCTTGAAATTGGCGGACCCGATGGCGTTATACGATGGAGTTAATAGGTTCAATCGCGTCCGGGATCTTAATCGCAATCGGAACTTTCCGATTGATCGCATGCCTTTTGTAATATGCTGCGATTGAAGTGGCGGACCCGATCCTGTTATATGTCGGAGTTAATATGTGCAAATCGCATCTGTGTCCTGATCGCAATCAGAACTTTTCTATTATGTGCCCCGATTGCATTTGTTCAAAGTTCAGACCTGATTGCGCTATGAGCCATTTTTTATGTGGTCATCGCGTCTGTTTGATCAATCGCAATCACAAGTTTTATTTGACACCGTCGATCCGCCGACCGCGATGTGGACCCGGGGTCAAAGAATGAAATTTGATTCAAAGCTTTATTGAAATATTACTTGGCAGAGAAAAGAATACCTTTGGGACATTTCGTGTATAGAAGAACGAAGATTGAGTTGGCTCGAATTTTAATATGAATACCATTAGTAATTGAATGGTTTTGACCCATGGTTTTAATAAGGGCGTAAACTATATAAAGTGATGATAATTATGAAGAAGGCGGGAGTGCGCGGTTGGCGAAAAACAAGTCTCCTTGGGAGATATCTGTATGAATAAACCCCTGATATATCTGAATCGATGGTGCACCTGTAAATATGATGATCAGATCGACTAACACAATTATGAAGAACATGTGCATGCATAAGGGTGATGAATGAATGAAGCTCTTGAAGGAATGTCTGGATGGGCAAACTCTGTTCTTAACTGACAAATATGAATGAACCTCTGGTCTTGAATGACGGATGAAGAAACGATAAAGAGCGAGTGCATGACTGCTGAAGAAAACATATGAATCTGGTGAGTCTGAGGGTTGGAGCCTTCATTTTTGAAGTAGAAGTTTTCTGCCAGTAGAAACTGTTATTATGTTTAGGGGGTTGAAGCTCCCTTCCAGGAAAGGCTGGTAAACGAGAGAAGGTTGTAGCCTTCTGGAAGTGGGTGCTTGCGTGCTGGTATGAGTCTGCACCAGCATATATTGTAAAAGGTTTTCTCTATAATAAAATATTGAAGACTGAGATTACAACAGCGGTGGTTTTCTCCCGAATTGGGTTTCCACCTTAAATCCTGGTGTCCATATGTGTTGTTCATGGTTAATGGTTTGTTCTGTTATTTATGTTCATGCTTAATGCTTATCTGATGCAATTCTCTAAGTAAAGACATAATAAGATATCTGGACATACATGTTGAATGCAGTATTGAAACATATGTTTTTGAGAAAGGAAAGAAATATTGTTCAGCCTTAAATACTGATTCACCCCCCCTCTCAGTATTTTTCCCAACAATTGGTATCAGAGCAGGTCCTTCTGAAAAAGCTTAGCCGCTAGAAGGAAGATCATTCAAGATGAGCAATCAAGATGGGACAACATCTATCAGGCCTCCACTCTTCAATGGAAACAACTTAATATTTTGGAAAAAAAGGATGAGATCCTATCTTCAGTCTCTAGGAGCAGATGTATGGGCTATTTTTGAAGGAGGATATCAATATCCAACCTCAGTACCAACAGATCCAACGGAAAGAAAGAATTATGAAGCAAATGCAAAGGTAGTCAATGCTCTATTGGGAAGCCTAACTGAATCAGAATTTGTCAAAGTCATGCAGCTGAATATAGCAAAGGCAATATGGGACAAAATCATTCTAAGCTATGAAGGTGATGCAAAGGTAAAAAGTGCTAAACTTCAAACTCTCAGAATCCAATATGAGAATCTAAAAATGCTTAATGAAGAAAGCATTGAAAATTTCTTTCTACGTCTTGATGATATTGTAAATCGCATGAGAAATTTGGGAGAAACAATTACCGAATCCACTTTGGTTGAGAAAACTTTAAGATCTCTAACAACAAAATTTGAGTCAAAAGTTTCAGCTCTTGAAGAAAAGCAGGATCTTCAAAATCTTACTGTGGTACAACTTCATGGCATACTAACTGCATATGAAATGAGAAGAGGAGGACCATCTGAAGTCAAAGAAGCAGTCTTTAGAACTTCTATAAAAGGAAAGGAAGTACAAATAATAGAAGGATCATGATATATCTCAGAAGAAGATGAGATAAACTTTGTAAAGAAACTTCAACTTGGCACAGGACGATTAAGAGGTAAGCTTCCTTTAAAATGTTTTGATTGTGGAAGAGTTGGTCATTATGCTGCTAAATGTCCTTATAAAGAAACACATAAAAAGGGGAAGGAAGTAGCAAGAAGGAATAAGAATCATATTAGATCTAAAAGGAGTTACTATACTCATGAAGATAGTGATGGGTTATCTGATAGTGAGGAAGAATGTGAACAAGATCTGAGACTTCTCATGGCATTTGAAAAAGAATCTCGAGAAGAAGAGGATACTTTTGTGGACGCTCTAGAAGACAGTGATTTTCTTAATGAAAACAATAAACTCAAAATTTGCTTAGAAGAGAGCAAAATAATCATAGAAACTCTGAAAAATCAGCTTGAAGTTAAAGAGAAACAAAATGAGAAATTAGAATGTGAAGTAGTAGATCTAAGAAAAGAACTTGGGAAAGTAAAGACTCTGAATTTTAGATTTGCTAAAGGGTTTGAAACCTTATATGAGATTATCAAGGTACAACGTTCTCCTCTTATAAAGACAGGTCTTGGATATATTGGAGAATCTTCTCAGGCATCAACACCAAATTATCTAAAAGCAGTTACAGATGGTTTACAACATGCTTCCACTCAGCAAGGGAATAAAGAATCTTTACAGGTAAAGCATGATCATTTCAATTCAAGAAACACTAACAGGAATGTCTTTCAAAGAAACACAAATCAACAGATAAATTCATATAGAAGATCTTATGATCACAGAAATTTCTTCTTCAATGGACAATGTTTCTCATGTCACAATTTTGGTCATAAAGCTATTCAGTGTGTAGCATATAAAACTATTATGACAAGACAAGAAAGAAAGAAAAGGAATGATATTGAAGCAAAGAAGAATACTTATAACAACTTTTCTCCTCTTTAAAATGAAGTTGAATGCACTTATTGCAATAACTTTGGCCATAAAGAATCTGAATGCAGGAGCAAAGTTCAGCCAAAAGAACATATTCCTTCAAGATCCAAAGTATGGAAAAAGAAGGAGTTACAGGTTGAAAATTGTGGCATAGCGTTATTTACAGAAGATGAAGAGAACCAATGGTACATTGATAGTGGATGCTCAAGACACATGACAGGTGATAAAGACAAACTTCTTGCATATAGTGCTCTAGAAAAGGAGAATAATGTTACATTTGGAAATGATACTCCTGCGGTAATTAAAGGTAAAGGGTCTATTTTCCTAAAGGATAAGGTAAAAGCTAATGAAGTCATGTATGTGGATGGATTAAAGCATAACTTGCTAAGTGTAAGTCAAATGTGTGATCAAGGAACTGAAGTTGTCTTCAGTTCAAAAGAATGTCTGGTACATGATCTTGATATAGGTAAAGCAATTATAAAAGGAAAAAGAACTCCAAACAACCTGTATATATTGAAGAACCCCAAAGAACAATTTTATTTGAGTAAATCTTTAGAAAATTGGCTATGGCATAGAAGGTTGGGGCATCTGAGCTTCTCTCAAATCAAAAAATCAAGCAGACTTAAATATGTTCGTGATCTTCCCAATATTACTCTACCTGAAAATATCATATGCAAATCTTGCCAATTCGGTAAGAAAACCAGGGTAAAATTTAATGCCAAGGAAGGATCATCAAGTAAGCCTCTTGAACTCATTCATACTAACATATGTGGACCTATGAGGAAAAAGTCACCCCGTGGTGAAGAATACTATATCTTATTCATTGATGATTTCTCTAGAATGTGTTGGATTGGGCTGCTTAAACACAAAGATGAAGCATTTGAGAAATTTCAGATTTTCAAAGCACTAGTGGAGAATGAATTAGAATTAAAAATAAAGTGTCTTAGATCTGATCGAGGAGGAGAATATACATTCAAAGAATTTCTTGGATTCTGTGAACAACACAGCAAAAAAAGACAGTTCTCTGTAGCTGGCACTCCACAACAGAATGGTGTTGCAGAGAGAATGAACAGAACAATTCAACAAATGGCTAGAGCTATGCTTGATGATTCCGGAACACCTGACACATTTTTGGGAGAAGCAGCACATACAGCAGCAAACATTCTTAACAAAACACATGTTCATGTAAATAGTGATAAAACTCCATATGAACTCTGGTATGGTAATCCTCCCACTATAAATCATTTTAGAATTTTCGGGAGCAAATGCTTTATCAAAAATAATGATGAAAAACTTGGCAAGTTTGAACCTAGAGCTGATGAGGGAATATTTCTTGGTTACTCCTCTAGGATTAAGGCATATAAATGTTACAATAAAAGACTTCGAAAGATTTTTGATTGTATTGATGTTGTTATTGATGAGTCTACTGCAGCCCCAAAAGAAGAAAAGCAAACAACAGATGAAGATGATGAGGACACATATCCTTCTACATCAAACAGTAATGATACAAACAGTACACCCAGTGAAGAACCTGAAGAAGAGCTGTCTGAAAAGGCTCCATCTAGATATGTTCAAAAGAATCATCCAGAATCTCAAATTTTGGGAGAAAAGGAATCAGGTGTACAAACAAGAAGGACTCTTGTGGGATCATCTAGCAATCTGGCATTTCTGTCCATGGTTGAACCTCACAGTGTCAGTCAAGCTAGCAAAGATGAATGTTGTATTCAAGCCATGAATGAAGAGCTTGATAAAATTGAAAAGAATCACACTTGGGAGTTAGTACCAAGGCCTCATGACAGAAATGTCATTGGAACTAAATGGATATTCAAAAACAAGTTAAATGCGAATGGGGATGTTATAAGAAATAAAGCTAGACTTGTGTGCAAAGGGTATGCTAAACAAGAAGGAATAGACTTTGAAGAAACCTTTGCTCCTGTAGCCAAACTTGAAGCCATAAGAATGTTTCTTGCGTTTTCAAGCTTCCAAAAAATCAAAGTTTATCAAATGGATGTTAAATATGCTTTTCTCAATGGTGATCTAGAAGAAGAAGTTTATATAGAACAACCAGAAGGATTCATTTTGGGAAATGATGAAAAACTTGTTTGTAGACTTAAAAAGGCTCTATATGGTCTCAAAAAAGCTCCAAGGGCATGGTACTATCGTCTTGACAAATATCTTCATCAACAAGGATTTTCAAAGGGGTCTGCTGATAGCAACTTGTACACAAAAACTGAAAATGAAAAACTGTTGATTGTGGTTGTATATGTCGATGATATCATTTTTGGAAGTAATAAAGAGTCTATGAGTCAGAAATTTGCTTCTGATATGCAGCAAGAATTTGAAATGTCTTTGCTCGGAGAACTAACATTTTTTTCTTGGCCTGCAAGTGCAACAAGCAACAGATGGTATATTCTTATCACAAGCAAAGTATCTCAAGCAAATCCTGAAGAAGTACGGCATGGAAGATTGCAAACCTGTAAGTACACCAATGATAACCGGATGCAATCTCAGTTCTAATGATGATTCCCCCACCATAAATCAACCAGAATAAAGATCTATGTTAGGAAGTCTACTTTATCTCACGGGGACAAGACCAGACATCATGCATGCAGTTGGGATTGTTGGACGATTTCAAGCCAATCCAAAAGAGTCTCATCTTCATGCTGTGAAAATAATATTCAAATATCTACAAGGAACTCAAGACTTTGGACTATGGTATCCAAAGAATGCTGATCTTACTCTTCATGCATACACTGATGCAGATTGGGCTGGAAGTGTTGATGATAGAAAAAGAACTAGTGGTGGTGCATTATTTATGGGGCCCCGGTTAGTATCTTGGTTCAGCAAGAAGCAAAGCTCCATTGCCTTGTCTACAGCAGAAGCTGAATATGTGGCTGCAGCATCATGTTTCACTCAACTTCTTTGGATGATGCAAACCCTACAAGATTTTCAAATCAAATGTTCATCCCCTATCTCCATTATGTGTGATAATACAAGTGCCATCAGTATCTCAAAGAATCCTATTATGCATTCCAAAACCAAGCACATTCCCATCAAATATCACTTCTTATGAGAACAAGTGCTTGAGCAAAAGGTGAAATTAGAATATGTTTCCTCCAAAGAACAAGTTGCGGATATATTTACCAAACCTCTACCCAGGGAAGCGTTCGAATATCTCAGACTGAAACTGGGAGTAGTCTCTGCCATGCAGAGGATCAGGTCTACTTAATTACAGAAGACTAAATTGGTTTTGAGATGCAGTTGGGCATATCTGATTGCACAGGCTAAGGGGGAGCATTGGTCATCTGAAAAGGATGCACTATTTGCCTTGCTATATTATAAAGATGCAGCATGATCTCAGGGGGAGCATGGAAATGTCAACTCTTTGCCATTGATGCCAAAGGGGGAGGAAAAGAAACAAAGGGCTTCTATAAGACAATCAACGGAAGAATATTGCCATCAATGCCAAAGGGGGAGATTGTTGGAAATATTGTCATTGATGGCAAAGGATATGGCAAAGGATGTGGTAAAGGAATTGGAAAAGCCTTGGGCAGAAGGAGAAACAAGTACAACGCAGCAGAATCACAGTTTTGATTGCACAACACTCTGTATTGAAGAAGCTTGGAGAAATCCGTATGAAGGAGAATTAAATCTTGACGGGTCGCAGCCAAAAATGATAGAAGAGAATTAACAGGTGATGGGCGTAGCCATTGTGCAGGAGGAATGAAGATTTCCCGTAGATCTGAACTACGGAGGAGCAGATTTATTAAAGACATTCATCTCGGGCTTTTAAAGCCCTCAACAACCAGAATGGGAAATTTGTTTAATCAGGCGGAAGTCCTTTTATTTCTAAATTAGTGGGACAAGTGATCCCCACCATTTATATGCCAATCGGAATAGAAAATTTATTTTGGTGCAGTGTCTTGTTGATATGAATATTTGCGATGCGATCCAATTGCAATCGCCAATCGCAATAATCAAATGTCTCGTGGATGTGTAGAGTTCCGCAATGGAACGGCTGTATATAAAACATACAACCAAACCTTATATAAATCGCCCCCACCACAACAGCGAAGGCCCATGGGTCCACTTGACCACGTGGCGATGTTTTAATGGAATCGTAAGTCTTGAATCGCAAGGTTCAATCGGCGGAGTTTTGTTATGTGCTCCGATCAAAGGCCGGACCCGATCGAGTTATATGCCACAGTTTATTGCTAATCGCAATCGGAAGATCTTAAGTGTTGGGGCCGATTGCATCTTGAAATTGGCAGACCCGATGGCGTTATACGATGGAGTTAATAGGTTCAATCACGTCCGGGATCTTAATCGCAATCGAAAATTTCCGATTGATCACACGCCTTTTGTAATATCCTGCCATTGAAGTGGCGGACCCGATCCTGTTATATGCCGGAGTTAATATGTGCAAATTGCATCCGTGTCCTGATTGCAATCAAAACTTTTCTATTATATGCCCTGATTGCATTTGTTCAAAGTTCAGACCCGATTGCACTATGAGCCATGTTTTATGTGGTCATCGCGTCCATTTGATCAATCGCAATCGCAAGTTTTATTTGACACCGCCAATCCGCCGACCGCGATGTGGGCCCGGGGTCAAAGAATGAAATTTGATTCAAAGCTTTATTGAAATATTACTTGGCAGAGAAAAGAATACCTTTGGGAGATTTCATGTATAGAAGAACGAAGATTGGGTTGGCTCGAATTTTAATATGAATACCATTAGTAATTGAATGGTTTTGACCCATGGTTTCAATAAGGGCATAAACTATATAAAGTGATGATAATTATGAAGAAGGCGGGAGTGCGCAGTTGGCGAAAAACAAGTCTCCTTGGGAGATATCTATATGAATAAACCCTTGATATATCTGAATCGATGGTGCACCTGTAAATATGATGATCAGATCGACTAACGCAATTATGAAGAACATGTGCAAGCATAAGGGTGATGAATAAATGAAGCTCTTGAAGGAATGTCTGGATGGGAAAACTATGTTCTTAACTGAAAAATCTGAATGAACCTCTGGTCTTGAACAACGGATGAAGAAACGATGAAGAGCAAGCGCATGACTGCTGAAGAAAACATATGAATCCGGTGAGTCTGAGGGTTGGAGCCTTCATTTTGGAAGTAGAAGTTTTCTGCCAGTAGAAACTAGTATTATGTTCAGGGGGTTGAAGCTCCCTTCCAGGAAAGGCTAGTAAATGAGAGAAGGTTGTAGCCTTCTGCAAGTGGGTGCTTTCGTGCTGATATGAGTCTATGCCAACATATATTGTAAAAGGTTTTTTCTATAATAAAATATTGAAGACTGAGATTACAGCAACGATGGTTTTCTCCCGAATTGGGTTTCCACCTTAAATCTTGGTGTCCATATGTGTTGTTCATGGTTAATGGTTTGTTCTGTTATTTCTGTTCATGCTTAATGCTTATCTGATGCAATTCTCTAAGTAAAGACATAATAAGATATCTGGAAATACATGTTGAATGCAGTACTAAAACATATGTTTTTGAGAAAGGAAAGAAATATTGTTTAGCCTTAAATACTGATTCACCCCCCCCTCTCAGTATTTTTCCCAACAATTTGAAGGTTGCTTGCAGAATTCAGGTTGCAAGCAGGTTGGAGAAAATCTCAACAGGAAGAAGCAGATCACAGCTGGCAAGAATGAATGAAGGAGTCCAGCAAAGGATTCTAAGAGAGAGTGGCAGAACCTGAAGATTCAACAAAGGTTGAATAAAGTTGCAGATGAGTGAAGCCTAAAGGAGTAATGGAGAAATGCTCGAAAGGTTCTAGCAGAGGACCGGTGATTACCAAAAGACCATATCTAGAGGAAGGGATTGGTGAGGTAAGTGGTAGCAGAAGAGTTTACTGTTGCATAGGCTTGGTGCAACTCATGGGTGAGAAACTCATGGTGAAGGAGATGACTATTGAAATTCACAAAGGAGAGAGCAGAGCTTCAGAAAGAGGCCACAGTAGAATGAGGCAGAAAGATGCCAAGTCAAATGGCATATTGAAGCAGTGGACTGATGAAGAGTATGAGAAAGAGAAAGCTGAGATCGCGGTTCATCTCGAGTTATTGATGGAGTTGTTACGAGAAAGTGTGAAATACCAAAGACATGGTTGGATCATGAGGAAGAGATTGAAGTGGCAGAGGCTACAACAGAAAAGAGATCGACAGATAAACATGCAGTTAACAGAAGAGTTGAAGAAGATCGAGCAGATAATGGATGTACAGTTGAGACGTGAATAACTCAGAGCAGCTGAGTTGAAAGTGGAGGTTTCCATTGATGAAACAGAAGAAGAGATCATTGATGATTTCTTGAACTATTGGGAAAATCCAGATTAGCTGGATAATGTACAACCTTGTATTTTTGTAGCTGACAATTGTGATGTGATTACAGGTTTTACTGAGGAGGATGCGCAATCTTGTGAAGCTGTCACAAGTATGGAAAGGAATCTTTCAGGAGATAAATGCTCTGAAGAAGAAATCAGTGTTGCATTTGTAATTGAATCTGTTACAGTACAAGAGGAAGTTCTTGTGGATGCAGAAGAAGTGGATCAGTCTGAAGCACTGATTAGTGAAGTAACAGTTGAGACTGTTGAAACTTGTAGTTTTCAAACTGACAAGTTGTGTATGAATGCAGGGACTGTAAGTAATGATGATATGCTTCAGAAATGCCACATAGAAATTGCATTGTTGGAATATTTGTTGGAGAATTTGGAGTATGACAGGGAGATTGCAACAGAAGAAATAGTTCATCATAGTGAACGAGAGCAGAAAGACATCATGGAGACAGATGGTGTGAGAGACAGACTAGTTGACAGTCTTGAGAGTTTTTCAGAGAGTTCTTTGGGAAGAAATAATCAGTATACTGATGTGCTAATTGAGATGGAAAATTTCGAACAACATACTGAAGTACTGGCAGAGGGAAGTAAGGCACTGAGGCCTTATGATTTTTTTTTTAACAAGTGCTTTGTGAATGCAGGTGTTGTTGCAGGTGCTGAAGAACATTTGACTCAGTTGAGTAGTCGAATGAAGGAGAAAGACGAGAATTCTGTGGAAATTTCAAATTCATGGGATGAGGACGTTATGTTGCTGGAAAGGATGTTGAATGATCAAAATTCAGTACAGGAATAATCTCAATTTCAGAATTGGGAATTGCAGAGGAAAAGAGATGAAGACTGCAGAAAGGAGTACACAATGTACCAGTCCAGTAAGTCACTGATAGGAGAAGGCAGAGAAGAAGTTTTCCATTGTAGAAGACAAGAGGGCATGGATGATTGGGCGGCGGTAAGAATGGAAACAAGCATAGAAGTAAGAACTGAGCGAGTAAGGGCTCAGCAGACAACAAGAAATCAGCAACCTGGAGATTTATTGGAACGAGAAATTGAATTAATCAGAAGAATCATGTTGAAAGTGTCTCAGAGGAATACATCAGCAAGGAAGAGAAGCAGCAACAAAATGAAGACGGAGACAGATTGTGAAAGTGCAGCGAGTGGAGAAAGACAGCATAAGATATGGAGACCTGGAGAAAAGCAGCCGACAGCAGATATAGATGATAAGTTGCAGAAAAAAGTGTGGGATCCATGTGGACAAAGACTTAAACGCATGATCTGGAGATCATGATCATTTTCAACCTTGGGAGTCTGATGCAGGAGCATCAGATTCGAAAATACTTTTTATTTTATTTAAATTAGGGGGTCTTATGTTTTTGAGGAAATATTAAATTTCATGTAAATATTAATATTATTTTTGAGTGATTAAATTATATTTTTAAATTAATTATGTGAGGATTTGTAAATGTTTCCAAACAACTGGAAAACATGAGAGATATCTAAGAGATAATTATGAGCCTAAATTAGATTTAGTTTCAAGGTTTTAGGGATAAGAATCTAGATTGTAGGATTTGTTGAGATATTTGAGGATATGTTGAGTTAATGAAGGGATGTGAACCAAAATTGGTTCAATTAAATTTGTATAAATTGATATGCCTCAAAGGCAAAATAGATCAGGTGATATTAGAGTGCAGAATAGAGAAAGAAGTTATAAGCCTTTGGGCATTTGTAAGAGGGCCAATGATTTGAAAATCAGGCCAGGAACTGAGATTTCCATGTAAGTAAGTTCACTTGTTATATGAAAGCATTGATTTGGAATTAAGCGCCTTAATGGATTGATTTATGTGTGGTTAAATTCTTGTATTGAAGATTTGATATACACATTGTATAAGTGAGGAATATTTTAAGGTTCTGTGAGAGAATGGACAAGAAGCGGGTGTTGAAGTTTTAAGTATTGAAACGTTGAATCTATGGGAATAGATTCGATGTAATTGTATATCGATCAACATAAAAATATTTGCACATAGTCGAAGGATCAATGTCATTTAATATTGATATGGAAATTATGGAAATTTCATATGGAGGAGCGAAGAAATTCTGAAGCGAATTGAGCTTCAAGAAGTGATAGCTCTGATGCAAATAGAAAGGGATTATGTTAGAATCTACCCACCGTGCATACGTAGGCTACACAAGAAATCGAGGTGGAATCGTGTGATATACAGCGTGAAACTAAATTGAAGGCATGTTTGATGGAAGAGCGAGATCGACTTACATCTCACAACAGTTTAAATCTGGTTAAAGCACCAAGTTCTGGCTTGGAAAATGGGACAATTGACACGTAGACGTGTGTAAGTTGGTAACCTTCTGTTTAGTGTAGAAATCAAATGATGAAGAAGCAGCATTTGCATCTATGAAATGTATGCGGAGGTTTGTAACAAATCTAGTTATTTAATTTGAATAAATTTTTATTGTATCACCGAGATAAGGAAGGGCCAGCCGTTCTGTCGATTGAAGTGGAACGTTGTTGATGGACATACAACCATTTGTTTGTTTACAACATGTTAATATGTATATTGAACATTGTTTGATATGAATTGGATGCATTGAGTGTGTTGGACGCAAGTCAGTAAGTACACTGGAAGAAATTGAATTCGGCATTGATCAATGAGATACGCTGGCTCTATTCACTTGGAGCGATGCTAGTCAAACAATTTTGATGATCGAAGGCAAGGAAGCCACAGGAGAAGGGATCGGTTTGCGATAAATCGATTTTTGAAATGGGTGAGCCATCCAAAGTATCAAGACGGAAAATCGAGTACTGTGTTGAGTTTAGAGGACACGCAAGAGTAGAATTGGCATTGAATTTGGTTCATACGTTTATTGTGAGGAGCTGAATTATAAAACTGTGTTTTAAGGTGAGGGCACAATTGAATTTGTGTGGCGTTCATGAGGTAAGCACATTTGTATTAAAAACCGTGGCATATCTCTTATTGCGTTGACTGAAATGGGGATGTGGCATAGTCAATCCAAATGATCGACATATAATGTTGTGTGGGCGATGTTATTTTAAATGATATGCATTGGTATAATTTGTTCAAATCGAACTCTTAAGCAGATGGTGGATATGCATAAATTGGGAATCCATGGTTATTGAAATGTAATTCACAAGTTTGAAACATTCTCATTCCATGATAGGCATTGAGGGTTTAATCACATGAAGAGGTGATTGTTGAGAGTATGGTTTCTTTTGCATGAGTTAATTGAATGTTGGGTTTTATAAAATAACCTTGTGTATTTAAGTATGGTTTCCATAAACCATAAAACTTGAAACAAATGTTATTAGCTTTCGCTTATGAGAGTATGGTTTTTGTGAACATATGTTGAAGAGCTTCCGTGTGCAATGATAGTGTGTGGAATTGCCCGGACTTGGAGGTTTTATTTGGGCAATGATTTGAGATGCATTTTGTATATGCATGAGAGAACGAGATATTCTGGGTTTGCAGGGTCAACCTGCATCACTTTTGTAGGAATGTATTGAAGCGACATCATCTTCTGCTGCACACAATCTCTGATAAGATGATACCAGATATCAATATGTTTAGATATATCATGAAACACATGATTAATCAAGAGTTTAATGCAACTATGATTATCAAAATGTATCACTGTAGGATCTAAATGTGAACCGAACAAACTGAACAGGATATTCCTCATCTAGATAGCCTCACATGCAGCTTGACTTGCTGCCATGTATTCTGCTTCTGCTGAACTGAGTGCCACGGATATTTTTTTCCTGCTGTACCAAGAAACTGCCATAGATCCGATATTGAAAATCCCTCCTGATGTGATTTATTTGTCCATTGGGCTGCCTTCCTAATCTGCATCTGTGAAGCCATGCAACTTCACCTGATCCGTCTGTCTGTACCATAAGCCATACTCAAATGTGCCCCTGAGATACCTTAGGACATGCTTTCCTTCCTTCCAAAAGATCTTGGTAGGCTTAACCATAACTTGTGAAAGCTGGTTCACTGCATAGCATATGTCTGGTCTTGTATTAAATAAATACATGAGCAAACCCACCAACTGTTGATAAACAGTGGCATCCACTACCTTTGTCGATGTAGCATCCTCTTTCCTCCAATTTCCTGGAAGAGGAGTATCAATATGCTTGCACCCTTGCATGTGAAACTTCTCAAGTATCTCCTGAGCATACTTTCCATGAGACACAAATAGTTCACCTTCTCGCTGCCATATTTCCAATCCAAGGAAATAATGAAGGAGGAACAAATCCTTCATCTCGAACTCCTTTGCAAGTTCTACCTTGCATGAGTGTATCAAATTCTCATCACTCATTAGTATTAAATCATCAACATAGGGAAAATGATTAAAAGCTTACCCTCCACCAAAATTTGGTACAGGTTTGCATCCGCCTCACTCTTGGTGAAACCATGTCCAGTGAAATAGTTGTCGATCTAAGTGTACCAAGCACGAGGTGCTTGTTTTAGCCCATACAACGCTATTTTGAGCCTGCACACATGCGACTCGCTGTTGAAGATTTTGAATCCTTCAGGCTGCTCAATGTACACCTCTTCCTTAATGATCCCATGAAGGAACACAGTCTTCACATCCATTTGATGAATGTGCCAACCCATCTGTGCTGAGAGAGCAAGGATGGTCTACATGGAAGAATACCGTGCGACATGTGCAAAGATTTCTTCATAATCAATCCCCTTGATTTGTGAGAAGCCCCAGGCAAAAAATATTGCCTTATACTTCTTGACGCTCCCATCAGCAGCTTGCTTTACCTTGTAGATCCATCTTGATCCTACAAATGATTCACCCACTAGCCTTGGAACAATCTCCCAAGCACTGTTTCTGACAATGGATTCATACTCCTCCACCATGGTATCTACCCATGTGGGCTCCTGCACTTCTTCTTCAAAAGAATATGACTTTGTCATGATACACTTGCTCATAAGAGCCATGTATCCAGCAAATCGGCTGGGTGACTGTCTCTGTCTGTGCTATGATGTAGGGACACCTACATTCTGTGACGCATCAAGCTTCAATCTCTCAGCTTCTGTGGTACGCTTCCTGCTAGTTATGATGTTTGGATCTGCATGAGTGGACTTCTCCACTCCATGAATCTCCTCCTGTGGCTGATCCACATCTAGATGCTCATCTTTGGGAACAAGAAGTTCCTCATCTGTGTGCAAGTGTAGCTCCCTCTCAAGCGAAAACTTCATGGATTTCACCTCATTGAATTTTATATCCCGCTGCACCACAATCATCTGACTGTCTCGCAAATACACACAATAATTATGGGTTGTTTTTGTGTACCCCACAAATATCCAAACTTCTCCAGTCAGCTCCAGCTTCTTCCTAGCGTCCTTTGTCACATGAATGTAAACAGATGAGCCAAAAATATTAAAATGATAAATATCAGGCTTCTTACCAGTAAAAGCTTCTTCAGGTGTACTCATGCCAAGTACTCTATGAGGACAATGGTTTTTCACATAAACCACAGTGTTGCATGCTTTCGCCCATAAGTGCATCGGTAGGCCCTGGTCATGCAACATAGCTCGTGTAGCACCCACAATCATTCTATTCTTCCTTTCTGTGACCCCATTCTATTGTGGGTTATGAGACGCTATGAGTTCTCTTCAAATTCCTTCTTTTCTACAGAAGTATTTGAATTCACCCAAGATATATTCACCACCATTATCGCTTCGTAGAGCCTTCACTTGCTTCCTTGACTCCTTCTCCACCAATGTTTTAAACTCACAGAACTTTGAGAATGTTTCACTCTTCTTCTACATGAAGAAGATCCAACATCTATGAGAATAGTCATCAACAAAAATAACATAATACCTATGTTTTGTTATTGAAGCAATCGAGAAAGGTCCACACATGTCTGTGTGAATCTCTCCAGAATCACCGAAGCATGGTTCTCCTTCTCATGAAAGGTGGTCTTCATAAAATTACCCATAGTACATCCCTTGAAATAATCTGGATGTGCAAGAGTAACCTTAGGAAGTCCAGTATAAATCTATTACAAAATCTTCAAAGTGCCATGGTGAAAATGGCCCAATCTCCTGTGCCATAATTCACCCTCATCTCGGCTCACCACTTCTTCTGCTTTTCCCATCATTGCAGCGTAGCCATGTACCTCTAGCTTGTAGAGATTCTTAACTCGAATCCCTATCCTCTTGGTTTAACCCGTTGTTTTATGTCACTATAAACAATGCCATAACCTCTATCTTCCAACATCGCGACCGAGACCAAGTTCTTCTTTAGACTTGGAACATGCATAACATCTTTCAACAGAAATGGATTACCTGACTCCCTCTCAAAGGTAATGGTCCCAATGTTGGTCGCATTGTATCGACCATCGTCACCCATCTCTATATGCATTTGGAGATCCTTCTCCTCCAAGTCACTAAACAACTCCTTGTCTCCCGTCATATGGAAATATGCACCACTATCAAGATACCACACCGATCCCATTGAGCTTGAAACCAAGAATGTGATCAAAGAGAAATAAAGTTCAAATTTTGAGGCTAAGGCCTCTCTAGCTGTGGCTCCAACAACCTTCTTGTTCTTCTTTTTATGTGGGCATTTAGTGGCGAAATGCCCATGTTCGTGACAGTGAAAACACTTCACTTTGGACAAATCCTGCTTCTTGCCTTTAGCCTCAGATTTTGAAGGGAATTTATTCCCATTCCCTTTCCTTTCTTTGGCATCCAAAGTGAAATTATCTTCATCTTCATTCTTCGATGAAGAGCCATCCCTGGTACTTCGCCTTATCTCGTCCTGCACAAGATCTGACCAAAGTCGCTCCCACCTCGACAGTTTCTACCATCCATTGACAGAGTCTTCGTAGCTATGCCAACTCTTCGGAAGCCCAAGGAGAGCCAATATAACCAAGTCCTCATCATCAAAAATAATCCCCACACTTCCCAGTTCATCCCTACAGTGGAAAAACTTCGTGAGATATTTTGGAATACTATGGCCCTTCTCCATTTTTATTTTTATGAACTTATCTTTCAGCACCAACTTCCTCTGGTCACTGCTGCTTTGGAAAAAATCTGTCAAAGCCTTCAAAATTGCAAATGGAGTGGCTTTCCTGTGAAGGCTTGACACAATATGGTCCTTCACACCTTCCAACATAATTATTCTTGTCTTTGCTACCTTCTTTTGCGATGCGTCAAGTAATGCAACATCGCTAGAACTCGGCTTAGGAACATCGCTATCAATGAACTCCTTCAGTCCACTATCTTCTAGCACCGCCTCTACCTTATCCTTCCAGGCTATGTAATTTGAGTTGCCCTCAAGGGAATACTCCAATCGGAACCCATTGAAAGACATTTCAATGAATACTCAACTATCGCACCAAGAAATTTTTGCAGCAAATTCGAATTGTCCACCAGCACAACTCAGCAATTCTTCACAGTTGAAATCTTCAAGAATTGACACTGCTTTGATACCATGTATAAATTATATAACATATGCATGTATATATCCAGATTCCCCTGATATAACAATATTTTATCTTCTTTCCAAATTCAAAATCCTTCCATTGTTAATATTTGCGGAAATTTAAACTCAATTGCAAACACATGAAGTAATAAAACAAATCACACATAACACAATTGTTTAACGGGAAACCCTAAAGCTGAAAACCCAAAATATCATATATTATGTATCATGGATATCATTTAGAAATATCATACAAGATTAGTACATCAAGCTATCAGTACAATCAATCGTCACACACTAACATGAAGAAATCTGCAAATCCATGCACTAATTTCTTGCCACCTAATAGCCTGCCTCCACTGTGCAATCCCTGTTGAAGAATAACTCTGAATGAATTTGAATTGGGCTTGCCTTGACTGCGTAATCCTCATTGGAAACTCCAATGTGTGTGTGATGCAATCAATGCATCACTATAGTCACAACAGATAGTCCATCTCACCCTTTCACCTATCTCTCCACTGGGTCTCCACTGGAACTGACATGCACTGTAGTTATCTACTGTTTTTTTTCAGTTGATTAATGAGTTATTACTTTTGAATTAATTAACTAATTAATTCACTCCACTCTCACTAGTGTATCATTCAGTTAGACTAGATACAACTAGCTCAACTAAGTTTAACTCCAATAACTGCATTAAACTGAATAATAACTCGATGAACTACTCTTCCAACTCTATCATAACTTTGCCACTTTAGTTCTAACTGAGTCCTCCATGCATGAACCACCAGTCAACCTTAGGAATTGCGTAATTCATTTAGCCCACTGATTTTCCAAATATGTACACTGAAATAAAGTGCTCCAAGGAAATAAGTTGTTGTTTAGAGTCTGATTATTATTAAGGGCTAATAATAATCGACATGCATCTATTTTTAGATCGACGATCTATAAATAGAATTCTACCAATATTCTAAAAATATAATTTCACATATTTTTATAACTTGACCAACCATCCACAAATATCATCCTGCAACTTTTGAAATACGATCACCATGTTGAAAAATAGACATAGTCTAAAAATAGACTTGCACCTAAAAATAGCCTGCGGGCCCACTTAGTGAAGGTGACTGATTTTCACTAAGCTCCATCATCTTGTTGAATTTAAAATAATATAAATAAACTGATATATGCCTCAATATATGCTCTACATAAAGATCAAGGCTCTATATCACCTTTTTAAGACAACCCATAAAGGGTTTCCGGAAATATACAAAATACAAAATCGTGAACTACAGCCCTAGGTTTGAAGATTTAATGTAGCTGAATAACTGGGAATATATGGCTGAATTGATTTAGTAAATAATTAAGCCTCCTCCCAATAGAATCTCCAAGTGAAATTTTTATCCCTCCAATGAAGATCTATCCTCCCAAATGATGCACTGAAGCCACCCCTGCAACTGCTCTCTGATATAACACAGTCTAAGACTACAACTGCATGGTAGGGGATGGTGATGGCTTGGCTTGATTCCAAATTCTGATATAATGCCCAATGCCCTTCCTTTCTAGCCTCCAAATGGAAATGATTCTTCCTCCATATAAAACAAGCTCGGAAAATGGCCCTACAAACCCTCCACTGTTGCAACTCTGCAACACAGCACAAACCTGATAGAAACTACATTGTAGAGGAAGCTGAAGCTTGGCCTGATGCTAGAATTTGGAAATGTAGCTCAATCACCTCTCATGAGTGGGCACTCAAAGTACCCTGAGGATGAGGGTGGGATTCCCTCTCGGGAACACCCTTGCGCTAAACATCATAGTAGTCTCCGCTAAACAGGTGAAGAGAGAAAAAATTCATAAGAGACCATAAACAAAATAATAATCAACCTTATTTCCATGGCTGCCATTCCCTTCCTTATATGCTTGGTGAGCTTCCTCACCTTGGGCCCCACTCATTAAACCCATTACTTCCATGCAAATACTCTCCCTCTAAAACTGCATTGTCTCTCATTGATTATCCACTCCCTGATCTAGGAGAATCTTGTTCAGTGCAGATTGGTAGAGAGGTCCAGTCAGCTTGAGAAGTCTGATGTCTGGTTTATTCTTCGTAACATCAGTTTCTCCAGTGAAGAATTCCTTAAGATGTCATGTGGTTTGAATTTCGTGATATGATGGTGTAATTTGGTCCTAGGTCCTCTATGGTGAAATACCTTAAAAAATGTAAAAATGCTAATCATAAACCTAAGGTCTAATCCTATAATTATGTGAAAACCTAGTTCTAAGACCCAAGGTATAATAATTAAGACCTAATCCTATGTCATACACCTAAACATTAAAGCCTAAGGTGATAAAAAAAACCTAGCGCAAAACCCATGGTGAAAAACCTTATAAAAAATAAAACTTAGTGTTAAAAACATATGGTATAAACCATAAGGTTTTGGGTCAAACATTAATAGGTTCAGACTATATAATAAAAGCCATAAAAAAATAAACATTACCACAGTCCTATCCGCATCATGTTAGACCGCGTTGGAACCGCGTAGTATGTGAACACGTTAGTTGTCAGGGTTAACATTTAAGTTTAACTGCATTTGAAGCTAATTCATAAGCATTGACCATGACCACAACGGAGACCATCATATGTGAACGAGGCAGCAGTTATTGTAGTCGATGTCGGAGAAACCGTCGAAATAGACCATGAAATTCTAGTCACCTGTTCACATGCTAGCAATTACTCAACTCCGCACGGTTAAGCTAACCATCGGGGTCAGAGCCTATCCTAAGTTATTTTTGGGTTTTTAAATTTATTAATGCACTAAGGATGTTTAAAACCTTAACAATTATCTAATAGGTGTTACTAAAAGATAGAATTGAACCCTTTTTCCATGATTTTCTCAACCAAATTCTTGATTTGGCTTTCAATGGTTCGATACAACCATTATAAAAAACCATGACATTTTCCTTGATGGACAGACATTGAGAATTTGGAGTTCAGATTTAGAGGGTTAGAGGAAGTTTTGTTTTCAGCATTTCTTGACCGTCCGAAGGCAAATTGAGCACAAAGACAGACATTGGAAAGATGAGAGAGAGAGATTCTTGTTGTCAGTGACTAGAAGTGCTTGTGAAAACGATAATTCCGGTTTTTTTACTGTGTAAATACTTCCTCGAATCAATCCTAATAAAGCAGACACCCATTTCAAAGTGGACCCAGAGACGTAATCCACTAGGGACAAACTCCATAATCAATGTTTGTTGTTTCTTCTCTTTGTTATTTGTTGTGTTTTCATTCTTAATTTGCTGCTGGTTTAATTCGTGAATGATTTCCTTCAGTCTTCCCTAGTAAAGCATTCATTAGTTAATGATCAATTCACTTAATGGAAAACTAATAAAACTATCTCAGCACATAATCGATCACATTCAGATCATATATTTTGATATCAAAGCAGGTTGTGCTTTCTAGTATTTTTGCCAGTGGATGTTAACCAGGTTGGGATTGCAATGTCGAGAAGGAAAGCTTGAGGAGTTCGATCCAAATATTTGAAAGTAGAAAGTCATTCATCAGTTGAAGATGACAGGTATTGGAAATGTTGAAACCAGTGAAACTCCTAAAGTGAAGCACATGGATGAGAGTCAAATTCAGCAAATGTTTCTAAATATGCAACAAATTTTGGGAGAACTATACGAAGATAATAAGGTGACAGATGCGGCTTCTTCATCGAAGGCATTAAAGAAGGACAAGGGTAAAGGAAAAGCAGATAAACCTCCTTCACCTCCATCATCTCCATCATCATCTTCTTCATATTCTTCTTCTAGTTTAGAATCTAAAAAAGGAAGAAAACCTTAGATATCTCTTTTAAAACTTGATGTAAATTTTGAGTTACCTATTTATGATGGCAAAATGAACCCAGAGAAACTAGATAATTGGATAAAACAATTAGAAGTGTATTTTTCGAATTCAAAACATTTCTGATGATAAGACAAAGATATAGTTAGCTACTCTTAGAATGTGGGGAACTGATTTAATCTGGTGGGAGATTAAAACACAGATAGATTTAAAGCGTAAAGGTAAAGTTATATCCTCATGGTCTAAGTTTTTGAAAGCTTTAAAGAAACAATTCTATCCATTGGGTTACACATAGCAATTTTTTATTGATTGGCAGCGTTTGCGACAAGGTAAGGGACAAAATGTTCAAGAGTTCACTCTAGAATTCAGGAAGAAAGTGTTGGCGCTTGGTATTCCTTTGGATACATGAGAAACTTTGTTAAAGTACATTAGCAATTTACATTCATATTTACAGCATAAATTATTTATTTTCAATCCTAATGACTTTGATAAAGTATGTGTTCAAGCCATACATGTCGAATCAGGTGGCAGGCTATTCAAGTTTTCACCAAATACATCCAAATAGTTGGAGTCGAAAGACAGTAAGAAGAAGGATAATTCAAAAGGAAAGAAGATAGCTATAGCTCAGAAGGAAGATGAAAGACCTACATGTACTCACTGCCAGAGGATCGGGCATGATGAAGCTAGATGTTGGAAACTTCATCTGGAACTCAAATCCAAAGAAGTTCCAAAAGAAGAAAGGTGAAAATAATGCTACGACGACAGTCCAAAAAGATCTAGGCTTTGATTCAGGGGATGAAGGGAAAATCACCGCAATGGTTATGACAGGTAAAAATTCTGATGCTAGTTCAAGTTCAAGTACTTATGCTTCTTCTTCAAACATTAATCACCTGTATGAAGATAAAAGAATTGAGTTATTTCATATAAGGGTAACTTCTAAGCACACGAAAATAGATACATTGTTTGACACTAGGTCACAAGAAAATTTAATATCTGAATCATTAGTTAAGAAATTGGGTTTGGAAACACGAATACACCCAAGACAATACCCATTAGTTTGGCTAAATGAACAAACTCAGATTCATGCCACAAAGTAGTGTCGATTAAAATTTTCCATCACAGCTAATTACATTGATGAAGTGGATTTAGATGTGATATCGTTAGACATATGTGGAATAGTGTTAGGGAGTCCTTATCTATATGATCGTGATGCAGTATTTCATAGGAAATAGCATAAGTATCATCTTAATAAATATGGGATGAATACATTGTTCGGGCATATAAAATTGAAACTCACTTGGATTTAGTTACTACTAATCATATGAAGCGCTTAATAAGTTCAAGTAAGAGATATATACTCATGTTTGTAAAATAACAACATAAGGATCTTAATGATGGTTGCTCAGGTTTTGAAACTCCGTTTAAAGATAGTTTGGTTAAAGTGGTAGATACATTTCAAAGTATATCTAAAGAACCAAAACATCTACTTCATAATCGAGAAATACAAAACGAGAAAGAGTTTATGTCTGTTGCCCCTCTTCCTAATATTGGAATATATCACAAGTCAGTTGTAGAGAATGAAGAAATAAAGCAACAAATTCCAGGGATGGTTGGAAAATAATCCATGTGACCCAGTTCATCTTCATGTGTTTCACCCATAATTTTGGTTCCTAAGAAAAACGAGACATGGGGAATGTGTATCGATTTTAAGTTTTTGATTCATTTAAGAGGAAAAATTTCACAACATTATCAGATCATCAACAACCATTTGAAGTTAAAACAGATGCTAGTGGTTATGAAATGGAAACTGTGATTCACACATATCATCAACCGCTTCAATACCTTCAGTCACATACTAAGTTGCAAAAATCTCGCCACTACAAATGGATGGGATTTATTCAGCAAATTCACTTAGTAATTAAGGACAAGAAAGGTGTAACAAATAAAGTAGTTGATATGTTGTCTAGACCATATTTGAATGCTTCAGTAGTATTGCAGAATAGTTCATTGAAACATGAAAGTTATGTAGAACAATATAGTACTGATGATGATTTCAAAGATATTTATGAATCACTAACTCATGGTACTCAGATAGAAGAAGTCAATTATCATATTCATGACAGGTTGTTATATCATCTGGGTAAGTTGTGCATATCGCAGACAGAAAGGGCGCAGGTTATTCGAGAATCTCACCCTTCTCGGATTGCTAGACATTTTGGCATAAGCAAGACTATGGTGCAAATTCAAAGGTATTATTACTAGCCTCGTATGTATGAAACAATTGTGAAGTAAATTAAGGAATGTGTGATTTGTTTGATAAGAAAGCCAAGAAATCGAAAGATTGGTTTGTAAATGCCACTTCTAGTAACTTTGCAACCACGGGACAACATGGATTTTGTTGAAGGACAGACATAAATGGTGAGGAGGACTGGGATACATATTATTTGAGGTAACTGCAGTAAACATCCTAAGTTGTGGAATGAATATTTACCTTATGTGCAACATGCTTACAATCAAGCCTTACATTATTCTCTAACTGCACCACGACAAGCATTGAGTCAGGTCAAATACAAATTGTGCCACGACAAGCATCGAGTCGATCATCATTTTCAGGTCGGAAATCAAGTATGGTTGTATATCAGCAAAGACAAGTTGAACGGAGAAGGTAAAAAACTACAATCTATCAAGTATGGTCCCTTCAATATTTTTGATATGATTGGAAATAATACATTCCTATTAGATTTACCACCTTACATGCACATTTATTAAGTTGTGAATGTAGAAAATTTGAAGTTGTATGAACCTTTGATGATCATTGATCCCAAGGAAGATACACAGATTCCTACTAGGGATGATTTAGCACCTGAGTATATGAATGAGTTGCAGGAAGATACCATCTTGGATAGGAAAGTTTATACTTCCAGAAGAGGAGATGGGGAATATCTTTGAGTGGGAGTCAAGGGCATGAATCCGAGCAACGCGAGATGGATAGATATTGGAAAAGTGAGGGAGTTGTAACCTCACCCAATATCTATTTAAAATCAAATTTTTGTGGTCCAAAGCTTTCAAGTGGAGAGGATTGATCTAGGAGGATCTTGTTCAGTGTAGATCGGAAAAGAGGTCCAGTCAGCTCCAAAAGTCCAATGTTTGGTTCGGTCTTCATACCGTCAGTTTCGCGAGTGAAGAAGTCCTCAAGATGTCATGTGGTTCGAATTTCGTGATATGATGGTGTAACTTGGTCCTAGGTCCTCTATGGTGAAATACCTTACAAAATGTAAAAATACCTAATCATAAACCTAAGGTATAATCCTAGAATTATGTGAAAAACTAGTTCTAAGACCTAATCCTATGTCATACACCTAAACATTAAAACCTAAGGTGATTAAAAAAAAAACCTAGTGCAAAACCCATGGTGAAAAACCTTATAAAACATAAAACTTAGTGTTAAAAACCTATGGTATAAACCATAAGGTTTCAGGTCAAACATTAATAGGTTCAGACTATATAATAAAACCCAAAAACAAATAAACATTACCATAGTCCTAACCGCAGCATGTTAGACTGTGTCGGAACTGCGCAGTATGTGAACATGTTAGTTGTCGGGGTTAACATTTAATTTTAACCACATTTGAAGCTGATTCATAAGCGCTGATCGTGACCGCAGCGGAGACCATCATATGTGAACAGGGTAGCAGTTAATGCAGTCGATGTCGGGGAAACCACCGGAACAGAATGCAAAATTCCAGTCACCTTCTCACATGCTTGCAACTACTCAAATTTGCGCAATTAGGCTAACAGTCGGGGCTAGAGCCTATCCTAAGTTATTTTTTGGTTTTTAAATTTATTAATGCACTAAGGTTGTTTAAAACCTTATCAATTATCTACTATGTGTCACTAAAAGATAGAACCGAACCATTTTTCCATGATTTTCTCAACCAAATTCCTGATTTGGCTTTCAGTGGTTCAAGACAAACATTATAAAAAACCACGACATTTTCCTTGATGGACAAACATTGAGAGTTTGGAGTTTAGATTCAAAGTGTTAGAGGCATTTTTGTTTTCAGCATTTCTCGACCGTCCGGAGGTGGAATTGAGTGCAGAGGCAGGCATTGGAAAGATGAGAGAGAGAGCTTCTTGTTGTCAGTGACTAGAATTTCCTGCGATCATGATCATTCTAGTGTTTTTGTTGTTTAAGGAATTCCTCGGATCAATCCTGATAAAGTGGATTCCCATCTTGAAAGCGGACTCGGAGACGTAGTCCACCAGAGATGAAATCTATAATCAATGGTTGTTGTTTCTTCTCTTTGTTATTTGTTGTGTTTTCATTCTTAATTTTCCATTGGTTTAACTCATGAATGATTTCCTTCAGTCTACCCTACTAAAGAATTCATCAGTTAACAATCAATTCGCTTGATGGAAAACTAATCAAATTAGCTCAGCACATAAGAAATCAGATTCATATCACTCCCTTCATACCAGCATTGTTGATTTAGTCAAACCTAACCCCATCCACCTGCTTCATCCCCTATTCACACCTAAGGTTGCTTTATCCAGCTACTTTGATACTCCTCATTCACATTAGGAGTGATTTTATTCCTACTAAGGATATTTATGGGTCTCCCTACCCTCTTATTCTTCTAACTAAGAAGAAAAAATGAAATTTATTATTCCAACTAGCTGAAAGCTAATTGGGAATATTACATTGAAGTTGTGAAATATTTGTGGTCTCTTGACCATGTGCTTTCATAAGTTGATGTAATCCTCTTTGATCCAAAAAAAATGACTTGAAGGAAATAAGTTTCTTAGTCATGTTGTTGTTGGTATATTGGTGTTTCCTTCTTCCTTCCTTGTCTCCAGATCTTGTGTTGTAGTCTCTCTCCTTCTATGTTTATGTAGGTTTGCTCAGTTAACTGCAACCTACAATTTGCATAGGGAAAATTTTAGGGGAAAAATTTCGCAAATGATTTTTTTTTTTGGGACATTTTATAAAAACAATATTCAACAATTTTGTTTAAAAATCACCTATTTTAATATATATATGATTAAATGGATGATATTCACCAAAAATTTACTAATTTCAATTAGAAATTACATTTTTTTATTTAATATTCACCTACATCCTATACATATGAATTTTCAAACCAGAATAGTCGTCTACAATACTATAGATAGGAAAACTTATAAATCCTTAAAACATTTTGTGGTAATGATTCCTTATATCTGTAAAATACCTCCTTTTAATCACCTTCAACATCAGATTTCTCATCTTCTCAATCTCTCTATCTAATCGATCTTATTACATAGTATTTTTTTCATTTTATGGTTGCTGACTTTTACAAGTAATTTATATGGTCACTATCATTCTGAACTCTTTATATTTTTTTTCAAAAAAACTATGTGTCATCTATTGTATATATTTAAGATGAAATTTCAAGTTGATTTCCTGCTCCAAAAACTTCATATTTTCCATTTTATTAAAATGAAAAATTTTCCGAAAATAACTCATACCTTTGCGCAAGGTTTTCTCCATAATTTTTCTTCATTCTTCTGCTATCATTTCCTTTCTCACAAGTTCCAGGCTTGCTCCTTTATACTATTGTATAACTTATTCTAAATTTCCTTGTACTTCTCCAAATAAAGTATCTTAAAGCCATTACATCGTTTCCTACATATCCTAATTATTTTGACAATTTCCACTATTTGTATCTTCACATTATTTCAGTGTTGTCTCTTTGACATAGATATGAATCTTCCTATATTTCCATTTTTTATTACCTGAAGACACAAAAAATTCATTAATTTTAAAAACATGAGACTTTATAGTCTATGTATATGCCTCAGACATCTCCGCCTTATGCAACACTTCATTCCTAAGATATCTATCTGCTTCTTCCATTTTAATAAATTTCTCCTCAACATGGTTAATGCCTGAATTTACACACTCAATTGAAACTTCATCAATCTCATCAAAAAATAAAAAAATATTTGTTTCGAGCATATCATCCAAAAATAGAAACCTTTCTACTTCAGGTTTCTCTTCCATAAATGCACTTATCAACTTCTTACAATCTTCACCTTTATTTCCTTTACAGGACAATTGTGTCTTCCCTTCCCTCTCTATAAAAATGTAATATTTCCAAATGGGGAAAGCACAATATAGTACACAATAATGGGAAATAGAAGCAAATAACAATACATCAATCATGAGCCAAAGATAGATCCATGGTATTAATTATAAAAATATCAAATGAGTACAATATTTTTGGGATCAAGTCCCTCAAGCTAGGCAATAGAAGCTTCCTATGCCTAAAAGCACAAAAACATGTAATAAAACTGCTACACAAAACACTGAAGAAAGTACAACGCAGTTTTAATGCATAACACTGCAGCTGGAAAATGTAAATAGATGGATCTGATATTATACTGCTCATACAAGGCTCAAAATGAAGATCCATGCTCCCATACTCATTTCCAAGACAACCCAGGAAGGGTTTCCGGAAATATACAAAATATCAGAATGCTAGAATGCAGCCCAAGGGCTGAATAAACTCTGCAATTGGGAACCTAAAAGGAGGTGATTGAATTTGATATAGATCTGAAAGGAACTCCTCCAAGGGACTCTTCAAGTGTAGGGCTGATCCCTCCACTGAAAAGAAATCATTCCAAATGGAGCACTGAACTTACCCCTACAACAGCTCACTAAATTAACACATTCATGGACTGGAATTGCATTGTAGGGGATGATGTTTCCTTGGCCTAATGCAAAAATATTATATGAAGCATAGGGACCTTATTTATTGTTCTCCCAATGGAAACAAAGCTTCCTACACTTAAGAGAAGCTCATAAATGATCCAAAGAAACCCTTCGCTGTTGTACCCTACAACTCAACACATATCTAAATATAATCTGCACTGTAGAAGAAATATGTAGCTTGGAAAAATGTGAGAATGTGGAAATAATGCTCAAGAAATTCTCCCGAGTAGGCACTCTAAGTCCCCTGAGGATGAAGGTGGGATTCCCGCTCGAGAACACCCTTATGCTAAAAAACACTGCAATCTTAGCTAAACAGATGAAGAGAGCCACAAGTCTTAACAAACCATAAAGAGAATAATAATTTAATCATAATCACAATGCCTCCCATCCCCTTCCTTATATTCTTGGTGAGCTTCCTCACCCTTGGCCCCAATCATTAAAGGCACTACTTCCATGCAAATGATCTCCCTCCAAAACTGTGATGTCCCTCATTGAATTTCCACTACTTCCATACCAGCATTGTTGATTTGGTCAAAGTTGACCAAATCCACATGCTTCATCCCTTGTTCACACATAGGGGAAATTAATCCAGCTCTTTTCATGCCCTCCATTCACATTTGGAGTGGTTTTATTCCTACTAAGGAGATTTATGGTTCTCCCTACCCTATTATTCTTCTAACTAAGAAGCAATTAGATTATAATATTCCAATTAGCTGCATGGTCATTTAGGAATATTACAATCCTCCCCTCCCAAATGTTGCTTGTCCTCAAGCAACTGCAAGGATAGATATGAAAAATGTAGGGAATCTTCATTCCCATGTGAAGCTCCAATCTCCAAGCTATCATCGATATAAAATGAATCACCCTCTAGAATGGTAATTCATAGAAAATCTCCTCCCACATTCTCATGAGAGGCTCCTCCCAACTTCTCAAGTTAACCATATGGATCACCTCATATCGAAGCAAAATGTCAAATGTAGCAATCATGGATTGCCCAATGTTCTCCCTGAAGTATGAAGCATAGAAATTTCGAGAATATCATATATAATAGGAACATCCAATCCATGTGTCATCTCTCCAATAATGCCCACAATAATGATAAAGACATCATCAACATATGGGATCATAATCAGAGCCATACTAGCTGTCATGTGTAATATTGGAGAAGGACAATGGTCCCTCAAGTGAAACCAATGCAGTTGTTACACCAATTTTTGGTCATCTAACCTATTACCGTTAGATGGACCCAAGTACACCATGTAAGACCAATTTTACCCTAAGTAAAATTGCTTTCACTATGAAAAATAACTTAGTAATCCATAATTTATTAAATTTTTTATGGTCTAAACAGGAAACCCCATGAGAAAATATTGAATAAATCCCTATTTGTTTGATTTTACTCAAGGGATAATTAGTTAAACAATAGTTTAATATATATTCCTAGTCATATTTAACCCAAAACAAGAAAATTAATTAGATAAATCACTATTTATCTTATTATTTTCTAGGAATAATTATTTAAACATTATTTAAATAATATTCCTTTTTAAATTTGACTAAATCATTTATAAATAATTGAATAAATTACTATTTATTTAATTATTGCTCAACCACACTCTTAAAATAATAATAAATCATTTATTTATTTATTATTTACAAATAAATGGATTTGACCAAATTCAAATTCTTTTTCCCTCCAACAAATAGAATAAAATATTCCATAAAAGTTGGATTTAGATTTGGTTAATAATATTTTAATTATGCACCAATATCTAGACTAAATCAATATTTTTTTATAAATAGAAGGGTTTTCCATTCATTCACAACCTTTTTTTTCCTAAATATCACTCTGGATCTATACTCTTGGTCTGACTTTGATCCTCCATCATTGTCATATTTTTCTATATTTTTGCTTGTGAGCTCCCTTTGAGTTCCAATTTTGTCTGGGTTTTCTACACCATCAAGGGAGAAGAATATTAGATCTGAAGCACTGAGGACATACAATAACCCATCCCATTTAGGGGGACTGGTAACATATTTCTATGTTCCCTTCCCAGGTGTCATAAATACAAAAGTTCTTTAAAAATATTATTGTCTTGTCTATTGGATGCATGGAGAAGCTCTTGCTTTTATATGTTGTTTAATGTCTTTTACTGCATAGATATGGATTTTGTAGAATTTATCTTGGTCAAATAACTGTAGATATAAATAAATTGGAAGCCATATTTTATGTTAGGGTTTTTTTTTATGCACAACTAAAGTGGGCTTTTTTTGTACGCTTGCGATTAGAATTCACGCTAACAACTGGCGACTCCACAAGGGTTTATGATTACGACCTCTGTCATTTTTCAGATCCCTGCATGACCAACTACTTCAAACCCTAGGGTTTTTCTTCAGCTTCTTGTTTTGATTTTCTTGATGTTGTTTTTAACTTTTAAAACCCTAAAACAATAAAAATTCTAACGTTTGTGTGTTTTTGCACCTATTGTGCAGGTGCTAGGTATTAGTCGCAGCTGAGACGAAACGTTTTTCTGAAACCTGCTCCCGAGAGTGTCGGAAGTGCAAATCGCACTTTTTGGGCCAAAACCTGCGACCTCAACCTTAAAGACATAGAAAACAACCTCAAACCTGCAACCTCTGCAAAAATTAGGTCAGAAACTGCGACCTATACTTTTTACGAGAATTTGTCTGTGAATTTTCTGGGTTTGTCTGGGCTACTGTTCAAGGTTTTCTGACCTCCGTATCTGCTCGTTTTGGACCTGCAATATTTCCTTTTTTACTTGTCGAAGTAGTAACCTATCCCCCTAGGGCTTCAATACGCTTCCACCTTTCTAGGAGGAGTTTAGCTAAAGAAGGTCATCTGAGATTTTAGTGTGTTCAACCTTTTTTCAGATCTAATCCTGTACCTTCAGATCCATCTCATATTGGTTATTCATCCATCCAAAACACCTATTTTCAGTTTTTTTTGGTCCTCCTCTGGGGTCCCCTGCGTTTCCCTTCAAGTTGTAGCCTTTTTCCACCTAAGTTGCAGCACTTTCCCCTCTCATTTTTTGTTGTTTTCTACACCTACTTCCAGCAGATCTGACCTCTAGATCCATGTCCCTCTTGAATTAAGATCCATTGGCCATTTTTTGTGTTTTTACTAGATTTTTCCCACCCATAGACTAGTTTTTTGGAAGCCTACCTCCTTGGGTTTAGATTGATGCATCTTTAGCTGTTTATTTTCTGTTATATTCAGTTTACTTTACTGTTATTTGCAGATTTATTTACAGTTATACATCACATTTTTTATTTTTCTCTACACATGTCTGGGTTTAAAAATTAAATTAACACACTTAACATGCACACCCTAAGTGAAGAGAGCCTGGTTTACACTGCCAGGCCAAGACTATAACATTGTAATCATCTGATACCGCACCTCTCTGCCCTTGTTTCAAAATTGTAATCATTTGATCTTGCACCTCCTCGTTGTTTTTGGTCTCTCCTCCTTCCATGATCTGTGTCTATTCTTCCATCATTGTGCCCCCAGGGCATTTATCTCAGAGACTTCTTGGCCTTCACCCTCAATTTCTGGTAGGAAGACTCACTCCTCTGTGTAGGATTCAAGTTAGTCCTCCATCAAGTCCCCATTCTGACTCTGCTTCTGGTTCATCGGGTTCCCCTTCTGGTTCTATTCTCGATTCTCCTCCTTTTACCTTCACCACGTTTGGTTCAGGACCTAACGCTGGTGGTAGCCCTGGCTCTAATGCTGGGAATACTACTAGTGGGACTGCAACAGGAACTATCTCGACTACTCCCTTGCTCCCTTATATGGCAGGCCTCAGTCTTCCTGATTTCAACCAGTTGATCAATGACCCCATACACCATGACCCTAGTTGGCCTGCTGTGCCAACCAAGCTCCCTTCTGACATCCCTATGTTTGAAGGACTTGCTGGAGAAGGTCCTATAAACCATGTTTGATCTTTCCACATGTGGTGTTCGTCTAACTCCATCACCGATGACTCTGTCTAACCTCTGTTGTTCCAGCGTACGCTTACCATAGATGCTTCTAATTGGTATGTTGACCAGGCCTCCTCCTCTCATGCTACTTTTGTGACTCTTTCTATGGCTTTCTATCTTACTTCCATATTCCCCTTCGTTATGACACTAGTACCAAACTTTTGACCTCTTTTCGCCAATTGTCCATGACTTGCCTATCTGATCATGTCCAGGAATGGCGGAGAAGAAAGAGCCTATGTTGAGCCCCTACCTTCGAAGACCATGTATACATGGACTGGTTTCTCAGATCCATTTTTCTTTCTATTAGAAAAGATGTTGCATCTCATTTCCCTCACACCAAGGAAGTTGCCCTCTAGATCACATTGAAATATGACCTGATCTACGCACAGTCTGGTTATGTTTATACCATCTTTTCTAATCTCCCTAGAACTGGTGGTGCCAATGCACCGGGGGCATCCCATGCCACTGACGGTATCTTTGGATCCCTTTCTCATCCATACACTCATCCTCCTATGGGTTATAGTTTCCCTCAGAGAGGGGTCATCTCTTCTAGCACTTTTCCCCCTCCCAGTAGAATGTATCTAGGATAGGGCATGCCTCCTCCTTTTGCCAAAATTGTTTAACATAATGTTACCCAACCTCTTTATTTGTCGTATCTGCAGCCTAGTGCTCCAGCTCCTCCAGCATTAACACCTTAGCCTCCCTTGCCTTCTCAACCCTTGCAACATCAGCCACCACCCCCCTAGGGGAAAGTGTATGCACAAAAAGGTGCGACTAATCCTCCTACTTCCATAAAGAAGAGGAAAGGCAACCAAAACCAATCTACCCCAGGTAATCTAGGACCCAATCCCCAAGGGAATACACCTAACACTACTAACCCGCAACAGGGCACTTAGCCCAAGCAGGACAGACATGTTCGCACGAACAAACCTTGTTCTTATTGCAGTGTCTATGGTCACTATACCCATGATTGTCCTCTTTTACCTCAGATGCGGTAGATGTGGGAAGCTCAAGCATCATCCTGAGGACAGCAAGAATCCCCTTTGGTTCCTCCCCATGATGCACATACCCAGCCGGCTATGTTTACCAATCCTTACCCCCAGTAAGGATTCGTGGCTACCCAACCACTTGAAGCTCAGACAACCACTCAACATCCTCCATCTGGTACCTCTGATTACTAGATTCTCATTGTTGGCTGTGGAGCCTGATTATCTTCTTTATTATTTATCACTGCATTAAACTCTTGTTCTTAACGGGAAAGCAATGCTGCCCGTACTTGTGCATTGCCTGGGGGGTCCATGGGGGGCGTTCATTAGGCGGATGATTTGACAATAGAAGTTATGTTTGATTTAGGGTTTTCTTCCCTAGAAGGCAACCCCTCTTTTTGTATGATGGTATTGTATTGCAGCTGTGTATTCTATGTGTATTATCTAGGCGAGAAACTGATAGAGAGATTGTGAGAGAGAATAGAGGATATTACAGTGGATCTATTGTAGGTTGTGTCTCTACATTTTTTTGGATAATAGAAAGGAAGGACTGGATGTTCGGTGTGGATGTAGCCCAAACTGGGTGAACCACGTATATCTGTGTCTCTCTGGTTTTATGTGTTTTGTGTGCTTGTGTTTTCTGCATATTTTATGTGTTGCATTGATCTGTAATATATAATTTTCTAACACTCATGATGAACTCTGACCAGCCCATTACCATTGACCTCAACCTTCAGACTCGGTCCCGTCAGTACATCAAGCCTCCCGATATGTCTGCCCCCGAGCCCCCTTATTCAGGTCCCACAGAGCCTCTTTCGACAACCAATGGTCCTTTACAGATCCCTAAACCTTAGGCAGATGTTCATACCAAGATTCCCAAGGGACCATTATGCTAAAATGCCGCTTCTAGTAAAGTTGCACATTCGTCTAGTATAGTAGATGATTTGGCACAATTCCCTGTTGCCATCTCAATGTTGGAACTCCTCCATTCGTTCCCTTCACAACAAAAAGCTCTACTAATTACCATGGGCATTGTGGATCCTTCATATGATCATTTTATTGTCTTCAATTTTGACCGGTCAGAGCATCCCCCTCTTCCTGATTCCGGCACCTTCCAAATCCCTGTCAAGATCTGGAATGCCAACGTCTCCCATTGTATCATTAATGAGGGGGCATCCGCCCGTGTGATGTCTTCTTTGGATTGGAAGCAAGTCGGATCTCCTGAGTAGGACCCTTCTGCTATCACTGTCTAAGCATGGGATGGCCACTCTTCCTAGCCCATAGGCTTGTTCTGCAGTTGTCCCATTACTCTTGCAGGCAAGACTATTTTTGTTGATGTAGAAGTCATTGATGCCCCCTTAGATTACACCATTCTATTTGGTCGTAGCTACACCTATGTGATGTCTATTTTCCCATCTGTAGTTCACCATAATATGTGCTTTCCTCATAGAGGAAAGATTGTCACCATCGACCAATTGACATATTACGAACCGAAGTCTCATACCTCTCCTGATTCCATCATCTCTTTGGTTGCCAATAAACAAATAGTTGACCCTTTGACTAGTGTTTCACCTGGAGTCTACAAAGACTCCTATTTTCTTACTTCATTCCTTGGTCTTTCTCCTCCTATCTTTGATCCTAGCTTGTCAAACGTTTACATGATGCAATCATCTCGGTCCGACCTCAAGCGAACTGGTTTGATTAGTCAGCAGCCCCACCCTCTGCAACCTTCCCCTAGCACCTCAAATCAGCCTTCAGGTCCAACTCCTCTAGGCCCCTCATTTGTAGTTGGTATCCATGAGCCTCTCTACCCTCCCGACATGGTTCCTCCCAGCCTTAACCATCTCAGAGCTATCCTACCTGTCCATTACCCCTTTGATAAGATACCATTTCTTTCTCCCCTTCCTGGAGTATTCTTGGTACCTATTGTTAAGTTCCCATGATTTAGCAGATCGGTAGACCAAATGCACAGGGTAACATCAGACCAGTATTTGGAGTCCTATGACTTAGCCTTCCTAGAATCAGAGAGGGCTCTCTCTATTGTTTGCAAAGGATATGAACTTGTTTTCTTTAGATGGTTTATTTTAGGCTAGTTGTTAAGTGTAGGGTTTGTTTGTTTGCTTGGGTTGGGTAAAATGATCAAGTAGGATAGGTGGAGTGAGAGGTCATCAAATAATTTGGATATGGAGTCTATGAAAGACATGGATATCTCAACAATGAGTTAGAGTGCATCACAAGGAAAATATAGTGTGGTCAATGGATCTTTAAGGTTATGTGTGAAGTGAAATGGACATTAAGTTGGTGAACAAGGTAGGGCGAAGGGGAGTGAATTATCCTTTGTCAAATACCCATAAACAAGATGGTCTCAAATATTGAAAAGAAAAAGATAATAATCATGATATAGGGAAAACCATTAACTCAATGACAATACTTAAGCAAATATAAATTCAATATGAACAATTTAGTGAAACAAAGAAAGCAAGAAAACTTATCTAACTTTAGTGATTTCACCTTCAAGGTTTGAAAAAATATAAGATGAAAAATAACTTTAATCAATGAAGAGGGAACTCCTAGACATCATCGGTCAAGCTATAAAGAACTTTGAGGCAAAATTCTCAAGCATGGACAAAGGGCATGATAAAAAAATGGCCTCTTTGGCTAAACCTAGCAAGTAACACATCAAAGAGAGATTCCACAAATAGAGTTTAGATAACATCAAGTAAGCATGGATAACCATAAAATATAATTGAAAACTACTTTCTTAAAACATTAATGAAACAAACAAGCTTAGGTGGGTCTAAGAAGCAACTAAGAATTCCTTAAACTAACCCAGCAGAGGAAAACATAAAGATAATAGTAAACAGGAAGGACTAAGGTGCCTCAAACAACATTTCTTAGCCTATACTTTTCTGATCTACTGCAACATAGAAGTATGGACATAATGATAAACAAGAAAACATGAAAAAATTAGAGACACATCACCATTAAACAAGCTCAGGGATCCCACAAGCAAGCCTTCGTCATCATCAATCAAAGCAAATCATTCACAAGCTCCACAACACCAAATTGCTCTTCAACCTCAAAAAACCATGTATTTCTCTAAAAACTCATCCAATGCCAACATTAACAATGATTCCTCAATGCCATTTTAACAAGAAAGGATGAGAAAACCTAATAGAGTTTCTAGAAGTCTATTTGCTAATTAGAAATGTCATCATTTCCCTTGAGACCTTGCAAGGCCAAAGGCACAAACTATCTAAAACAAAATATATTTTCAGGCATTTTTAGCAAAGAAATTGGCATTTGTGCTCTTCCATGCCTCCTAAAACTTTCCAAGTGTACATCGTTGACTTTTCTTCTTCCAAGGGCGTAGCACTATGTTTTAGGATGAATTTCCATGCCAAGGGCATAGCACTGGAGTAGGAAAATTGGGTCAACTTGCAACAATGTTTTGAAGGCCTTCCCGATGTGGGAAAAGGCTCCATGATGGCTCATTGGAAAGAAATTTGAGTCTACTTTCTAGAACTATCCTTGTTTCTCTGATTGGAACTTTTAAACCTGTTCCAAAGGAAAAAATGGCAAGGCTTGTAAAGGCACAACACCTGTCCTGAAAACTAGGGAGAACGGTGAAAATTAGGGTGTTTTGACCCTTTTGGAGGACCAAAACAACTCCAATTGATCTGAAAATTTGTGAGAATGCTATAATTGAGATGATGATTCCAAAAATGTGAGCCTTTATTCTTGAATATGCTCTAGTAAAAAGCGTAGCGCCATGGGTGCTACCCCCTTGGCCTTCAAAATTAGCAAAAAACCAAAACTTGTCAAAATTCTCTGAAATTTGGTGGAAGTGTGCCTCATGGGTTTTGAGAGACCTATAGAGAAGCGTGTGCCAATATTCCAATTCTAGATTGGCCTTTTTATTCTTTTAGTTCTTGAATTTCAATGAGGGCTTCCTTCAATTTGGCACAAGCAAGTTTGTTTTTCATTGCATAATGCTTGATCATCTTTTTCTAGAGAACAAGGCCCCTTTTTATCTTCTTAAAATACTTGTGTTAATTCTTGTAGTATTAAATGATACACTGAGCCATCTCAAAATATCTCTCCATATCCCTAATTTGTGCATCTTTGCTTTGGAGCAGTATTCTATTGACCATCTCCTCATCTTCATTATCACTGTCTAGGACAATGAATTGAGGCTTTTGTTTATTTTTCTTGCCTTTCTTACCTTTCTCACCTTTCTCCATCTTTTGTTTGACCTTCTCAGGCTTTTGAGCTGAAGAAGTTGGCATGGTCCCTTGCCTCTTGGAGGCAGCAAACACTAGCCTTGATCCTCTTTGATATGTGAGAGGGAGAAACTCAAATTTTTCTACTAGAATGCTCTTACCATGACTGATCTTAAGACTTACTTTATTTTCATCAATGATCAAAGTATTTATGTCTCCTGAATTGTTTTCTTGACTTCCCTCTTGAGATTCACTTGCATTTTCCTCCATGCTAGCATTACTTTTATGATATTCACCATTGTCATCAACCTCTTGACTACTTTTTTGGTTCATAGAGTCACTGCTGTCATCATTATTAGGGCTATCAGTCATCATGTTTTCTTCTTCATCCTCCTCCTATATGTTTGCAAAATTATCATTGCCATCATCATTTTATTCGTTGTCACTATTAGAGGTGTCTTTGTGAGTGTCTTCATTACTTTTTTGTGCATTTTCATCCTCATTTTCCTCAACCTCTTTGCTGTCTTCTGTAATTTCCTCGTTGTTTTCATTTTCATCACTATCATCCTCTTCTTCATTTTTTGGATCTGCCTCTTCTTCATCGCTTGCATCTGCCTCTTCATCATTATATGTTTCTTCTTTCTCCTCTTTATCACTACTTTTCTCTTCATCACTGTACTATTCACAACCTTCTTCTTCCTCTTCACTGTTTTTCTCACTGCCTTCTCATTCCTCTTCACTTTTTTTCTCACTGCCTTATTTGTCCTCTTCACTATTTTTCTCACGGCCTTTGTCTTCCTCTTCACTATTTTTCTCACTTCCTCCTTATTCATAATTTTCCTCTATCTCTTGATCTTCAACATCATCCTCCTCATCATCATTTTCTACCTCATCATCATTCTATGCCTCATCATTTGTTTCTGTTTCTTCTTCCCTATCCTTTGTTTCTTCCTCATCATCACCACTTTATTCATTTTAATTATCCTCTTCCTCATCATTTGTTTCTTCCTATTGACTATCATTTTACTCTTTTTCACTATTCTCTTCTTGTTCTTCATCATTATCTTCTTGTTCTGATACTTTAGGAGAAGATGAGGGTGAGAAGTTTTCTTGAGGAGAGGATTCATGTGGAGAGGATGAATCATGGTCAGTGGGTGGTGATGGAGGAATGGTGGAAGGTGGATGAGATGATGAGGGTAAAATTTGTAGACGAAGAGGCTATGGATTTGTATAAACATCATGGGCAATGAAAACTTCCCATGGGATACCCTGTTTCTCTAACTGATGCAACACAATCATCTTGATAAGAGAATGGTGAAAAAGACTTTGCATTCGTTGTGAAGGAGGTCTCTTTTGCACAATGTATGACATCTTATCAATACTTATATAAAGGTAATAAGGCAGATGTAGCAGCTTGGACCAAGTGAAGTGCATAAGCAGTATTATATGGTAGGAATAAAGTCTAGAAAACCTCCCCTCACATGCAAAATACTTCATGATGACTTTCATTAAGGGGGCATATCTCTCCAACAAATGGGAAAAGGGAAAAATAGTTTTTCAATGATCTTGGTGTCTTGGTTTCAAGAAAGGTTGATAATTGCTCATGTCCCAATTCACCTGTTTGAACCATTTTTCTCCCATGCAAGGTATCCCAGTGGCCATAGCAATTATATTGGTGGAAAGCTCAAAATTTACCCTAGCTAGATGCACTTGATGGTCATGGAGGTTGAGGATAAAAAGTATTGTTAGTATGAATCTCTCATCGTAAAAGACCACTTTAGCTACGCATAAAAAATAGCCCTAATATCAAGTATGAATGCCAATATATTTAAGTCTGTAGTTATTTTATCCAAATAATGATGCACAAATCTAGATCTAAGCATAAAAGACATTAAGCAGTAAAAATGAAATATGGCTCCATGCATCCAATAGACAAGACAAGAACGATGTATTTGAAAGAATTTTTTATATTATATTAAAAGGGGCACCTGAGAGAAAAACAAGAAAGGTGTTTTCTGGTTCTCCTCAATGGGATGGGTTCTTGACAGTCCTCAGCACTTCAGATCTAGAATATCTCTCTCTTGTTGGTGTAGAAAACCTAGACAAACATAGAACTCAATGGGAGCTCACAAGGCAAAAATGGAGAAAATGTGACCAAGTGTATAGATCCAGAGTGATCTAATAGGCAGCAAAAGGTGACTAATGAATGGGGAAAACCCTTCTATTTATTACAAAATATTGGGGCGACCTAAAACTTGGTGCATGAATAAAATATTATTAATTCGAAACCGCTTAAAATATTTTATTATGTTGTTGTTGGAGAAAAAGTTGCAACTACTAAAATTAATTCCTTTATTTATAAATAATAAATAAATAAATGATTTATTTATTATTTTAAGGAAATGGTGGGAATATAATTAAATAAATAATGATTTATTTAATTATTTATAAATGATTTAATCAAATTTAACTAGGAATATTATTTAAATAGGATTTAAATAACTTATTCCTAGGAAAAAACCAAATAAATAAGGATTTATTTAATTTATTTCCTTGTTTTGGGTTAAATATGACCAGGAAATATAAAAAAATATAGATTTATTTATTATTTCCTTTTGGGGTTTCCTGTTTAGACCATAAACAACTTAATAAAGGTGTTTTACTAAGTTATTTCACATAGTGAAGGCAATTTTACTTAGGGTAAAATTGGTCTTACATAGTGTACTTGGGTTCATCTAATGATAATAGGTTAGATGACCAAAAAATGGTGTAACAGATTGCCCCCCAGCGTGCGAGTGTCAGGAGCAAATCATATGACCGAAGTATGTTGTAAGAACTCAATCACTAGACATCAAGAGGGAAGTCAGAGAGAGAAATGTAAGGTAGTCTGATGTGCTAAAGGACTAGACCCTGAGGAGACGAGACTTACAGGTGAAAAAAGTCTCTAGTTTATGAAGTGGTACCTGTGCTAAAGGCGGCAGGGGAGGCATACCTATGCCCACCGAGACAAAGTACAAAAGAATAGTATGTCCAGTAAACAAGGAACCGAACTATAGAGTACATGCTGGCCTAAATACGAGCCAAAAGATAAAATGATAAATCCCACATACATGTTGTGCCTGGAATAACAACCAGTAATTATACAATAATATTTTAGTACATGAGATACAAATACCACCCAAATGCCCCCATACTCGGGGAAGGGATCGCAAAATCTGACTGATACATGCAAATCGAAAAGGCGTTGCAAGCAGCTGAGGCTGACATCATCAAATGTAAGGAGCTGCATCAAAGGCTAAATATGAATAATTCATCCGGGCATGTGGGGGGCTACCTGCAGGGCCATCCCATCATGAGGGTTGAGACATCTCACACACACCCAAGAATCACCAAAAGCTGCTGATGTATCACTGGACCATCGAGTATACGGATCACGATCATGTTGAAAGGAGCTCGAAACAAGGTACACCGCTCTCTAGACCTGGATTCTGGATTAAATGAGTTAATTTCAACAGAAGGAGGTCCACCATAGGTGAGGTGATGGGGGATCCCCAACTAAGGCACGAGAGAAAATAGTAGGGCGAAAAACAAACGGACACTAATGATGATAATGGAATGGGGAAAGGTCCAAAGGGGACCATAAAAACATGAGTAAAAAATGGTATCTCATAACGGAAATCGACACAAACAAGAATGAATATGGAGGCAAAGTGGTGCCCCAAGGAAAAGTGTCGTAAGTGAGGAAATCCGATTTTGAGGAGAGGTGAAGTAAGACTTCGTGGAAAACATGCGTCCTGGTGAACTAGTGAATGATGAAACAAACATATGATGGCTATATACAAGAAAATAAAACATGCATTTCGAATGGGAAATGCTAAGGGTAATATTTCTTAAGATAGAGTGCATTGTGAGGATTAGGAAGGGGGTGGCCTTCAAAGTCCTCTAAAATATATGCCCCCTTACCAAGATCTTTACTGATGATGTAACGACCTAGCCATAATGAGTCAAACTTCCCATGAATGAGGGTATCGTGGGACTGGTCATATACTAGAACAAGGTCACCTTCATGAAAGGTATGAGGGTGTACTTTTCAGTCATACTGAGCTTTGGTGCACTTTTTGGCTGCTTTAATAATTTGTAATGCAGCACGACAGTCTTTAGAGGCACGCTCAAGCATGATAAGTCATTGTTCTAGAGGTTGGGTATCAAGGAGAAGTTTGACGGCCAAATGAAGGGAAGGAATTTCACACTCGATTGGTAAGACTTCCTCCTCGCCAAAGACAAGGTGGAAAGGAGTGAAAGTGGTGGCGGTTTTAACAGAAGTATGATAAGCCCACAAATCAGGGAAGAGCATAAGATGCCAATTGGTTTTGTGCTTATTCACCATTCGTTGAAGCATGGTATTAAAAATTTTGTTGACTGCTTCAACTTGACCATTCCCTTGGGGGTAATAGGAGGATGAATATTGGTGCTCAAAACCCATTAGTGAGGATAGCTCATGCCAAATCTCATCTTCAAAGTGTTGGCCATGGTCAGAGACCAATTGTTTTGGAACTACGAATTGAGCAATGACGTGGTTAAAGAAAAAGAGGGCTGCGGTGGCTGCCATATTGTTGAATTTTGGCATAGCTTCGGCCCATTTTTTGAAATAGTCAACTGCCATGATGATATATTTGTGGTTACCAGCAGATGGAGGTTGACATTCCATGAAGTCGATGGCCCATTTACAAAAAGGACCAGCTGTGATGACGGGATGGAGGGGAGTGGGGGGAGCTCATGCCTTAGGGGAAAAATGTTGGCAATTGGAACAGTGTTTGACTGCTTCGATGCAATCGCTGAAGAGAGAAGGCCAAAAATACCCAGCGCACATGATTTTTTGGGCGGTGGCGAGGCCGGAGAGGTGGCTACCACAAGCGCCGCTATGAAAAGCATTGAGGACTTGCTCGACTTCAGCGTGTGTGAGGCAACGACGAAGGACAGTATCTACTCTATGACGATAAAGGTCATCACTGATCAGAAGGTAGCGAGGGGCTTGGTGTCAGATATGTCGTCGAGCATCACGATCAAGATGAAGGGCGAACTTTTGGGTTTGCAAGTAAGTAAGGATGTCACCGTACCAAGGATCGTCGGTGGTGATGGCAAATAAATGTTCGTCGGGAAGAGCGTCATTAATTGGAGGGTCTTGCGTTCTGGTAGGTAAATAAGAAATGAGTTCAGCGAGGGCTAAACCTTTCTTGCTTTTTGGGGTGACAAATTCAAGGTCAAATTCTTGGAGGATAATGACCCAATGAGCGTATTTCCCACTAAGGATGCGTCGACTCAATAGGAAAGCCATGGGGTCGGAATTAGTCACGACCTTGGTGGAACACATGAGGATATAATGACGCAGTTTTTGGACCGAGAACATGACAGCTAACGCTAATTTTTCTTCATGTGAATAGGACATAGGGGGACCGACAAGGTTCTTATTGACATAATAGATCACATTTTCAACACCGTTATCATCGTCCTGTTGGGAAAAATATTGAGAGGGGGGGTGAATCAGTATTTAAGGCTGAACAATTTTTCTTTCCTTTCTCTTAAAAAACCATATGTTACAGTACTGCATTCAACATGTATGTCCAGATATCTTATTATGTCTTTACTTAGAGAATTGCATCAGATAAGAATTAAGCATGAACAGAAATAACAGAAAAAACCATTAACCATGAACAACACATATGGACACTAGTATTTAAGGTGGAAACCCAATTCGGGAGAAAACCACCGCTGCTGTAATCTCACTCTTCAATATTTTATTATAGAAAAAACCTTTTACAATATATGTTGGTGCAGACTCATACCAGCACGCAGGCACCCACCTGCAGAAGGCTACAACCTTCTCTCGTTTACCAGCCTTTCCTGGAAGGGAGCTTCAACCCCCTGAATGTAACACCAGTTTCTACTGGCAGAAAACTTCTACTTCCAAAATGAAGGCTTCAACCCTCACACTCACCGGATTCATATGTTTTCTTCAGCAGTCATGCGCTAGCTCTTCATTGTTTCTTCATCTGTCGTTCAAGACCAGAGGTTCATTCAGATTTTTCAGTTAAGAACAGAGTTCGCCCATCCAGACATTCCTTCAAGAGCTTCATTCATTCATCACCCTTATGCATGCACATGTTAGTCAATCTGATCATCATATTTACAGGTGCACCCTCGATTCAGATATATCAGGGGTTTATTCATACAGATATCTCCAAAGGAGATTCGTTTTCTTATCAACGCTTTCACCTACACTCTCTCTTCATAATTCTCATTCCTTTATATATTTTTCATCCTTATTAAAAACCATGGGTCAAAATTAATGGTATTCCTGGATGGTATTACCCTTACGTACCTTTATGATTTCTTTTAATTTATTTATCAATTTAAAGAAATTGATAAATAAAGATATTTATAAATTTTTAACCCTTCGGACTTTATAAAACATCCAATGCTTTCAAACAAATTAACCTTTGACCCCCAGGGCCCACAATTATAGTCAGAAGACCAATAAAATTCCATTGCGTATGTCATCATTACATCACTGCGGGGGTTCTTGTGGTATGGAAGAAAATTTTGGCTGGTGCCCCCGCACTTAATCTCCACCGTCGATTTATGGTCAACGCTTGATTGCTTGTTCAACCGCGGGGGTACCCCTTCTGAATTTTTAAATCTTTATATTGCCCCCGTAAAATTATTTTTAATTAAAAATTCAATGAACTTTTAATCCGGGCTTTATATAAAAAGATCCAATGCTTTTGAATAGTTTAATATTAATAAAACTTTGACCCCTGGCCCACATATGCGCCCCTCCGTACCAAACTAAACTTCGTGCAGGTCCATTGCCCGATCACCGTTGGATCGCGAGCCTCCAAGATCGATGGATTTCTCTTGGGCAATTTGCATGGGCAATAACGCGCGATGGCACGTCGTACTGTGTTAATATTCGCACACCTTTTTTAAACTTCACGCATCTTCCACAAATAATTACCGTCCGATGACCCCCTTTCAGATCGACGACGCACAAGCAATTTCGCTGGCCGTCCTGGGTCGATTGTTAACGTGCGAAGGACTATCATTATTGTGCGCTTGGCGGTTTTGCAGAGACGCGTGTCAACATCTGTATGGAATCGCTGCCAATCCATGAAATACCACGTATCGACGAAAGGTGGTGCGAAATAACCCACGGTTTCACTCCAACCCACCGTCACTGTTCCTCTCAGTCACGGTTCCGTCTAAGCACATGGTTCCATCAAACTTATTGTTTAAACGATTAAAAAACCTCGCTTCAGTGTTTTCTTTATATAATCAATTTATTCATGCTCCAGGTTCTATTACATAGACAGCGCCGAGACTCGTAGACCTTCCATACCTACACAGAGGCAGAGGCGTATAATTCCACTGTCGATCGTATTGGTTCCTCGAACAACTTACAAAACCAGAGCACCATTAATCCCTCCATTATGCAGATTTACTTCACTGTGCCGTGACCTTAGCAACCTGATATCGTATAAAACTTCACGAATCTCCTCCTTCCACAGAAGTGAGATGGTCTGAGCATCACTCTCATGCTTTTCACAATTCAAGCTGTCTATACGGGCATAATCCCAACTGTCAATAACACATGATTTCACCAATGTCCATAGAGACTCAAATATTCTGCTGAATATATAAGTCATGGAGATTTTAGAACCAATCCCTCATCACCATATACGAATGAATAAGAGTTTCACTCATTCTTCTCAATTTGCCTCTGTCTCTGGACAACTCTGCTTCAATTCCCTGCTTATCTCTATAAATGCATTCTTCCTTTGTTCTTTGCTACTGATCGTTGTTTTCTGCAACTTTTCTATTGTTCTTTGTTGCCCATGCCTTTGCCAATTCCTTTGCCATATCCTTTGCCATCAATGACAATATTCCAACAATCTCCCCCTTTGGCATTAATGGAAATACTTTTCCTTTGATGACCTGATAGACACCCTTTGTTGTGTTTCCTCCCCCTTTGACATCAATGGCAAAGAGTTTGATCAAGAACCATTGAACCGAAAGTCCCATGCTCCCCCTGAGATCATGCTGCATCTTCAAACATAATATGACCAACAATTCATCCTTTTCACATGACCAATGCTCCCCCTGAGCCTGTGCATTCAGAGATGCCCAACAGCTCCTCATAACCAATTTAGTCTTCTGTAATTAAGTAGAACGGATCCTCTGCATGGCAGAGACTAATCCCAGTTTCTTTCTGAGATATTCGAATGATTCCCTGGGTAGAGGTTTGGTAAATATATCAGCAACTTGTTCTTTGGAGGAAACATATTCTAATTTCACCTTTTACTCAAGCACTTGTTCTCGTAAGAAGTGATACTTGATGGGAATGTGCTTGGTCTTGGAATGCATAACAAGATTCTTTGAGATACTGATGGCACTTGTATTATCACACATAATGGAGATAGGAGGTGAACATTTGATTTGAAAGTCTTGTAGGGTTTTCATCATCCAGAGAAGTTGAGTGCAACATGATGCTGCAGCCACATATTCTGCTTCTGCTGTAGATAAGGCAATGGAGCTCTGCTTCTTGCTAAACCAAGATACTAACTGGGGTCCCATAAAGAATGCACCACCACTAGTGATTTTCCGATCATCAACACTTCTAGCCCAATTTGCATCAATGTATGCATGAAGAGTAAGATCAGCCTTCTTTGGATACCATAGTCCAAAGTCTTGAGTTCCTTGTAGATATTTGAATATTCTTTTCACAGCCTGAAGATGAGACTCTTTTGGATTAGCTTGGAATCGTCCAAAAATCCCAACTGCATGCATGATGTCTGGTCTTGTCCCCGTGAGATAAAGTAGACTTCCTATCATAGATCTGTATTCTGGTTGATTCACAGTGGGGGAATCATCATTAGAGTTGATATTACATCCGGTTATTATTGGTGTACTTACAGGTTTACAATCTTCCATGCCATACTTCTTTAGGATTTTCTTGAGGTATTTAGCTTGTGATAAGAATACGCCATCTGTTGCTTGTTGCACTTGCAAGCCAAGAAAGAATGTTAGTTCCCCAAGTAATGACATTTCAAATTCTTGCTGCATATCAGAAGCAAATTTTTGACTCATAGACTCTCCATTACTTCCAAAAATGATATCATCAACATATACAACCATAATTTGTCAGTTTCAGTTTTTGTGTATAAGTTGCTATCAGCAGACCCCTTTGAAAATACTTGTTGATGAAGATATTTGTTAAGACGATAGTACCATGCCCTTGGAGATTGTTTGAGACCATATAGAGCCTTTTTAATTCTACAAACAGGTTTTTCATCATTTCCCAAAATGAATCCTTCTGGTTGTTCTATATAAACTTCTTCTTCTAGATCACCATTGAGAAAAGCAGATTTAACATCCATTTGATAAACTTTGATTTGTTGGAAGCTTGAAAACGCAAGAAACATTCTTATGGCTTCAAGTCTGGCTATAGGAGCAAAGGTTTCTTCAAAGTCTATACCTTCTTGTTGAGCATACCCTTTGCACACAAATCTAGCTTTATTTCTTATAACATCCCCATTCTCATTTAACTTGTTTTTGAATATCCATTTAGTTCCAATGACATTTTTGTCATGAGGCCTTGGTACTAACTCCCAAGTGTGATTCTTTTCAATTTGATCAAGCTCTTCATTCATGGCTTGAATCCAACATTCATCTTTGCTAGCTTGACTAACACTGTGAGGTTCAACCATGGACAGAAATGCCAGATTGCTAGAAGATCCCACAAGAGTCCTTCTTGTTTGTACACCTGATTCCTTTTCTCCCAAAATTTGAGATTTTGGATGATTCTTTTGAACATATCTAGATGGAGCCTTTTCAGACAGCTCTTCTTCAAGTTCTTCACTGGGTGTACTGTTTGTATCATTACTGTTTGATGTAGAAGGATATGTGTCCTCATCATCTTCATCTGTTGTTTGCTTTTCTTCTTTTGGGGCTGCAGTAGACTCATCAATAACAACATCAATACATTCAACAATCTTTCAAAGTCTTTTATTGTAACATTTATATGCCTTACTCCTAGAGGAGTAACCAAGAAATATTCCCTCATTAGCTCTGGGTTCAAACTTGCCAAGTTTTTCATCATTATTTTTGATAAAGCATTTTCTCCCAAAAATTCTAAAATGCTTTATAGTGGGAGGATTACCATACCAGAGTTCATATGGAGTTTTATCACTATTTACACGAACATGTGCTTTGTTGAGAATGTTTGCTGCTGTATGTGCTGCTTCTCCCCAAAATGTGTCAGGTGTTTCGGAATCATCAAGCATAGCTCTAGCCATTTGTTGAATTGTTCTGTTCATTCTTTCTGCAACACCATTCTGTTGTGGAGTGCCAGCTACAGAGAACTGTCTTTTTATGCCGTGTTGTTCACAAAATTCAAGAAATTCTTTGGATGTATATTATCCTCCTCGATCAGATCTAAGACACTTGATTTTTAATTCTAATTCATTCTCCACTAGTGCTTTGAAAATCTGAAATTTCTCAAATGCTTCATCTTTGTGTTTAAGAAGCCCAATCCAACACATTCTAGAGAAATCATCAATGAATAAGATATAGTATTCTTCACCACGGGGTGAATTTTTCCTCATAGGTCCACATATGTCAGTATGAATGAGTTCAAGAGGATTACTTGATGATCCTTCCTTGGCATTAAATTGTACCCTGGTTTGCTTACCGAATTGGCAAGATTTGCATATGATATTTTCAGGTAGAGTAATATTGGGAAGATCATGAACAACTTTAAGTCTACTTGATTTGTTGATTTGAGAGAAGCTCAGATGTCCCAACCTTCTATGCCATAGCCAATTTTCTGAAGATTTACTCAAATAACATTGTTCTTTGGGGTTCTTCAATATATACAGGTTGTTTGGAGTTCTTTTTCCTTTTATAATTGCTTTACTTGTATTAAGATCACGTACCACACATTCTTTTGAACTAAAGACAACTTCAGTTCCTTGATCACACATTTGAATTACACTTAACAAGTTATGCTTTAATCCATCCACATACATGACTTCATTAGCTTTCACCTTATCCTTTAGGAAAACAGACCCTTTACCTTTAATTACCGCAGGAGTATCATTTCCAAATGTAACATTCTTCTCCTTTTCTAGAGCACTATATGTAAGAAGTTTGTCTTTATCACCTATCATGTGTCTTGAGCATCCACTATCAATGTACCATTGGTTCTCTTCATCTTATGCAAATAACGCTATGCCACAATTTTCAACCTGTAACTCCTTCTTTTTCCATACTTTGGATCTTGAAGGAACATGTTCTTTTAGCTGAACTTTGCTCCTACATTCAGATTCTTCATGGCCAAAGTTATTGCAATAAGTGCATTCAACTTCATTTTGAAGAGGAGAAAAGTTGTTATAAGTATTCTTCTTTGCTTCAATATTAGTCCTTTTCTTTCTTGCTTCTCTTGTCATAATAGTTTTATATGCTACACATTGAATAGCTTTATGACCAAAATTGTGACATGAGAAACATTGTCCATTGAAGAAGAAATTTCTGGGATCATAAGATCTTCTATATGAATTTATCTATTGATTGGTGTTTCTTTGAAAGACATTCCTGTTAGTGTTTCTTGAATTGAAATGATCATGCTTTACCTGTAAAGATTCTTTGTTCCCTTGCTGAGTGGAAACATGTTGTAAACCATCTGTAACTGCTTTTAGATAATTTGGTGCTGATGCCTGAGAAGATTCTCCAATATATCCAAGACCTGTCTTTATGAGAGGAGAACGTTGTACCTTGATAATCTCATCTAAGGTTTCAGACCCTTTAGCAAATCTAAGATTCAGAGTCTTTACTTTCCCAAGTTCTTTTCTTAGATCTACTACTTCACATTCTAATTTCTCATTGTGTTTCTCTTTATCTTCAAGTTGATTTTTCAGAGTTTCTATGATTATTTTGCTCTCTTCTAAGCAAATTTTGAGTTTATTGTTTTCATTAAGAAAATCACTGTCTTCTAGAGCGTCCACAAAAGTATCCTCTTCTTCTCTAGATCCTTTTTCAAATGCCATGAGAAGTCTCAAATCTTGTTCACATTCTTCCTCACTATCAGATAACCCATCACTATCTTCATGAGTATAGTAACTCCTTTTAGAGCTAAAATGATTCTTATTCCTTCTTTCTACTTCCTTCCCCTTTTTATGTGTTTCTTTATCAGGACACTTGGCAGCATAATGACCAACTCTTCCACAATCAAAACATTTGAAAGGAAGCTTACCTCTGAATCGTCCTGTGCCAAGTTGAAGTTTCTTTACGAAGTTTATCTCATCTTCTTCTGAGATATACCCTGATCCTTCTGTTATTTGTACTTCCTTTCCTTTTGTAAAAGTTCTAAATACTGATTCTTTGACTTCAGATGGTCCTCCTCTTCTCATTTCATATGCAGTTAGTATGCCATGAAGTTGTACCACAGTAAGATTTTGAAGATCCTGCTTTTCTTCAAGAGCTGAAACTTTTGACTCAAATTTTGCTATTAGAGATCTTAAAATTTTCTCAACCAAAGTGGATTCGGTAATTGTTTCTCCCAGATTTCTCATGCGATTTACAATATCATCAAGACGTAGAAATAAATTTGCAATGCTTTCTTCATTAATCATTTTAAGATTCTCATATTGGAGTCTGAGAGTTTGAAGTTTAGCACCTTTTACCTTTGCATCACCTTCATAACTTAGAATGATTTTGTCCCATATTGCCTTTGTTGTATTCAGCTTCATGAATTTGACAAATTCTGATTCAGTTAGACTTCCTAATAGAGCATTGACTGCCTTTGAATTTGTTTCATAATTCTTTCTTTCCGTTGGATCTGTTGGTACTGAGGCTGGATATTGATATCCTCCTTCAACAATAGCCCATACATCTACTCCCAGAGACTGAAGATAGGATCTCATCCTTGTTTTCCAAAAGATTAAGTTGTTTCCGTTGAAGAGTGGAGGCCTGATAGATGTTGTTCCATCTTGATTGCTCATCTTGAATGATCTTCCTTCTAGCGGCTAAGCTTTATCAGAAGGACCTGCTCTGATACCAATTGTTGGGAAAAATACTGAGAGGGGGGGTGAATCAGTATTTAAGGCTGAACAATTTTTCTTTCCTTTCTCTTAAAAAACCATATGTTATAGTACTTCATTCAACATGTATGTCCAGATATCTTATTATGTATTTACTTAGAGAATTGCATCATATAAGCACTAAGCATGAACGGAAATAACAGAACAAACCATTAACCATGAACAACATATATGGACACCAGGATTTAAGGTGGAAACTCAATTCGGGAGAAAACCACCACTGCTGTAATCTCAATCTTCAATATTTTATTATAGAGAAAACCTTTTACAATATATGCTGGTGCAGACTCATACCAGCACGCAGGCACCCACCTGCAGAAGGCTACAACCTTCTCTCGTTTACCAGCCTTTCCTGGAAGGGAGCTTCAACCCCCTGAACATAACACCAGTTTCTACTGGTAGAAAAATTCTACTTCCAAAATGAAGGCTTCAACCCTCACACTCACCGGATTCATATGTTTTCTTCAGCATTCATGCGCTAGCTCTTCATTGTTTCTTCGTCCGTCGTTCAAGACCAAAGGTTCATTCAGATATTTCAGTTAAGAATAGAGTTCGCCCATCCAGACATTCCTTCAAGAGCTTCATTCATTCATCACCCTTATGCATGCACATGTTAGTCGATCTGATCATCATATTTACAAGTGCACCCTCGATTCAGATATATCAGGGGTTTATTCATACAGATATCTCCAAAGGAGATTCGTTTTCTTATCAACACTTTCACCCACACTCTTTCTTCATAATTCTCATTCCTTTATATAGTTTTCATCCTTATTAAAAACCATGGGTCAAAACTAATGGTATTCCTGGACGGTATTACCCTTACGTACCTCTATGATTTCTTTTAATTTATTTATCAATTTAAAGAAATTGATAAATAAATATATTTATAAAGTTTTAACCCTTCTGACTTTATAAAACATCTAATGCTTTCAAACAAATTAACCTTTGACCCCCATGGCCCACAATTATAGTCAGAAGACCAATCAAATTCCGCTGCGTATGTCATCATTACGTCATTGCAGGGGTTCTTGTGGTACAGACGAAAATTTTGGCTGGTGCCCCCGCACTTAATCTCCACCGTCGATTTTCGGTCAACACTTGATTGCTTGTTCAACTACGGGGGTACCCCTTCTGAATTTTTAAATCTTTATACTGCCCCCGTAAAATTATTTTTAATTAAAAATTCAATGAACTTTTAATCCGGGCTTTATATAAAAAGATCCAATGCTTTCGAATAGTTTAATATTAATAAAACTTTGACCCCTGGCGCACATATGCGCCCCTCCGTACCAAACTAAACTTCGTGCAGGTCCATTGCCCGATCACCGTTGGATCGCGAGCCTCCAAGATCGACGGATTTCGCTTGGGAAATTTGCACAGGAAATAATGCGCGATGGCACGTCGTACTGTGTTAATCTTCGCACACCTTTTTTAACCTTCGCACATCTTCCAAAAATAATGACCGTCCGATGACCCCCTTTCAGATCGGCAACGCACAAGCAATTTCGCTGGCCGTCCTGGGTCGATTGTTAACGTGCGAAGGGTTATCATTATCGTGCGCTTGGCGGTTTTGCAGAGACGCATGTCAACATCTGTATGGAATCGCTACCAATCCACGAAATACCACGTATCGACGAAAGGTGGTGCGAAATAACCCACGGTTTCGCTCCAACCCGCCGTCACTGTTCCTCTCGGTCACGGTTCCATCTAAGCACATGGTTCCATCAAACTTATTGTTTAAACGATTAAAAAACCCCGCTTCAGTGTTTTCTTTATATAATCGATTTATTCATGCTCTAGGTTCTATTACACAGACAACACTGAGACTCGTAGACCTTCCATACCTACACAGAGGCAGAGGCATATAATTCCACTGTCGATCGTATTGGTTCCTCGAACAACTTACAGAACCAGAGCACCATTATTCCCTCCATTATGCATATTTACTTCACTGTGTCGTGACCTTAGCAACCTGATATCGTATACAACTTCACGAATCTCCTCCTTCCACAGGAGCGAGATGGTCTGAGCATCACTCTCATGCTTTTCACAATTCAAGCTGTCTATACGGGCATAATCCCAACTGTCAATAACACATGATTTCACCAATGTCCACAGAGACTCAAATATTCTGCTGAATATATAAGTCATGGAGATTTTAGAACCAATCCCTCATCACCATATACGAATGAATAATATTTTCACTCATTCTTCTCAATTTGCCTCTGTCTCTGGACAACTCTGCTTCAATTCCCTGCTTATCTCTGTAAATGCATTCTTCCTTTGTTCTTTGCTGCTGATCGTTGTTTTCTGCAACTTTTATGTTCTTCTTTGTTGCCCATGCCTTTGCCATATCCTTTGCCATCAATGACAATATTCCAACACTTCCTAGATAAGGACACCGACAACCGAATGGGTGGAAGCGGAGATGTATAGGATGAAGTCCCGATCAAAGTCAGGAGGATGGATCAATGGAGCGGATGTGAGAGCATTCTTGAGGGCATCAAAATATTCTTGAGTGTAGGTATCCCAGACAAAGGGCGTGTGAGATCGAAGGAGTCTAAGGAAGCCATGTGTGGTAGTGGCATAGTCAGGCACAAATCGGCGAAGAAAATTAGCTTTACCTTGGAAACTTTGAAGCTAGCATAAGGTACAAGGAATAGGAAGTTCAAGAATGGCTTGAACCTTCAAAGGATCGAGAGTTATCCTGTCTTTAGATACTATGAAGCCGAGGAGACGACCGGCGGGAACGAAGAAGACAAATTTCAATGGGTTAAGGCAAATATTATACTTGTGACATCGGAGAAAAATGGTACGCATATCAAGGAGGTGTTGCGCCCGATGTTTAGAATGGGCAGTGAGGTCATCTAAATAGGCAAGGATAATATGAGCTAAGTCATGGAGACAATAAGGCATGGCTCGTTGAAAAGTGGCGTCGGCATTTTTAAGGCCAAATGGCATGACTCGGTATGAAAAAGTGCCCCACGAACTAATGAACGTGGTTTTAAGTTGATCAGCACGATGGATAATGATTTGGTTGTATCCGGAGAAACCATCCATAAAGGATAGCATCTTATGCCCCGCACACTCATCAATGATTTGGTCAATAAATGGTGCGGGGAAGTTGTCTTTGGGAAAAGCTTTGTTCAGATCGTGAAAGTCAGTGCAGACTCAAATAGTGCCTTGTTTTTTGAGGACGGGAACAGGGTTGGACACCCAAGTGGTGTACTCCATGGGATAAATGAAACCAACTTTCTTGAGCTTATCGATTTCGGCTTTGATGGCTTCACGTCTGGAGGGATGAATGGGTCTCAACTTTTGATGGACTGCAGTGGCTTCAAGCCATGTGTCTATATGATGTTCGACAATGGCGAGATTGAGTTTGGGAATTTCTGAATAGGACCAAGCGAATATATCGCGGAATTATTTGAAGAGTTTAGTGTAGGCTTCAATTTCTTCCAGAGTGCATTGGGCACCCATGGTGATATGTTCTTCGATTCCTGGTTTGACAAAGATGTCTATTTTGATGGTAGGAGAGATATTGGCCATATTACCTTCTTCGAAAGCGTCAGGTGCAGGAATGGGATTTTTAAACCAATCGACCTTATCGGGAACGAAGTCTTTATATTTGACAACATATTGGTCATGGGATTGATGTGGGAGGAAATATGCACGATGGTGCATATCGTCCCATGAAAAATCAGGTTCGGTCATGGCTTCCATGATGTCTTCATCTGACTGGAAGATGGGAAGAGTGGATGGAAGAGGTTGACCTGATGAGGTAGAAATGTGAGACTCTTGATTGTGATGGGAAGGGCTCACATGCACGATGTCATGCGAAGTGACAGGGTAAGAAGATGAGTGATTAGGCGAAACATTGGGGGAAGGCACTAAGGGGTCGGTTTCCGGGAATCGCGGTGATGAGGAAAGGTAAGAAATGATGGCTGAAGGTTTGGTCATTTCAATATCAGGATGGGAAATGTTAATGGGGGTAGACAGGTTGTTTGGTGCTAGTGAATAAGGTCTATGGTTAAGCGTGGCTTTGAATTGGTGGTAGGCGACTAAAGAGGAACGATACTCGTCAAGGCGGGGGCAGAGGTGGGCATAGTGTCCATGTAAATCACACAAAGAACAAGGGTGATTGGTGCGCAAGTTTTTAAGTTTCGAGATGGAATCTGGTATGGTGACATAGACCTCAGGGATATCTGATTCCGAAAACGTTTCATTGACCATGGTCTTGAGATGTGGTAATTCAAGACAGGTATGGGTGGCATGACCGACAACATCAGACAAAGCAGATTGGATGGTATGCTTTGGAGGCCGAGGAGCGGAAGGGTTTGTCGGGGTAGCCTTGTCCTTTGATGCCCCCCTGCAAGCTTTGCCATTCTTACCCGAAGTGGTCGCAACAGGAGGTGGTTCCTATTGAGGTGACTAAGGTACTGTTGCAGTGGGAGAAATCATGGGGATTGGTTGAACTGAGGTAAGAGTAATATATGGTTTGGGTTGACCCGGTAGGGTAGAGGCTGGAGGGTCAAGATACCAGACGGGTATACCAAAGGTCAAGTTGGGGAGGGATAGGGTGGCCAAGATAGGGACCAAATAAGCTCCAGGATGGGGAGCAAGAAAAGGTATCTAACCAGCAGGGAAATGGCCATGAGGAATGGTACCAAGGGGGTTGATATCGGGTGGAATCGACCCAGGAGGACAAAGAGGCGTGGGGGGACTATGCGTAGAAGAAGGTTCAGAAGGAAGAAGGCTTGCTAGTGGGGGTGAAGGGCTAGGAGCTAGTTGAGGTTGAGGTTGCTGACTAGCCAAAGTGGGCTCCGTAAGGTCAACCCAAAATGATTGCATCATCCAAACGTTCGCCAAACTAGGATCAGATACAGGAGGAGGGTCCAAAAAGGTTCCAAGCAAGGAGGAGTATTTATAGATGTCGGGAGAAACACTAGTCAAAGAATCAACAGTTGGATTATTGGTGACAACAGAGATGGTGGACTGATTCAGGAATTCTGCTAGAAAGCGAAACCCGCATATAAGAACACAACTACTTCACGAACTCTGAAAATGCTCAAAGTTTCTATAATAAAATCATGAAAAACATTCAGCTCAATTTTACATGAAGGCAAAAAGAGCCATACAAATGAACTCCCTTAACTATATTAAAATCCTGTGGCCAGATATTACATTGGGCAGCCTCTTGGCTCTTGGCCCTTTAAACCACTCCTTACTCACTCCACTCTTAACTATCTCAGCTCTTCAACTATTCAAGTGTGTTTTCTCCTCACAAAACCACTCATATTTATACATAAATAATGAATTTAATTCATTCCAAAAATCTCTCCACCTAATCCTCAACTAAATCTAATTTAAATTTATTTTAGGTGTGGAATTAACAAAGTCCCGTACATAGAATTCCTACTCCCTAATTTTGCTACCTAATTCTATTTTCTCTCATATCCTTTTAAGTAATAAAAGAATATATAAAAAATCCTCAATTTTATAATTTATCTCCTATTTTATTTAAAAATAACAAATTAATTAATAAAACAATTAAAATGTCACACCCCCCTGTATTACATAATTAAGAATGAAAATTGGCCTTGATGCTCCTGCATCAGACTCCCAAGGTTGAAATTAATCATGATCACCTGATCATGTGTTTGGATCTGTGTCTGCCTAGATCCCATATCTTGTGCTACAACTTCCCACTTGTCGCTGCTTCTATCTGTTGTTCTTCTCGAGGTCTCCATACTTTATGTTGCATTGCCCCACTAGCTATGATTTCACAATATTCTGTTGTATTTCTCTTGTTGCTTCTTCTTTGTTTTACTACTGCTGGCCTCTTCTGGGATATCTTCATCATTATCCTCCTAATTAGTTCAATTTCTCGATCTAATAGATTTCCTTCAGTATCAGCAATAAAACCTGTACCCACAAAACAATTGTTAGAATAAAAAACATAAGGCTTTAGTGCCTCTTTCTCTGCTGCTGGCAACATTTCAGTATGCTGCTCTGAAATTCCCTCGTCCATCAGCACATCAGTATGCTGATTCAATTCCTCTGTGAAACTATCAGTTAGTCCCTCTCCACATCATCTATTTGAAAAAAATTTCCCTGTTCTGTGTCTTTTAATAACTTTTCCTGAAAATAGGTCCTCTACTTTTCCAACTCTCTCCTCTAAAGATCTAACTTCCGATATAACTGAACAATCTCAACTAGAGTAAAACTCAGAAATTTTACAAAATTTTTCATACCTTCACTTGCTATTGACCAATCATCAGATGGTCCTTCTTCCCCCGCTTCAATATTCTGTTGAATATTTCCACAAGACCCCTCTGTCTTCATTTCTTCCTAAGATCTTGTTATCTCAACATTATTCTGAACAGATTTCAGATTCAGCTCTTCCTCTTTAACAAAATTCAGAGTTTGTTCAACACCCTGTGATATACCTGTTATCACACACAAATCATTAGTCTTAAAAACATAAGACCTTGTGATCTCACTAGAGGCTTCAGTCGACATCTCTCTTTGATGTTTTGAATCCTTCATTTGATTCAGTTATTCTATAGATTTCCCTTCTGTCTCATCACTACGTCCCTTCTCCCTCTGGAAATATTCCTGAATTTTCCTGGGTTCAACATCATTACATTGTAAAATTTTGTCAGTAATCCCATTAAAAAAATACACTTGTTTACCTCCTTGGAATTTTCATTCAGCATTTCCACTTTGTTCCTGTTCCATAACAGCTTCGACTTGCTGTCTTACCCCAGACAAGAAGTCATTTATGATTTCTCCATGTTGTAGCCAATCAACACTTTCCTTCTCTTAAAGGAATTCTCTACCAGACTTTACCTCAAGAGTTTCATTCTCCTTTGTGACAATTCCATCAGACTATTCATCGTCTTTTGCATATCCTGCAAACATATATAAACTGTGAGAAGAAATGTAAGGCTGCATGGCCTCATTTTTTTCTCTCGCCATCACCTCTTCAGATGCTTCTGAACTATCCCAATAGTTCATGAGATCTTCCTCACTGATCTCTTCACCCAGAATTTTGCCATGTTCCAGGCCACAAATAGAAACATCCATTTTTAACTCAGCCTCTCTGAGTTCTTCACAGCTCAACATCTGCTCGAGCTTCCTCAGCTCCTCCATCAACTGTATGTTTACCTGCTTGTCCCTTTTTGCATGCAGCTTCTGCCACTTCACCTTCTTTCTCATGGTCCAACCATGTGTCTGGTTTCTCACATTTTCCTGCAACAATTTCATTAACAATTCAAGGTGAATTGTTATCTCAGCCTTCTCCCGCTCGTACTCTTCAACAGATCTTCGAAAATGACTATCAACAGTCATCTTCCCCTCATTTGTGAACTGCATCTGTTCACGTGTGGACTTCATTTAAGCCACTTCCCTGCAATCCTTCACACTTGTCATTTATCAAAATGCAACTTCTCCTCCTACGCTTGGCTTCTCTTTGTCCTAGGACCAATCCCTGACAACCTTCTTGCTACAATTTGTTGCAACAATACTTTAGCATGCATCTATTACAACAACCAATTCTTTGGGTGTTCCGTAGCGGACAAACCTCACTAAAATCACAATCACACTTTCTATGTGCATATAAAAATGCATCTCAATAAATGCCCAAATAATTTTAAATCTACAACCTCAACAATCCTAACAATCTGGGCAATCTACATGGAAGAAAAATTTGATCTTATGGTTATTGCAAACCAAACCATCTCCTTGTGGAAGCTCATTTTCATCATAATGAGCAAAACCCATTGCATATATTTGAATGATTATTTGATTTTAAAATCAAATTCCCAAAAGACTTGAACTAATATAAATCTGAATGCATATATATATTTGGTTACAGCACTATCAACTTACATTCAATTAAAACTTGATTGTTCACCATTCACCAAATATACACTCACCCGTCTAAATGTTAACAACATTATATACATTCTTTGGAGTCACCTTACCATCTTATATCAAAGCTTGACTTTGATAAACCCCAAGTGTTAACATCTACGCTAACACACATTGGATCTTCAGATTCACACTTCTTCTTCGCTCAACATTCCGCTTCTTCTGCGCTATCAAATTAAGTCTTCGACCAGATTCATGGAGTCCAATTTTTTGCAATTGAACTAAGCTTCGATCACTGCTTCTCTTGGTTTTATTTTCCAGTGGATTCAATTCTGTCCTTACTGTTCACGGATTCTAATTCTGATTTCACATAATCACTGCATCTAATTGAGCCATCGTTGTCTTTTTATTTAATCGACTGCTTTTATGTTTAACGCCATTGCAATCTCTTCCAGTGCTATTACTCAACTTCAAAGCCACGCTTCAAAGTCACTTCACATTTCATTGCAATATTTTTCCATGCTCTGTTCATGGTTCACTTCCGATTCTTCTTCATGTCACCTCATAGTTTCAACACAATTCTTTAGTGATGTTCTTAGATCCAAATCGACCATCGCAAAAAACAACCCAAACGTTGTTTGAACATTCATATCGATTTCTCTTTGCAACAACTATTCCACTCAACTTACAATCAAACAAAAATCAGTCACAGATTTTTCACAAAGTGTTACTTTCAGGTACGCTGCCAAATGTCGAATATATAATTGCTGGACATGCTCACACCATTCAGCGATCAATACTAACTGTAAATCGATTTTTACACTTACAGGCTTTCATAAGAGATACAACACTTGTAATAATCGATTTGACACAGAATTTACTTCTGCGTACACTGCAGAACCAACGCAACTTGGGAATCGATGACTCTCATCGCACTCTTCAGCGTCAGGAAAATCGTTCCACTACTTCAACGTAGATCCTGCACTTGCTAAATGTTGCAGACTCGACTTATTAATCACTGCTTCAATAACCACAGCTCCAGCTCCACTCAACGCCACATCTGCTACTCCACAAAACATTGTCTGAACTCGTCTTTACGCTTGTCACCTGCAACATGTTAGATATGCATACAAGACATATTGGAAATCGAATTTTATTTAGAAATATATGGGCGATCATAATATTGCATGGGCTAATAAGCATTAACTGCCCCTCTCTGCAATTTCAATAGATACTTCAGATTCTCTCACACATTCATTTGCATAGGCTTTGAATGCCTCTGCGCCCTTGCTTAGGCTGTTCGCTCACTCTATTCATACAACAAAACCTGAATTCAATTTCAAAGAAGCACAACATTCATTTAACTCGGTTTTTGTCTCCATTTCACTGTGCCTTCGATTGCAGTTTCCATTTACTTGGCACTCAATGTCCTCCGTCCACCTTGTGACATCACTCCACAGTGAATCACAGTCCATTTACTCCATTCCTACATTCAAACCAAAATGTCAAATCCACCATACTTCTGTTTAATATTTTGTGACAAATTGGCAATTGAGTCGGTACTGCATACATCCAATGTGTGGAAATCAACATTAAAGCCTTCTGCCCAAATCATTTCAGTTGATAACATTCCCAATTTCTCATTAATTTCTTGCTGTCAATATCACTGCGACATCTTCATTTGCTAACTGGCGGAAAATTTCATACCCAATGCCTTTATTTGCACCAGTGATAACAGCAATAGTATCACTTGACCACTACCTTGAGGATGTTATGGATTCCAGCTTGTAGCTCAATAATTTCCAGAAACTTCGCATGAAACCAATTACACAGAGATTTTAGTGCAAAGAAAATGTCAAGAGATAACGGGGGAGGTGTAGAGAAATGGAATAAGGCTCCGGTGATTAAAAGACCACACAATACAACATATGGTCGCAACTGGTCACTGTTATGTTTCCGTCCAAATAGAATTTTTCTCACCACAATCCTACCGCGAAGAACCCACTGCACTAAAACTTGGTGTAAATCGAAAATGTAGTTACAACCTTCTATATACCATTTAACACACAAACGTATAATTCAATCCCATATGCACAACCATATAATTCAAAAAAAAATCATGAATTCAGAATTGAAATCTCCATATTAACACACACAATAATTACATAAGAATTTTCCTTGGCCTGATCTTCTCTTGCACCCGCTCTGATACCAAAATGATGCAGGAATTCTGCTAGAAAGAAGAATCCGCATATAAGAACACAACTGCTTCACAAACTCTAAAAATTCTCAAAGTTTCTATAATAAACTCATGAAAAACATTCAGCTCAATTTTACATGAAGGTGAAAGGAGCCATACAAATCAACTCCCTTAACTTACATTGGGCGGCCTCTTAGCTCTTGGCCCTTTAAACCACTCCTCACTCACTCCACTCTTAACTATCTCAGCTCTTCAACTATTCAAGTGTGTTTTCTCCTCACAAAACCACTCATATTTATACATAAATAATGAATTTAATTCATTCCAAAAATCTCTCCACCTAATCCTCAACTAAATCTAATTTAAATTTATTTTAGGTGTGGACTTAACAAAGTCCCGTACATAGAATTCCTACTCCCTAATTTTTCTACCTAATTCTATTTTCTCTCATATCCTTTTAATTAATAAAAGAATATATACAAAATCCTCATTTTTATAATTTATCTCCTATTTTATTTAAAAATAAAAAATTAATTAATAAAACAATTAAAATGTCACACCCCCCTTTATTACATAATTAAGAATGAAAATTAGCCTTGATGCTCTTGCATCATGGACTCAGGGGAGGTCTAAGATTTTGGTTCATGATATGTCAATTGGTCGATCGTTACAATCTTTCCATTATGAGGGAAAAACATCTTGTAGTGGACTGCAGATGGGACGACAGACATGGCATAGGTGTAACTACGCCCCAAGAGAATGTTATAGTGAAGAGGGGCGTCGATAACTTCAACGTCGACACAAACAGTCTTGCCCGCAAGGGTGATAGGACAGTTACAGAAAATGCCGATGGGCTGGGAGGCATGGCCATCCCACGCGCGAAGGGTGATTGTGGAAGGGGCCAGCTCAGGAGATCCAATTTGTTTCCAAACCGAAGCAGACATAACATAGGTAGATGCCCCCTCATCAATAATACACCGAGCGACGTTGGCATTTCGAATTTTGATTGGGATTTGGAAAGCAACGGAAGTGGGAAGGGGGGGATGTTCTGACTGACGGGCATCAAAAACAATCAATTGGTCATCAACAGGATCTATAGCACCCACGGCGGATAGTAGAGCTTTCTTTTGAGAAGGGCACGACTGGAGGAGTTCCAGTGTTGAAATGACAGCAGGAGATTGTGCCATATCATCTACTATGCTATATGAATGGGCAGCCTAGCCAGAGGTAGAATTTCGGTGTAATGGGCCCTTAGGAATCTTGGTATGAACCTCAGCTTTGGGAGGAGGGATTTGCAAGGGACCATGGGGTGTCGACAGAGGCTCTGTAGGACCTGAAGATGGGGACTCGGGGACAGGCGGAGTGGGAGGCATGGAGTACTGACGAGACCGAGTTTGAAGGTTAAGGTTGACGGTGAGAGGTTGGTCAGAGGCCATTATGAGAATCTGGTAATCTGAGGAACCAGAAGGGGAACTTTGAGTGGTTACCAGGGCATGAGGTGGTTGAGTGGCCATGAATCCTTATTGAGGGAAAGGATCGGTAAACACATCGGGTTGAGAAGTAGCCGGTATGGGAGGGACAATAGGGGAGGAATGTTTTCCCCACACGGTGGCCTAAGACTCCCACATCTATCGCATCTGGGGAAATAGGGGACAATCGTGAGTGTAATGTCCATAGACACCGTAGCATGAACAGGGCTTATTGGAGCGAAGCGGCTGGTCCGAATTGGGCTGAGACCCCTGTGGCTGGTTGGTGGTGTTAGGATCAATACTTGAAGGATTGGATCCATGAGTACTAGAGGCAGATTGATTGAATTTTCTCTTTCTCTGAGAACGAAGAGAATTGGTCGAGCCCTATTGTGCAAATACTTGCCCCGGAGGGGGTAGTAAGTGTTGCAACGGGGGTTGAGAAGGCAAAGGGGTGAGAGGTCCAAATGTTGGAGGAGTTGGGACACTAGGCTGTTGGTAAGGATAAAGGTTAGGATGGGAAACATTGAGGTAAGCAGGAGTGTGGGAAAAAGGAGGAGGTATGCCATATCCTGGATACATGCTACCTGGAGGGGGAAAAGTGTTGGAGGTGTTGGCCCCTCCTGGAGGGAAACCATAGCCCATAAGAGGCTGAGCAGAGGTATGTGAAAGAGTTCCAATGATACCGTCGGCAGAGTGAGATGCCCTCGGGGTATTAGTGCCGCCGGGCTTGGGGAGGTCAGGAAGGATGGTATAAACATAACCAGATTGAGCGTAAATAAGGTCATATTTCAAGGCTATTTGGAGGGCGGCTTCTTCGGTTTGAGGGAAATGGGAGGTGACATCTTTGCCAATGGGAGGTAAGAGAGAGTGAAGGAACCCATCCATATAAACCCGATCTTCAAAGGGAGGAGTGCAACATAAGCTTCTTCTTTTCCACCATTCTTGGACATGAGCGGAAAGGCGGATTGAAGAGGATTGACAGAAAGAAGTTAAAAGCTCTGTACTAGTGTCGTATCGGAGAGGTAGCTAGAAATAAGATAAAAAGGCTTGGGCAATGGTCATAAAAGTGGTATGGGAGGAGGTGACCTCTCAACATACCATTTAGAAGCTTCGCCGATAAGGGATAAGAGCTGATCTAAAGGGATTTGAAAAGGAGGTATCAGATTTGAAAATAAGAAGGCTAAAACTCTAAAAATTTAGACGTCTAAAACAGCTAAAACTCCCCACAAAAATTGGAGGGTAATAAAGCCCTAAGGGGAAATATTCCCACTTATTTGAGTGAAATAGATCAGAAACAGGTCCAAACGGGAAGAGACTGAGGTTGGAAAACCCTGACAGAAGCTTCAGACAAACCCATAAAAATTGCTGGAAAATTGCAGAAAAAAGTGCAAGTCGCAGGTTTTCACCTGTTTTCAGTCCAGGTCGTAGGTTTGGGGCAGAAAAGTGTGTCCTCAGGTCCAAGTTGTAGTTTTTTTTCCGATAAGTGCGACCTGCAAATCCGGGTCTCTCAGCAGCATATTTCAGAAAAAATTGTCGTCTCAGTTGCAGCTGATGTCTGTCACCTGCACAATACGGCCAGAAACACACGGAAGTTAAAAATATTAATGTTTGAGGGTTTTAGAGGTGAAAAACACCATAAAAATAGGAAAAATGGGAAACTGAAGAGAAACCCTAGGGTTTGAAATAGCTGGATATGCAGGAATATAGAAAACGACAGCGGTCGCAAAAGAAAACCCATGTGGAGTCACCAATTGTTAGTATGAATCTTTCGTCGTAAAAGACCACTTTAGCTACGCATAACAGATAGCCCTAACACCAAGTATGACTGCCAATATCTTTAAGTCTGCATTTAGTTGACCCAAATAATGTTGCACAAATTCAGATCTAAGCATAAAAGACATTAAGCAGTAAAAATGAAATATGGCTACATGCATCCAATAAACAAGACAATAACGATGTATTTGAAATAATTTTTTATATTATATTAAAAGGGGGCACCTGAGAGGAAAACAAGAAAGGTGTTTTCCGGTTCTCCTCAATGGGATGGGTTCTTGACAGTCCTCAGCACTTCAGATCTAGAATCTCTCTCTCTCTTGTTGGTGTAGAAAACCCAGATAAACATAGAACTCAATGGGAGCTCACAAGGAAAAAATGGAGAAAATGTGACCAAGTGTATAGATCCAGAGTGATCTAATAGGCAACAAAAGGTGACTAATGAATGGGGAAAACCCTTCTATTTATAACAAAATATTGGGGTGATATAGAACTTGGTGCATGAATAAAATATTATTAATCAAATTCTAGAACCACCCTTTAGGAATATTTTATTATATTTTTTGGAGGGAAAAGGATTTTTGACTTGGGCCAATTCCTTTATTTATAAATAATAAATAAATAAATTATTTATTTACTATTTTAAGGGAATGGTGGGAATATAATTAAATAAATAATTATTTATTTAATTATTTATAAATGATTTAGTCAAATTTAACTAGGAATATTACTTAAATAGGATTTAAATAACTTATTCCTAGGAAATAATCAAATAAATAAGGATTTATTTAATTGATTTCCTTGTTTTGGGTTAAATATGACCCAAAAATATAAACAAATATAGATTTTTTTTATTATTTCTTTTTGGGGTTTCCTGTTTTGACCATAAACAACTTAATAAAGGTGTTTTACTAAGTTATTTCACATAGTGAAAGAAATTTTACTTAGGGTAAAATTGGTCTTACATTGTGTACTTGGGTTCATCTAATGATAATAGGTTAGATGACCAAAAAATGGTGTAACAAGTCTGGTCAACTCAGGGTGAATTTGGACTCTTTGTACTCTTTCACAGAAATCAAAACAACCTACCTCTTGGAAATATGCAGCTATTGCAGGGGAGGCTGTCAACTCCTTGGTATTCAAAGGTTCAAACTTGTTTACTCTTCCACCCTTTCTCTCCTGTCCCCTAGGCCTTTGGCCTCCCTTTCCACCGTCACTACTACCTTCTCTAGAAATTTTATCTTTTACTATTTCCTTGAAATCAAAACCCTGAAACTATTTGTGAAATGATATGGATAGAGCAAGTGAGATGATAATGAGAAAGCAGTGATTTGCAAGTGAAGTGGAATGATGAGTGAAGGAAAATTTTGGAAAAATGATAATGTTAGGTAGTTCTTAATGAAAAAACCACTAATATTCCAAAACTAGTTGTGAAGGTACCTTAGTAATGATAACCACTGAAGAGGATGAGGAGAAAAAATTTCAAGGTTGCGCAGTGTGGAGGCTAATTTTTTAAAATGGAGATGTTGTTTTGGTACAGGAGAATATTCTTAGCAAAATAGTTTCAGTGTGCCTTCAGTATGTAGATATATGGGTGCCCTTTAAAGAAGAGTGTTGGTAGCAGGGAGATTAGGTTTTCTCTTCCTTTAGGGTTTTTCTTTTCTTTACATTTCTCTCTAAGTTTCACCTTTTAAAATAGCATGAGAGGGGGCAGAGCAACTAAATACCTTTTATAAGAATCTTCATGAGGCACCAAGTAGAGGTTTTGAGGAGATTTGAAGCGTTTGGAGGCTTTCACCGGCTTGAAGGGCTTCTAGGTTAAACGTGTAGCACAGGAGCGTAGCATTTGGGCCCTTACACGCACTGTCGGGTCGCCCTAAACGCCCCTGTGTGTAGTGTCCAGGCCAGCCAGGTCTGTCGAGCGGTTCTTCGTGCAGTTTTTGAACGCACAAGTGCATAGCACCGGCAGAGCTGCACGAGCTGTCAAGCCCCTCTGCATGTTTCTTGTGCATAGTGCCACGGGCGGAGTAGTCGGTCTTCTGCACGGCAGTCAGGTCATCCTACACGCTGACTGTGCGTAGTTCCCAGGCCAGTCAGGCCTCTGCATGCTATTGGGCCTGACTGGTGGTAAACACGCAACCTCTTCACACAAGCACGCAGCGCCTTGTTAAAACTTCAAAGGAAAACGCACACAAGCATGCAGCTAGATTTTCCATGAGCATAGCACCAGGTTCTTCCTGCCTGAAGCCTGCCAGAAACTCCTAAATATTCCCTTGGAAACTTTTCACTCTCTTGTGCAAACGATAAATGAGCTTGAGTGACAAATGAGATGCTTTTATACGCTTGGAACAATAAATTAAAACTGGAAACCCAGTTTTTCTAATGTTTTGAGTTTTATTTTGTCACTTTATCACGGATATCCCTTTTTTTTTAAGGAGGTGACTTGAAACACGAAACAAGATCTTTTCTCATCTCAACCTTTCCTCTTTTTTGTTCTTAGGTAACTGATATGATGGATTTTATTTCCTTTGAACTGTTGGATGTTTTAACACTCTACTCTTACCCATTCTATCATATCAAAAACTTAAAACTTTCCCTCTCTGTCATTTGAAAACTAACAGATCTCTTTAAACTCATTTAGTAAGGGTGAGTTCTTTAAAACAATTTTTGAGGGACCTGCCTTTACCCTATTAGTGTCAAAATGTTTCTTGCCTGCATTATGAAGTTTGGACCTCATGTCTTTATCCCATTTGATATCTCTGAGTGTCGGTGATCTTTCAAACATATTTTCTTCCCCCTCTCTTATTTTCCAGAGGTATAAGAGATCTATTTTGCACAGTCACCATAGTCTTCACAATCATGCTTTGTCATTATCTCCCTTTGGCCAAGAGGTCCTTTTGAGACAGTGAAATATTTCCAACTTGGCAGACCATGGAGGTCACCTTCAAGAACCTATTTAAATTATCTCCTAACTATCATCATGGAGGTTTCATTTCTAGTTTTAATAAATATGCAATTCATGCTTAGTGGTGCTGATGTACCTCCATCCTTGTGGTTTCAACATTGGCTTCTTGGTTGAAAATACTATTTAGCCAATTAGTCCTAAAAACCCTGATTCTCTTTGAACTTAGGCATGCCCTTTCTTCTTTGCTGTGAATGTCCTTTGTGATGATTTTGCCTCTCACCCTACCTCATTTTCTACTAATAGTCATCTCAATCATTCCTACAGAAATTTTTAAGATGGGCAGCTGTCTTTTTGCAGAAGTTGTGTTTTGACCAAGGAGGCCTTCTTTGAAGGATTTTTTATCCCTTTTGGACAATCATGTTCTAACCCTCCTTTTCATTTGATTTCATATTTTGGGCACATTTAAAACAATGATTTAGAAAACCAAAACAATCTATAACCTATGAAACCCTAAATGACCTAGTGGGATGCTTTTTGGACTTGGCCTTTGGCTAAAAACTTGACTTAGGGTTTTTAGGTGTAAAACAGAGTTTTTTACATACTTTATGCATTGCTGACCCAAAACTACTTATTTTGATTTATCTAAAGAGCCTATAAAGTTAGCTTGAAACCACCAATGCTTGAGGCATTTGGTCAATAGGGGAAAAGGTTGAGCTACTTGGAAATCCAAGGTGTAAGTAGAAGGGTTAGGCAAGTCAAAACAGAGTGGTAAGGTCAGAGGTGGAAAACATAGTGAAAATGAGTGGCATAAGCCCATGATTGGTCTTCTAGGAGTGATAGGCTAGCCATGACTTGATAGAGTAGTAAAATGGTGAAAATTTTATCCAAAGGATGATGAAGGCAGTGAGATTTCTAGAACTCACAATATTCATGAATTTTGTTTCTAGAAATATAGGATAAAAATTTAGTTATATATAGAAAGCAAAAAATTACTGATGACTAATAGTGGCTCCACTTGGGGAGGGTAGCTCCTTTCCAGGAGGTGTCCAGAACTTCACATCTCTGGTTTTGTGAAGAATAGTGCCTCATCCATTGGGGAAATTTTTACTTATTTTCATTTGTTGATGCTTCCTTGAAGTTGTGATCTCAATGATCTGAAAAACATGATTAGCTCAAACTTCATCTCTACCTACCCAACCTAATTTCCTAACATTTTTTCTTTTCTTCCTCGGGTGCACTTAAAATGGCAAACCCTTAACATTCATTTTTTTTTAAAATAAAAATAAAATATTTACTTGTACCATTATTGCTTCCAAGAGTTCAGACTATGCTAGTGAACTCTTTTATTCTCTATCTAAGCTACTCAATAGTCAAGATTAATCTATTTGGTCGAATTCATTCTCTAAGCTATAGACATGAAATTGAAAGCATGGTTTAAATCAGGATTAGGCAATCTAACTTACCATGGGTTGTGGCATTAGAAAAATATGCACACAAACATTAATACTGTACAAACAAAACTAGAAATTTAATGGTTGTGGTTCATCATTTGTTAATCATCCCTATCCTTCTCTTTGGTTCAGACTTAAGCATGTGGAACTAGTATCTTTTATTCCTAATATATTTCCCTCTGACAAGTAAAGGTTAAATGATTTGACCAACATTCTTTCACTAACTTATCAACAATAAATTGAAAACATGCTCAGCCATGATTAGGCTAGATGACTGAACAAGACCTTCTTTTTGAGCAAATAGTGACATTTAGGCTTGCACACTTTCAACATCATTATTTTTTGGGTATGGGGTTGTACCTATTCTTCAAATCTGCCCTCTTTTCTATTTTTTCTATTTTTTGTGTTTTTCTCTTTATCACCTTTCATGAAACAATGGTATGTACAATGAATGAAGGCCTAAAAAACTAGAAATATTGGCAAAAATAGTGCTTTACTGTACTGCCATTGACAGGACCTCCAAAGACTTCAACTCCATCCAGATCTTGTAAAAAGAAATCATTGTTACCTCTATCTAAACCGATAATGTATGGCCCTTTCCACAAATTTTCAAACATACCATGTTTACCTTTGTCTTCTCTCCTTGAGTCCCATTTCAACACTTTATCTCCAACCTGGAAGTCATTAGCTTTGGTCCTCCTGTCAAAAAATTTCTTCATATTATATTGTACTACTTGTGTCCTTTTGTAAACCTCCTTTCTTGTCTACTACAAATGAATAGTTTGGGTCAGCCTCCTTTGCATATCATTTTCTTCTGATTTTACTTCTTGGAGAAATTTCATCACTGAGACTTCCAAAGATGTTGGGAAAATGGCATCCATGCCATATACTAGTTGATAAGGAGACATACCAATGTATTTCTTGGTGGTTATTCTATCAACCCATAGTGCATGTACTAGCTTGCCATGCCATGCTTTTTTATTTTGTTCCATAAGCTTCTTGATGATATTGACTATGATTTTGTTAGAGGACTCATCTAGCCCATTACCTCAAGGGTAATAAGCTGTAGAATGTCCTAATGTGATGTGATATTTATAAAAAAAGTCAACCATTCTTTTGGATGTAAAATCAACAGCATTATCTGTGATGATCTTGTTGGGACAACCAAATCTAGACAGGATGTTTGTCTCAAGAAATTTGATAATGACTGAATCGGTGACATTCCTAGAGGGGATGGATTCTATCCATTTGGTGAAGTAATCAGTGGCAATAAAGATCCACTTGTGTTGGGAAGATGAAGTAGGGTGGATCTCTCCATTGAAATCCAAACCCCATTGCTGAAAAGGAGCTTAAAAAATGATGGGATGTAAAGGTAAAGGTAAGAGTTTTCTCTTTTCATCAAAAATTTGGCACTTATGGCAAGTCATGACCAGTTTTTGGGTGTCAGGGAAAAGGGTGGGCCAATAGTAGCCAGCTCTAAGAATCTTGTTAGCTGTGGTTTTTCAATAAATATGGCACCCACAGTCTCCCTCATGCAGTTCATGCATGTTCTTACCTGCATCATCCTCAAGAAAACACTTAAGCAATATACCAATAGGATTTTTCCAATACAAAAATCCATCTAAAATGCAGAAATTTAAAGATTTTTGTTTCAGGAATCTAGCTTTTGTCTTTGATAAGGTAGGAGGAGGATTAAGATAAAACAGTACATATAGGATATAAACATACCAAGATGAATTCAATAACACTTCTTCAATATAAGGAGCTATGCATTATTCTTGTTCTTCTAAAGCATCAACCAAATTCATATCTAGTGATTGGAAATTTGATTCAGCCATAAGTTTTGCAAGCCCTTGTCCTTTAACAAGTTTAGTGGGTTTGATTTCTAAGTCATATTCTAAAATAATAGCAACTCTCCCCTTTTACCATCTGGGTCCTGATTCAAAATGTCTTTGACAAATGTGTGTGGAACAAAAGAAATGATATGAGAATGTAAGATATAAACTTTGAATTCTTTCAATGCTTTAATCAATGCAAAGGCATGTTTTTCCATGATGTTGTACTTTAGGGGATCATCTCTAAGGGATTTGTTGCAGAATGATATGGGTTGCTCTTTCCCCATAATGTTCTTTTGTAACAACACTGCAGCCATGGTATGTTCAGATGAAAATGAGAAAATATAGAAGTCTTTGATAAAATCAGGACTGATTAGAATCGGTGTTTGGGTGAGTGCTAGCTTAACCAGTTCAAAATATTTTTTGGCTTCCAAGGTCCACTTAACTCCTATATCCTTTTTTAGCATGTTTGTAATATTCCTCAAGAGTTCAGTGAGGTTGGGGATGAATCTTCTCAAGAAGTTGATTTTCCCAATGAAAGATTGCAATTCCTTAATGTTTATAGGATGACTGATTTGCAATATGCCTTTAATTCTTTTGGGGTGTATTTTGATTCCTTCTTCCGAGATGATGTGTCCTAGGAGTTTTCCTTCCTAGAGACAAAACAATGTTTTCTTGGGATTCAAATATAGGCCATATTTGCTACACTTTTCAAAAACTTTTCTCAAGTGGACTAAGTGCTCTTCATCCATCTTAGAGTAAACAGTGATGTCATCAAGGTAAATGAATATGAAGTGGCCTATGTCTTCTGAAAAAGCTATGTCCATGGCCCTTTAGAAATTTCCCCCCACATTCATCAACCAAAATGGCATTTTGACATACATGAATGTACCCCAAGGTGTGGTGAAGGCAGTTTTGTATTGATCACTTGGGAATACTAGCACTTGGTTATAACTGGAAAAACCATCAAGCAGTGAGATTCTCTTAGAGCCAACTACCTTTTGAAGTATGTGATCCATTTTAGGCAAGGGGTAGTTATCTTTCAAGGAGGAGCTGTTTAGGTTTCTGAATTCAATGCAAAGTCTAATCTCCTCGGTTTTCTTCATAACTGACAGAAGGTTGGAAACCCACTCTGAGTATCCAAGGGGAACTATGATCCCGACATCATACATATTTTTAATCTCTTCTTCAACTAAAGGTAGTAAAACAAGGTTTATTCTTCTTAACTTTTGTTTGAAAGGTTTCTAATTTTCCTTGAGAGGGATTTTATGTTGAATAATGCTTGTGTCATATGATTTCAAATATTGATACCCCCATGCAAACACATCTTTAAACTCATTAAAAAGCTCAATATACTTATGTTTTATGTGAGGAGGAAGGTTCTTGGAGAGTTTGATCATTTTGGGTTCCTTTATGCTTCCTATTTTTCACTCCTCTACATCAGTCTCGGTAGATTCTATCTTCCGTGTTTTAGCCACATCATTAAAGTCGAACAATTATTCTAATGGTGCAAGGCCCCTTGATAATGTGTCATTCTTACATTGTAATACCTCAAGGTCCTTTTGGTCTAGATCCTCAAAAATTTCTACCTCATAAGGATGTGTAAGTAGATTTATATCAGCAAAAGAGGACAACTCTATTTCATGGGCTTGTTCTTCAGCAAAAACATCTTTCCCATGCTCTAAGCTGGATTTTGTCAATGTAAATTCATTCCTAGATTGAAAAAAATCATCAATGTATTTATCACCCTCAAACACTTGCCAATGGTTAGTTTTCAAGCAGTGTAGGATGGTGTTTTACTTTGAAAATGTATTGTTCACTTGCATGTGGTATTTGGCAATTGCTGGCAGCAAAGGCAAGCTCATTGGCAAGGCTATTTTGGGCTCTAGGAATGTAAGTGAGCTCATATTTCTCAAATTTTTTGAGGATGTCTAGGGCTGCATTTATTTACTCTCTTAATATTGGATTCTTAGCTGAGTACTCACCTTTGATTTGTTTAATGATAAGTTTTGAATCTCCTTGGACAAATATTTTCTTAGCTCTAAAGTCTTCAAGCAAGTGCAAACCAAGGAGGAGCACCTCATACTCTGCAATGTTATTAGTGCACTGAAAGTATAATTTGTATGAATGGCCCTCATTTTTGTTCTTTATCCAAACACTAGCTCCTGAACTAGCCTTGCCAAAAGAGCTATCAAAACTCATGTTCCAAAGTGTTTCTAGCTCATGTTCGCCACTATGTTGTTGTTCAGGGCTTCTAGAGTTCTAGTTGTCGTGTTCTTCATTTTAGGGTGAGCGTGAGTCTTCTGGAGAGCCTAGATCTTTCTCATTTCCTTTCACCTGTTCACTAATGTCATTTTCATTATATAAGATGAAAGATTCCAAATCTGAGTGAATGGAATAAACAGGGGTGTTGTTTGGTTTATCTAAGCTACTTACCATATACTTCATGTGAGATTCCTGGTATAATCTCCTAGTTTTATTGAAGACAGGGATATTAGCATAGGACATGTCCATTTGGAGGCTTCCTTGGAGTTTGGCTCCCCATGATCTGGAGAAAATAATTCCATAGGGAATATCAGCAACAACTATGCCCATGACTAGACTCTTAGCAGGTATTTGCACCATAATGATACAAAGATCCTTGATTAGACCCAAACATTTGACTCTACTCGAATCGAAAGAGTATAAGTCTTTGTAAGGTTTAGTTATTTCTAGGCCTAATCTCTCCATCACAACTTTAGGCATGAGGTTGTGCGAGGCACCGAAGTCTAGCATGGTATTGTGTAATATATTTTCATGTATGTTTAGGTTGATATAGAAAGGAGGGACAACTCCTTCTTGATACTTTCCCTCAACTTCAAGTCCAAACAACAACTCAGGCTTGTCATCAGTTAAATTCAGACTGTCAGTATCATTTCCTAAGTTCAAAACCTTCAACACTTGGGACCTATACACTTCTTGAGTGACTAGTTCAGTGAGAGGCATGGTTATCTTGATTTTGGCAATATCTCCCTCAAAACTGAAAGGTATTTGTGTTTTGGGAATATTTACATCAGTCTTATCAGCCATGAAATTTTCTACATTTTTAATTTTCTGATTCTGATTTGGAGCTTTAGACAATAGAATTTTTTTAGGGCTACTAGTAGATGTACTAAGGCAACTTGGGTCACTATTTTGCTGCTTGATTTTTTCTTTGTTTGGATCAGTTTTCTTAACCATAGTGTTGACACTGTTTGCTATCTTCTTTGGAGTGTTTTCTAGATTTTTCCTAATAGCAGTGTCTATTTGGTTTTTCTTAGAGGCTTCTTCATTGTTTTTTCTCCTAAGTTCATATTCCCTATGGACTTCCATTATGGCATTTTCAAATCCCAATTGATAGTCTTAAGAATCCTCACAGTTTGTTTCATTTTGATCAAAGGCAAAGAGACCATGTTCTTCTTCAGTGATAAAAACATCACCTTCATTGTTAGAACCTATCAGGTTTACATGGCTTTCCTCAAGTTCTTCAATCTCTATTCCCTCTTCATCTACATAACTATCTTGGAAGGGTGGCCTATTTTGTTGATCATTGTCTCATGGCATGTTTTGGGGAGGGTCTCTTCTGAAATTTGGATTTCTATTTATGTTTTGGGAATTTGCTTGGTTTTCCTTAGGAAACATTATTTCATTTAGGCTTATCCTCTCCATCATTCTTTCCATGGTTCTAACTATTTTTTCAATCTTGGAATCAGATAAGGAGGTTGAGGGTATGGTTTCATCCTTGTAGGTTACTCACTTTTCTGATCTTAGCCTAGCTCTCTTTTCAATCAGGTTGGCCTCTACACTTATAGCTCCCTTTTGCATGCTTCTAATGTTAGGGGCTCGCTTTCTCTGAACTAATAGGTCATGTCTGGGTCAAAACCTTATGGAAATTTGGCTAAGGCTAGGCCTAGTGGGGCTTTCATGTTTGGTGGGAGTGCTGTTTCGGGAAATAACTCCCTAGAGGTCGTTGGGTCAGAAACCTCCACAGATCGGGGCATACTATTCAAGAAGGACTCACACAACCAAACTTGTACGCTAAAAACTAGATATTATCAGTTGTAGAACTCACCCGTAGATCCTACGTTTGATGTAGATCCCACGGGGTCCAAACCCCCATCAACTCTTCTTCCTCTTCAACCTGAAAATCAAGGAGAAATGTGCACGGAAATCTAGTTGTACAGCATATATCTTTCCTGAATGTCAGTATAATCCATGTGAAACATCATATAAACAATAATAAATGTTTAATTAACAGTCTTTTCACATATATAAGCATATATTAACACGTGAATTCAGAAACAAGATGGTTCTTCTTCATTACGAACAACATTTACAATAATAGAAAGGTGGAGAGATCACCTGAATCCTTCCACGATCTTTGAACAGACCATCGTCTGGATCCGTCCTGCCCTTGCCTTGCTAGGATTCTTCCAAGACTTGTGCACATGAGATGACATATAAGCTGATGAACATCTCCAGGAAACAAGGGTTTCCTATAAATACCTGGGAAGTGCAGGAGGCACGGGAAATCAGACTTGAATTGGGCTCCAACAGAGTATAATGTCTATAATTTTTCTCCCTCCCTTAGGCCATGCATATGAGGGGTTTTTATACTCCCTCAAAGTAGTTTCAATGAGTTGGAAACAGTTGGCCACGGGCTGGGGTGGTTGAATTACAGGAATAACCATCAACCCTACCTCGCAAATAGGGTTTATATATATATTTTTAATGATTTTAATGGCATACGCGGAAAATTATCTCTGGACTCATGTATACACATGGAAAAGTATGGGCATATCCGCATATGGGATTTTGAACACTGTTTTTTATGAACTTTATTCAAGTTTGTGGGAAAGGGTGCCCAAGGCCAAAGAGACAATCATGAATTACATGAGGGTGAAAAATGATGCTATAACAGATGCCCCCTAATATATGAGTTTAGAAGGGGTACATGATGGCCAAAATGTATTATGCGCATAGAAAGAACTTTGCGAGGACAAGAGAGGACTTCACCAGATTTCAGCCTGCCGAAAACCAATGAAAGAAAACAGAGAGTCAGCTCATGTTTGAGGCAGGCATACCCATGCTCAGTAAAAAATATATCCATATAGAAAGTACAGAATAGATTCAGAATGTATACAAGTATAGCTGAACTGAAAGTACATAATGAATCAACTGAGCATGGCCCGGAAGTACAAGTCGGAATCAATGTCCAAGTATCACATATATCCAACTGATCAATAATGCTGAAAAAGGATGTCTGATCACAAAAGTAACTGAATCTCCAGGTACCAAATCATAAGGGGTGGAACACATGGTACAAACATGCAACTCGGGAGCCAACATATAGGATGCTGTTGTACTAACACTGCAACATATAAGGGTGGATAGCATCACTGGCAGAAACTGAATGGACTGTCAAAAGTGAACTGAAACATGCTGATGCAACCCGAGGTATTCACCAATCACCATGGCACAATTCTACACAATGGGAATAAATGAGCTGAAGTCAACCATGTGAGAAATTGTTTGATTACCGGTCAATAATGTATACCATTAACAAATGCGAGACGACCCACTGATAATGATAATGAGTGTCAAGGTGCCCCAGTACAATCTAACAAGTGCGAATGAATGAGTTGAAGTCGAACACTTGGAAGAATCTATCAATCAGGAGGCAATAATGAATCCCCACTGTCAATAGCGGAGAGTCTGCCACTGATGACTGCAAACCCTAAGGTACTGAAAAAAGACTCTAGATCTTATTCCCAGAGCAATGAGTCGGAGTCGATGAGAAAATATCTGCTGGAAGGGAGGCATTAAGGCATCCCACATCATTCCAGTGCGAGTGTAACCCGCAGGCCAAGATTTGGAAGGAATCGGATGAAGCAGATTGACGGAACCAAACCAAAGTACGTTTTCGACATGCACAAGATGAAGCTAGCGCACGGAAGAAACCCCCTGAACCAACCAATAATGAAAGCTGACACAGAGGCGAGATATCCACCGATAGGGTCAAATGGAGATCAAGGTACTGTACAAATCCCAAGTGTGATAATGTATGCTGACATCGAAAAAAAGGAAAACCACTCAGTCAAAGACCCATAATGATGATCAAATGTTGAGCACAAGGTCACCTATCAATGATGGAAATAGGGCCAGGGTGTGGCTCTAGGTTTACTCTCAGAGAAATATGTCATAGTCGATAAGAGACAAACCTGCTAGCAAGAAGTCAATGTAGACCTTCTCAAACCAGCACGAGAAAATACCAAACATCTGATGTGATAGAACAAGATACTGACAATACCGGGAAGGCCGACTGAATAATAAGTCAAGAGACACCACAGAATGGCCAACTCTGGTTGAACTTCCCTTGAACAAAAGCATGACTTGTGATGACCATGGCAGTAAATAATGACACTGTATAAGTCTGTTGTGCAAGACGCAAAAACAAAATCTCCATATGATTGGAAGAGATAACCAACCGGAGGAGGACTGACCAGTGAAACAAGGTAACAGTTGAACCTAGGTCAAAACTAAAACCATACCAAATGAAGGAAATATATAATGGTATGTGCTTTGTTCAAGGGTGACAAAAAAATACTGTACTGCCATCAAATTATGAAGTAACATCTCGTTCCCACTCTTTTTTTCATATTTAATTATTTTGTCTTTTTCATATAATAAGCCTGGAAAATAATAAAAGAATGCTATAATACACTGGATAGAACGAGTATCAGGAAATAGATGCACTAGTTCCTGGGATAGGAACGATCCTATGCTCAATGCAAGGTGGCAGAAACTGGTTAACGATACTCAAAGGAATGTTCCATCCATGGGTAATAAGGGTTTCAAGTCACGATAGCTAAGTGCATGCAATGGTTAACTTGTACAGAAAGTCAAGGTCAAAAGATGGCTTAAACATTGAGTCGAAATGAAGCCGGCTAAAGGCCAGGATAAACAAGTAGCCAACATGTAATGCAGTAATAAAACTCAACGACACCAGGGAGCCTCTAGGGTAATAGCCAGAAAAAATGATAGTGAAGAAGAAGAAGAATGAGGCTTCAACACATAAGTCATGGCGGGACTAAAGAGGGCTCCTGAGCCTACATGAAACGCAGCATGGGCAACAAGTGCTAGCGAGGAACTAACTAGGAAGCCCATGTAAAGGAAGGCTCTACCACCAAGTCATGATTAAATAATCGGCGAGTGAAATGGGTGAAATACTCATGACTTGATGGGATTGACCCTATGGCAAGTGATCAGAATGGAGGCTAGTATGCAAAATGTAACGGAAAATGGATTTCCTAACCTATATGCCAGTGAAGATCATATACTTGCCATGACAGGTCAGCAGTCATGGATCAAAACAAACTGGAATAATCTCAACTTTATCAAAATGTACCTGAAAATATACCAATCTTGACACTTACAAGCATCCAGGTTATGCAGCTTAAGATAGATTGAAAAAATAGGCATAACAAATTTTTGCAAAAATTTTCAATTTCTGGGCATAAATACACATGTTACCTCATATTTGGTTCGTTGTTACTTGCTAATTTGGGAAAAAGAGCTCTGGAGAAAAACCCTCTTTCGTCAAAACAGGAGCAATCAGCGATCAAACTTCGCCGAATCAGTCAGGTAAGCTATTAATCCATCATTATTATCAATTTTGTCCATTAATAGAGTTAAAATTTGGAAATTTCACCGTAAAAAACATTTGTTTTGATGTAGGGCTCTGCGCATACGCGGGTTCATGTGGATGAACCTGCGTATGATACATGACTGTTTGTAAGGGAAGTTGCGTATGCGTAGTCTGTAATGTAAAAAAATGCATCTAATGAACAAATAAGTGAATTTTTTTAGGATGACCATCACTTGGAGGGAACATGAGCATAGTGAAATTGATAATGAAGTGATGCAAGATCAACAATCGCTCGACATCCTTCAAAATTGTGGATTGCTAAAATTCTTCAAAATGACAAACATGAAAAGTAACATTCGGTTGCTTGAAATGCTGGTAAATTACTGGGAACCGGAGGAAGATTGCTTTGTGATAGACCAAATGCCTATACACATAGAGGTGGAAGACATTTACTTCATTACTGGACTCTCACGGAGGGGAGACCCAGTAGATTTTCACGGCAAGCCTTTTGGAGGGCTTACGGTGGATGACTATGTCCACGTCTACTATGTAGAGGGGTCCAAAAAATTAGGGACTCGGATTGCTATAAAAGATTTGAAAGATCTGCACATGAATATTCTCCTGTTTACCATCGGCAGGGTAGCAGGATCTACTTCCTTGCATCAGGCATCCAGGACCCAGATGAGCATAGCTGTGGAATGCCTAGTTCACCTGTATGATTGGTGTACAGTTCTGTTAATCAACATGAAGAAACAACTGACCTCCATCCGGAAAGCTAAAACAAAGCATTTCAGGTATGGAACCATTTTGATGAAATTCTTCTTTGAGAAGATTCCTGGGCTTCGACCCAAAGTGTTCTCCTCCATCAATAGCCCAAGAGACCCAAGATTTTCCCGATGGGCTGATCTGATGAAGAGACTGGGGGGAAGTGAAGTTCCCCAAACCACCTGGGATGACGAGTTCTTCCAATGGTGGGAGGAACAAGTCATCGTAGTGGAGGACTACCCCTATGCCGGGATGGATTTCTGCGGTGATCCAGACCTCTTCCTTCCACCTGGCGCGACATGGGGCACAATCGGTGAGATTACAACTTTTTAATTATATGATTTTTTAATTATTTTTTCAATATATGTGCAAAAATGTGAAAACAAAACATGTTTTTTGATTGGATTCAAAATGACTTACAATATTATGATGACCATGATACAGATATTGGACCAGTCCATCTTGAGGGCTACCCACGGCACAAGCACCGCAGAGGCGAGGCAAATACTGAAGACCCAGGCAGGACCCTCCATGCTATTCAAAGGAACTTTGAGGGTTTGACTCGCCAAGTGCCTATGGCTGCAGTGGAAGATTTACCTGAGGCTATCCAGAGACGGGTAGTGGGAGTACCATGCGACTGGGTGCGATTATTCTGCCATGTCGCTACTGCCATCGTGTTCTATAAGAACACAAATATTGGGCAGGGGCCACAGGAGTAGATAGACATGACTACTGGATGACTTTATATTTTTTGATACTGAACATGATTGGGCATAAGCCTTGATTTTGTATGACATATGGATCCAAAATTTTGTATAGTTTTTGAACACTCTGATGATATATATATACAACGGTTTATGATGTGATGTGACAAATGTATAAAAAATGCATGATGTTTTTTATGATTAAAATTAATGTATTGAATTATTAATATGCCAATCAATTGCTTGATTAGCTAATGAGTCTGCCATCTAATTGTTTGTACGAGGAATATGAATGAATGTTACAAATTGAAATGATCGTTGTAACAAATGTATCCTCAAAAACAACCGGAGTAAGAATGGATATCGAACCCGATAAGTATTGTTTAACTGTGACACCACCACCTGGGAGTCCAAGAAAACTACCAATGAATCAACACCCAAAGATATGGCCTCTGAGAGTAGATAAATAACTGCAGTGTACTCTACTACATTATTGGAAGCAGGACCAATGTAGACTCCTCTTGATACTAACAGCTGACCGGATGGATGATGAAGTACCCAAGCCACGGAAGCCAAGTTCCGGGTGTGTCTACTAGCACCATTGGCGAAACCATAATGACTCATGACATTCGACACAACCTACCAAAGCAGACCAAAAACATCACCATCACATCAAAGACCAAAAAACCAGATATGTACAAAACAAAACTAACTATATACAAAAGCAAAATGCCAGGGCGAAGCCTAGGCATACTACCTTTTCAAATAGAGCCCATTTCTGGGCTCTGCCAACTCATTTCCTTCAAAATCAACCAAGGCATATGCTCCTTTTTAAAGGAATTTTTTAACAATGAAGGGGCCATACCACATATATTTAAACTTTCCTGCGCCCAGGGCATCCTCTCTTGGGAATAAACCAAAACAAGGTCACCTTCTCAGAAAACCCTAAGTTTGACCGCCTTATCGTACTAAACTTTGACTCGTTTCTTATGTGCCTCATTCATCGTAGTGGCATCACGACGCTGCTCATCAAGATGTTCCAAATGAAGGAGGCGTTCTTTGAGACTAGAATTGTCAGGAAGAAGCTCAACAACTAACTTTAGAGAAGGAATCTCACACTCAATGGGGAATATGGATTCCAGCCTGTAAGCTAGTTGAAATGGAGTAAAGCCAGTTGCAGTTTTTACTGATGTCTGGTATGCCCAAAGTGCAGGATACAACATGATATTCCAATTGGATCAAGCTTTATCAATCTTCCTTTGAAGAATGGTCTCCAAGGATTTGTTCATGGCTTCCACTTGCCCATTGGCTTGAGGATAATAAGGAGACGAACGCTCCTGCCAAAAACCTAATTTTAGAGCCAATTCATCCATCATGTTGTTTTGAAAATGACTGCCATGATCAGTGACAATCACTCTAGGAATACCAAAACGAGCAATAACTTGGTTGAAAATAAAAAGAGCTGTTGTCTCACCATCATTCCCAAAAATAGGCATAGCCTCGACCCACTTCGTAAAGTAGTCTACTGCTACAATAATGTACTTGTGACCTTTAGCCGAAGCGAGGTTACAAGTAGTATAATCAATACCCCACTTTGTAAAGGGACCGACAGTAATGACTGGAAAAATCGGAGCTGGATGAGCGCGCATTTTTCGAGTATAGACTTGACACGGATGACACTTTTTGACCGACTCCACATAATCTTTTAAAATCGAAGGCCAAAAGTATCCAACACACAATATTTTTTGGGTTGTAGCAAGCCCAAATAAATGACCACCACAAGCTCCACTATGGCAATCATTCAGCACAGCCTCAGCTTCTTCGAGAGTTAAGCAACATCTCAGGATTGAATCAACCCCTCGATGTATAAAGCATCACCAATAATTAAGTAATTTTTAGGCATGTGACACAATTTACGGTGCTCATCTTTCAAAAAAGTAGAGGGAAACTTCGCAGTCTGAAGATACACAATGATATCCCCATACCAAGTATCATGTGCAGAGATGAGAAACAAATGTTCATCAAGGAAGGATTCATCATAAACGATCTCTTCTCCACAGGGCAACTCGGAGATTAATTCCGCGAAAACCAATGATTTCTTAGACTTGGCAGACAAAAACTCAAGATCAAATTCCTACAAAATCACAATCCATCTATTGTATTTGCCCCCAATCACTCGCCTACTGAGAACAAACTAAAATGGATTAACTTCTGCCAAAACATAAGTTTTTCATAGAAGAATATAATGTCTGAGTCGTTGTACAACATGAACAGCTGCTAAAGCCAGCTTCTTTATCGGAGTATACCGGAGTTCAGGTCCTACCAAGCCTCGAATAAGGTAGTATATAACATGCTCTGCAAGAGCATCGTCCTCCTGAACCAGAACCATACCAATGGTAGATTCTACTACTGCAAGATACAAAAGGAAATCCCTGGTATAATCAGGTGGACTCAATATAGGAGCAGAGGTCAATACTTTTTTCAAAGAATCGAATGAGTGTTGAGCGAGGTCATCCCAAAAGAATGGGACTCCCTTTTTCAACAATCTCATAAATCCTTTGGTAACTTCAGCATAATTTATGATAAATATTCGAAGAAAATTAGCTTTTCCTTGTAGACTTTGAAGTTGACGAATAGAAGATGGGGGAGGCAATAGAAGTATTGCCTCTACCTTGAAGGGATCTACTCGAATCCCTTCCGAAGACATTATAAATCCCAATAACTGACCGGATGTGACCACGAAAACACACTTGTTCAGATTCAACCTAATCTTGTAGAAACGACATCGTTCAAATACTTGACGGAGGTGAGCAGGATGATCCATTCTCTTTCGAGAATGAGCAGCTAAATCATCCAAATACGCCTTGATAATATGTTTAATGTCATGGAAGGCATATGACATGGCCTGCTGAAAAGTATCCCCAGCATTTTTAAGACCAAAAGGCATCTTCTTGTAAGCAAAAGTACCCAGGGACAAATAAAGGCAGTCTTATGCTGATCTCAGGACAGATAGTAATCTGATTATATCCGGAGAAACTGTCCATGAAGGAGAAAATCTCATTATCGGCACACTCATCGATAATCTAATATATAAATGGTGTGGGGTAATTATCTTTCGGACATGCTTTATTAAGGTCTTTGAAGTCAATGCAAAATCAAATTGTTCCTTGTGTCTTATCCACGGGAATAGGATTTGAAACCCACTCAGTTAAAGGAATAGGGAAAATAAATCCCACCTTAAGCAGCTTCTCTACCTCAGCTTTGATAGCTGTAGCCTTCCTAGGATTGACCAGACGAAGCTTTTGCCTTACAGGCTTAGCATTTTCGTAAGTCTTGATCTCATGCTAGACAATAGATGGATCTATACCGGGCATTTCCTCATAAGACCAAGCAAACACATCCCTAAACTCTTTAAAGAGATCGGTGTAAATATGAATCTCTTCAGGGGAACATTCAGCTCCGATGAAGACATTCTCTATAACATTGGGATCCCTGGAAATGTTCACTGGGATAGTCGGAGAAATCACAGCCATGTTCCCTTCAGCATACACCTGTGCTGGTGCTAAAGGGTTCAGGACTGGGTGAACAGGACCAGGAGACAAAGGACTTGGAAAACTCGATTCAACTTTGCTCAAATCAGGTAAAAAGTAAGACCAATGATGAAAATCATCCCACGGTCTATCTACACCAGTCATAGCTTCCAGGATGGCCTCTTCAGATGGAAGAGTGGTATCAAGGCAATCCTAGGCGGAAGAAGAACTAAGTGTCCAAGCCGGAGCCACATCGCCATCCAACTCCTCTAGAGAAAGAGAAGCTGGAATGGAATCTGCAGAGTCAACAATAGATTGATAAGCAATCTTAGCTGCAGACATTGGAAATGCCATTCCACCCACTTGACTTTCCGCTAATGTGGAGGTAGGGGAAGGTAAGGTCCAAGGGTCCAAAAAATAATGAGTTCTGAAGAACTCTCTTCGAATAGGAGCCATAGAGGATGAAATTGAATTTATATGAATGGTAGGAGGTGGAATATCGAAAGTACCCATCAAAGAAGAATACATCCCAACCCCTAAATTCTCAACAGGTGGCTTGGCATCATCCACCTTTGGAATAGTTGAGTCAGTAGATGCATTTGGGTCTACAGGAGAACAATCCAGTTGTTCAACTGTAACAATCCTCCCTTCGTGAGGAAAACAAATCATTCGAAATAATGAGGATGCAATAGCATCCATCTCATAAATCCAGTTTCACCCCAAAAAAAGGTTGTAGTCCAAGCTTGCATCAACTATATCAACCTCTATATTTATAGTTTTTCCCCCAACACAGAAGGGAAAAGCTGGGATAATGCCATGCGGTCTGTGAGAATTACCATCAAAGACAGTCAGAAGAGTAGCAAATGGAACAACTGTGGGGGATCCAATTCCCTTCCAACATGCGAGAGACATCACACATGTGGAAGCACCCTCATCTACGACCGTCCGAAAGATATTGAACTTCCGAAATGACGATTTAATATGAAAATCCATATGATGCGGGAATCTCTTTTTAAAATTAGAAATATCGAATGTAATCACAATAGAGTTCTTTGGATCAATAGCCCCAATAGCAGTGAGCAAAGCACTGCGCTGAGCTGGACAAGAATGGAGCACCTCAAGAGCAGACATAGCACAAGGGCTCTATGCCAAATATTCTACAATAGAGTAGTTCTGGGTGGCCCTAGCATTTGGATTAATCATCGTACACTTAGTAGATGCTTTTGGCATCCGAGGTATAGGCTCAACAATAGGCCTCGTAATATGAAGTGGCTCAGTACCATCGGGAGCACCCTTGGCTTTCGAAGACTCAGTTTCGCCATAATCACGGGATCTCATGGCGATATCCGCGTGAGCACTCATCATATATATGTTTGACAGATTTTCCCCTTCCTGGGTGCCCCCAGAGGAAGCCCCAGTATTTTGATTCACGCCAACAACTAGCTGTTGCCCTTGGGGAAAAGGGTTTGTCAACACAGCCTCGGAACTGGAAGAACCTTACTGAGCTAACAAGCACTGTGCATCTTGAATATTAGGGAAAAGGTGAGTAAGATGATCTCCAGTACATAACTTGCATGGAAACTTCACTTTATTTTTGTCCTTTGGACCGTCACCAACATGCTCGTTGGATTTATTTGCATTACCCTTCCCATCCTTGCCCTTTTTCTTATTATTATTTCGTCCCTTCTTCTTCCCTTCGGATTGTTGATTTCCTTTAGGGTTAGAAGTCTGGACGAAATTTACCGACAAAGATCGAGAAGACGATGACTCAGCAGGCACAGCCTGACCAGAAGAAGCAGATTGTATAGACAACTGCTGCAATTGACTAAGCAGGTTAGTTGCACCGCTATTGATCGACCCAATAATTCCATCACCATGAGGACCGGGTTTAGTCTTGGACAAGTCTAATTTGGAGTGAGGAGCATCAGGAAAATATTTATGAAGGACCCCAGACTGAGAATATATCAATTCAATCTGCTGGGCCCTGAAAATAGCTTGTTCCTTAGAAAATACCCCTGACAGGGATACATCCTTAGAAATATCTAGCTGCAAAGATTTTAAAAACCATTCCAAGAGGAATTATCCCAAAATATAAGCTTTAATGAGCCTCTTCCTTCTCCACCATTCCTGAATATGATCAGAAATGTGGGTTGCCTTGTCCTGCTTAAAACTGGCCAGGAGTTCTGTCCTAGCATCATAACGAACAGGCAACTGGAAATTATTTAGAAATATAGTAGCCAACTCTCCAAAAGTAGCAAAACTAACCCCAGTTAACTCAATGTACCACTTGGTAGCATTTCCAGTCAAGGTGCACTGAAACAACCTCAACCTAATCGAATCCTTGATCAGGGAGTTAGATGAACACCATAGATGGAAAGTGGTGATATGATCATCCAGGTCCTCTCCATTATTGCCTTCAAACTTCGGAATGTCTGAAGGTAGTTTGGTAGGAACCGGAGGCCACCCCGGACTATATCGGATTGGATCATTTGTCAATCTCGATAAATCTGGCAAGTTTAAAGTTGCCAGAAAAGGTAAACGAGGAGGGGCCTAATAATTCCATCTTTGGTGGGATGGGTTTCCAACATTCTGAGAAGAATAACCTAGATTTGATGAGGCACCAGGTTGCCAGAAAGAGTTCGTAGAAAATGTTGGGCCATAGGACAATCCTTGTGACCCAGTATTTGGAGAAGTACCTCCTCCCAACGTAGAGTTACCATAAACCAGAACAGTTCCCCCCACTGAAGTAGTGAATGAAGAGGAAACCCCCTGATAGGGGTTCCAAGCATTAGGAAAAGAGGAAAAAGCCTGATAAGTACTCGACGAAGTGAATGGACCATTCCCTTGCTGACCAACGAAAAAATGATTCCCTTCCCCCACTGCTATAAATATAGGGTTCCAACCCGTAAAGGTAGTCGAACTCTGAGTCTGGGAAGTAAAAGGAAAAGACCCTAAGGAAGGATTCGAACTAGGAATATGCCCACTTCCGAAGGGGAACCCTTGAAAAGAAGCCGACCCACTAGCCATAGAGGACATGGGTGTAGATGCAGCTGCAGCAGTTGAAAAAGAAAACGAAGGAATCCCACTAATGGGCATTCCAAAACAAAAGGGACCATATTGAGAAGCTTGTGCTTGGGTGTGACTAGAGCCAAACACAACAGTACTAGAAGCAATTGAATATATAGAAATTGTGCCTCCACCTTCTACCAAAGTAGGAGTCTGAATGCTTGTAGCACTCACAGCCAAAGCCGCATTCCCAGTTGTGGCCATCAAAAGGTACGAATAAGATGGATAAGGACTTTATGGTCTTGCAGACTCAGGTTCGATGTACTCAACAAAAAATGGAGAATTAGGAGGAAGAGGAGATGGAAGTGACTCAGGAGGCTAAGGTACTTCCTCTACTTCTACTTCTTCTTCTCACGGAAATAAGACTCTCGAGGTGAGCGGAGAGCTCCTCTCAGAACCAACACCAGAACCAACTACAGAACCTTCAAGCCCTAGCGGAGGATCTCTCTCCACTACGTCAGATACCACTGGGTGATATTCACCTGATATATTACTCCTACGCCTTCTTGAAGAAGGCTCAGCACTCTCGGGAGATAACCCCGAATTCTTCTCGATCGACGAGGTGCTTGATCAGCCACTTTAACAGATTAATTAGACTCAAAAAAGTATGAAGCTAATCAAGCTAGGAGCAAAGATAATTCACTACAAAAAATCCCTAAGATTCAACCAAGCAAGCGGCCTTCGGGTATTTCCGCTCCAGGTTATTAGGACCGGACACCAAAATACGAGAAAGTGAAAAATGGGACCTCCTGAAAATAGTCTGGGATAATGACGGCCCAGATCTACTAGCGAAGGTAACAGAAACAATTACGCTGACCTCCTAACAACAGCCTTTGCCGGTGCAAGTACCCAAGCTTCGCCGGGGCACCCTCCAAAATTACTGTTGGAAGTGATAAGACGTCTACCTCAGGTACCACGGGTATTCCCCCCCACAGTCACCTGTGTGATACCTAGGAATGGAAACTAAGGGCACCAATCCGTGTCAGAAGCCGGGCGAAACGGTCTTAAGGCAAGATCCAGAAAATCAGAGAGGGGGTATCTCTCTTCTCAACCTTCACTTTCCCTCGTGCTTGACTCTCTGGAGGAGAGCTTTCCTGGTCCACGTAACGGTGTTGGATTTTTCTCATTTAATAAACTTCTATGTTTTAGTTTGAGCAGCCTTGGAGAGTTAACTCTCCACTCACCTAATCCAAGGCCCTACAACCTAGCTAGTTGATGTATGACACTTAATAAAAAACTTTCTAGTTGTTTTTTAAGTTATTGCGCTTATTTTAGTTGGTTGTTATATTAATTCAAAGGAATATGGAAATGAAACTCATGATGTTTTATGACGCAGAAAATAAATTAATGAAAAAAAAACTACATGCAGATGCAGTAATTGCCTTTCGATGAAAAGAAATTTCTACACAGGTTCTACGAGACTATTTTTCCTTTTCAGATATCAAACCTCACACTTGCAAAATTTATGAAAAAGACTACAAATGTTCAATTGCACCTAATGAAAATTACTAAGAGCATGCCAACTCTAAGATGCAATATCTAACAAAGCAAAGAGAAATCTCCAGGAATCCCGCAGTTCTATCACTTTTCGGCTGTCCACAAAGCTAGTTCCCAAACCAGAAACTCTAAGTATAAAGACGCCAAAACATGCTCGAAATAAAAGAAAGAAACCAATGAAGACTCTCTTCCCAGATCAAGACAGAAACCGGAGGAAAAATATTTCAACAAGGCTTCAGAAGATGAAAAGAAACCAAAACAAAAATGCAAAACAAAATGTTTTTGGGCTTTTGATTTTTATAAAAAGAAGACTTCAAAAAAAAACTAAGAAAACTATCCAATTACCAAGCCAAACGATCTCCGAATTTCAAGCAAAACTCCAACAAAAATGTTCCAAATCTTATAATGCCACTTGCTAGCAAGATTCATATGAGCAAAAGGAAGATAAAAAACTCAGTAAATCTGCTCGATATAATAGCACAAACTTGCAACAAACAAAACCTCAAAGAACCAAAATGACTCTTCAAAAGAAATCACAACAAGACCTAGTCAAATGAAATCAAGAAAACCAACCGAAAATCAAGAAAAAATTAAAGTGCAAAGCAAGACATAAAGTTAGGAAAGAGCATATGAGCAGAATCTCTCTGTCCTGATTAAGCAGAATAGCCAAGAATCTCCAAAAAGAGATCTTGGTACTCGAACCAGAAATGCAAGCACTAAAAAAAACAAGATTTTCCAAATGAGCCGATATTCAACCAAACAAGAGAGAAAAAGACCAATAACCACCTTCAATACAATCCAGAGACTAAAGGGACACTGTAGGAATAGGTCACCATAGGCAGACAAGACCAAAAAGTCAAAAAATTGAAAATTTTGAAATTTTCTCAGGCATACGCGACTTAGAAGCTTTACAACAGGTGTGCATACGCGATTGTAGCAAAGGAAACACACGTATACGCGACTTCCTTTGACAAAACCTGCATGTATACGTGACTGTATACAGGAAAACTAGCGTATGGAAAAGTAAATAATGAAAAATAAAAATGATCAAGCCTGGCTAGAGAACCAGGTCTTTAGTCTGACTGAGAAAAAACTAACTGGACTGGAAATAATGATTAAAACTATCAAAAACCTTTAAAACAGCTGAAACCACCCAACAGGGGAATCACAAGAATGCGATTCCTAGTGGAGTCGCCAGTTCTGTTTCGGGAGATAACTCCCTAGAGGTCGTTGGGTCAGAAACCTCCACAGATCGGGGCATACTATTCAAGAAGGACTCACACAACCAAACTTGTACACTAAAAACTAGATCTTGTCGGTTGTAGAACTCACCCCTAGATCCTACGTTTGATGTAGATCTCGTGGGGTCCAAACCCCCAGCAAATATTATTCCTCTTCAACTTGAAAATCAAGGAGAAACGTGCATGGAAATCTAGTTGTACATCATATATCTTTCCTAAATGTTAGTATAATCCATGTGAAACATCATATAAACAATAATAAATGTTTAATTAATAGTCTTTTCACATATATAAGCAGATATTAACATGTGAATTCGGACACAAGATGGTTCTTCTTCATTACGAACAGCATGTACAATAATAGAAAGGTGGAGAGATCACCTGAATCCTTCCACGATCTTTGAACAGACCGTCGTCTGGATCCGTCCTTCCCTTGCCTTGCTAGGATTCTTCCAAGACTTGTGCATATGAGATGACATATAAGCTGTTGAACATCTCCAGGAAACAAGGGTTTCCTATAAATACCTGGGAAGTGCAGGAGGCACGAGAAATCAGACTTGAATTGGGCTGCAACAAAGTATAATGTCTATAATTTTTCTCCCTCCCTTAGGCCATGCATATGAGGGGTTTTTATAATCCCTCAAATTAGTTTCAATAAGTTGGAAACAGTTGGCCATGGGCTGGGGTGGTTGAATTACAGGGATAACCTTCAACCCAGCCTCGAAAATAGGGTTTTTTATATATATTTTAATGATTTTAATGGCATACGTGGAAAAGTATCTATGGACTTGCGTATACAAGCGGAAAAGTCTGGGCATATCCGTGTATGGGATTTTAAACACTGTTTTTTATGAACTTTATTCAAGTCTGTGGGAAAGGGTGCCCAAGGCCAAAGAGACAATCATGAATCACATGAGGGTGAAAAATGATGCTATAACAAGTGCATTGTAAACACTATTGAACCTAGTGCAGTAGTCTTGGATACTTTCCCCTGCATTTATCTTAAGGTTTCTATATTCTGAGAGGATTTGGAGAGGGTTTTCTTAATCTCCCACATGTTTATGAAATTTTGGTAAAGGGAAGGGAGATCATTTATGCTGTTGGGAGTTAATTTTTTGAACCATTTTTTAGCTTCCCCTCCTAGAATTTGGGAAACATCCTCATTTTCATGGTTTCATCTTCCAAATCCATATATTAAAAGGCATCATTCATTCTGTCTACATGTTGTTGGGCAGTGGTAGATTCAACTCCTGTGAAATGAGGGATTTTGGCTTGATAGTCATTTAGCAAAGGTACTAATGGTTGTGGTAAAAATAGGGGGGCATACCAAGCTGCCATGATAGGAGCTAATGGTGGATTTACAAGAGGAGGGTTTGTAAGAGGAGGTGGAGGATGAGATGGAGTGGTTTGCACAGTGGTGGTATGAATGGGTGTGATGGAAGTGCTTGGACTAGTAAACTAATTCTGGGCAGACTTGGGATGGAAAGAGCTAAAGTGATGGAGAAGCTGAAATTCAGGACGAGTGGAAGGAGAGGCTTATCTACTAGAACTTGGTTTCAAATCTATGGGCTCAAGATCATTCTAGCTAATTTCATTATGTGACTTGGTTCTGAAAAGGTTCCTTGAATGGTGCAAGTCAAACTGGGGATCTTGCAAAGCTGTTAGATGTTCAGGGACAAAGCTTGCTCTATGAAATATCCTATCAGTGGTTAACTTTCCAGTCTTAGAAGTTTGCCACAAAATATTTTCTGGGTCATCAACTATGGTAGGAATATTTGGGTCTGGATGAGATCTGGTACTGATCCTTTGTGAAGCCAGCTTTCAAACTCAAAATTTAGAGAGGCTGAAAGTTTTAGGACTGATTTCGGAAGGCTCCCTCTCTTATTGTTTTCTAAACTCCCATAGTGTATAACTAGGCTTCTAAATTTCTTAGGGCTGATTTGGTACAATCCCAGGGAGTCTAATGAGAACTAGTGAAGTAATAGGCATACTGGAGGCTAGTGGAGTCGCCAGGTGGATATTTTTTTGTTTTTTTAAGGATGTATGTTTATGTTCCACCACCAATAATTGACAAAAAACCAATCTAGGGATGTTTTGGGGTTTTCTAAATTCTTTATGTAGCCTTGGGGTTTGTGAGAGTGTCCTATAGCTGAGTCATCATTTTTCTACAATGGTGAAACAACCAGATTCTACCCTTTGGCTGACAGTTTGAGTTATCTATGATTTGATAAGGGTTTTCTGAAGTCCTAAGGGATACTTAGATTGTCACTGACTCAGAGTTCCCATCATGATCACCATTTTGTTAGTGATAATTATGAAGTGGTTACCAATCATAGGATTTTCAAAGTCTAACTAAGGGTCTAATAAGTCTGTAAGTGATATACAGGCTACTATGTACTTAGTCCCACAGTGATCACCATTATGTTAGGGTCTCGTGATTTAGTAGATTGGTAGACCAAATGCACATGGTAACATCAGACCAGACTTTGGAGTCCTAGGACCTAGCCTTCCTGGACTCAAAGAGGGCTCTCTCTATTGTTTGCAAAGGATATGAACTTGTTTGCTTTAGATGGTTGATTTTAGGCTAGTTGTTAAGTGTAGGGTTTGTTTGTTTATTTGGGTTGGGTAAAATGATCAAGTAGGATAGGTGGAGTGAGAGGTCATCAAATAATTGGGCTATGGAGTCTATGAAAGTCATGGATATCTCAAAAATGAGTCAGAGTGCATCACAGGGAAAATATAGTGTGGTCAATCGATCTTTAATGTTATGTGTGAAGTGAAATGGACATTAAGTTGGTGAAGAAGGTAGGGAAAAGGGCAGTGAAGTATCCTTTGTTAAATATCCATAAACAAGATGGTCTCAAATACTTATAAGCAAAAGATAATAATCATGAGATAGGGCAAACCATTAACTCAATTACAATACTTAAGCAAATAGACATTCAAGATGAACAATTCAATGAAACAAAGAAAGCAAGAAAACTTATCTAACTTTAGTGATTTCACCTTCAAGGTTTGAAAACATATAAGACGACAAATAACTTTAATCAATGAAGAGGGAACGCATACACATCATCGATCAAGCTATAAAGAACTTTGAGTAAAACTTCTCAAGCATGGACAACGGGCATGATCAAAACATGGCCTCTTTGGCTAAACCTAGCAAGTAACAAATCAAAGAGAGATTCCACAAACAGAGTTTAGATAGCATCAAGTAAGCATGGCTAACCATAAAAAATATTTGAAAACTACTTTCTTAAACCATTAATGAAACAAACAAGCTTAGGTGGGTCTAAGGAGTAGCTAAGAATTCCTTAAACTAACCCATCAGAGGATAACATAAAGACAATAGTAAACAGGAAGGACTAAGGTGCCTCAAACAACCTTTCTTAGCCTATACTTTTCTGATCTACTGCAACATAGAAGGATGGACACAATGATAAAAAAGTAAACATGAAAAAAATAGAGACACGTGACCATTAACCAAGCTCAGGGATCCTACAAGAAAGCCTTCATCATCATCAATCAAAGAAAAACATTCACAAGCTCCACAACACCAAATTTCTCTTCAACCTCAAAAAAACATGTATTTCTCTCAAAACTCATCAAATGCCAACATTAAAAATGAGTCCTCAATTCCCTTTTAACAAGCAAGGATGAGAAAACCTAATAGAGTTTCTAGAAGTCTATTGGCTAATCAGAATTGTCACTATTGTCCTTGAGACCTTGCAAGGCCCAAGGCACAAAATATTTAAAACAAAATATCTTTTCGGGAATTTTTAGCAAAGAAATTGAAATTTGGGCTCTTCCATGCCTCCTAAAAATTTCCAAGCTTACATTTTTTACTTTTCCTCTGCCAAGGGTGTAGCACTGTGTTTTAGGATGAATTTCCATGCCAAGGGTGTAGCACTGGAGTAGGAAAAATGGGTCAACTTTCAACAATATTTTGAAGGCCTTCCCAATGTCAGAAAAGGCTCCATGATGGCCCGTTGGAAAGCCCTTAGAGTCTAATTTCCAGAACTATCCATTTTTCTTTGAGTGGACCTCTAAAACTATTAAAAAAAAAAAAATTCCAAGGCTGGTAAAGGCACAACACATGTCCTGAAAACTAGGCAAAATGGTGAAAATTAGGGTGTTTTTGACCCTTTTGGAGGTCCAAAACACATCCAAATGATATGAAGCTTTGTGAGCATGCTATAATTGAGATGATGATTCCACAAATGTGAGCCTTTCCTCTTGTATATGCTCTAAGAAAAAGCGTAGCACCATGGGTGCTACCCCCTTGGCCCTCAAAATTAGCAAAAAACCAAAACTTATCAAAATTATCCCAAATTTGGTGTAAGTGTGCCTCATGGGTTTTGAGAGGCCTGTAGAGAAGCTTGTGCCAATATTCCAAGTCTAGATTGGCCTTTTTCTTCTTTTAGTGCTTTAATTTCAATGAGGGCTTCCTTCAGTTTGGCACAAGCAAGTTTGTTTTTCATTGCATAATGCTTGGTCATCTTTTTATGGAGAGCAATGCCCCTTTTTATCTTCTTCAAATACTTGTGTCAATTCTTGTAGTACTAAATGATACACTAAGCCATCTCAAAATCTCTCTCCATATCCCTAATTTGTGCATCTTTTCTTTGGAGCGATATTCTAGTGGTCATCTCCTCATCTTCATTATCAATATCTAGGTCAATGAATTGAGGCTTTTGTTTAGTTTGCTTTCATTTCTTACCTTTCTCACCTTTCTCCATATTTTTTTTTCCCTTGTCAGGATTTTGAGCTGAATAATTTGGCATGGCCCCTTGCCTCTTGGAGTCAGCAAACACTAGCCTTGATCCTCTTTGATATGTGAGAGGGAGAAACTCAAATTTGTATACTAGAATGCCCTTACCATGACTAATATTAAGAATACCTTTATTTTCATCAATTATCTCTGTATTTATGTCTCCTGCATTGTGTTCTTGACAGCCCTCTTAAGAGTCACTTGCATTTTCCTCCATGCTAGCATTACTGTTATGATCTTCACCATTGTCATCGACCTCTTGACTGATTTTTTGGTTCATAGAGTCATTGTTGTCATCATTATTAGGGCTATCAGTCATCATGTTTTCTTCTTCATCTTCCCCTTTGTGTTTGCAACATTATCATTGCCATCATCATTTTCTGTGTTGTCACTATTAGAGGTGTATTTTTCAATGTCTTCATTACTATTTTGTGCATTTTCATCCTCATTTTCCTCAACCTCTTTACTGTCTTCTATAATTTCCTCATTGTTTTCATTTTCATCACTGTCATCCTCTTCTTCATTGCTTGCATCTGCCTCTTATTCCTCACTTTCATCTGCCTCTTCATCATTATCCATTTCTTATTTATCCTCTTTATGACTATTTGTCTCTTCATCACTGCACTGTTCACAGCCTTCTTCTTCCTCTCCACTGTTTTGATCACTGCCTTCTTCTTCCTCTTCACTGTTTTTCTCATTGCCTTCTTCTTCATAATCTGCCTCTGTCTCTTTATCTTTAGCATCATCCTCATCATCACCATTTTCTTCCTCCTCATCATCATTTTCTGCCTCATCATCATTCTCTGTCTCATCATTTGTTTCTGTTTCTTCTTCCCTGTCCTTTGTTTCTTCCTCATCATCACCACTTTCTTCATTTTCATTTTCCTCTTCCCCATCATTTGTTTCTTCCTCTCTACTATCATTTTCCTCTTTGTCATTGTTCTCTTCTTTTTCTTCATCATTCTCTTCTTGTTTTGATACTTTAGGAGAAGATGAGGGTGAGAAGTTTTCTTGAGGAGAGGATTCATGTGGAGAAGATGAATCATGGTTAGTGGGTGGTGATGGAGGAATGGAGGAAGGTGGATGAGATTATGAGGGTAAACTTTGTAGATGAAGAGGCTGTGGATTTGTGAAAACATCATGGGTGATGAACACTTCCCGTGGGATACCCTATTTCTCTAATTGATGCAACAAAATAATCTTGATTAGAGAATGGTGAAAAATACTTTGCATTTGTTGTGAAGGAGGCCTCTTTTTCACAATTTATGACATATTATCAATACTTATATAAAGGTAATAAGGTATATGTAGTAGCTTGGCCCTAGTGAAGTGCATAAGTAGTCTTATATGGTAGGAATAAAGTCTAGAAAACCTCCCCTCGCATGTATTCATGATGACTTTCATTAAGGGGGCATATCTCTCCAACAAATGGGAAAAGGGAAAAATAGTTTTGCAATCATCTTGGTATCATGGTTTCAAGAAAGGTTGATAATGGCTCAGGTCCAAATTCACCTATTTGAACCATTTTTCTCCCATGCAAGGTATCCCAGTGGCCATAGAAACTATATTGGTGGATAGCTAAAACTTTACCCCAGCTAGATGCACTTGATGGTCATGGAGGTTGAGGATAAAAAGTCTGGTCAACTTAGGGTGACTTTTTACTCTTTGTACTCTTTCACAAAAATCAAAACAACCTACCTCTTGGAAATATGCAACTGTTGTAGGGGAGGCTGTCAACTCCTTGGTATTCAAAGGTTCAATCTTGTTTACTCTTCCACCCTTTCTCTGTTGTCCCTTACGCCTTTGGCCTCCCTTTCCACTATCGCTATTGCCTTCTTTAGACATTTTATCTTTTACTCTTGACCTGAAATCAAAACCCTGAAACTATTTGTGAAATGATATGGAGAGGGCAACTGAGATGATAATGAGAAAGAAGTGATTTGCAAGTGAAGAGGAATGATGAGTGAAGAAGGACAATTTGGGAAAAATGATAAGGTCAGGTAGTTCCAAATGCAAAAAACACTAATATGCCGAAACTAGTTGTGAATGTACCTTAGTAATGACAACCACCTAAGAGGATGAGGAGAAAAAATTTCAAGGCTGGGAAGTGTGGAGGCTAATTTTTTCAAATGGAGATGTTGTTTTGGTATAGGAGCAGGTTCTTAGCAAAACAGTTTAAATGTGCCTTCAGTATCTAGATATATGGGTGCCATTTAAACAAGAGTGTTGGTAGCAGGGAGATTAGGTTTTCTCTTCCTTTAGGTTTTTATTTTCTTTACATTTCTCTCTAAGTTTCACCTTTTAAAAAAACATGGGAGGGGGCAGAGCATCTAAATACCTTTTATAAAAATCTTCATGAGGCACCAGGTAGAGGTTTTGAGGAGCTTTGAAGCATTTAGAGGCTTGCACTGGCTTGAAGGGATTCATGGCTAAAAATGTAGCATAGGAGCATAGCATTCGGGCCCCTGCATGCGTTGTTGGGTCACCCTGAACACCCTTGCGCGTAGCACCCAGGGCAGTCAGACTTGTCAGGTGGTTCTTCATGCAGTATTTGAATGCACAGCCACGTAGCACCGACAGAGCTTCACAACCTATCGGGCCCCTCTGAATGCTGCCTGTGTGTAGCACCATGGGCAGAGTAGTCGGTCTTATGCACAGCTTTTGAGTAGGCCTGCCTGTTGCCTGTGCGTAGTGCCCGGGCCAGTCGGGCCTCTGAATGTTGCTGGGCCTGAATAGTGGTAAATGCGTAGTGTTTTCACACAGGCGCGTAGTGCTTTATTAAAAATCCAAAGGAAAATGCACACAGGCACGCAGCCATATTTTCCAGGAGCGTAGCACCAGATTCTTCCTGCTCGAAGCCTTCCAGAAACCCCTAAATCTTCCCATGGAAACTTTCCATTCTCTTGTGCAAATTACAAATGAGCTTGAGTGAAAAATGAGATTCTTTTATACCCTTGTAACGATATATTAAAACTGGAAACCGAGTTTTGCTAATTTTTTGAGTTTTATTTTGTCACTTTATCACTAATATCCATTTTTCTTTTGCAAGAGGTGACTTGAAGCATGAAACAAGATATTTTCTCATCTCAACCTTTCCTCTTTGTTGTTCTTAGGTAACTGATATGATGGATTTTATTTCCTTTGAACTGTTGGAAGTTTTAACACTCCGTTCTTACCTATTCTATCATATCCAAACCTTAAAACTTGCCCTCTCTGTCATTTGAAAACTAATAGATCTCTTTAAACTCATTTAGTAAGGGTGAGTTCTTTAAAAAACAAATTGAGGGACCTGCCTTTACCCTATCGGTGTCAAAATGTTTCTTGCCTGCATTATGAAGTTTGGAACTCATTTCTTTACCCACTTTGAGATCTCTGAGTGTGGGTGATCTTTCAGACATAGTTTCATTCCCCTCTCACTGATTTTCTAGAGGTATAAGAGATCTGTTTTGCATAGTCACCACAGTCTTCACAATCATGCTTTTTCATTATCTCCCTTTGGCCATATCCTCTCCCTTTGAGATAGTGAAATATTGCCAACTTGGCAGACCCTAGAGGTCACCTTCAAGAAACTATTTAAATTATCTCCCTACTGTCATCATGGAGGTTTCATTTATAGTTTTAATAAATATGCAATTCATGCTCAGTGGTGTTGATGTACCTCCATCCTTGTGGTTTCAACATTGGCTTCTTGGTTGACAATAATATTTAGCCAATTAGTCCTAGAAACCTTGATTCTCTTTGAACTTAGGCATGCCCTTTCTTCTTTGTTTTGAATGTCCTTTGTGATGATTTGGCCTCTCACCCTACCTCCTTTTCTGCTGATAGCCATCTCAATCATTTCTGTAGAAATGTTTAAGATGGGCAGCTGTCTTTTTTCAGAAGTTGTGTTTTGACCAAGGAAGCCATCCTTGAAGGATTTTTGATCCTTTTTGGACAATCATGTGCTCACCCTCCTTTTCATTTTATTTCATCTTTTGGGCACATGTAAAATAGTGATTTAGAAAACCAAAACAATCTATAACCTATGAAACCCTAAATGACCTAGTGGGAGGCTTTTTGGACTTGGCCTTTGGCTGAAAACTTGACTTAGGGTTTTTAGGTGTAAAACAGAATTTTTTATAGACTTTATGCATTGCAGACCCAAAACTACTGATTTTGATTTATCTAAAGAGCCTAGAAAGGTAGCTTGAAACCACCAATGCTTGAAGCATTTTGTGAATAGGGGAAAATGTTAAGCTACTTGTAAATCCAAGGTGTAAGTAGAAGGGTTAGGCAAGTCAAAACATAGTGAAAATGCTCACTCAGAGGTGGAAAACATAGTGAAAATGAGTGGCATAATCCCATGATTGGTCTTCTGGGAGTGATAGGTTGGCCATGACTTGATAGAGTAGTAAAATAGTGAAACTTTTATCCAAAGGATGATGAAGGCAGTGAGATTTCTAGAACTCACAATATTCATGAATTTTTTTTCTATAAATCTAGGATAAACATTTAGTCATCGATAGAAAATAATTACTGATAACTAACACCTATTATGGCTACCTTATCCCTTCTTAACATGACACTGGGGACCCCAGTCTGGTATATTGATCCACCAACCACTATCCTGCCTGGTCAGCCCTAACCTTATCTTGGTTTGACCCCGGTTCAACCGGTCCCCATGACCCCTCCCCTTGCTTACGTGCCTTACCCACCTGAACAGGAACCCACTCCTATTGTGACAACTTTGGGAGAGAGGGGAAAATCTCCCAAGAATGTAGCTAAAGACAAGGCCACCCCGAAAAACCATGCTCCTCCTTAGCCTCCAAAGCATACCCCCCCTCTTTGTGTGACGTTGTTGGTCATGCCACCCATCATTGTCTTGAATTGCCTCGCATCAAGCCCATGGTCAATGTCATGTTCCCTGAATCTACGGTCCTGTAAAACTCTGTTCCCTCCTTGACTACAACCAAGAACCCCAAGACTATTCACACCAACCAGTCTTGTGCTTTGTGTGATATCCATGGCCATTATACCCACCGTTGTCCCTGCCTCATGCATTACCACACCTCTTTAGAGGTAGTTCGGGAATACGAGACTGAACAAAACTAGTCTGCCTCTCCCGTCCTCGCACAGTACACTTCAGGCCAACCTGAGGATACCTCTGCTCCCATTGAAATTCCCCCTCATAATGTCAGGATGACGGTGTCTTTGGCCACCATCCTCTACCTGTCATCATTTGTGAGATCAATGGTGGAAGCTCCCTCTGATACTTCCCCTTCTGTTTCACTTGACCTCCCTTTAGTGATCACCCTGGGCTCAACATTAGTGGATCCCTTATCTACTTTTTCTTCCATCACCCCCCATGATGATGCGCATGTGAACCTTTCTTCTCATGATGATGAGTCACGTAGCTTTGTCGCGTCATGTGATTTCCCTTCCACTATTCATCCCATATTTTATTGTGATGATGACATCATGGAAGCTTTTTCCACCCCAAACTTCATCTTTCCAACCCATAAGAGGGATGGCACCATCTGTGTCTATGGTGAATTTCATGACCTCAACACAAGCTACCCCCAAGGTAGTACCCACACACCACCTAGCCATCGGTGTGCGGGTGGTAGACATCCTACCCAGAACACTCCCTCTAGCAGTGTTTGTTTGATTCCTACCTTGCGTTCGGGTTGCCAACATTGTTCATCATCCTCTCATTTGTTGTCTTGTGGCACCTTTCAGATGGAGCCCCCATCCACACCTTACATCGGTTATGTCAATGGTGCAAGTTGCTACTCCTGGAATCTAGCCTCAGCAGGTTGGGCAATGTTTACCCCCTTACATTCACTTGTTCTCTCGAACGGTGTATGCATTGGTATTGCCATCGATAACCAGGCCGAATATGATGCAGTGCGAGTTTTATTAGCTGATTCCCTTTCCCATCGCATCCTTCACCTTCATGTTTGTTTAGATTCCCTGATTCTTGTCATGAAATTGAATGGTGTCTATCGTGTGCATAATCCTATCCTTTTTAGAAGATATTTATGAGTGAAGCTTTTGATGAGTTGTAATATTCCCAAATGGGGAAGCAGCAATATATGAACACAACAGTGGAAATAATGGTGAATTAATCAACACACCATGATATGAGACAAATGTACATCCATCTTATTAAAAATATCAGCAAATAATAAGCATAAGATCTTGAGGATCTAATCACTCAAGCAATAGAAAACATACCTCCTCTAAGAAAATATGTCAATATATGTAAAAACACTGCCATACAAGTGCCATGATCCATGACAATGTATTTTTAGGGCATAAAATACTGCATAAAGATACATCAATGTAGATTTGTTGTTATATAGCTCAAATAATGCTAGGGGTGAAGATATAGCCTCCTAAACACCTTTCCAAGAGAACCCGGGAAGGATTTCTGGAAATACACAAAGTATGAATGGTGGATCTAAAGCCCTAGGGCTGAAGATTCATTACAAATGAAGCACATAGAAGGAGGTGGCTGAATCTGATGTAGATCTAAAATAACTCCTCCAAAAAGACTCTCTCAATGAAGGGATGATCCCTTCAACAAAAAGAAAACCACTACTGGAAACTACTACTTCTGAGGAAAAGAATGATGTGCGGAGGGCTGTTAGTGTGCTCAGAATGATTCAGGATTTTAACCCCGGATTCTACTAAAAAAACCCTAAAATTTTTTAGCCAGATTTTAACTTTGGATTTTCGACCATTTTTGGGTTGCCCACTGCAACGACTCACTAAAATAACACAATTCCAAGCTGAAACTATGCTATAAATGACAGGGATAGGTTGGTATAATTCCAAAGATATGAAATATGTCCAAGAACCCCCCTTTCTGATTTCCCGAGAGAATGAATCCTTCCTCCTATGGAAAACTAACTCAGAAAGTGGGTTTCTCAACCCTCCACTGCAACACCCTATAACACAACACAAATCTAAACAGAAAATGCACTGTAGCTGAAGACTGAAGCTTGGCCAGAATTCTAAAATGTGGAAATGATAGTACAAGACTCATCCAAGAGCTCCTCAATGGAAGACGTGGGATTCCCGATTGGGAACACCCGGTGCTAAACAACATAGCAATCTCGACTAAACAGTTGAAGAATGCAAATATTCATGGAGACCACAAGATCAATAATCCATAACATAAGCTCCTATGGCTGCCATCCTCTTCCTTATAAACAATGTGAGCCTTCTCACCCTGGGTCCCACTCATTAGGGTTTCCACCATCATGCAATCAATCTCCCTCCAAAACTGCTCTTTTGAAGTGGTCAAACGTGATCTTGTCCACATGCATTAGCCCCTGTTCACACATGAGGGTGCTTTATATAGCTATGAAGATGATCCATTTTCACATTTAAGAGGGATTATATTCCTACAAAAGAGGTTTATGGGTCTCCCTACCCATTTATTCATCTAACTAAATGATAAGAGCAAAATTAATATTCCAATTAGCTGCATGCTAATTTAGGAATATTACAGTCCTCCCCTCCCAAATGTTTCTTGTCCTCAAGCAACTGCAAGGACATAAATGAAGAGCCTCCTCTCCTCCTCCTGTAGTATCCTCATATGATAATCTCGTCCAAGGAACAAGATGTTGTCTCATCAATAAATCTCCAAATTTCTCCTCCCAAGTATGTAGGTTAGCTTTTGGTGACAATCCCAGATAGCTATCATCATGAAAAAGTGAAATACCCATGGAGGCAACAATATGTTGTCTAGAAGCATTCTTGAGGCATGGAATCTGAAATATATTGGGAACCATCATTCCCATGTGAAGTTCCCATCCCCAGGCTATCATCCATACAAAATGAGTCACCCTCTAAAATTGTAACTCATAGAAATACTCCTCCACCTTTGGCTCCTACAATGTAGGTGGGCTGCATAACTAAACATGGTAGACCAAATGGCCTACCCCACACCATCTCTATCTCCACTTATGGAAAGTGTAGAGTTGCTAATGATATTGGGTTGCAATAATGTTTCCCTCAAGATACAAAAGGGCAATTGGATCTCCAAAGACCCCTCCTCTAGTTTCATGAGCCTAATCCATCGCATAAAAAGTGACTGGTACATCATCACCATGTGGTATCCAAATCAGAAAAATGTTGAAGGTTATGTGCAAATTTGGATGGTACAATGGTTTCTCCAGTGGATACATCGCAGTTTTACCAATTGTTGTTTTAGAACATCATGTGGCAAGTTGTCTCCCAACAATTTTCTAGTTGTGCAAGTTTTATCATCTACTAGGAGGTAGTAAATGGAATTATAAATCAACTGAGCATAACAAAAATAAAACCACATTTGCCCAAAGTCATGCAAATAAGGGCTATCTCCATCATACATGTTATTCCTAGAATGACCATGAAACCCAAAGATAATCTTTCCCCCTTGTGGAACATTGCACTATACATAGATGGTGAGAAGATGCAAATACTTTATGAAATGATCAATAAGTACATAAATACATTTCTTACCAGAGTAGGTTGAAAGTGAGTTCCATAGATGAGCCCTCCCATGATAATCTCCTCATAAATTTATGCAAAATGAAGGGATGCATACTCCCCTTGGAACACTCCATCAATAGATGCATACTCCCAAGTGACAGTGTTGTTGGCCTTAGTGATAAGGCTCTTGCCACTCCATGACCCCATTCTTTGACATGCCATGTGCCAAAGTCATCCACCATCATGCTGCTATGTGTGGGAGTCTCCTTCCTATGTGGAAGTACCTCTTGATCCTCCAATGCTGAAGGGTAGCCTCTTTTCACTTTGATTGTGCCATCCCTTTCTCCTGAAATATCATGCCAAGTATGGGAAAATTTCTTCCCATACTCTCCCAAGAGTAGCCAAAGCAACAATAGCTGTTGCTTCCCCTTCACACCTCCATAATACAAATCATGAGGTGAAAATATGATGATTTTCATAAATAATGTCATATCAACACAATGCACCCAAACTCCTTGCTACCATATGATGTAAGTGCCCTGCCAAGTTCCCTCCACCAACATACCATTTGAAGAAGGATATGTCACATGATGACCAAACTCTTTCAAGAGTAGCCAACGCATCCATGCCTCCTGCTGCCCTGTGTCATAGATATGTAGGTGCCTCACCACCCTCTTGCTTACCATCCACACCCTCTCATCCAATTGTGGGTGTCTCCTATCATGCTCCACCTTGGTATTCGTCCAATGGAGAATACCATCCTCCCATATCAGATTTCTACTCTTGCATTTCATGGGATGTTGAAATGCAACCTCTTGGAGATCTCCCAATGAAGACTCCTCACCAATGACCATATTGAATCCAAATATGTTGAAGGTAAAACCTCCTCATAGGGTTGTACAATGCTCATCTTATCCTCAAAAAACTCACACCCCAACTCCTGGATTTGTGTGCATCTCAATAATTAATAGTTAGGAGGATTGTTTATCCCTTCCTTGAACAACCCAAGGCTGCACAACACAGTGAAATTTTGCTGCTCCAAATCAGCAATATCTTTTGACCCTTGGTCATGCAATGTCATTTTTCCAACACCCTCCATAAAATGTGCTGAAATAATAGAAAGTGGAAACTTATGCATACCTTGGTGTATCTTGGGAACATCTTGTATGGCTACAAGGGTTCCTTCCTCCAATGTGATGGCTCCCCCAACTACTGAAGATCATGACTGCTCTTCCATAGTTGTATCAGTGATGGTACAAGTCTCCTCAAATGGTGGTGAAGGTTTCTCCTTCTCTGATTTATTCTTGTCAAATTTTTTGATCAACCTTTGAGTAAAATTTGCAAATGAACTTACTCTTGCATGACTCAAATGGCTGAACCACCAAATGTTTGCTTCACCCTCAAGGTGCAGCGCTGCAATCTCAACAGCCTCTCTTTCTACCACTGGATGTAGTAGGAAGAATGCATCTAGCTTCATTACCCAAGCCCTTGATGTACTTGTGGATAGCCCATCAAAAGTAGACAATAGAAATATATTTCCCCTCATTTTCCTAGTGCTGCAAGGCCTCCTTTCTTCTCCAAGCTGAATAAATGTGGAAGAGTTAGAGTTTCCTTGAAAGCTCTAGGTTGAGACTTATATTCTTCTAGGTATCCCCTTAGGATCTCATGTTCCAAGTGCCCTCCCTCTCCATGCTTCTTGTCTTCTTCCTCAAAAGGAAAGGGCATAGTGTATTTCTTTGAAGTTCTTTGCAACACTGGTTCTTCCTTCTCAGAGTAGGAAGTACATTGACTTCCCTCTTCTTGAAACCCTCTAGTGGTCTCATTTTATATTTCCTCTTGCATCTGTTTAACCTCCTTGGAGAGGTTCTTCGTGGATCTGAAAATTGATGAGACAAAGCTCATTCTCTCCATAATTCTAATCCCTTTTATAGAATATTGGCTGAAACTCACAGGCTGAGCCAAGATTATGCTCTGATACCACTGTAATATTCCCAAATGGGGAAGTAGCAATATATGAACACAATAGTGGAAAGAATAGTGAATTAATCAACACACCATGATATGAGACAAATGTACACCCATCTTATTAAACATATCAGCAAATAGTAGGCACAAGATCTTGAGGATCTAATCACTCAAGCAATAGAAAACATACCTCCTCTAAGAAAATATGTCAATACATGTAAAACACTGCCATACAAGTGCCATGAGCCATGACAGCGCAATTTTAGGGCATAAAATGCTACATAAAGATACATCAATGTAGATCTACTCTTATATAGCTCAAATAATGCTAGGAGTGAAGATATAGCCTCCTAAACACCTTTCCAAGAGAACTGAGGAAGGATTTTCGGAAATACACAAAGTATGAATGGTGGATCTAAAGCTCTAGGGCTGAAGATTCACTGCAACTAAAGCACATAGAAGGAGGTGGCTGAATCTGATGTAGATCTGAAAGAACTCCTCCAAAAAAACTCTCTCAATGAAGGGATGATCCCTTCAATAGAAAGCAAACCACTGTTGCTGAGGAAACTGCTGCTGCTGGAAACTACTACTTCTGAGGAAAAGAAACATGTACAGAAGGTTGTTTTCATGCTTAGAATGATTTAGGATTTTAACCACGGATTCTACTAAAAAAAACCAGGAAAAATCCAGAAATAGTTTAGCCATATTTTAACTTTGAAGTTTCGGTCATTTTTGGGTTGCCCACTGCAACAACTCACTAAAATAATGCAATTCCCAGCTGAAACTACGCTGTAAATGATGGGGATAGGTTTTCCTAATGCCAAAGATCTGAAATATGCCCAGAAACCCCCCTTTTGGATCTCCCAAGAGAATGAATCCTTCCTCCTATGGAAAACTAGCTTAGAAAGTGGGTTTCTCAACCCTCCACTGCAACACCCTACAACACATCACAAATCTGAACGGAAAACCGCATTGTAGCTGAAGAATAAATCTTGGTCAGAATGCCGAAATGTGGAAATGATAGTACAAGACTCCTCCAAGGGCTCCTCAATGGCAGAGGTGGGATTCCCGATCGGGAACACCCAGTGCTAAACAACACATCAATCTCAACTAAACAACAGAAGAATGCAAATAGTCATGCAGACCAAAAAAACAATAATCCATAACATAAGCTCCTATGGTGCCATCCTCCTCCTTATAAACAATGTGAGCCTTCTCACCCTGGATCCCACTCATTAGGGTTTCCACCATCATGCAATCAATCTCCCTCCAAAACTACGTCATTGACTTGGTCAAACTTGACCTTGTCCACATGCATTAGCCCCTGTTCACACATGAGGGTGCTTTATCCAGCTATGAAGATGATCCCTTTTCACATTTAAGAGGAATTATATTCCTACAAAATAGGTTTATGGGTTTCCCTACCCATTTATTCATCTAACAAAATGATAAGAGAAAAATTAATATTCCAATTAGTTGCATGCTAATTTAGGAATATTACATGCGTGAATTTGAAATCATTACATTCAGTCATGTACCTAGAGCACAAAATCACTATGTAGATAGAATTTCAAACAATAATTTATATTGGCACTTATCACACAGATTTAACACAATACAATAACATAAACCATAAAAACGATGCATATCCATTATATGTGTTGTTCAAAATGTTTTAGAGTCCATTAACTCTGATACACTTGACATGCCCATCACATGTTACAAAAACTCAAAACTGGGGGCACCACATGCCCCTACACATAATCATTATTTGGAGGATCCCGGGCCAATGGTTCTGCTCTTACAGCTCGTAAATCACACATCCCCTATCCGTCCATCGCCATGCGTCGCATGACCCCTCGCCACTCTGAGGGTAGACCAATACATGGCTCTATGTACTGGTCATCCACATATTTCCAGCCGCGCTCTGAAATATTGGTCAGAAGCCTCTCACATCTACGACAGATGTCCTCCAAGAGGGCCACTGCATCCTCATTCTGCGGTGCTCTTGTCCCACTAGGTCCTGCAGCTCCTGCTACTACAGATCAACCCATGTACCCAGCCAGTTTCACTGTTGTTGTATCTGCATACAAAAATTGAATGAATCAGTAACATATACAATCTTCTAAAACTTTCCAATGCACATATAAGATTATCAACTTGTCACTTACAATTGGGCCCCCATACTCGACTAGGCGGTAGTGGCAAGTCTGGGTCCCCATGATAAATAATCCCACTATAAGGATATCTGTCTATGTACAATGGCATTTGATCCTAATGAGAGAAAAACTTGGGTCAGAATACCCGTCCGACTGCCCCACCTCCCCCTCTACACATGTAATATCCCAAAACGAGATCTACTAGCAAGGCATGATTGGAAAATGCATTTTATAGGAATGGTTGCTACAGGATTTGAAACCAAGACCTGGATCCCTTAGATAAATGTATCTAAGACCGAAATCCAAGAGGAGGCTCAAAAGAAATCACTCTAGGTGGGTTAAACAGGTCTCCCACACCTAGTTGTCTTGAAAAAGTGCCCAATGAAGGGATTGCAGCAATGTAGGAACAAGGAATCGAGCAACAATGTTATTTTAATGAGCCTGAATACATGAAGATTTAGATAGCCAACAAGTGATGTTATAGCAGTAAAGAGAGTACAAATCCTTGAGGGAACAATCACTCAAGCAAGGTAATGCAAGCCTTAACAACACATGTACAATAAAATGAAGAACACTGTTATATATGTATAAACCCAAGCTATGACTGCGCAGTCTATTATGGAGAACTGCTACAAAATGATGTCAATACATGGATATCAAAATTTACAGCTCAAAATATATGGGGGAGCAAGATCTCAACCCTTGGAAGCAACAATACAACAGGCGTTAGAAGGATTGGCTGAAATATACACAAGATGGCAAAACTACAGAGATGCTTGAGTTGCAGTAGCAACTGCAACTCAAGAATTGGAACTGGATGGAGATGACTATAGATGATGCACAATTTTATTAGACCTCCTCCAATGGATCTTCCAAGTGAAAGGTTGATCCTATCACTGAAGATCTCACCCTCCAATCAACACTACAAACCCTCACTGCAAATGTACTCTGCAAATAACACAGTCACTGAGGGATACTACGTTGTAGGTGGAATATAATGTGTTGGACAAGTGCCAAGATCTGAAATATGCTCTTAATCCTTCCTTAATGATCTCCCAAAGGAAAGAAGGCTCCCTCCTCTGAAAAACAAGCCAAGGAATGGTGTTGTAGAACCTCCATTGCAACACCCTGCAACACAATGTTATACTTTAGTAGAAATAATATTGTAGCTGAAGCAGGTGGCTTGGCCTTGAGCCTGGATGTGGAGAAATGAAGTGTAATCCCTCAAGTGGCCTCTCAAGAAGGAGAATGAATCCTAAATAGGAATTCCTTCTGCTGAACAACACTGCAACTCTGCTAAACAGCAAGAAGATGCTCCAAGTCTAAACAAACATGAAAATAAATAATCATAAACATGAGTCACAATGGATGTCTTGCCCTAATTTTAAACAAATTTAAGCTCCCTCTCCATGGGTCCCACTCATTAGGGTTTCCTTCATCAAGGAATCTTCCCTCCTCTTTTACTGCGCTATCCCACAAGATGATTTCCACCTCCTATCACTACGCTATTTGACTTGGTCAACTTGCCCTTGTCCTCCTGCAAATGTCCCTTTTCACACATGAGGGTGTGAAATCCAGCTCCAATGATGATCCCCTTTCATACCAAGAGGTATTTTATTTCTGTTTCTAAAATTTATGGGCCTCCTTACCGTTTATTCATCTCCTAAGTGCAAATAGAAAAAATTAATATTCCATTCAGCTGTATGCTAAAAATAGAATATTATAGTCCTCCCCTCTCAAAGATTTCTTGTCCTCAAGCAATTCCAAGGATAGACTGAGTTATTTCTCCTCCTCTCCCTGTAGCATCCATATATGATGAACTCCTCCTATTAAAAGGATGTTGTCTCATCAATCAAATCTCCACATTTCTCCTCCTCAGCATGCAAGTTAGCTATCAAGCTATCATCATGTAAAGGGGAAATACTCAAGAGGATAGCAAAGTGTTGTCTAGAGGTCCTCTGAAGGCATGGAGTCTAAAGTGTATGGGAAACTATCATCCCCATATGAAACCTCCACCCCCAAGCTATCATCCATATAAAATGAGTCACCCTCCCACATGGCAACTCATAAAAGGTATCCTCCACCTTAAGCTCCTACAAAGAAGGTGGGCTAAATGATTGAACATGATAGGCAAAGTGGCCTACCCCACGTTGTCTTCCTCTCCACCCATGACAAGTGTAGAGGACTGCTGATCTTGGGCTGCAATAAGGTTGCCCTCAAATGGTGAGACAAAGGTTGGATCCTCAAAAATCCTCCCTCCAAAGTCATGCATCATGCTGGCCCAAAACATTCCATCCAAAATGAATGGCACATCATTGCCATATGGCATCCAAATCAGAAAATTGATGAAGGTTATGTGCCAGTTTGGATGATACATATGGTCTCCATGGTGGATACAACGCAGTCCTTTCAACTATTGATTTAGAACATGTTAGTATGAATCCTTTGTCGAAGTGTACGAAAAAGGACCACTTTAGCTACGCATAACTAATAGCCCTAACAACAAAAGTGACTGCCAATATCTTCAGATATGCGATTAGTTAGACAAGAAAATAGCTGCAAAACACCAGATCTATGTATGGAAAGACATTAAGCAGAAAAAATAAGGGTTTACTCCATATACCAATGGACAAGACAAGAACAATTTTTGATAGAATTTTTGTATTAAATGGGGCACCTATGAGGAAAACCAGAAGGAGTATCCAATTCCCCTCAATGGGATGGGTTCTTGGAAGTCCTCAGCACTTCAGATCTAAGATTCTTCTCTCTAGTTGATGTAGAAAACCCAATGCAAAGAGTAGAGCTCAAAGGGAGCAAAATGGCAGAAAATGGTGACCAAGTGTATAGATCCAGAGTGATCTAATAGGCAACAAAAGGTGAAGAATGGTAGGAAAAACCCTCCTATTTATAACAAATATTGGGTCATTCTAGATCTTGGTGCATGGGTTAACCAGATCTAGATCCACTTTTTATGGAATATTTTATTATATTTGTTGGAGGGAAAAGGTATTTGACTTGGGTCAAATCTCTTGATTTGTCAAAAATAAATAAATAAATGATTTATTTATATTTTTAAGGAAGCGGTTAGAAGATAATCAAATAAATAATGATTTATTTAATTATTTAAGGAAGTGGTTGAAAGATAATTAAATAAATAATGATTTATTTAATTATTTAAGGAAGTGGTTGAAAGATAATTAAATAAATAATGATTTATTTAATTATTTGTGGGTGATTTGGTCATATTTAACAAAGAATATTATCTAAATAAGGTTTAAATAATTATTCCTAGAAAATAATAAGATAAATAAAGGTTTATCTAATTAATTTCTTTGATTTTGGGTTAAACATGACTGGGAATAATAATTAAATTATGGTTTAATTAATTATTCCATGAGGAAAATCAAACAAATATAGGTTTGTTTAATATTTCCTTTTAGGGTTTCCTGTTTTAACATAGTGAAAGCAGTTTTACTTAGGGTAAAACTGGTCTTACATGGTGTACTTGGGTCCATCTAATGATAAAAGGTTAGATGACCAAAAAATGGTGTAACAGATTGCCCCCCAGCGTGCGAGTGTCAGGAGCAAATCGTATGACCGAAGTACGTTGTAAGAATACAATCACTAGACAACAAAAAGGGATGTCGGAGAGAGAAATGTGAGGTAGATAGTGTGCTGAAGGACTAGACCCTGAGGAGACGAGACTCGCAGGTGCAACAAGTCTCTTTTTATGAGAGGGTACCTGTGCTGAAGGCGGTGGGGGAGGCATACCTATGCCCGCCGAGAAAAAGTACAAAATAATAGTGTGTCCAGTAAACAAGGGACCGAACCATAGAGTACAGCTGGCATAATCATGAGCCAGATAAAAATACAATGAGGAATCCCACATACATGCTGTGCCTAGGATAACAGCCAAGACTGGTACAATAATATCTGAGTACATGAGATAAATACAACCCAAATGCCCCCTATAAATGGGGAAGGGCTCACAAAATATGACTGATACATGAAAACCAAAGAGGCCCTGCAAGTGGCTAAGGCCAACATCATCAAATATCTGGAGCTGCATCGAAGGCTGCAAAGAAGAGGTCATCCGGGCATGTGGGGGGCTACCTGTAGGGCCACTCCCTTATGAGGGTTGAGACATCTCACACACACCCGGGAATCATCATGAGATGCTGCTAGATCACTGGACCATCAAGTATATGAATCTCGATCATGCTGAAAGGAGCTGGAGAAGCAATCAAGTCAAAGGGAAATGAGAGATCCCTTGGCCTGATCCGAGGCACCGAACAAGAGTGGAAGCTGGAACCAAGGTACACCGCCCTCTAGACCTGGCTTCTGGAATGAAAGTGTTGATGTCGACAGAAGGAGGTCCACCATAGGTGAGGGAGTGAGATGTCCCCAACTAAGGCACGAGAGAAAACAGAAGAGCAACGGACTGACTGACACTAATGATGAGAGTGAAATGGAAAGGACTGAGTAGCGAATGGACGACTTCCCTTGTTAGAGCATAAAGGGCATGAATGACATGGCAGCGACTGACACAATATCATATGGGACAGGGGACAGTGGGACTGAAGGTCATAATGTGCGACACAAGAGAGAGACCAAGCAATGAAGGATGGAGGGCTATAGCGGGGTACAAAGGGACTCGGGATAGACTCCATGAATGCGGTGATGACTCAACTTGGATGCTCTAAACAAGGGCGACTCGATGGTGCTGCCACACAGTAAAGGCCCAATGGGGGACCATGAAAACATGAGTACAAGATGGTAACTCATGACAAAAATCGACACGAACAAAGACAAGTAAGGAGGCAAAATGGTGCCCCAAGTACAAGTGTTGTAAGTGAGGAAGTTCGATTTGAAGGAGAGGTGAAGTGATCCTTCTTGGACAAAATAGCTCCTGGCGAAGGATGAAAGTACAAAAAAAAGATGCTGGCTATCTAAAAGAACCTAAAACACGCATCTCAAAAGGGAAATGCTAAGGGTAATATTTCTTAAGATAGAGTGCATTGCGAGGATTAGGAAGAGGATTGCCTTCGAAGTCCTCTAAAAGGTATGCCCCCTTACCAAGACCCTTACTGATGATGTAAGGGACTAGCCATAATGAGTCGAACTTCTCGTGACCAAGGACATCATGGGCTTGGTCACATACTAGAACAAGGTCGCCTTTGGGGCTGGACTTTTCGGTCATATTGAGCTTTGGTGCGTTTCTTGGCCGCTTCCATGGTTTGCAATGCAACACGGCGGTCTTCAGAGGCACGCTCAGGCATGATAAGTCGTTGTTCTAGAGGTTGGGTGTTAGGGAGAAGTTCAACAGCCAGATGAAGGGAAGGGATGTCACACTCGATTGGTAAGACTGCCTCCTCTCCAAAAACGAGGTGAGGAGGGTTATGGTTGAGGGGCATAGGTGCCCCCGAGCATGGTGTGGTCATGCCAAAATGTATTTAGAAAAAAGGGGAATCTAAACACATTTAAATGATGAGGTGTGCCATTTGTTCTCGTTATGGTTATGCAGTGTGAGAAAGGAAATGGAGGATTACCAATCTCTTTTGGTACTGCATATAGGGATCAAATGGACTTTAAGTTTCCGAGTTGGCATACCTGGTGTCACTATCCCAAAAAGAGGATTTGAAGATAATGAACTGATGCTCTCATAGAAAAGCTATAGGTTGGTCAACAATAATGTCTAAAGAGACTGGTGTTTAGTATGAATTCTTCGTCGAAGTGTATGAAAAAGAACCACTTTAGCTACGCATAACTAATAGCCCTAACAACAATAATGGCTGCAAAACATCTTCAGATCTGCAATTGGTAGTTAAAGTGCTGCAACAAACAGATCTATAAATGGAAAGACATTAAGCAAGAAAGTAAAAGGAGTTTGCTCCATGCATCCAATGTGACAAGACAAGAATGATTTTTGAATGAATTTTTATATTACAGTGGCACCCGGGAGGAAACAAGAAGGTGTATCCAGATCAATGGGATGGTTCTTTTGTAGTCTCCTAAAGATTCGTATCTAAGCTTCTCAGAGATGTAGAAAACCCAATGTAGAAGGTAGAGCTCAATGGGAGCAAAATGGCAGAAATGAGACCAAGTGTATAGATCCAGAGTGATCTAATATGCAACAAAAGGTGACGAATGATGGGGAAAACCCTCCTATTTATAACAAAATATTGGGTCTTTCTAGATCTTGGTGCATGATTAAAATAATGTTAATCACATCTAGATCCACCTATATGGAATATTTTATTATTATTTGTTGGAGGGAAAGGGTGTTTGACTTGGGTCAAATCCCTTGATTAGTGAAAAATAAATAAATAAATGATTTATTTATCTTTTTAAGGAAGTGGTTGGGATATAATCAAATAAATAATGATTTATTTGATTAATGGGGGTTGATTTGGTCATATTTAACAAGGAATATTATTAAATAATTATTCCTAGAAAATAATAAGATAACTATGGGTTTATCTCATTAATTTCTTTGTTTTTGGGTTAAACATGACTGGGAATAATAATTAAATTATGGTTTAATTAATTATTTCTTTTGGGGTTTCCTAATTAACATAGTGAAAGCAGTTTTACTTGGGGTAAAACTGGTCTTACATGGTGTACTTGGGTCCATCTAATGATGAAAAGTTAGATGACCAAAAAATGGTGTAACAGATTGCCCCCCAACGTGCGAGTGTCAGGAGAAAATCGTATGACGTATGACCGAAGTACGTTGTAAGAAGACAATCAGTAGACAACAAAAGGGTATGTCAGAGAGAGAAATATGAGGTAGATAGTGTGCTGAAGGACTAGACCCTGAGGAGACGAGACTCGCAGGTGCAACAAGTCTCTGTTATGAGAGGGTACCTGTGCTGAAGGCGGCGGGGGAGGCATACCTATGCCGGCCGTGACAAAGTACAAAAGAATAGTGTGTCCAGTAAACAAGGGACCGAACCATAGAGTACAGCTGGCATAATCAAGGGCCAGATAAAAATACAATGAAGAGTCTCACATACATGTTGTGCCTGGGATAACAGCCAGGACTAGTACAATAATATCTGAGTACATGAGATAAATACAACCCAAATGCCCCGTGTAAATGGGGAAGGGCTCACAAAATCTGACTGATACATGCAAATCATAGAGGTGCTGCAAGTGGCTAAGGCCAACATCATCAAAATCTGGAGCGGCATCAAGGGCTGCAATGAAGAGGTCATCCGGGCATGTGGGGGGCTACCTGCAGGGCCACCCCCTCATGAGGGCTGAGACATCTCACACACGCCCGGGAATCATCAGGAGCTGCTGCTGGGTCACTGGACTGTCCAGTATACGAATCTCGATCATGCTGAAAGGAGCTGGAGAAGCGATCAAGTCAAAGGGAGGTGAGAAATCCCCCTGCCTGATCCGAGGCACCGAACAAAAGTGGAAGCTGGAACCAAGGTACACCGCCCTCTAGACCTTGCTTCTGGAATAAATGTGCTGAGGTCGACAGAAGGAGGTCCGCCGTAGGTGAGGCAATGAGAGACCCTCAACTAAGGCACGAGAGAAGAGCAATAGAGCGAAGGACAGACTGACACTAATGATGATGGTGGAAATGGGAAGGATGGAGTGGCGAATGGAAAACTTCCCTTGTTAGAGCATAAAGGGCATGAATGACATGGCAGCGACTGACACAATATCGAAGGGGACAGGGGACAGTGGGGCTGAAGGTCATGAGATGTGACACAAGAGAGGAACCAAGCAAAAAAGAATGGAGGGCTATAGTAGGGTGTAAAAGGATGCAGGATAGACTCCATGAATGCAATGATGACTCAACTCGGATGCTCTAAGCAAAGGCGACTAGATAATGCTGCCACACAGTAAAGGCCCCAATGGGGGGTCATAGAAACATGAGTACAAGGTGGGCACTCATGACGAAAATCAACACGAACATGGACAAGTAAGGGGGCGATGTGGTGCCCCAAGTACAAGTGTCGTAAGTGAGGAAATTCGATTTTAAGGAGTGGTGAAGTGACCCTTCGTGGAAAAAATGTGTCAGGGTGAAGTATCAAATCACCAAAAACTAAGTAAAACCCATTTGAGAGCTCGGTGAGATCTATCCAGCGGTGCTGACGGTTCGTCGAACGGGGCTACGGTGTGGTCGCAGCAGTCGAGAGAAGAAACAGGGGTTCTCTTTTAATGAGGCGGTTTTCCCTCCAAAATCATTCATTTGCTATTGTTGCTGTGGTGAATGTGGAGAGGAGAGAAGGCCCTAAATCTTGCGGCGAACGTAGTGGACAAACCGACCGTTGGATTCGAGATCTGTCAGTTGGAGGTAAGAGGCCTAACCTAGCTCTTGCATTTTGATGGATTAGATTTGCAGTTTAGGGCCCAACACCCCAGAAACAGCCCCTCTCTCATCTCTACGGCCGGGTCGCACTTTTTGGGGCAAAAAGTGCGACCCAGGACGCAGGTTTGGGGGCAGAAAGTGCGACCTGGTCCAGAAAATGGCAGAAAACTGCGACCTGGGAGATGAGGGGGGTTTGGTGCTATTTGATGGCTGGGAGTTGGGTTTTGGTGTGTGGTTATGGTTTTCCCGATCTGTACCCTGACAAAAAGAATGTGTTTGTGCAGGTATGGCAGAGTTACGGGTCAACTGGAGAGAGAGGGATCTGGGAACACTTCGAGCAGAGATCCAGGCGGATCAGGGCGTTCGTCGTGTATTGGCCAGATTTGGGGTTCTGAAGTTTGTGGAGAACCCGTTGATGAGAGCAGGGGAACCATTACTGGCCCGGATTATCAGTTATTGGGATCCAGATCAGGAGATCTTTGTAGTGCAGGGGCACAGGATGGAACTGACGTTCCAGGATGTGTATTTCCTGACCGGCCTCCCACCACTGGGGATAGTGGGAGACGCGCAGCCAGTGTTGCCGCGGGGGCGGCATATCATGGAGTTTGTGGAACGCCATTGTCGACCGGGTCTTCAAGTCAAGGGGACTCGGATATCGATCGGGGATCTAGAGAGGCTATAAACCCGTGCAGTGGTCGCAGCTGTGCTGCGAATCCTGGGCACCCAGGCGTTCCATCACATCACCGGTGGGCAGATGATGATAGTGGAGAGTGTGTTGGGTGGGACCTACTTTGGGTGGGCCCAAATGATGTTGGTGTCGCTAAAGCGACGGTTGTCTCTATGCAGGCGGCAGGTGAATCATGATTGCTCATATGGGACTTTGTTGTGCTCCTTCTTCTTTGAGAAGATCCCGACCTTGCGGCCTCGTGTGCATCTTCCAGATGGGGGCCCGAGAGAGCCCAGGATGCGTCGTTGGGGACGACTACTCTGCAGAGGAGGAGGAGGGGCGGTCGGGCGAACATTTCGACCTGAGTTCTTTGCCCATTGGGATCAGATGCCGTTGTACATAGACGACTACCCTTATAGTGGGATGAGCTATTGTGGGGATCCGGATCTGCCACTTCCGCCTGGTCGAGTCTGGGGGCCCGATGGTAAGTGACAAATTGCTATTCGTATATGGGCATGTTTAAAGTTTTTGAATAGTAAATAATGATACTGATTCATGGACTTTTGGTATGCAGATATAGCACCGGTAAAACCGGCCGGATATATGGGACGACCGGCAGCGTCTGGAGCTACGGGTCCGAGTGGATCGAGAGCAGCGCAAAATGAGGGTGCAGCCGCCCTACTGGAGGACATCCGCCGTAGATGTGAGCGGCTGTTGACCGGAGTATCAGAGCGCGGGTGGCAGGATTTAGACGACCAGTACATAGAGCCATGTGTTGGTCTCCCCTTGGAGTGGCGAGGTATCATGCGGCGCATGGCGATGGTTGGTCAAACTATGCGTGATCTACATGCTGCAGGGGCAGAGCCATTGGCCCGGGAGCCTCCAAATAGTGATTAGGGGCATATGGTTCCCCTTCTGATGTATGTGGGGGCAGGTGGTGCCCCCTAGAATGTATGGGGGGGCATATGGTGCCCCCAGTTTTTGGGATTTTGTTTGTAACATGCTATGGGCATGTCGTATGTATATGTATGGGGGGCGTGTGGTGCCCCCAGTTTTTTGGAACATGCTATGGGCATGTTGTATGTATCAGAGTAGATGGACTCATCAATATATGGTTTGCGACACATATTATGGATATGCATCGTCTTTGGATGGTTGATTTAATGTTATTGTCTTGTATGAATTGTGTGTGATAAATGCCAATCTAGAACATGGTTTGCAATACTATCTACGTAGTGATTCTGGTCTCTGGGTATATGGTTGAAAGTGATGGTTTCAAATGCACGTATTAAGACTTTCACTCGTAAATAGCGTCTAAACAGCACAGGGTTACGCACACGATAAACACCATTTAGTTGCATGACAAGAAGCAAGGAATCCAAACGAACGTGCAGATGGCGAATGCGATGCAACAAAGCATCAGCTAGTAGGCCACGCACGGCATCGTATTCGGCCTGATTGTTGGTGGCAGAACCAATGCATACCCCATTAGACAGAATGAGGTCATGCAAGGGGGTGAAGATGGCCCACCCTGCCGAGGCAAGATTCCTGGAGTAGCGACTGGCACCATCGGCGTAACCGATAAATGATGTGGACGGGGGGACTCGCAAGGTGGTGTGACAAGACAATACATGAGGGGATGAAAGGAAATGACGGCAGCGTGAGGGGACAGAAGGCATCAAGCAGTAATGGCGGGGGGAAAGGGCAGGATGAGCAAAACTCAAACAAGGTGATGTATGAGAACTATCGGAAACATGGCGAGGACTCGGGCTGCGAAGGTCAACAGAGACACAAGTGGAGTGATCTCGAGTATCAAGGGACACAACGGGGGAGGTTGCAGACGGGCTAGGCTCCGAAGGTCGTGCAGAGGAGGATAGGTAAAGAATGGTGACTGTAGACTCCGTCATCTGGACATCAGGGGAGGGAATGTGGATGGGAGCGGGGGGATCCTCAGGCTGGTCTGCAGCATACTGCGCGAGAATGGGAGAGGCGGATTGATTTTGTTCAACCTCATACTCGCGGATCACCTCAAGGGAGGCACGGTAATGCGTCGGGTGAGGACAATGATGGGAGTAGTGGCCATGGACACTGCACAAAGCACAAGGCTTGTTGGTGCGGAGAGTCTTGGGGTTCTTGGAGACGGTCGAAGCAGGAGTGGTAGTTTCAGGGACCGTAGTGTCGGGGAACGCGACTTTTACCATGGGGCGAATACGGGGTAACTCGGGACAAGCATGGGTGGCATGACCGATGATATCACATAAGGCACAAGGCTTCGAGGGTGGGGGAGGAGCTGAGGTGGTTGTGGTGGTTTGGTCTTTGGTTGCCCCCTTGCGGGCTTTTCCTTTCTTCCCGGGAGCCGACTCAGCAGGAGAAGGGTCCTGTGGAGGTGCGGGGGGCACGTTGGCTATGGAGGAAGCGAGGGGGACCGGTTGAACCGGTGTCAAAGCCATGTAAGGTTTGGGGTGACCAGGGGGGGTGGCGGCTAGGGGGTCAAGGTACCAGACCGGAATGCTTAAGGTCAAGTTAGGGAGAGAGAGGGTGGCCATGACGGGGACAGAATATACTCCGGGAGGGGGAGCTAAGAAGGGGATCTGTCCGGCAGGGTAATGACCAGGAGGTACGGCTCCAAGATGGTTAAGGCCAGGGGGGACCGAGCCTGGAGGATAAAGGGGTTCAGGGATACCAGCTGCAGGGGAAGGGCCAGAAGGAGGAGGTCCGGCTGGCTGAGATGAATGGCTAGGAGTGGGTTGCGGAGGGCGGGGGGGAGGTTGCTGACTAGCCGAGGCAGGCCGCTTATGGGCGGCCTGAGACGATTGCATCATGCAAACATTCGACAAGCTAGGATCAGTGACCGGAGGAGGGGGAAGATGAGGGAAAGTACCAAGCAGGGTGGAATCTTTGTAGACGCCGGGGGAGACACTGGTCAGAGAATCGACGGTTTGCTTGTTGGTTACAGAAGAGATGGTCGTCTCGGAGGAGGCCTGAGATGGCGGCTCATGATAAGATAGCTGGTCAATAGTGACTATCTTCCCATTGTGTGGGAAAGACATCTTGCGGAAAACCGCGGATGGGACAGCAGACATGGCGTAGGTGTAGCTTCGCCCCAATAGAATGTTGTAGTCTAGAGGGGCATCAATGACTTCGACATCAACGCAAACGGTCTTACCGGCGAGGGTGATGGGACAGTTACGAAACAGGCCAATGGGTTGGGAGGCATGACCGTCCCACACTCGAAGGGTGATCGTGGAAGGGGCCAGCTCAGGGGATCCGAGTTGCTTCCAAACCGAAGCAGACATCACGCAGGTGGATGCCCCCTCATCAATTATACACCGGGATACATTGGCGTTCCGGATTTTGACTGGGATTTGGAAGGCGACGGAAGGAGGAAGAAGAGGATGGTCCGATTGAGTGGTGTCGAAAACAATCATTTGGTCATCAGCAGGATCAACAACTCCCACGGCAGATAGTAGAGCCTTCCTTTGGGAAGGGCACGACTGGAGGAGTTCCAGGGTGGAAATGGCGGCAGGGGATTGCGCCAAATCATCTACTATACTATACGACTGAGCGGCTCGACCGGAAGCAGCATTTCGGCGTAATGGTCCCTTTGGAATCTTTGGATGAAACTCAAATTTGGGTGGAGGGATGTGTAAGGGACCATTGGATGTCGAAAGAGGCTCTGTAGAACCTGAAGAAGGAGGCTCGGGGGCAGACTGAGCAGGAGGCTTGGGGTACGGGCGGGACCGAGTTTGAAGGTGAAGATCGACGGATGGGGAAGGATCGGAGTGCATCATAAGGATCTGGTAATCAGAGGAACCAGAAATGGACGAGGGGGTGGCTACATGGCTGTCGGGGGTTTGGGTAGCCACGAATCCCTGGTGAGGGAAAGGATCAGTGAACACAGCTGGCTGAGTGGTGGCCACATTAGGAGGAGCAGGAGGGGAGGCGTGTTGTCCGCACAATGTGGCTTGAGACTCCCACATCTGTCGCATCTGGGGTAAGAGAGGGCAATCGTGAGTGTAGTGACCGTAAACACCGCAACACGAACAGGGCTTGTTTGTGCGAAGCGGCCTGTCCGGCCTGGGCGGAATGCCCTGAGGCTGGTTGCTAGTGTTAGGGTCTGGACCAGAATTGGGACCTCGGTTACCGGGGGCAGATGGGTTCTGGTTGCCTCTCCGCCTTCTTTGAGAAGAAGGGGGATTAATGCTTCTCTTTGTGCAAATGCCACTTACGGAGGGTTGTAAGGGCGGCCTGCAGGTTGTGAGGAGGCAAGGGAGACGGAAGCGCATATGCTGGAGGAGCTGGCGCACCAGGCTGTGGATAAAAGTAAGGGTTGGGTTGGGCGACATTGAGGTAAGCAGGAGGTTGGGCAAAAGGAGGAGGCATGCCGTATCCTGGATACATGTTGCCGGGAGGGGGAAGATTGCTTGAGGTGCTGGCCCCTCCCTGAGGAAGGCCATGGCTCATAGGAGGGTGAGCAGAGGGGTGGGAAAGAGATCCAACAATACCGTCGGCGGAATGAGATGCCCCCGGGGCGTTAGCGCCAACGGGCCTGGGGATGTCAGGAAGAACGGTATAAACATAACCAGATTGAGCGTAGATCAGGTCATATTTTAAAGCTATTTGGAGGGCGGCTTCTTCAGATTGAGGAAAGTGAGAGGCGACATCTTTGCCGATGGGAGACGGGAGAGTGCGAAGGAACCAGTCCATGTAAACTCGATCTTCAAAGGGAGGGGCTCGACATAAGCTCCGTCTTCGTCGCCATTCCTGAACATGGGCAGAAAGGCGTGTGGAAGAGGATTGCTTAAATGAAGTCAAGAGCTCCATACCAGTGTCGTATCGGAGAGGGAGCTGGAAGTACGACAAGAAGGCTTGGGCAAGAGTCTTGAATGTGGTATGGGAGGAAGTGGCCTGTTCGACATACCATTTAGAAGCTTCGCCGGTAAGCGTGCGTTGGAACAAACGAAGACGGATGGAGTCATCGGTAATGGAGTTGGAGGAACACCACATGTGGAAAGACCGGACGTGATTGGTTGGGTCTTCGCCGTTAAGGCCCTCGAACTTAGGGATATCAGAGGGTAACTTGGTGGGCATAGTGGGCCGGGTAGTATTATGGTGAATGGGGTCGTTAATCAACTGATGGAAATCGGGGAGGCTGAGGCCTGCAATGTACGGTAGCACAGGGGTGGCCGGAGTAGTGGTTGTGACGGTTCCGCTAGAAGTAGGGCCGGCATTGGGGCCGGGAGAACCGCTAGCGTTAGGCCCTGATCCAGACATGGTGAAGGTAACAGGGGGAGAACCAGAAGGAGAAGGGGGACCCGATGAATCAGGAGAGGAGTCGGAGTGCGGACTCAAAGGTGGACTGGCTCGACAACGGCGGTGCGGAGCAGGTCGATCAACCGGAAACTGAGGGTAAAGGCCAAGAAGTCTCCGGGAACGGCGCCTTGGGGGCGCAATGATGACAGGAAGAAGGAAACCGACAAGGGCAGAAAGGGACAGAATCAAGAAAGGTCAAGGGCAGATAAGGTGCAGTGACAATTGATTTTAGAGTCTTTGCCAGGCGGTGTTAACCAGGCGCTTCTTCACTTAGGGTCAGTGTGTGGTGTGCGTTAATTTTAATTTTTAAACCCTTTCCGTTGTTGAGAGCAAGAAAAAGTGTGCTGCGTAGCTGAAAATAAACCTACAGAGAACAGAATAAAACACTGAAATAACAGAAAAATAATAGCTACGTATGCATCTATTTAACCCAAGAAGGTGGGTCTCTCACAACTATGCTGAAAAGAAAGGGAAAAACTATGTAAAACACACATAAAGGGAGCTCAACAGATCTAGGGTCAAAAGGGACAGAGATCTGGAGGATAAAGCTGCAGGCAAGAGGTGCAGGTCACAGCCAAGAGACAGAGGCAAGGTGGCTGGAAAAAGGGAAGGAAATCAGCAAAAAACCGGAGGGGCGAGGCGGAGGCCTTCGGGGGAGGTCCAAACAAAACGACAAGAGGTGATTTGAAAGGAAAAAGAGGCTGATTTCAATGGATCTGAACGATGAGTGAGATGCGAAAGAAGAAGTGACTACGAAACCGACGGGCAAGCAGTTTGAAATCATTACAAAGTGGAATTACTAAAACCTAAGGGCTGGGTTCCCATAGATTAGGAAAACGGATCGAGATCATAGTGAGGCGGGCAGAGACGAGAGGCTGGAAAACCCCAGCGGAAGTGTGAGAACCGAAAAATTACGAAAAATGCTTTGGAAAAAAGGCGGGTGAGTTACGGCACAGTCCCAGTCAAGTGTAGGAAACTTGAGCTAAGTGCGTCACCGGTTGCGGGTTTTTTTTTGGGCCAAAGGTGCGACCTCCCGTTCGATTTATTTAGTAGCGGATTTTGAAAAAATGGCGTTTCGATTCTGGTGATGTCGCTTACTTTTTGCGCAATAGGGCCGAAACACACGGAAGTTAGAAAGTTGAAGTTTTTAGGGTTTTATGTGAGAAAAATGACATAAAAAGAGGAAAACTAAGCAGCTGAAAAGAAGCCCTAGGGCCTGAAGTAGCTGGATATGCAGGAATATGAAAAACGACAGCGGTCGTAATTTAAAACCCGTGTGCAGTCGCCATTTGTTAGTATGAATTCTTCGTCGAAGTGTACGAAAAAGAACCACTTTAGCTACGCATAACTAATAGCCCTAACAACAATAATGGCTGCAAAACATCTTGAGATCTGCAATTAGTAGTTAAAGTGCTGCAACAAACAGATCTATAAATGGAAAGATATTAAGCAGTAAAGTAAAGAGTTTGCTCCATGCATCCAACAGACAAGACAAGAACACGATTTTTGAATGAATTTTATAACAGACAAGACAAGAACATGATTTTTGAATGAATTTTTATATTACAGGGCACCTGGGAGGAAACAAGAAGGTGTATCCAGATCTCCTCAATGGGATGGGTTCTTTGTAGTCCTCAGGACTTCAGATCTAAGCTTTCTCTCTCTTGTAGATGTAGAAAACCCAATGTAGAAGGTAGAGCTCAATGGGAGCAAAATGGCAGAAATGAGACCAAGTGTATAGATCCAGAGTGATCTAATATGCAACAAAAGGTGAAGAATGATGGGGAAAACCCTTCTATTTATAACAAAATATTGGGTCTTTCTAGATCTTGGTGCATGATTAAAATAATGTTAATCACATCTAGATCCACCTCTATGGAATATTTTATTATTATTTGTTGGAGGGAAAGGGTGTTTGACTTGGGTCAAATCCCTTGATTAGTGAAAAATAAATAAATGATTTATTTATCTTTTTAAGGAAGTGGTTGGGATATAATCAAATAAATAATGATTTATTTGATTAATGGTGGTTGATTTGGTCATATTTAACAAGGAATATTATTTAAATAATTATTCCTAGAAAAATAATAAGATAACTATGGGTTTATCTCATTAATTTCTTTGTTTTTGGGTCAAACATGACTGGGAATAATAATTAAATTATGGTTTAATTAATTATTCCTTTTGGGGTCTCCTAATTAACATAGTGAAAGCAGTTTTACTTGGGGTAAAACTGGTCTTACATGGTGTACTTGGGTCCATCTAATGATGAAAAGTTAGATGACCAAAAAATGGTGTAACAACTGGGTTGCTGATGTAAGATGAGGGAACGATAAGGGGTATCATCCCTAGAGTGATCTGAAGTGATATGGGACTCTAGAGGTTCTTCGAAATGTGGAAGAATACTGGGACTAAAGTCAACACGACCAGATCCACTAGGAGAGTGGTGGAGAATTGCTTCTCTTGGTCTCTCAAATGTGGGTGCCCCCTTACCCAAACAGTGGGTTTCAATGTAATGGCCACAAGGTGGATGTGGTGTGAACGCATGGGTTCGATGTAAGGGGGAATAGATAACGTCAGGGGTGGGGATTTTTTCCATAATTTCGTCATCGCGATAGAAGATGGGGTGACTGGTGGAAGAAAGACCGCCTGACGTGGTGAAGTGACCGGAATCATCATCATGAGAAGAGAGGTTCACATGCGCATCGTCACAAGGGGTGACCGAAGAGTAAGTAGATAAAGGATCTACCGATGTTGAGCCCAAGATGATGGCTGAAGGAAGGTCAGGCGAAACAACAGGGGAGGATTCAGATGGAATGTTCCCCGAGGGTCTCATGGATGATGATAGGTAAAAAATGTTGGACGAAGGCTCTGTCATCTCGACATCAGGAGGGGGAATGTCAATGGGAGCAGTCATATCTGGTAGTTCTGCTGAAGCAGAATGCGCAAATAGGGGAGAGGTGGACTCATTACGCTTGGCCTCGAAATGGTGGACCGCGGCGATAAAGGTGCGGAAGTCCTCGAGGCGGGGACAAAGATGGGTGTAATGGCCATGGAGATCACACAAAGCACAGGGGTGGTTGGTGTGAATAGTCTTGGGGTTCTTGGCCGCAGTCGCTGAAGGAACAGAGGCTTCTGGGACCGCGGACGCAGGGAACGTGACATTAACCATGGGCTTGAGAGGAAGAAAAGCAGGACAGGTATGGGAGGCGTGACCGACAACATCACACAAAGCACACTGGATGGTATGCTTTGGAGGCTGAGAAGGAGCAGGTTTTGTCAGGGGAGCCTTGTCCTTTGATGCCCCCTTGCGAGCTTTGCCCTTCTTACCCGAAGCGGTCGCAACAGGAGGTGGTTCTTGTTGAGGTGACTGAGGCACTGATGCCGCAGGAGAAGGCATGGGGGCCGGTTGAACCGGGGTCAAAGCAATATAAGGTTTGGGTTGACCAGGCAAGGTGGGGGCTGGGGGATCAAGGTACCAAACGGGAATCCCAAGTGTCAAGTTAGGAAGAGAGAGGGTGGCCATGACTGGTACCATGTACACTCCTAGTGGGAGAGCTAGGAACGGTATCTGACCAGAGGGGGAATGGCCAGGTGGGACGGCTCCTAAATGGCTGAGGCCTGGAGGAACCGTGCCAGGGGGATAAAGGGGCTCATGACTACCAACTGTAGGGGAAGGGCTAAGAGCAGGTTGCGGAGGGCAAGGTTGCTGACTAGCCGAAGCAGGTTGCTTGAGAGCAACCCAAGACGATTGCATCATGCAAACATTCGATGAGCTGGGGTCAGAGATAGGAGGAGGGGGGAGACTAGGAAAAGTTCCAAGCAGGGAGGAATCCTTGTAAACGCCGGGGGAGACACTGGTCAAGGAGTCGACGGTTTGCTTGTTGGCTACAGAAGAGATGGTCGTCTCAGGTGAGGTATGAGATTTTGGCTCATGATATGTCAACTGGTCAATGGTGACTATCTTTCCATTATGGGGGAAAGACATCTTGCGGAAAACCGCGGATGGGACAGCAGACATAGCATAGGTGTAGCTTCGCCCCAATAGAATGTTGTAGTCTAGCGGGGCATCTATGACTTCGACGTCAACGCAAACAGTCTTACCGGCGAGGGTGATAGGACAATTACGAAACAGGCCAATGGGCTGGGAGGCATGGCCGTCCCACGCTCGAAGGGTGATCGTGGAAGGGGCCAACTCAGGGGATCCGATTTGCTTCCAAACCGAAGCGGACATCACGCAGGTGGATGCCCCCTCATCAATTATACACCGGGAAACGTTGGCATTCCGGATTTTGACTGGGATTTGGAAGTGCTTACCAAGGAGGAAGAGGAGGAGCAGAGGAAAAACCATGCCGAAACAATCATTTCGTCATCAGCAGGATCTACAGCGCCCACTGTAGATAGTAGAGCCTTCTTTTGGGAAGGGCATGACTGGAGGAGTTCCAGTGTGGAAATGGCAGCAGGAAATTGCGCCAAATCATCTACTATGCTATATGAATGGGCAGCTCGACCGGAAGCAGCGTTTCGACGTAATGGTCCCTTAGGAATCTTGGTGTGAACCTCAACTCTGGGTTGAGGGATATGTAAGGGGCCATTGGATGTCGAAAGAGGCTTCGTAGAACCTGAAGAAGGAGGCTCAGGGGCAGACTGAGTGGGAGGCTTGAGGTACTGGCGAGACCGAGTTTGAAGGTGAAGATCGACGGATGGGGATGGATCAGAGTTCATCATGAGGATCTGGTAATTGGAGGAACCAGAAGGGGAAGGTTGAGGGGCCACTTGTCCGTCAGGTGGTTGGGTAGCCATGAATCCCTGCTGGGCATCCACCTGCTCTTAAGGGGGCGGTGACTGTTGTTGCAAGGGTTGAGAAGGAAAGGAAGGCGAAAGCGCATATGCTGGAGGAGCTGGCGCACCAGGCTGCGGATAAGGGTAATGGTTGGGTTGGGCAACATTGAGGTAAGCAGGAGGTTGGGAAAAAGGATGAGGCATGCCGTATCCTGGATGCGTGCTACCGGGAGGGGGAGAGGTGCGGGAAGTGGTGCCCCCTCCCCCAGGAAAACCATAGCTCATGAGAGGTTGAGCAGATGGATGAGAGATAGATCCAACGATACTGTCAGCGGTATGAGGTGCCCCCGGTGTATAGGCATCACCGGGTTTGGGGAGATCAGGTAGGACAATATGATCATAACCTGTCTGAGCGTAGATCAGGTCATATTTTAACGCCATTTGGAGGGCATCTTCTTCGGTTTGAGGAAAATGTGATGCGACATCTTTCCCGATAGGGGACAAGAGAGATCTAAGGAACTAGTCCATGTAGACATGGTCTTCGAAGGTAGGAGATTGACATAGGCTCCGTCTTCTTCGCCATTCCTGGACATGGGTAGAAAGGCGGGTCGAAGAGGTTTGCTTGAAGGAAGTCAAGAGTTCGATACCAGTGTCATAACGAAGGGGAAGCTGGAAGTAAGATACAAAAGCTCGGGCAAGAGTTGCAAAGGTGGTATGGGAGGAAGTGGGTTGATCAACATACCACTTAGAAGCTTCGCCTGTAAGCGTGCGTTGGAACAATCGAAGACGAACAGAGTCATCGGTAATGGAGGTCGATGAACACCACATGTGGAAAGATCGAACATGATTTGAAGGATCTTCTCCAGCATGGCCTTCAAACTTTGGGGTGTCGGAATGGAGCTTTGTCGGCATAGCAGGCCAACTAGCATTATGGTGTATAGGGTCGTTTATCAACCGGTCCAAATCGGGGAGGCTGAGGCCTGCCAAGAAGGGGAGCACGGGTGAAGCCGAGGTAGTTCCTGTGGTGGTTCCGCTAGTAGTAGTCCCGGCATTAGGGCCGGGATTCCCGCTAGTGTTAGGCCCTGGACCAGACATAGTGGAGGTGACAGGGGGGAGAACCAGAAGGAAAAGGAGAACCTAAAGAATCAGAGAAGGACTGGCTCGACGACGGTGGGATGGAGCAGGTTGATCGACCGAAAACTGAGGGTGAAGGCCAAGAAGTCTCCGGGAAAGGTGCCTTTAGGGCGCAATGATGACGGGAAGAAGGAAAACGACAAGGGCAGAAAGGGACAGAATCAAGTGAGGTCATGGGCAGAAAAGGTGCAGTGACAATTGATTTTAGAGTCTTTGCCAGGCGGTGTTAACCAGGCGCTTCTTCACTTAGGGTCAGTGTGTGGTGTGCGTTAATTTTAATTTTTAAACCCTTTTCGTTTTGAGAGCAAGAAAAAGTGTGCTGCGTAACTGAAAAGAAATCTGCAGAGAACAATATAGATTGCTGAAATAACATAACATTTAACAGCTAACCATGCATAAATTGAACCCAAAAAGGTGGATCTCTCAAAACTACTCTAAAAGAGGGCAAAAATCTATTCAAAACACACGTAAAAAGAGGCCAATAGATCTAGGGTCAAAAGGGACAGGGATCTAGAGGATAGAGCTGCTGAAAAGAGGTGCAGATCACAGCCAAGAGACAGAGGCAAGGTGGCTGGAAAAAGGAAGGAAATCAGCAAAAACCGAAGGGGGCAAGGCGGAGGCCTTCAAAGGAGGTCCAAACAAAACGACAGGAGGTGATTTGAAAGGAAGAAAGGTTGATTTCAAAGGATCTGAAAGGGAGGTAACAGATCTGGAAAAAGGAGGCTGAAGCTCTGAAAAACAGACGGCTGAAACAGCTTAAAACTCTTCCACAAAAAGTGGAGGGTACTAAAGCCCTAAGGGGCTAGGTTCCCACTTAGATGAGAAAAAATAGATCAAAACTTGTTCAAAACAGGCTGAGACAGAGGCTGGAGGACCCTGCGTGAGCCGCAGAAACCTTAAAAATTGGCTTAAAAAATTGCTTCGAAAAATGGCAGTGTCGTACTTAGGAGGGGTTTGGGTGCATGTCGCAGAAATAGCAAAAGTGCGACCCGAGGTCCAGTCGGGCCCAGGCCAAAAAGTACGAATTTCTCTGCTCCGCTTGTCTCAAGGCAGATTTTAGAAAAGTTGCCGCCTCAGCTGCGGCTGACCGGTGTCGCCACTGCGTAATAGGGCCGTAAACACTGAAGTTAGAAATTTTAATGTTTTGTGGTTTTGTGAGAAAAACAAGACAAAATAGGAAAAAATAAACAACAAAAGAAACCCTAGGGTCTCAAGTACCTGGTATGCAAAGGAATATGAAAACGACACCGCCAGCAATTTAAAACCCTATAGAGTCGCGTATTTGTTAGTATGAATCCTTTGTCGAAGTGTATGAAAAAGGACCACTTTAGCTACGCATAACTAATAGCCCTAACAACAAAAGTGACTGCCAATATCTTCAGATCTGCGATTAGTTAGACAAGAAAATAGCTGCAAAACACCAGATCTATGTATGGAAAGACATTAAGCAGAAAAAATAAGGGTTTACTCCATATACCAATGGACAAGACAAGAACAATTTTTGAAAGAATTTTTGTATTAAATGGGGCACCTGTGAGGAAAACCAGAAGGAGTATCCAATTCCCCTCAATGGGATGGGTTCTTGGAAGTCCTCAGCACTTCAGATCTAAGATTCTTCTCTCTAGTTGATGTAGAAAACCCAATGCAAAGAGTAGAGCTCAGAGGGAGCAAAATGGCAGAAAATGGTGACCAAGTGTATAGATCCAGAGTGATCTAATGGACAACAAAAGGTGAAGAATGATGGGAAAGCCCTCCTATTTATAACAAAATATTGGGTCATTCTAGATCTTGGTGCATGATTAAAATAATGTTAACCAAATCTAGATCCACCTTTTATGGAATATTTTATTATATTTGTTGGAGGGAAAAGGTATTTGACTTGGGTCAAATCCCTTGATTTGTCAAAAATAAATAAATAAATGATTTATTTATCTTTTTAAGGAAGCGGTTAGAAGATAATCAAATAAATAATGATTTATTTAATTATTTAAGGAGGTGGTTGAAAGATAATTAAATAAATAGTGATTTATTTAATTATTTTAGGAAGTGGTTGAAAAGATAATCAAATAAATAATGATTTATTTAATTATTTATGGGTGATTTAGTCATATTTAACAAGGAATATTATTTAAATAAGATTTAAATAATTATTCCTAGAAAATAATAAGATAAATAAGGATTTATCTAATTAATTTCCTTGTTTTGGGTTAAATATGACCCGTAATAATAATTAAATTATTGTTTAATTAATTATTCCATGAGGAAAATCAAACAAATATAGGTTTGTTTAATATTTCCTTTTGGGGTTTCCTATTTTAACATAGTGAAAGCAGTTTTACTTAGGGTAAAACTGGTCTTACATGGTGTACTTGGGTCCATCTAATGATAATAGGTTAGATGACCAAAAAAATGGTGTAACAGAACATCAAATGGAAAGTTGTCCTCCAAATAATTTTTAGCTATGCATGTTAGCTCATCTACTATGAAGTAGTAGGCAGAAATATTTATCAGTTGTGTCCAATCAAAACAATAAAACACTTTCCCAAAGTAATGTAGAGATGGGTTATCAACATTACAAAATCTGTCCCTAAAGTGACCATGGGACCCATAAATAATCTTGCTCTCTTGTGGAGCAATGCACTGTTTACATATGGTGAGAAGATACAAATACTCAATGGAGTAATCAACAAGCACATAAATGTATTTCTTACCATGCATCATGTGTGAGCTGAAGGTGAGGTTCATGAGTGAGTCCTCCCATGAGAATCTTCTCATAGAAATATGAAAGAAGAGAGGGTGCATACTCCCTTTGAAACACTCCATCAACAGAAACATGCTCTCAAGTGACAACGTTGTAGGCCTTAGTAACAAGGCTCTTGTCACTCCATGACTTCTCCTTTTGACATTCCACATGCTAAAGCCATCCACCATCATGCTGCTATGTGAGAGGACCTTCCCCTCTTCCTTCAATGCTGAAGGGTAGCCTCTTTGCACTTTGGATGTGCCTTCCATTTCTCCGGAAATACCATGGTAAGTATGGGAAAATTTCTTCCCATACTCTCTCATGTGTAACCATAGAAACAAAAGATTATACTACCTCCCCATACTCTCATCATACAAATCATGTGATGACAACATAATGATTGATATGGATGTCATATCAACACAATGTATATACACTCCTTGTTGCCCAAAGATGCAAGTATCCTGCCAAGTTTGTCCCCTCCACATACCCCTTGGAAAAGGATATGTCTCATGATAGCCATTTCCCTCAAGAGGAGCCAACGTAGAATTGCCTCTTGCTGCCCTATGTCATATATTTGCAAGTGGCTCACTAGCCTCTTGCCCTCCATCCACATCCACTCAGCTTCTTGTGGATGTCTCCCATCACTCTCCATCTTGGTACCCCTCCAATAAGAGCTACCATCCTCCCAAACCAGTTTCTTCACTTTGCACCTCCTTGGAGATCCCTTAGAAAAGAGCTCATGCCCATGACCATATTTAATCTATCAAGATCCAAATGTGAATAAGGTAAAGCCTCCTTACTACTATTGTTTGGCAGCGCTAATAGTTTCTCTAGAGGTGTACTGGCTGCTTCATGCTCCAACTCAAAGATGAACATATGGTTTTTTGTAGGAGTGTTTTGATCATGGTTTATTTCATCCTCCAAAAGTTTACACCCCAACCTCAAGGGTTGTGTGCAACTCAACAAAGGTGCATGAGGATGATGGTTCACCTCTTTCTTGAACCATTAAAGTTTGCACAGCGTAGTGCAATCCTTCTACTCTAGATTAGCAATGTGATTTGACCGTTTTTCATGTAAAAGAAAATTTCCACAAATTCCAAAAGGATTTGATGCAATAACAGATAATGGAATTTTTTTCATACCTTGATGAGATTTGGGAATCTCTTGTAGGGCTGCAAGAGTTTCTTCCTCCAATGTGTTGGCTGCCCCAACTGTTGATGTAGGCGGCTACTCCTCCATGAGTGTGACAATGTTAGTACAAGATTCCTCAAGTGGTGGTCAGGGCTCCTCCTTTTCTATTCTTCTATTGTCAAAATTCTTGATCAGATTTTGAGAAAACTTAGCAAGAGTAGACACTCTTGCATGGCTCAAATTTCTGAACCACCAAATGTGGGCTTCACCTCCTAGGTGCAGCGCTAAGATCTCAACAACCTCTTTCTCCACTACAGGATGTAGTAGAAAAAATGCTTCCAGCTTCCTCACCCAAGCTCTTGATGTAGATGACCCATCAAATGTAGAAAAAAAAAATATATTGCCTTTAATTTCTCTTTTTCTGCATGGTCTCTTCTCTTCCTTCAACTGGATGAATTTTGGAAAAGCTAGAGTCTCCTTGAAGGCTCTAGGTTGAGATTTGTACTCAAAAAGGTAATCACTCAGAATCTGATGATCCAAGTGTCCTTCATGCTTCTTTTCTCCTTATTTGTGAGAATAGGAAGGGCATGGTCCTTCCTCTTCTTCTTGAAACCTTCTGTAGGTCTCACTGCAACTTTCTTCTTCTTGAAACCCTCTTAGAGTTTCATTGTATCTTCCTTATTTCTTCTTAGATCTAAAAATTGATGAGATTAATTTCATCCTCTCCATAATTTTTTTCTCTTCTCCTTCTTATCTTCTGATTGGATCTGAAATCCACATGCTAAGCCAAGATGGTAGCTTTGATACCATTGTAATATCCCAAAACGGGATCTGCTAGCAAGGCATGAATGGAAAACACATTTTCCAGAAATGGCTACTACAGGATTTGAAACCAAGACCTAGATCCTTATATCAATGTATCTAAGACCGAAATCCAAGAGGAGGCTCAAAAGAAATCACTCTAGTTGGGTTAAACATGTCTCCCACACCTAGTTGTCTTGAAAAATTGCCTAATGAAGGGACTGCAACAATGTAGGAAAAAGGAATAGAGAAACAACGTTATTTTAATGAGCCTGAATACATGAAGATGTATATAGCCAACAAGTGATGTTATATAAGTAAAGAGAGTACAAATCCTTGCGGGAACAATCACTCAATCAAGGCAATGCAAGCCTTAACAATGCATGTACAATAAAATGAAGAAAACTTCTATATATGTATAAACTCGGGCTATGAATGCGCAGTATATTATGGAGAACTGCTGCAAAATGATTTCAATACATGGATATAGAAATTTATAGATCAAAATATATGGGGGAGCAGGATCTCAACCCTTGGAAGCAATAATGCAACAATCCTTAAAAGGATTGGCTGAAATATACACAAGATGGAAAAAATGCAGAAATTCTAGAGTTGCAGTAGTAGCTGCAACTCAAGAACTTGAACTGGATGGAGATGGCTATAGATGATGCACAATCTAAGTATACCTCCTCCAATGGATCTTCCAAGTGAAACGATGATCCTATCACTGAAGATCTCACCCTCCAATCAACACTGTAAACCCTCACTGCAAATGTACTCTAGAAATAATGTAGTCACTGAGGGATACTATGCTATAGGTGGAATAGAATGTGTTGGAAAAGTGCTAAGATTTGCAATATGCTCTGAATCCTTCCTTACTAATCTCCCAAAGGAAATAAGGTTCCCTCCTCTGAAAAACAAGCCAAGGAATGGTGTTGTGGAACCTCCACTGCAACACCCTGCAACACAATGTTATACTTCAGTAGAAATAACACTGTAGATGAAGGAGGTGGCTTGGCCTTGAGCCTGGATGTGGATAAATGAAGTGCAATCCCTCAAGAGGCCTCTCACGAAGGAGAAGGAATCCTAAATAGGAATTCCTTGTGCTGAACAACACTGCAACTCTGCTAAACAGTAAGAAGATGCTCCAAGCCTAAACAGACTTGAAAATCAATAATCATAAACATGAGTCACAATGGCTACCTTTCCCTCCTTTCAAAAAAATGTAAGCTCCCTTTCCATGGGTCCCACTCATTAGGGTTTCCTTCATCAAGGAATCTTCCCTCCTCTTTTACTGCATTGTTTGACTTGGTCAACTTGATCTTGTCCTCCTGCAAATGTCCCTTTTCACACATGAGGGTGTGAAATCTAGCTCCAATGATGATCCCCCTTCATACCAAGAGGGATTTTATTCCTGTTTCTAAAATGTATGGGCCTCCTTACCCGTTTATTCATCTCCTAAGTGAAAATAAAAAAAATTAATATTCCATTCAATTGTATGCTGAAAATGGAATATTACAACACAGTAGCCGCCCCCAGCGGCGCCTCCTAGGCTTTCTCGAGTGCCCATACTGGATCTGTATGCGAGGTCGGAGTTGTTAGGGTCCTGTTGTAGCTCCTACAACACCCTCAAAAAAATACATAAAATCATAACACACACTTCAAAATTATATATCGGTTTTATTCATCAGTCATGTATTCTATATCGTGTTAATAAGTGTATGTTTGCAGTTTCAATCAGGTTTGCTCGAAGCCGAAGAGATAGTCGTTTAAGTGGTAGCCGGACCCACACCCCGGACGGGATCCCTACTCCAAACGGTTCAAAGTCTAATTGGGACTTTCTACCGGGGAGATCCCATACTGTTGGCTGGACATATTTTCCCGTCAACAGGTCCTATAATAATAGGATTCAAAATTTTTGAATTGAATTTGATTAGTCTTGTAATATGTACATACTTTTCTTTCTGCAAATTGTTTTCCCATATTAGAAAAATTAAAATAAAAATGTAAAGAGGGTAAGAGTCCTAAAAGAAAATCAAAGGACTTGAAAAGAAAAATATCAAAAAATAGAAAAAATGGGCCCCAAACAAAAAAGAGATAAGAATAAGACATGAAAGTGATGTAAGTCAAAATGCCACTACTAGTTACTTTTTACTACATAATAAATGATTATATGAAGCTTGTTCAAAATGCCATAATCCATGATGATTTAAATAGCTTAATCTTGAATTTTCATGCATTAAATTTTATGCTAATAGATAGAGAATAAATATCTTGCCAAATAGTTTAATCTTGGGAGATTCGCAGTTAGGTAGAGAATAAATAAGGAGCTCAACAGCTTAATCTGAGCCCTTAGAAGAAATAAGGGTAGAGTTAGTTAGTTTGATGTTTTAAAAGAAAAATGAATAAGGATTTGCGAGCTCAAATGCACCTAAGGTAAATGAAGAAAAAATGTTAAGGTAGCATATGGGTAGGAAGAAAGCAGTTTCACAAGGCATGAATAAACATCATTTGGAAAAATTACTAATTTCCCTTCCCACAATGTGTTCTAGTACTATACCCTTCAGTTATAAATACTCAGAGCATTTCTATGACTTTTGGTGGGGCCAGACCCATGCCTTAATGACTGATTGGCACCAAGGTATTGAAATTTCCCACATTTTTATCATTTCCCCTTCATAGAAATCCTTTTCCCCTTATATTACTCATTTTACCCTACAAAATCCCCTTTTCCTAAAGTTTAAAATACATTTTTACTTAGGAAAAGTAAAAACCCCTTTAACTAATTCTCATTTCATTCAAAATACCCAAAAAACCCATTAAAAACTTTCTATCCCAAGTTTAAATATAAATACATTATATTGGGACTTTTTAAAATAATTATCCCTTTATTATGTTTTAAATTAAACTTAGCTTATTTTTTATCAACACTTTAAACTTATGTATTAGCTCCCTATTAACCTTTCCTCTCCTGTATTATATTAAATCCCTTTAAATAATATCCCAAACCCATATTTTTCTTTTAGCCTATGGTTCGTTTTCCCCACGTGACATATTATTTCCAATCCCCATAGGTTAAAACTATCCAAATATACATGAACCCTGCCCAATGTTAGCATTACACATATAAACATTTCATTCATTAAACCTTTATCCACCTGTTGTAGACAATTTTTTCATCCCCTATAGACAGTCTAGAGTTGCCATAGACTAGTGTCTAGGACATCTTAACATAGCAAGGAGCTCATAATATAGCTTGGGTTGTCAATCCAAAAGCTCTCTTACTATCTCTTGCAAAACAAGGAAATTAGTTTAAATGGAACCAAACTCTCTCAGAAGCTGATACAAAGATAAGAATAATGTAGGAACAGCATGCAAAACTCCAATACAAAAGCATCAGATAGTTAAGAGACAACTTACTACAAAGAGGGCCAGTTCAAATAATATGCCACAGAAATCAAATATCAGAAAGTGGATGCAGTGAAGAAACATGAAGAAGATACTAGTTAGCATGAGGCTGATACCCAGATACACAACAAAACCACATATGGGCTTATCCAACTAAGAATCCATACATGACAATGGTGTTTTAAAAGCACCCTCCTCAAGTAACTAATACAGCAGAAAATATGGATGAAATGAACATGGAATAGTATATCATGACTAGGCTTATTTAAAGCGCTTGACTAATCCAAGTATGGGCACCAACTAGGATGAATCCTTACTTAGGACCAGTGAACCACTCGCATTTTAGAACATGATACAAGAAGATAAATAGCATGGAATGAGATTTTATATTAACACATAAGAGAAAATTACATACTGTGAGATACCAAAGACCAGAATCCTCATTACAGTTATAACTCCTCCTCACTGAGACCCTACGAGCTCTGAGCCTTCATACAGAAGTGTTACAAGATGTATACAAGAACTTCTCACTGCATAGTTTACTGATAGAAATCTATAACCCTTACAATGTCTTTCTCTCTAGCTTTTATAGGAGAAGGAGAAAACTCTAGAGAATGAGGTAGGTGATATACATTTAATGATCTTATTTAAAACGAATTTGAAAGAAAAACCCGCCTATGCATGTTTGGCGGTGCTGAACCGGTGCAAGTACTCTGCTACTACTTCATGAAATAAATGCTGAGGATGAAAGTCTCCTCATGAAAAAGACATAAAGAATAAAATATACACATGTTCTGTACTTAGCGGGAAGAGAAAAATCTGCTGCAATAAAACCTTGAGGTTGCTTATATTTGTGCATGGTACTCTCGTCCCTCTAAATTCGAATTTAAACCCCAGATATTTAATGTAGGGCTCTATGTTTCTTGATATTTCGCTGATATTTCATAGGCTGCCCCTTTAATATTTCTTGCTATGTAATCTTTCCCTCTACAGGCGTATTTAGGGTTCAATGGATCTTGTCTATATTTCCATTAATGAGGTCATGTCAAAACAACTATCCCCGACTTCCCTCCTGAATTTCTTCCTCAGAAACTGTCGAGGGTGGTGCTCTTGACTTCTGCGAACAAAGCAGTGAATCATGATGATTTTTCTACCGCGGAAAACCTGCAAAACCACAAACCTGTTAAAGGAAACAATGCGTGGAGGCGGCAATGCTAAAAGAGGTGACTGTGTGACAAATTGGCGTGGTAGCATGGCGGAAATGCACAGGGTGGTGGTGGAAACACATTGGGATAGCGAAAGATGAATAGATAGAAGTTTATAACATACAAACGCTAAAATAAAATGAATAAATAGAATATACGACGGGGATAAGTAGGATGCTGTGGACACGTGGAGTGAATGACAAGGATGGACGAAGGACAGGTGGAAGAATGACATGGTTATAGACCTAGTCAAACGGGGGAAAATGCAGACAATTATGAGCCACACGATCGATGAACGAGATCAACGGTTAAAACAGCATCAACGGACAATGCGTGGTGAGCCAGGAGCGTGATTAGCCTGATTTAAGTCGCGGGCAACTTGGGAGGACGACCACCGTTGGATGAAGGCTGACAGATCCGACGGGTGCTATGGATTCCGCTGCCCGACCTTTGGTCGAAATTTAATGCGCGAAATGGGCGGTTTTCGGGACGTACAGAGGGACACGCGTCACCCAGCGTATGGAATTGTTGGGTCCACGAGAAATACTTCCGGCCTCAAATAGGTGGTGCAGAATGAAACCAATGGTTTTCTGCGACGGGATACAGACGCGGGGGCCACCAAGGAAAACAGACTCCGCTCCGTCGATTTACTTCTGATCGGACGGCCACGGGTGCCCCCGAAACTTTGGACGGTTAGCCCCTTTCCGCCTGGAACTCGGTCTCGTGCTTGAGTCATATGGGGAATAAAACGAAGGGGCTAACACTGCGGGGGCTAGGCCCGATATGTTTTTAAATGTGGATTTTAACCTTTGCAGAGTGGATTTTTCGGGCGGAAAAGGGTAACGACAAACAGAATATGAAGGTTTTCGGCAATGATAACAGGTTTGGAAGGTCATGGGGGAGCATTAGGCCAGAAATTTAGGCCGAAGAGCTGATATGTACAACATCGGCTCCATCTGGGGATGGTACGTTCCTCCATGGACGTGACGAGAACCTGCAGACCACTGATCATTCCTGTGCATACCTTGATCTTCTGTTCTTCTAGCTTTTCTCTTCATGATTTATCAGTGCACGCACAAAATCAAAACTAAAACAAAAACATATATATAGTATGATACATCAGGCTTGCTCTGCCTGAATCAAAATTGAAAGTAGGGCTTGAGGAATTGACCATTTACAGGGGCATCCAGCAAATCACCCTGTAAATTTTCCAATATGAACGTGTTGTTACCTCCCTATTCCACAACTTTGAATGGACCAAACCAGAGTGGATCAAATTTAGCATGCTTTCCCTTCTCTGCTCTTCGAACGTCCCATCTGAGAACCAGGTCTCCAATTTGAATTTTCCTATCTTTTGCATGTCGATCAAAAATGTTTTTTATTTTCTCTTGATACTCCACTAATCTCTGATTCACTTGGCTCCGTGTTTCTTCCAATTCTACTAGTTGGTTAATCCTTCTGACCATGTCATCTGGTTCTTCCTGGCTTTCCTGCATGAAACATGCCACTAGAAAAGCCAATTTCACAGGAAACACAACTGCTCGTCCATATACTAATTCATAAGGAGATTTCCCTGTCGCTCTCTTGCTGGTTATCCTATTCGCCCATAGAGCAAATTTTAATTGGGAATCCCAGTTTTTCTGATTCTCATTTATTGTTTTCTTCAAAGTCCTCACCAGGGTTTTATTTTAGGACTCTGCCAAGCCATTCCCCTGTGGATAGTAAGCCATGGAGTGATTCAATATAATGTTGTACTACCGGCAGAAATTTACGAACCTGGCAGACTTGAAGGCCTGTGCATTATCAGTTACAATTCTAGCAGGACAGCCAAACCTGGATATGATATTTTCTTCCACAAATTTGATTATCACAGCATCTGTAGCATTTCTTGTAGGTATGGCTTCCACCCATTTTGTAAAATAATCCGTGGCTATTAGTATCCATTTATATTGGCCACTTGATGGAGGATGTATTTCCCCTATAAAATCTAATCCCCATTTCTGAAATGGCTCATTTACATGAATAGGAATCAAGGGTAAAGCTGCCAATTTCTGTCTTTCTGAAAATATTTGGCACTTGTCACATGTTCTGACCCAAGCAAAAGCATCTATAAATAATTTTGGCCGGTAGAAGCCAACCTTTAGGATTTTATGAGCTGTAGCCCTCCAGCTGTAATGTCCTCCACAGATTCCTTCATGAAATTCTGTCATTATATTCTCCACTTCATTTTTTGTGAGGCATAACAGTAGTATACCTGAAGGATCTCTCCAATATAACTGACCATTGGAAACTATATACTTTTGTGATTTCAGCCTCAAAGCCCTGTATTTTGATTTATCACAGCTGGGTGGACAGCTGAGTGTTAAAAGATATTCAACTATTTCTTTGTACCAAAGACTAGTGAGATATTTTATGTGTACCTTTTGAGAGGCCATCTCTAGTCCTTGCTGTTCTTCTCCTTTCTCAGATTCTTCATTTGTTATTATGAATAAATTTATGCCTAGAGCCTGATGATTCGATTCAGACAGAATTTTGGCTAGACCTTGTCCTTTAACCAACTTAGTGGGCCTTATGTCCAAATCATACTCCTGAACTTTTGCAATCCATCTTCCTCTTTTACCTTCACTATTCCCCTGAACAAGAATGTCTTTGACAGCTTCTGTAGGGACATATGCAGTGATGTGAGATTGAAAAATATACATTCTGAAAGCTTTAAGAGACTTCACCAGGGCATATGCCTGTTTCTCCAATATGTTGTATTTCAATTCTGCATCATGCAACACCTGACTGAAAAAGGCTATTGGTTGCTCATATCCATCTTCATTTTTCTGCAACAAGACTCCAGCTATAGTATGAGGTGAAGCAAATGAAAAGATCATAAATGGCTTGTTGTAATTTGGTCCAGCTAGTACAGGAGCTTCGGCAAATGCCTTTTTTATTCTGATGAATGCATCTCTAGATTCCTGGGAACATTTTACTTCATTATTCTTTTTCAACATATTAGTCATATGCCTAACTATCTCAACATAGTTAGGAATAAACCTTCTCAGAAAATTGATTCGGCCTAGGAACACCTGCACTTCCTTCTTATTTCTGGGGAGAGAGATGTTATTTATAACCTCTACTCTTTTAGGGTCTATTTTCACACCATCTTTAGTTACAATGTGCCCAAAAAGTTTACCTTCCTCTAATGCAAATAAAGACTTTTGTGGATTAAGAGAAAGGCCATACCTTATGCATTTTTCAAAAGTTCTCCTTAAATGCTTAATATGCTCATCATCATTCTTGGAAAATACCGTAATAGCATCCTGATATACCACCAGAAACTTGCCTTTCTCTCCAACAAAAGCAATATCCATAGCCCTCTGAAAAGTGGCTTCTGCATTGATTAATCCAAATGGCATCCTGGCATACATAAATGTTCCCCATGGTGTTGTAAATGCAATTTTCTTCTGATCGTCTGGGAACACAGCTACCTGATTATAACCAGAAAAACCATCCATCATTGACATTCTGGAGGCTCCGACCACTTTCTGCAAAATGTGATCCATCTTAGGAAATGGATAATTATCTTTTAAAGATTCTCTATTTAAGTTTCTGAAATATACACACAACCTTATTTCTCCGTTTTTTTTTCGAACAGGGACCAGGTTAGCAACCCATTCAGAGTATCTTATTGGCACAATTATTTTGGCCTGAAGCAGATTCTTGATTTCTTTTTCAATTGAAGGGAGTAGCAGAGGATTTATCTGTCTGAGCTTCTGCTTATAAGGCTTTGCATCTCCCCTCAAAGGAATTTTATGCTGCATTATATTAATATCAAAAGTTTTTAGGTCCTGATAGGACCATGAAAACACATCCTTATATGACTGAAATATCTTCAAATATTTTCTTTTATATTCCTCTGAAACCTTTTTGGATCATTTTACGATTTTGGGCTCAGCATCAGTGCCCAAATTCAAGTCTTCTACTTGATTTTCTTCTACCACTTTGTTTGGCTGCAATGGAATATCATCTTTGTTAAATAATCTTTCTAGAGGCACCAACCCTCTAGGGATAATATTTCCTTTTAGCTGCAACACTTTACTTCCTGCCATTTCATTTTCCCATTTGTTATCTGCAATACTTTCAGCCTCTTATTCCTCATAGTCATCAATTTCCACATTAGAAAATTCTCCTACTATTTCTAAGAATCTCTTCATTTGCTCGTCATCTTCGAATACCTGCCAGTGCTTAATATTATCTGGGATGGACGGCCTGTATCGTACCTCAACTTCGTATCTCAAAAGTGGATTCTAAGGAGGTCGGAATGTACTGGCAGCTACAGCAAGAGAATCTACTATTCTGTTCTGCTCCTGGGGCATGAACTGTATGTTAAATGCCGAGAAGAAATTTTCTACCATGTCCCATACTTCATTTCTATATGCTCTCAACTGGGGGTGTTTATTTTGACATTGATTTCTGACCTACCTTATCACCAGCTCAGAGTCTCCCATGACTTTTAAACTTTGTATTCCCATATTCTTGGCTGTCTGTAATCCCAACAAAAGTGCTTCATATTCATGCTACATTATTGGTAGCTTCGTATTCCAATTTAAAGGACAGTGGCACCCATTTTCCTGTAGGAGATATTAATAGCACTCCAGCTCCATTACCTTCCTTTGAATTTGCTCCATAAAAATATAAAGTCCAAATTTCTGATCCCTGGCCTTCTGAAGGCTGCTCAGCTTGGATTTGACCAAAAGGGGGCTCATGGGCATAATTTTGATTTTCTTCTAACATCAAACATGAGAAGTCTCCCTCTTTGTTATAAACTGGGGAATTCTCTGAGTAGTCAGCCTTAGTTACCATTTTAACAAATCTAGTCTCCCTGTATAATCTCCTCTCCTGTCGAACAAAAACTAGGACCGTAGCATATGTTAAGTCCATTTTGAGTGACCCACCAATTTTTGTACCCAGGATCTTGATAGTAACATGCCAAAGCAGGCTAGGATATCAGCAACCATAACATCCATGACCACACTCTTTGCTGGAATTTGGGCCAAATTGACCATTAAATCTTTAATCATCCCCAAGCATTTGACTCTTTTGGAATCAAATGAGTACAGGTCTTTATATGGTCTTGTAATTTGCAGTCCTAGTTGTTCCATGACAGACAGAGGCATAAGATTATGGGAAGCCCCGAAATCTAGCATGCAGTTGTGTAACATCAGGTCATGAATAACTAGAGACACATAAAAAGGAGGAGTAGAAGGATCTACTTCCTCAACATGTGGGCCAAAGACTACCATGGGTCTTTCTTCTTGAAGGTTTAAACTATCAGGCACAATTGGTATTTCAGGAGGAAGCATGAAGGAAGTAACTTGAGATTGATATGCAGGTTGTTTTAACAACTCGGTTAGGGGGACTGGGATCTTAATTTTCTCAAGCTCTTTTTGTAAATTAAAAGCAGAGGAAGGATTTTCCGTTACAACTTCTTTAAATTCTTTGTTTTCAGCTGAAGATTTAATTTCTTTTGACACTGACTCATCATGGGGAGGACTAGCTACTTTTGAAGAAGAAGGAATCTGACCATTAGGCTGCAAGGGAGTATTTAGAGGACTCTTACCTTTTTCTGTGTTTCTCTTTGTTGCTGATTCTTTTTGAGCAGGTACCTCCTTCTGAGGTGGCTCCTCTTCTTGATCTTGAGTCCGGGTCCTCTTCCTTGAAGATCTGAGATCGTATTTTACATTGAATTGTGCTTGCATGAAATCAGCAAATTGCTTACAATAATGATCAATCTCTACTTCTTCTTCTTCTTCTTGCAATGGGCATTCTATATCATCACTGTTTGAAAAAGAAAAATTTGAATCTTCTAATTGATAAGTAGCATCTTCAGTGGAGTCTTCTGTTGGACCTTCCAAGTACAATGGATGTGGTACCTGGTCTTTTTGCTCCTTTGCTTCCCTAGGCAATATCTGCAGTGGTGGTCTTTTGCACTGAGGATTGTATCCTCTGTTTGGAGCATTATAAAAATTCTTAGGGGTTGAAATCTTAGCCTCCAGTTCAAGTTTGACCATCTTCTTAATCATCTTGCCTATTTCATCCATCTTGTCTGAATCCTTCTCTTGGCTAGAGGAGGAAACCTCTTCTTTACCTCTCCTCCTAGTATCTTGTTCAACTTTTCCCTTTAATTTCCCAGTGGAGGCAAAGTTTGCTTCCAACTCTAGAGCATCTGACTGAGCATCATCTAAGGTAGCAGGTTTTCTTTCCCTTAGAGAGAATCCAAAATCTGAGTCAGATGCTGCTATGAAAACAACTTTGGCAGCATTCTGATGTGGCTTCATATCAGCAGGGATATTTAGATATAACTTATTAATTCTCTTGATAAACTCTGATACTCCTTCATTATGTTTCTTCTTAAGAGTATTGAATTCAGTAAGACACTGTCCATGGTCTTTCTTTTCTCCCCATTTCCTGAGAAAATTATTCTCCATGTCATCCCAGGTGGTCACATATCAGCAGCATTCTGATGTGGCTTCATATCAGTAGGGATATTTAGATATAACTTATTAAATCTCTTGATAAACTCTGATACTCCTTCATTATGTTTCTTCTTAAGAGTATTGAATTCAGTAAGACACTGTCCATGGTCTTTCTTTTCTCCCAATTTCCTGAGAAAATTATTCTCCATGTCATCCAAGGTCTTGAACCATTTTCTGGCTTCACCCTCCAAAGATTGTACAAATAATCTTAAGAACACATCTAGATGTTTAACATTTAAGTTTTCTGCAAAGGAGAAGAAAGTCTCAAGATGTTTCTGAGCATCAATTTCATTTTCTCCATTAAATCTATGTAGAATCTTCAAATAATCCTGTGGCATATCATTTAGCACTTGGGGTAAGGCTAGTGGAGCATATTTGTTCAATAAAAAAGCTGGTACATTCGCCATTGGATGAGGTGGGGGTTGTGCAACAGTCTGAGATACAAATGAAGGAAGAGGAGGCAGAGGGAGTGGAGTATGTGTGACAATTGGGAGGTGTTGTACAGAGGTTTGGGGTGTGGATGGAAACAATTCATGATTAACAAAGGCTACCTCTGTAACTTCTTTAATTTCCTCAGCCTCAGGAGTAGGACGAAAATCCTCTTCAATCCTGGCACTTCCCCTAGGTGGACTTTCTAAATAATACTCGGGATTTTCTTCGGTGGAATCGGGATGTTCGGTTCTAATTTCTTGAGAAGAAGAGGGTGTACACTCTGCTACAGAATATTCAGGGATTTCAGCACGAACTGATTTCCTCTCTTTCCAAATTCTTTTATGAATGATCTTCTCTGGGTCAGACATGTAGGGTGTCTTTTATTGAGATGTATCTGACCTCAAATGTGGCTTACGAGGAGCCAGGACTACCAATAGATTTATCAAATAAAGAACAGTGGAGTCGCCAAGGTGAGAGATATACAACTCTTCAACTCTCTGTGCTCACCTGATTAGAGAGTGAATATGATTTTTCGAGGCCCAGGGAAACTGATATTCTCAAATCCGTCCCAGGCAACGGCGCTAGAAAGATGTTGTAGACAATTTTGTCATCCCCTAGAGACAGTCTAGAGTTGCCATAGACCAGTGCCTAGGACATCTTAACATAGCAAGGAGCTTATAATATAGCTTGGGTTGTCAATCCAAAATCTCTCTTACTATCTCATGCAAAACAAGGAAATTAGTTTAAATGGAACCAAACTCTCTCAGAAGCTGATACAAAGATAAGAATAATGTAGGAACAGCATGCAAAAGTCCAATACAAAAGCATCAGACAGTTAAGAGATAGCTTACTGCAAAGAGGGCCAGTTCAAATAATATGCCACAGAAATCAAATATCAGAAAGTGGATGCAGTGAAGAAACATGAAGAAGATACTAGTTAGCATGAGGCTGATACCCAGATACACAAAAAAACCACATATGGGCTTATCCCACTAAGAATCCATACATGACAATGGTGTTTTAAAAGCACCCTCCTCAAGTAACTAATACAGCAGAAAATATGGATGAAATGAACATGGAACAGTATATCATGACTAGGCCTATTTAAAGTGCTTGACTAATCCAAGTATGGGCACCAAGTAGGATGAATCCTTACTTAAGACCAGTGAGCCTCTCGCATTCTAGAACATGATACAAGAAGATAAATAGCATGGAATGAGATTTTATATTAAAACATAAGAGAAAATTACATATTGTGAGATACCAAAGACCAGAATCCTCATTACAATTATAACTCCTCCTCACTGAGACCCTACGAGCTCTGAGCCTTCATACAGAAGTGTTACAAGATGTATACAAGAAATTCTCACTGCATAGTTTACTGATAGAAATCTGGAACCCTTACAATGTCTTTCTTTCTAGCTTTTATAGGAGAAGGAGAAAACTCTAGAGAATGAGGTAGGTGATATATATTTAATGATCTTATTTAAAACGAATTTGGAAGAAAAACCCGCTTATGCATGTTTGGCGGTGCTGAACCGGTGCAAGTACTCTGCTACTACTTCATGAAATAAATGCTGAGGATGAAAGTCTCCTCATGAACAAGACATAAAGAATAAAATATACATATGTTCTTTACTTAGCAGGAAGAGAAAAATCTGCTGCAATAAAACCTTGAGGTTGCTTGTATTTGTGCATGGTACTCTCGTCCCTCTAACTTCGAATTTAAACCCCAGATATTTAATGCAGGGCTTTGCGTTTCTTGATCTTTCGCTGATATTTCATAGGCTGCCCCTTTAACATTTCTTGTTGTGTAATATTTCCCTCTGCAGGCGTATTTAGGGTTCAATGGATCTTGTCTATATTTCCATTAATGAGGTCATGTCAAAACAACTACCCTCGGCTTCCCTCCTGAATTTCTTCCTCGAAAACTGTCAAGGGTAGTGCTCTTGACTTCTGCGAACAAAGCAGTGAATCATGATGATTTTTCTACCGCGACAAACCTGCAAAACCACAAACCCGTTAAAGGAAACAATGCATGGAGGCGACAATGCTAAAAGAGGTGACTGTGTGACAAAGTGGCGTGGTAGCATGGCGGAAATGCGCAGGGTGGTGGTGGAAACACAGTGGGATAGCGAAAGATGAATAGATAGAAGTTTATAACATACAAACGCTAAAATAAAATGAATAAATAGAATATATGATGGGGATAAGTAGGACGTTGTGGACACGTGGAGTGAATGACAAGGATGGACGAAGGACAGGTGGAAGAATGACGTGGTTATAGACCTAGTCAAACGGGGGAAAATGCAGACAATTATGAGCCACACAATCGATGAACGAGATCAATGGTTAAAATAGCATCAACGGACAATGTGTGGTGGGCCAGGAGCGCGATTAGCCTGGGTTAAGTCGTGGGCAACTTGGGAGGACAACCACCGTTGGATGAAGGCTGACAGATCCGACGGGTGCTATGGATTCCACTGCCCAACCTTTGGCCGAAATTTAGTGCACGAAATGGGCATTTTTCGGGACATACAAAGGGACACGCGTCACCCAGCGTATGGAATCGTTGGGTCCACGGGAAATACCACCGGCCTCAAATAGGTGGTGCGGAATGAAACCAATGGTTTTCTGCGATGGGATACGGACGCGGGGGCCACCAAGGAAAACAGACTCTGCTCTGTCGATTTACTTCTAATCGGATGGCCACGGGTGCCCTCGAAACTTTGGACGGTTAGCCCCTTTCCGCCTGGCACCCAGTCTCATGCTTGAGTCATATGGGGAATAAAACAAAGGGGCTAAGACTGCTGGGGCTAGGCCCGATATGTTTTTAAATGTGGATTTTAACCTTTGCAGAGTGGATTTTTCGAGCGGAAAAGGGTAACGACAAACAGAATATGAAGGTTTTCGGCCATGATAACAGGTTTGGAAGATCATGTGGGAGCATTAGGCCAGAAATTTAGGTCGAAGGGCTGATATGTACAACACCACCTATCATTCTCAATATCTAAAACTATGTATTAAGACATTACATTTTATACATTTTCTGCTCCCATCGCATAACTAATCCCGGGCCCCACGCTCATTACTCCGTAGCTCCATCATTGAATCTCGCCCATTCACTTCCTTTCATCAGATCTAACAGTGTAAAACTCCCATCAGAAATTTAATTGCGCGACCAATAACCAAAATGAAAATTGTGATAAAAGTTCTTTTAGCATTTTCTCTACCCTCCACGCATCATAAATTTGTTGGATCGCATTGATTCAACACAAACCATTTACCGCCCTTCAACTTTGTGAAAACCACTGGTAGTAATTCTTCCCCCCGCACCCAAAACATTGATAACTTGAATTGACTAGCAGTTAATGCAATCATTGCTTAACTCAAATTCTTTATAAAAACAACATAATGCACGTATTTTAATTTTTATGTTACCTTTCTGCTCATAAACCTCTCTAGAATGAAAATAATACGTTGTTACCCCTGTTTGAACTCATAAACCAAAAAAATTCATCTGAATCAACTGTTGCAATCACTCAAAAGTCTCGAGACTACATATAAAGACAAGAGAAATATTTTTAAAGCTTTCAAAACAAAACAAACCCTTTTGCACAAAAAATTTCATATTTTTACAGGTATTTTTACGAAAAAGAGACCTATCCATCCATCTGAAAGAAATATACTATTGAATTGAAGCCTTTTAAAGCCTGTCTACCTAAGGAACAACCTTATTTCCTCATAAATTCATTGCTGTAAACCCTGAGCATTTCCACAGTCTCTGAAGTTGTAATCTGTTTTTAAAGAAAATTTGAAGTAAATTTAGGCATTTGCAGACTTAAGAAGCCCTCTGAGATATCCAAAGCCTTTCTATAGTACTCAGAAAACCCTTTTCTACATAAGGTTTGATGTTTTACGATTGTTTCATCAACATAAATTTACAATAAACCCTTGATATCTTTTGTTGAGTCTATAAAGATCAAGAAATTGGTTTTTGATACAAAATTCACAATTTGAGTTAGAATAACCAAAATTATACCTTTTGTAGTCCAAGATAGAACCTCTGTCATATTTTAAAGTCCTTCTGTAAACATTTTAATCTTACAGAAGTGTGTCATAGACCTAAAAACATAATTTTTAATATCAAGAGTGTAAATTGATAAAACAAACCTATCAACGGCTTCCAAAATTACAATTGTAATCAATCCTCTATAACTTCCTGTTGTAGATGTGGAACATACCCCCTTGGCAGATGCAGACAACAAAATCACAGATCCTGTAACTGAATTTAACCTTCTTGAGCTCCACTGCTGGAGCCAAGAGAAATCCTTGGAACAAGTAGATGATGTGCTTATTTGGGAATAAAATTTTCCTAAGTATGTTGTTCCTCATTGTAATCGATGCCCAAAATTCATTAGATTATGCCAATCTCATTATTCTCCATATTAGAGAGCTATTGTCAATTCTAAAATACAAGTATTGTTTACTATAACAGCTGAATCTATAAACCAAATGCTTTAGTTACAACCTGAGCCTAATGCAATCCCCTTATCCATTAAAACTCTCACAAAGTTCTATTTTCCCAAAAGATTCCAAATTTTCCAAATATTCATGCCCTCCTATGTCGAAATCCCTAAGCTCAATCCTCCATACTCCTCTTCCAAATTTCCACAAGGAAAAAGACACATTAATTCCATGTTGTCTTTTATACTTGGATATTTCATAGATGAGCATACTGGTGCATCAATACTTTGTTTTCTATCCATTTTTGCACCTGGTCAACCCCCTGTAGTCATATACAATTTTCCCAGTATATTGCTGATAGTATACATGAACAACTTGTCAAATTACCTACTGAAGGTGTCTTTAGATATACTTCATTTCTTTCCCATATGCTTCTCTATTTTCAGTCTAACAAGTTCCCCATAACTCTTCAGAAAATTTATGTGGAATGAAATCCACTGTTAGTTATTTTCTGGACCTCCTTAATCAGAAATTAGTCAACTCAGTTTTCTTATACTGATTTTACAGAAAGTTTCATCCATCCAATTGTAAATCTGCTTAAAAAAAATGTGCAACCTAGGATCAGTGATGAAATCAAAAGGGTTTTACAGTTGTCTGAACAAAGCAGGATAGGTGATTGGTATTTATACCAAAATCACACTGAAGTCAGAGTTTATAGGACAACCCTCATTCCTTACAAGTTTCCAAAGTATTTACCTATGAGGCTGTTTGCCTTAGAATATATAAGATAGATTTTGAACTCACATTCAGTAAATTTCCTGGCTGCTAAGAAGAAAAACTAGTTTAAATTGAAGAACCAAGTGTATCCATTTATATGTAATAATAGAGAAGCAGGTATAGAGGCAGAAAAGTAGTTGTTAGAGTACAAATTTAGCAAAATATTTCTTTGGCACTATGATCCTTATGGTATAATCAGCAAAATGAGAGTGAAGTGTAAATTAACTCCCTACATTCATGAAAATAAGACTGAAATTGAGAAATTTTCTAACTAATCTGAATGGTTAGAAAATACACTCGTAGAAGCTGATAAACAGAGTGATACTAGTCACATTTTGCAAACTCCAGCTCAGGAAGACATAGGTATAAAAAGAGATAGGGAAGAAGGGTCATACACTGCTAAAACTACCACAGAAACAAAGTTTAAACTTAGGTACAGCAAGAAGCCAATGATAAATCCAACAGATAAAGACAAAGAGACAATTGAGGTCATAGATATAGAGATTCCAGATAAAGACACTTTTCCTCCTACATTGATTGAAAATGAACAAAAACCTACCACTTCAAATACACAGTTGATCTAGAAACAACACCATGTACAAGTGTCATCATCAAAGAAGACAGAGGACAAATATATGGACATCAAGGAAAGGTATAAAGAAATTAAGGCTAAGAATGAGGAAATAAAAAATGAAATTTATTCTCAATACTTGAAGTGGACTCCTAGCATACAAAACAGGCTGCTTTCAGCCTTTCATTACAAAAACAAGAAATTTTTGATGAGAGTGCTTCAACCCACAGTGCCAACACCTATAACAACATCTGATTACAAAAAGGTTGATTTTGAAGTTTCAGTTCAGGAAATTCATCCTGTGGACCAAATAGAATTCCATAAACAGAGTTCAGAAATGCTTTTTCCACAAGGACAACAAAATAAATGAGTGCTCAAAAGATTCAGAATAATTTGATAAATGTGAGAGATCAACTTAAAGTTGAAAAACCTTCATCATATGCCAAGGTAGGAGAATCAAATCCTTGGAGGAGTTAGTGATTGAGGTGGGTTATGATCCTAATAATGTAAAAGATGTAGAGGAGCTAAATAAAAAGAAAATTATTGATATTGCTGCACTCAAAAAGTAGTTGAAATTACCTCCTACAGAGCATCCACAAGCCAAGGAGATTCTATAGGAATCCAATCAAAAGGATTAGATGATGAGTCTCATATTGCAGTTAACAGCCCAAATTAAAGATATGGATATTGAGATGGACAAATTGGTCCAAGAAAAAGAAGCCACTAAAGCACAAGAATTCCCTGCAACTATAATTCCTATGGTTACAACAACAATACCATCAAATCTAGCAGAAGAACTAGCTCCAAAGGTCCCATTGGCTACAACAGTGCCAGTAACTTCATCAACCACTTCTACCACTGAATCTTCCACTTTAGCAGTCCAGTAATCAGATGAGACCAGCTATCTTGTAAAATCAATGTAGGACATGTCCATAGAAACCAATGAAATCAACAGGTTAAAAGAACAAATCAAAAATCTAGAAGATGCCAAAAAGCTTGCATAGGTTAATGCCAAGGCTGGAGAGAAGAAGGCTAAAAGGTTAAGTGAACAATTAAAGAAGTTGGAAACAGAGTTTACTCTGAAAGAACCAATGGCACATATTAAACATCAACTATGGCCCAATATCATCAAATCAGTCAATGATACTTGGCTATAGATATAGGTGATTTATGAACAGAAAGATCTACTGAAAGCAGCAAGAGAAGAAATACAAAGGACCAAAGAAGAGTTGGGTACAAAACCTGAAGATTCATTGAAAATTATTGAATTCCTCAATTCCAAAAACAAGAAAGAATTATATGAAATTGGAATAACAGACAAAATTGAAACTATACCAGAGGAAAGAAAAATAATTTCCAAAAATAATTTGATGAAACAATTAGAAGAAAGTTCCAAAACATGGATATGGCAATCACAAGCTTCATGGTAAAATTTGATGTTTTGAGGCAAAAGGGCCTTCCAAATCTTCTAGTACTTAATGAAAAATTTATGAAACAAGAATAATATAACAAAAAGATAAGAGAATTTTCCAAAGATCAAGTAAACAAATCAGATTGGCAGGGAATCCCAACAGGGAAAGTTTTGCACACGAGTATTGAAAATTTGTTTTACTTGCAGCATAAAGTAAAACACCTTTTTGTGGTTAAACCAACATTTGTAAGATACACTGAAGCAGATGAAAACTTCAGAAAGCTAAAGATTATCAAAGTGCTAGAAGATGAGTTCCGGGAGAAGTTAACAGATTTGTTGTAAAATAAAATTTACAATGAAGAAAGAGCACGAAAGATAAAAAATAGAATTGTTGTTTTTACTTTAGCAATACATAGTTTTCAGCAGTAAAAAATTTTGCAGCAGTCAAAGTGTATCAGTTAAAGAGTATCAGTTTAAAAAGTGTATCAGATGAAATATGAAGAGCAAAATAAATTGAAGATAACACTGGCAGTGTGAGGGACACCTCAGATTGTCCAGCTGCAGCCCAAATCCAAACAACAAGTTATTTAATTTCAATAAATAGGACATCTAGCAATTAGTTAGGCAGTTGTCACTATCTTCTTGCATGAAGAAATTTTATTTTCCAAGAAAATTCCTAAGATTATTCTAGGATATTTTGTACTAGTTTTTGTATAAATACTTCATCATTTGAAGTAATGAGGGTGGATTAATTGTTGAAAATTTCTGTAGCTATTTTATTTTGAACCCAATGGTTTTTTGTATCAAGTTCAAGTCAGTGGACTGGATCACAAGAAATAAAGCATCATATTATAGGATTCATGTGTTGGGCCATTGCAGTGAAGTATTTCACTTGTCATTTTGTTAATTATCTTATGTTTTTCATCCATTCATAAATGTGTTCTAAATTTTAATGTGAAGTCAGGAATTGTTATTACAGAATTTGTTAAAAGCATTCTGTTATTGACTGATTTTCATTTAAATGTTTTCTACTGATATCTAGACCAGTGAACCCTTAATTTCTCCCTGATTTCGATTGACCTATTCCTTTTGACTCCTTATCTGGATTTAATAACCCTTAATTTCTCTTTATCTCCATTAAAAGCATTTCACCAATCAACCTTTGAAGATTTGGAGTGACTCTACTATCTTGCCCTGTGAACATTTACCTTTAGACCTTGATCTTGATATGACTTCTTGACACATTGACTCCATCTACCCAATGGAAAAGAAATCTATAAGCTATCCATATGAGGAAGTGATTTTCCCACCAAACCAAATCAAAATCCCAAAAACAATTTTCCCCTTATAACTAGCCTAAGATCCTATATAAACAACAAAGTTAAATCTTATAGAGAGAGCCCTCTCTGAAAATTAGGAAGGCTAGATCCTAAATTTTAAAAGTAGGTTTGTGGTTACCTCTGATATTCTTTACACTATAATAAAAAATCTCACAACTTTGAGAATTATTAGAGTGATAACATATTAGCGACCATATTGGGGAACTAACCACTCCTCAATTTTAAAATTGATCTTAAAGGAAATATTTGTATTTATCCTTTCACCTTAATATTGTTTTAATAAGTTGTGAGTATATTTTCATAAAAAAATGTAATTTTGGTTTCTAGAAGAGTCTACTATACCAGATCCAATCTAGATCCACAACCTTCTATCATAGCAAATAATCCTGACATAATTGGAAAGAAAAACAAAAGAGTAGAAGATCTAGGGAATAAAGTTTCATTAATCAAAGAAAATTCCCTTCCAAACCAATTATCAAGTTTACAAGATTTAGAACTTGATTTAAATTTTGAAAAATATTTATTTAGAACCAAATCAGAAAGTGATTTACATAGCACTGTCATAGATCCTGATTTTATTTCATTTATTGAAACTAAAAAGGAAACTGTTTCAGTAGATTTTGAAGAAAATATTTTTGAAGTTTATGATAAACTTTATGCCATAGCTGCTACTTTGATTAAAGAGATAGATGAAACTTATTTACAACATTCAGTTGAATTGAGTGCTTTATCAGCATATACCCCTAAGCCTTCTACCAGCCATTTATATACCAACCTTTTAGATTGTAGGTTCATCACTATTCACTACCACTTCATATATTATTTCCACCACACCTCATTCCATGGATTCATTTTTTCCTAAGCAACCATTCCAACCTAGAATATTATTTCCATATCATACCACCTCAAGTTCATCCCCTAGTATCTCTGCTACATTTTCCAATACATCATTCTCATTTCCAAGTACCTCTTCTAGCATCCCAACTTCATATTTTAGATTTTCAACCTCATTTTCCAGTACATCTTCTTATATTCCAATCTCATCTGCAAGTGCTTTAACTACATCAGCAAGTACTTCTAGCTCTTCACCAAGTACTTCCAACTTACCTCCTAGCCAAGCTAGAACCCAAGCCATGGCTGCAAGATATGCTCCCTTGGTCCTACTAACATAGTTACATGACATGCCTCAAGATTATCAAAGAAAAATCGCTCAATTTGATGGAACCACTCACTATACTACACATAAATATATCAATAAGATGACAAATTATTTTGAGTTGCATCAAATTGATGACGTTGATGTCCAAGTAATACTTTTTTCCCAAACTTTAACTAGTGATGTAAACAAATGGTTTAAAGGTTTCGATGCTGGTAGTATTGCCGATTTAGCAGTTTTTCATAGACTATTTCTTAATAAATGGGAAAATAAGAAAAATCCTCTACAAATATTATCTGAATTGGAAAGCATAAAAGAGCACCAAATGAAACAATCCAAGATTATTATACTAGATATAAAAGTATTTATAATTCAATTCCTGCTAATCTTAAGCCTCCTCCAAATTTTTTCCTTCTAAAATTCCCCAATGGATTTAATATAGATATAGCCTATCAATTGAGAGAGAGGAATCCTGAAACCCTAGAGCAGATGCATAGTAATGTTGTTAGTGTAGAGACAAATTTGTTGGCTAGAAAAGCTAGATTAAGAAATGAAAGGAGAGTGACAATAAAAGAAGAAACATCTAGTTCAGATTTGAAAATAGATCAATTAGAAAAAACATTAGAGAGAATGGTGGATAGGTTAGATAATATGGAAAGGAAGCCACAATGGGATAACCAACAACAAAGGACCTCATGTTAGAAATCCCAATTTTAGGAAAAACACCAACACTGGAAAATCTAGAGAATAAGCACCTGACCAAACAATAAGACCACCTTTCCAAGAGAACTATGTTGAAATTTCTCAGAAAAATGAAGATGATGAAGACACCATAAATCTAATGGGAATAAATGATGATAGCACAATTTTTCTTACACAAGAATACCAAGAGTTATATGAATTACAACAGCTACAATTACATTCTGGTGAGTCCTTTGATTACAAGAAAGGCTATGAGTTTGCTATCAATGAAGTACATAAGAAATATAACCTTAGAAGAAAAAAAAATGTAGAGCCTTCTACTAAGAAATCTATCCAAACATAAAAAATTAAAACATTAGAGGCTCCTACTACTAAATTTCTGCAAATTCTCCCTAGGGAAATGAAGCAAAACTTGAGTTGAACTCAAAAAGTTTCAAGCCCCAAAATTTCAAATAGTCCCAAAATTGTTGACATCACAGATGAGGTAGTCCAAACATCAATAGATTCTCAAAAATCTGTTGCTTCCAAGACAACTAATTCTGCTAAAACAACAATTTCATACTCCAAAATACCTACTACTGATCCAAAACCAGTTGATCCAAAAGTTGCCACTGCTAAAGCAACTACTGAAAATACAAAATCTGCAAAGACATCTACTGCTTCTCAAACTGTCCCTGGAAAGAAAACCAAAAATAGTAATACAATAGAAACTCAAACATAGAATGAGAAAACAGCTGTAGAAAAATAAGACAAACCTACTCAAACTACAGTTATAAAGGAAGAGATAATTCGGTTAAGGAAATCACGAGCTCCATTTAATATCCAAGCTGAAATTGCCAAATTAAGAATACCAATTCCTTTGACAGAGTTGGTAAAACATGACCTATACAAGACACCCATCACTGAAACTTTAAATATGAATGATGGAGAAGATTCAGTAAACTTGAGTGATGATCAACCTGAATTAATTTTTGGTCCTGATGTTAATGGGAAACACCAAGATGGAGTAGTTCCACCTTTCTACATTAGCTTAACTATTCATGATCAGATTTTTCATAATGCAATGCTAGACTCAGGAGCCTTACACAATTTAATGCCAAAAGCAATAAAGGAAACCTTGTATTTAGGCATCATTAGGCCTTACAAATATCTCTTCTCATTTGATTCCAACAAAGTGAAATGTTTAGGTTTGATTAAAGATTTATGTGTTACTTTAGTTCAATATCCTAGAAAAAGCATAGTCACGGACATTGTAGTAGCTAAAATCCCTCCCAAATATGGAATGCTTTTATCTCGCTCATGGGGAGCTAAAATTCGGGGATCTCTACAACTTGATATGTCTTATGCAACAATATCAGTTTTTGGCCAACCAAAGAAACTCTATAGAGAAACATTAATGAAGTATATGGTTAGTAGTGTAGAAAGACCAAGAAATTATCCAATTTATTCTACACCATCTGACATGGACTCATTCATTTTATGTAACTCTGAAACTGGAATTGAAAACAATATTGAACTTAAAGAGAAAAAAAAAGCACCAAATAGTGAAAACATTTTTCATGAATCATTATGGCACCTAGATTTTGATGGATCATTCAATAAATTAGGAGTAGGAGCAGGAGTTTGGATACACAATATGGAAAAAAATCATGTAGAAGGTCATGATTTTAGATTAAATTTTAAATGTACAAACAACATGGCTGAATATGAAGCTCTTATTTTAGGACTGCAGATTGTTAGAAATTTAGGAGCTAAAAGAGTATCAATTATGGGAGACTCAGAGTTAATTGTGAAACAGATAACTGGAGAATATTCTGTTTATAATCCAAGATTAAGCTGATATAGAGATATTGTCTTAGGTTTGATTAAGGAATTACTAGAATGTGACTTTTCTGCAATACCTTGAAAAAAAAATATACAAGCCCACTGCTTAGCAACTTTTGCTAGTACAACAACTTTTGCTAGTGCCTGTAATCTGCCATTTCAACCAAATCATAGATATAATGCAGAAGTTAAGCATAGGCCTACAATTCCAGACAATCTTAAATATTGGCAAATATTTTCATAGGATGAATAGATTTATCATTTCATGAACAATGAAGGAGAATTTCAGGGTTGTAATATAGACACAGACTGTACAATAGATCAAAATTTAGATAGTGAGATTGATATAAACGAGGTAGATGTAGATAACTTAAATTTTTCTAAACCCACTAAATTTAGTCAAGTATATGTAGATAATTTAGATAAAATAGAGATTGATGAGTTAGCATATGATGAATCTGATATTTTAAATCTCAAAGATAACTTTTTACCTAAAGGATTAGCCCCTTTAGAAGATCTATTTGACTCTAATGATGTTGCAAGAAAACTTAAAATGGAGCCACTAAGATCTGATATTGAGGAGTGTAATATAGGTATAGAGTTAAAACCTAAGATGATTAAACTTTCAAAAGCTTTACCTCATGAAGAAAAAGTAAAATACATAGCTCTTTTCAAGGAATTTTAGGATGTATTTATATGGATTTATGAGAACTTAAATTCCTATGACCCTAGCATAATATAGCATAAAATACCTATAAAAGAAGACAAAAAACCTTTAAAATAGAAACTAATAAGGATCAATCCTATTTTCATGCCTTTAATGAAGAAATAGGTAAAAGGGATGTATGAATCCCAAATAGTTGTACCAATCAGATATTTTGATTGGGTTTTCAATCTAGTTCCCACTAAGAAAAAGACAAGAGAAATCAGACTGTGTGTTTATTTTAGAAATTTAAATAAAGTGTCCTTAAAATACAACTAACCTTTACCAAATATGGGTCACATTCTACAGAGAGTGGTTGGTTCTTACGGAATTTCATTGTTAGATGTATTCTCTAGATATAACCAGATTTTAGTCCAACTAGAAGACCAAGCTATAACTGCTTTTACTACTCCATGGGGCACATTCATGTATGTGAAAATTCTTTTTTGGGTTAATGAATGCAGGAGCCACTTTTCAAAGAGCTATGGATATAGCCTTTTCTAAAGAGATTCATGAATTCCTTATGATTTATTTAGATGACATCACTATATTTTCAAATACTGATAATGAACATTTGGATCATCTCAGACAAGTCTTTCTTAAATGCAGGATATTTGGCATCTCTCTAAATCCTAAAAAGACTTTATTTGGATTGGAATAAGGTAAATTATTAGGACATATCATATCTAAAGAGGGAATTAGGATAGACCCAGCAAGAATAGATTCCATTCTGAATATTAGCCCTCCTAGGAATATTAAAGAATTACAAGCTTTCCTAGGTAAAATTAACTTAGAAAACTCATCTCATATCTAGCTGAAACAATTAGAGAACTTAATAATATGCTGAAAAAAGACTCAGTGCTTAAATAGATAGTTGAGGCTAAGCAATCATTTGAATCAATTAAACAAGCCTTAACAAAAACATAAGTCCTTATAAGTCCTAACTTTAAAAAAGATTTCATTATTTTTTCCTTTGCTTCATAACACACTATTACTGTAGTCATACTGTAGAAAAATGATCAGGGCTATGGGCAGCCCATTTCTTTCTTTATAAAATCACTCAAAGATACTACTTTAACGTATAATATAATGGAAAAGTAGGCACTAGCATTAGTGAAATCCATCAAAGACTTTAGAATGTACATTATTTATTCACATATCATTGCTTATGTTCCAAATGCAGTTGTAAAGGACATTCTGACACATAATGGGCTTGATGGTAAAAGAGGCAAGTGGATTGCCACAATTTTGGAATATGACATAGAAATAAAACCCACCAAACTCATAAAAGCTCAAGGTTTAGCCAAACTCATGGCTGAATCAAATTGTGATGCTTTAGATATTAATTTTATTGCCCAAATAGATGATCAGGAAGAAATGGCGGCTACAAAGATCAATGAAGCCTATTCAGACTCACCATGGTATGTAGATATTATATTTGTATCACTAAATTTACAAGCTCCTCCTGGATTATCAAGAACCAAATCTATATTTTTAAAGTTAAAGGCAATAAGATTATGTATCATAGATAATGAACTGTTTTGGAAAGATCATGGTGGAATTTTATTAAATTGTTTGCTTAAAGAAGAAACTGACAACATTTTAGAACAATTTCATGCAGGTGACTGTGGGGGACATCTTTACTGGAAGACTACTGCAGAAAAAATCTTGAGAGATGGTTTTTACTGGCCTACCTTGTTTGCAGATGTAAAAAATTATGTTAGCTCCTGTCACAAGTGCCAAATCTTTGAAGGAAATAAAAGCTACTACCCTTTCCCTTAAAACCCATCTCAACATAAATGCCTTTTAAACAATGGGGTGTTGACTTCATTGGTGAAATTCACCCTCCATACTCAACTCAACACAAATGGATTCTTACAGCCATAGACTATTTCACTAAGTGGATAGAAGCCACACCTTCTAGACAAGCCACTGACACTATCATAATCTCATTTTTAGAAAACAACATACTTTCAAGATTTGGATGCCCCCAAAAGATCATCACTGAAAATGCAGCTGCATTCAAATCCAAAAATATGATTGATTTTTGTCTTGAATACCATATTACCCTTGGCCATTCTACTGCATATTACCCTCAATGTAATGGCCTTGCTGAATTTTCCAATAAAAGCCTTGTGAACATCATCAAGAAATTACTAGATGACAATAAGAAAACTTGGAACAAGAGGTTAGTTAATGCCTTATGGGCAGATAGACTTACCACTAAGAAATCTATTGGTAAATCCCCTTACCAGTTTTTTTATGGGATGGATGTTGTTTTTCCATCTTCTTTAGGAATACCAGTAATGAAGATGATCCAAGAACTGGAAGTTGAGACCAATGATATTCAAATATGGATTAACCAAACTATACACTTGCAACAAACTGGGGAAGAGGTCTATCTTAAGTCATAAAGTTAACCAAGACAAGATTAAAAAGACATTTGACAATAAGACTAAAGAAGATGATATCTATATTCGTGACAAAGTTCTAAAGTGGGACTCAAGGAGGGAAAGGACCTTATGGAAAGGACCTTATGTTATTTATGGTTACAGAGGTAACAATGCTTTCTTTTTGAAGGAGTTGGATGGATCAGATCTACTAGGTGGACCTGTCAGTGGTAGAATGTTGAAGAATTATTACTCCTCAGAAATAACTAATAGTTAACTTTGTTTACTTTACTCATTGTACATAACATTGCAGATTTTAGATTGGATTGGATGATTTTCCTAGAAAATTTGAAGCCCAGAGAAAAGGACCTAAGCTTTGAACCATAAAATATCATAAGTACGAATAATTGCAGAGCTAAGAAAACATTTCCAAGGCCATGACAGTAAAAATTCAAAGGCTACTAGTCTCAAATTCCTTGACATTTCACCAGTAAATTCGATCCCCATGTGGAGCCACTGTTAGTGTCCTATAATAATAGGATTCATAATTTTTGAATTGACTTTGATTAGTCTTGTAATATGTACATACTTTTCTTTCTGCAAATTTTTTTCCCAGATTAGAAAAGAAAAAAAATGTAAAGAGGGTAAGAGTCCTAAAATAAAATCAAAGGACCTGAAAAGAAAAATATCAAAAAATAGAAAAAATGGACCCCAACAAAAAAGAGATAAGAATAAGACATGAAAGTGATGCAAGTAAAAATTCCACTACTAGTTACTTTTTACTGTAAAATAAATGATTATGTGCAACTTGTTCAAAATGCCATAATCCATGATGAGTTAAATAGCTTAATCTTAACTTTTCATGCTTTAAATTTTATGTTGATAGATAGAGAATAAATATCTTTCCAAACAGTTTAATCTTGGAAGATCAGTAGTTAGGTAGAGGATAAATCGGATCTCAACAACTTAATATGAGCCCTTGGAAGAAATAAGGATAGAATTAGTTAGTTTGTTGCTTTAAAAGAAAAATGAATAAGGGTTTTCAAGCTCAAATGCACCTAAGGTAAATGAAGAAAAAATGTTAAGGTAGCATATGGGTAGGAATAAAGCAGTTTCAAAAGGCATGAATAAAAATCATTTGGAAAAATTACTAATTTCACTTCCCACAATGTGTTCTGGTACTATACCCTTCAGTTATAAAGACTCAAAGCATTTCTCTGACTTTTGGTGGGACCAGACCCATGTCTTAATGACTGATTAGCACCAAGGTATTGAAATTTCCCACATTTTCATCATTTCCCCTTCATAAATATCCTTTTCCCATTATATTACTCATTTTACCCTACAAAATCCCCTTTTCCTAAAGTTTAAAATACATTTTTACTTAGGAAAATTAAAAACCCCTTTAACTAATTCTCATTTAATTCAAAATAGCCAAAAAGCCCTTTAAAAACATTTTATCCTAAGTTTAAATATAAAGATATTATATTGGGACTTTTAAAAATAATTATCCCTTTATTATGTTTTAAATTAAACTTAACTTATTTTTTATTAACACTTTAAACTTATGTATTAGCTGTTCAAAAAGGACAAAAGTCCTGGGCCTGATGGCTGGCCCATTGAATTTTTCATTCACATTTTTGACCTAATGGCACATGACCTGTTGATCATGATTGAGGACAGTAGGGTGCAAGGAAAAATATATGATGGCTTCAATTCTACTTTTATTGCGCTCATTCCTAAATGGGATCATCCATCTAGCTTTCATGACTATCGACCCATATCCCTCTGCAACTGCATGTACCAAATCATATCTAAAATTATTGCTAATCACATCAAGTTGTGCCTTTCCTCCCACATCAAAAAGGAACAATTTGACTTCCTCCACCAAAGACAAATACATGAAGCTATTGGCACCGCCCAAGAAGCCCTCCACTCCATCAAAACCAAGCGCCTTAAATCCACTATACTCAAGATAGACCTGACAAAGGCTTTTGATCAAGTGAATTGGAGTTATTTGCATCTCATCCTCATACAAACTGGCTTTCTCCATTCATTTATCAATTGGATTATGGGTTGTATTTGTCATGATTCTTTTAGCATCCTCATCAATGCTACCACATCTGATTTCTTTCATGTGGGGTGGGGACTACGCCAAGGTTGTCCACTCTCTCCCCTATTATTTTTCCTGGTTATGGAAGGGCTCTCTGTCCTAATTAAAAATGCTAGGATCCAGGGGACCATCCATGGTCTCCTGATCAATGACATCCTTCGCCTAACTCATCTACTATTTGTGGATGATGTTCTAATTTTTCTGGATGGCACTAGACAGGACTCAATTCAATTTGATAAGATACTCAAATGTTTTTGCAGAGCTACTGGTATGATTCCTAACTCCCTCAAATATATTGTTATTATGATGGGTTGTACTGAACAGGAACAGGGCACTGCCATGGAAATATTTGCATATGTTCGAATTGGTATCAGTGCCGGGCTCAAATACCTGGGATATCATATCAAACCAAATGATTACAAGGTCAATGATTGGCGCTGGCTCATTGCCAAAGTTGAATGCAGGATCGACACTTGGTATAACCATTGGCTATCCAGAGCGGGACGTTTGGTCGTCATAAAATCAGTGCTTGAAGTTATACCTGTCTACTAGATGACCTTGGCTTGGATACCTATTGGTATTACGAATAGAATAAAATGTATCTGCAGACATTTTCTATGGCGCAACCAGGATAAGGATTCTACTTTTGCTTGGATTGCATGGGAGCGTATCAACATTCCCAAACAATGGGGTGGGTGGGGGATCAAAGATCTCCATCTATTTTCGAAAGCCCTTGTAGCAAAAATGTGTTGGCATTTAACCTTTGGACACAGCCTCTGGAAAGAGGTCATTGTTGCTAAATATATTGTGCCCAGATGCACTTGATTGGATTCGGGGAAAAATTGGACCGCCCTCGGGTGCATCCATCATTTGGAAGGTGATCACTAAAGCGACGCATATCATACAGAGAGGATTATCATGGCATATTGGCTCCGGGGAATCAGTGATAATTGGATCAGATTCTTGGTCTGGAAGCGACGAGTTCTACAAACTTCCAGATTACATATTAGAGCATTTGGCTCGTCGAGACATAATTTACATTGCTCAGATCGCGGATCCTATGCACACAACTTGGCAAGAACAAGCCTGGTTGTCGGTGGATTATCTTGAGATTCCACGCAATGGTCACCGAGTGTGGCTGAATTATATTTGGGCGCTCAAAGCATCTCACATTCGGATCACTGATCGAGATGATCAGTTAATCTGGGCTTGCTCACCTAATGGACAATATTCACCAAAGCTTGGGTACCTGGCTCTCATCTAGCACAAAGAACCCCCCCAAAAATATTGGTGGTGGCGAAGCATCTGGAAACTAAACGCCCCGCATAAGCACAAAACTTTCTTCTGGTGTATTTTAAACCATTGTGTTCCCACTATGGATTTTCTCCATCGCCGTGCTATCCATGGGTCGTCTCGCTACTGTTATTGCCTATCCAATGGTGAGGACACCCCACATTTATTCATTCAATGCAATGTTGTATTGGGTATTTGGACACGGATTTCTACTTCCTTGGGCTGCATTCTCCCCTGGCGAGGTCTTACTCTCCTGGATGCTTGGAAAATCTGGTGGCAGTTGAACACTAACAGTCCGAGGCTGCGAAATCTCCCTTTTATTTTTGCATGGAAGATATGGATTGGCCACAACGAATTCATTTTCAATGGTCAACCAATACATGTCGATCGCATATGGGCCACGACTTTAGCCACCTACAATCTCATGCCTGAAGTGAAAATCCACAACCCTCCCATGGTAGCTGTCCCTGAACGGATTGATCGCAGTAGACCTTGGGCCTACTTTGATGGTGCGGCCACTACTCAGGGATGTGGGGAGGGGGCGCAATCCTTCACTTAAATGACAACCACCATTATCAACTTCACATGGGATTGGGACTAGGCACTGACAATTACACAGAACTTTAGTGCCTTAGACTTATTATGGTCTTTGCTCGGGAAAAACTATGCAACACTGATCCAGGTGGATATTGGTGGTCACCCGCCTATTCCACTTGGGGCTCCACCATTGTCTCTTTCATTTTTTCAGTTTCGGCACAATTTACTATTTTTAGCAGTTTTTCGGGTCCTAAACTTCAGGAGCCGTTTTGAGGCCCTAAACGACGTTTTTTGGGAAAATGGAGAGCAACATAGGTCCAAGGACCATGTTGCTCATTCCAAATTAGTAGTCCTCGGATAGATATTTCTAACGAGGTATGGTACGTGTCAAACGGAGATCGTATGCCAAAGTTACGCCCCTGGGAAGTTGAAACACCAATTTACCCAAACAGGGCCCATAGTTTTGGCGCTTCATCTCCTAGGGTTAGGGTTTTGGCTGTTTAGGATTTCCCATTATTTCTAAATAATAAATAGGCCCTCGAGCCTCATTGTAACTCAGTTCAGAGGCCTGTAGCCGCCACATCTCTTCTCAGAGATAGCTACCAGTGCCCTAGCTAGTTTTATTTCCATTCGGTCTGTAAGCAAATTTCAGTTCTTTGATATTAATGAAATGAAGTGTTATTTCCGCTGCATCTCTATCTTTATGGTTATGTGTTTATTCTGTTGCGTTCCTGCATAAATCCGGATCAGTGGTATCAGAGCGGTCTGCTTTTTCTCGATCCTTCTTTGCATGTCCCGAACGAGGTCGGGGTATAAGGAGCTAGGGCTTGATCTGGTGGAACCTTTGCAAGATCAGCCTCGTAAACCTCGACGGACGCCCATGGGGGACGAAAAGAAAGATGAGGGAGCAGGAGATCCTATCAAAATATTGCTCGAGGAGGCCCTTGAAAAACAAAGGAACGCGATGATGGATAGTTTTGCTCAGATCCTTCAACGGCTGCCCACCGGCGGCGCATCTGCATCCAGTAGCCACTCTGGAGTTGCGACTCACTTTAAGGTACAAGTAAATTTTGACATTCCCATATTTGAGGGTCAAATAGACGCAGATGCCGTAGATAGATGGTTGAATCTATTAGAAGGATATTTCTCTGTTCATGACTTTTCATACCGGGAGAAGATTATTTTTGCACTCCTCAAAGCTACCCCCCATGTTAAGGACTGGTGGGAAACCTACTGTGAGAACAAGGACCAGACAGAACCCTCTCTGTTCTCGGCCGTACCAACTTGGAATTCTTTCCAAGACACCGTCAAGGAACAGTACTATCCCGTGGGGAGCTATGAGGACAAGTACATACAATGGACCACGCTGCGACAACAAAGGGATCAAGATGTGCATGAGCCGACGAATCTGTTCCATACCCTGCGCACAAAGTTGGGTATCAAAGATTCAGAGAAACATTTGGTGCTAAAGTATCGCAGTTGTCTGCACAGATACATTCAGGAGGAAATGGAGTTCCTCGACATCTCCTCGCTTGGTACGGCATACCGGTATGCTTCCAAGATTGAGCAGAAATTCAAACAGAAGAAGCGAGACTTTGGATCTGCGAATCAAAAGCAAGGAAAAGGTGCTTCCAAACCGTAGAACAAAGGACAGAGCCAAGGCATGGCGGCTAAAGACAACCCGTCAAAGCCACAAGAAAAGAACAACACCGTAAAGCCAAAGAAGGACACGGGAAAGTGGTGTGAGTTCCATAAGAGCTCCACTCACAACACAAGGGAGTGTCGGGCCAAGCAGTCGCTAGTGGCCGAGATGAGGGCTTCTGAGTCAGATGCATGCTCTGACTCCGAATCAGAACCTGAAAAGGGGAATGAAAAAGGGAAATAGATTATTGATGCGGAGCCCAACGCCACTGTTGCCACTACAAAGATCCAGAAGGAGGAACCGGAAGATCCAGAGGAGGAGGAACGTCTCTTCCACTCCCAGATGTGGGTGTTACACCATTTTTTGGTCATCTAACCTTTCATCATTAGATGGACCCAAGTACACCATGTAAGACCAGTTTTACCCCAAGTAAAACTGCTTTCACTATGTTAATTAGGAAACCCCAAAAGGAATAATTAATTAAACCATAATTTAATTATTATTCCCAGTTATGTTTAACCCAAAAACAAAGAAATTAATGAGATAAACCCATAGTTATCTTATTATTTTCTAGGAATAATTATTTAAATAATATTCCTTGTTAAATATGACCAAATCAACCACCATTAATCAAATAAATCATTATTTATTTGATTATATCCCAACCACTTCCTTAAAAAGATAAATAAATCATTTATTTATTTATTTTCACTAATCAAGGGATTTGACCCAAGTCAAACACCCTTTCCCTCCAACAAATATAATAAAATATTCCATAGAGGTGGATCTAGATTTGGTTAACATTATTTTAATCATGCACCAAGATCTAGAAAGACCCAATATTTTGTTATAAATAGGAGGGTTTTCCCCATCATTCTTCACCTTTTGTTGCATATTAGATCACTCTGGATCTATACACTTGGTCTCATTTCTGCCATTTTGCTCCCATTGAGCTCTACCTTCTACATTGGGTTTTCTACATCTACAAGAGAGAGAGAAAGCTTAGATCTGAAGTGCTGAGGACTACAAAGAACCCATCCCATTGAGGAGATCTGGATACACCTTCTTGTTTCCTCCCAGGTGCCCTGTAATATAAAAAATTCATTCAAAAAATCGTGTTCTTGTCTTGTCTGTTGGATGCATGGAGCAAACTCTTTACTTTACTGCTTAATGTCTTTCCATTTATAGATCTGTTTGTTGCAGCACTTTAACTACTAATTGCAGATCTGAAGATGTTTTGCAGCCATTATTGTTGTTAGGGCTATTAGTTATGCGTAGCTAAAGTGGTTCTTTTTCGTACACTTCGACGAAGAATTCATACTAACAGTGGGTAAAGGGCTCCCCGGTACAGTTCATTGTCGACAATGGGAGCCAAAAAAACCTCATTTCAGTAGACGCCGTGAACCGGTTGGGCTTGCCGACCACAACTCACCCACATCCATACACCATCGAGTGGCTTCACCAAGGACGAGATCTCCGCGTCAGCCGACAGTGTCGCCTTCCCTATAGCATCAAGCCCTTCACGGATGAAGTATTATGTGATGTTGCTCCTATTGATGTTTCTGATGTATTATTAGGACAACCATACTTGTGGAAGCGTCATGCTATGTATGAGTCTCAACCTCGTGCTATTATTGTTACTTTTGGAAATAAGTTGTACAGGATACCAGAGGTACCACCTCCTGCCGCTATCTCTTTGGTTACTGCAAAACAATGCAGTAAGCTCATTTCCCAAACTAGGAAATTCATTTTCCTGATGATCCGCCCCCAAGGCAAGAATAAGACTGTGGCCAAGACCTCTAGACAGGGCTCCTCTGCACAACAACAACAAATGGATAAGGTTGTGGAGGAGTACAGAGACATATTCACCTCACCCACAGGGGTTCCTCTACACTGTCAGGTCAAGCACCCAATTGATCTAACCCCAGGTGCGCCGCTACCTAATGGACTGATCTATCGGCGCTCTGTTCTAGAGAATGATGAGATCAAGAGGTAGATTCAGGAGCTGTTGCAGAAAGGTCACATCAGACCAATTTTATCGCCCTGTGGGAACCCAATCGTGTTGGTACAGAAGAAGGATGGGACGTGGAGACTCTGTATTGACTATCGGGCACTGAAAAATATCACTGTCCGGAATAGGTACCCAATCCCATGGATTGATGACCTTCTGGACCAACTCAAAGGTGAAAAATATTTCAGCAAGATCGACCTAAAGTCTGGGTATCACTCGCGTACCAATTGAACCCCTCCGATGTGTGGAAGATTGCCTTCAAACCCAAGGAAGGCCTTTTCGAATCGCTGGTCATGCCTTTCGGGTTGAAAAATGCTCCCGGAACCTTCATGAGGTTGATGGATGACATCTTGCGGACATTCACCAACTCATTTGCAGTGGTGTACTTGGATGACATTCTGATCTTCAGCCAGACTTGGGAAGAGCACCTCCACCACATCCGACAAGTCCTCCAAACACTGTAGCAACACAAGCTGTGTGCCAATTTGGAGAAATGCACTTTTGGCATGACCCAAGTTCAATATCTATGATACATTATTAATGAAAGGGGGGTGCATGTGGATCCAACCAAGATCTAAGTCATCCGGGATTGGCCAGCCCCAACCACTATAACAGAGCTTCACAGCTTTCTAGGTCTTGCTAATCTCTACCTAGAGGCTTGTGTTGGGATTCTCATATCACTTGGCCCTGAGTCAAGTCACCAAGGGAGGAGCTAAAGAAAAAAATTTGGTCTGAATCCCTCAACAAGGCGTTCAAAGAATTGAAAAATCGCCTCCCTCGTTCGAGACCATGCTCACTAACACTTGCAATGTGCCCATTTGAGATCGGTACGTATGCCTCCGAGCATGCTATTGCAGCTGTCATATCAACAGACATCCAAAGGCATTTCACAAAGAGACATTTTCTCGACACGCCGTTAGTATCCCAATTATGACAAAGAAATGTACTCCATTGTGCAAGCTTGTCGACAATGGAAGCATTACATTTTGGGGAAGGAAACAATCATCCACATAGACCATAGGCCCTTGCAGTTCATACAGACACAAGGGAAGTTGTAGAATGATCGCCATCAGAAGTGGTCCACATATCTACAACAGTTTCATTTGAACATCAAGTACAAGAAGGGTAGCACTAATCATGTTGCTGACTGCCTCAGCCGACCACCGATCGTGGCGCTCACCACTGTGCTCAACTCTTGTGGGCACGAGACTTCTGATTGGCCGCTTCTCTATGAGAGTGACCTAGAATTTGGCCACACTTACAAGGCACTCTTAGGGGGTACGCAAGTTCCAAATTTTCACCTCCAAGATGCACTTTTATGTCACCTGGGACACCTTTGTGTTCCTTCAAGCGAGCGTGCCAAGATGATATGGGAAGCACACTATTGATGTAGGTCACTGGGCATTTTCTAGGGTCGAGAAAAAATAGTAGCAATCCCGCATAAGTATTTCGTCGAACCTTCGAAAGGATGTCGAGAAGCACATCGATCCTCGCACCGTCAGGTGCCATTGCCAAACTGACCATCAAGAAGCAAGGCCTATATACCCCCGTACCTAATTCCTAGTCGACCTTAGGAATTCATCTCCATGGATTACATGTCAGGCCTGCCTTCTACTAAGCAGGGAAATGACTGTGTTTTCGTGGTCATCGACAGATTCTCGAAGATGGCCATTATGGCGGCCTGCAAGAAGAAAATCACAGCAGAAGTCACTGCTAAACTCTTCTTTGAATGAGTGTGGGTGCACTTTGGGATCCCACAGTCTATCATATCAGATCGGGATAGCATGTTCCTCAGCACATTTTGGTCCAGCCTCTAGTCAATGTTGGATACCAAGCTCACAAAGTCCACAGCTTTCCATCCCCAAATAGATGGTCAGACAAAGGTCGTCAATAGAATGATTGTACACATTCTGCGCATGTACGATTCAAAGCATCCACGCACATGGGACGAGAGCCTCCCCTATGTACAACATAGTTATAATTGGGCTCTCCACAATTCAATTGGCCATAGCCCCTTTCAGGTGGGCTTGGGATTCTAGCCACTATGCCCCATTGACGTAGTCATGCCATTTGCAGCTGCTCAGGCCAATTCAGCTCATGTCCAGTCTGAAGTTGACAAAGCAAGTAGCTTCATCGAGCAAATTCAACACATCCGCCAACAGGTTCATGATATATTGGACAGATCCAATGCCAAGTACAAGCAACGCCATGATCAACACCGGGTGCCACACAACTTCCAGGTGGGCGACAAAGTATGGCTACATTTGCAGAAGGAGCGCCTCACTGGACACCACCGCAAGCTTCACCCGCTCCGATATGGGTCGTACACCATAACCAAGGTTGTAGGGAACAATGCCTTCGAGCTCAGTATTCCACCATTCCTTGGTCTGCACCCAGTCTTCAATGTGGATCACCTTCGTCCTTACTTCCCACCTCTACTGGACACCTCGGACATTGCAGAACAACTCACACCAACATAGTTAAATCCAGACTGGATGGAACAGGCCACCACAAATTGTATCATGGACATGCAAATCAAGAACACTCGCCAACAGAAGATCCAACTATATCGGGTTGTCAAAGCTGGCCAACTCCTGCACCAAGGAAAGTGGTTCACCAAGGACCAAGTTCAGCAGAAATTTCCTCATCTCATGGAGGAACTTAACGCAATGGGGACCATTGCTTCCTAAGGGGGGAGGAATCATCCAGGTGGATATTGGTGGTCACCTGCCTATTCCACTTGGGGCTCCACCATTTTCACTTTTAGTATTTCAGTTTCGGCACAATTTACTATTTTTAGTAGTTTTTCAGGTCCTAAACTTCAGGAGCCATTTTGAGGCCCTAAACGACGTTTTTTGGGAAAATGGAGAGCAACATGGGTCCATGGATCAATTTTTCTTGTTCCAAATTTGTATTCCTCGGATAGATATTTCTAACGAGGTATGGTATGTGTCAAACGGAGATCGTATGCCAAAGTTACGCCCTTGGGAAGTTGAAACACCAATTTACCCAAACAGGGCCCATAGTTTTGGCACTTCATCTCCTAGGGTTAGGGTTTTGGCTATTTAGGATTTCCCATTGTTTCTAAATAATAAATAGGCCCTCGACCTCATTGTAACTCAGTTCAGAGGCCTATAGCCACCACATATCTTCTCAGAGATAGCTACCAGCGCCCTAGCTAGTTTTATTTCCATTCTGTCTGTAAGAAAATTTCAGTTATTTGATATTAATGAAATGAAGTATTATTTCCATTGCATCTTTGTATTTCTGGTTATATTTTTATTCTGTTGCATTCCTGCATAAATCCGGATTAAACACTATCCAAATTTTTGGAGACTCTCTTCTTGTGGTCAATTGGTTCAATGCACATGCTGTTTTTCACTCACACACACTTTCTGCTCTTCTGCGGGAGGTTCATCATCTCAGGATTCTATTTGACATCATCTCTGTGGATTGTATTTATAGGTATCAGAACTATGTGGCTGATCAATTGTCCAAAGAAGCCACGGAGTTGACATGGGGGACATGGCACATTTCTGAGCAGATTCATGACCAATTTTATAGATTTTTCCATCGGCCTTTTTGATGAGGCACCGGATCAGAGGGTTGTTTGATGAACAGCCTCGTTGGGGAGATATTTTGTTCTATGTTACTCTATCTTCCCATTGACATATTATCAACATTTACATATTTGTATTTATTTTCTGTTTCTGTTTCCTGTAAGTTATGCACCGAACTTACATGTGATGTTACAAGCATATTATTATGCATCATCTACTCTGTTTATTATTTTTATGAAATGGATCATCTAGATGCCTGTATGGCAGTTTATGGTTTTCTGAAAACTTGATTTTGTAGAACACTACAAGCAAATGTAACATGTAACTTATCAATGAAAAGTTATGAATTTTTCCTTTGTAAAAAAATCCCAAACCCATATTTTACTTTTAGCCTATGGTTCGTTTTCCCCACGTGACATATTATTTCCATTCCCCATAGGTTAAAACTATCCAAATATACATGAACCCCACTCAATTTTAACATTACACATAAACAATTCATGTGTTAAACCTTTATCCGCCTATCATAATTAATATCTAAAACAATGTATTAAAACATTACATTTTAATACATTTTCCACTCCCATCACATAACTAATCTTGGGCCCCACGCCCATTACTCCGCAACTCCATCATTGAATCTTGACCATTCACTTCCTTCATCAGATCTAACGGTGTAAAACTCCCATTGCAAATTTAATTGCGCGACCAATAACCAAAATGAAAATTTTGATAAAATTTGTTTTAGCATTTTCTCTCCCCTTCACGTGTCATAGATTTTTTGGGTAGCATCGATTCAACATAAACCATTTAGCACCATTTAACTTTGCGAAAACCACTCGCAGTAATTCTTCCCCCCACGCCCAAACTGCTAATAATTTGAATTGACTAGTAGTTAATGCAATCACTGTTTAACTCAAATTCTTTATAAAAACAACAGAATGCGCGTATTCCAAGCTTTCTATTACCTTTCTGCTCATAAACCTCTCTAGAACAAAAAAAATGTGTTGTTTCCCCTGTTTCAACTCATAAACCAGCATAATTCATCTAAATAAACTGCTGCAGTCACTCAGAAGTCTTCAGACTACATATAAAGACAAGAGCAAGCTTTTGAAAGCTTTCAAAACACAGCAAACCCTTTTCCACAAAAAATTTGGATTTTTTACAGGTATTCTTCTGGAAAAGAGACCTATCCATCCATCTAAAATAAATATACTATTGAATTGAAGCCTTTTAAAGCCTATCTACCTAAGGAACAACCTTATTTCCTCATAAATTCATCTTTGTTGTAAACCCAAAGCATTTCCATAGTCTCTGAAGCTGTAATATGTTTTTAAATCAAATTTAAGTAAATTTAGGCATTTGCAGACTTAAGAAGCCCTCTGAGATATCCAAAGCCTTTCTACAATACTTAGAAAACCCTTTTTTGCATAAGGTTTGATGTTTTAGGATTGTTTCATCAAAAAAAATTTATATTAAACCCTTGATATCTTTTGCTGAGTCTATAAAGGTCAAGAAATTGATTTTTGATACAGAATTGACAATTTGAGTCAGAATAACCAAAATTATACCTATTTTAGTCCAAGATAGAACCTTTGTCATATTTTAAATTCCTTCTGTAACCATTTTAATCTTACAGAAGTGTGTCATAGACCTAAAAACAAAGTTTTTAATATCAAGAGTGTAAATTGATAAAACAAACCTATAAATGACTTCCAAAAGTAAAATTGTAATCAATCATCTACAGCCTCCTATTGTAGATGTGGAACATAGCCCCTTGGCAGATGTAGACTACAAAATCACAGATCCTGTAACTGAATTTAACCTTCTTGAGCTCCACTATTGGAGCCAAGAGAAATCCTTGGACCAAGTAGATGATGTGCCTATTTGGGAATCAAATTTTCCCAAGTATTTTGTTCCTCACACCCATCAATGCCCAGAAGTCATGAGATTATGCCAATCTCATTATTCTCCAGATCAGAGAGCTATTTTCAATTCTGAAAAAAGAAGAAGAAGTATTGCTTACTATAACAGCTGAATCTATAAGCGAAATGCTTCAGTTGCAACCTGAGCCTAATGTAGTCCCTTTATCCATTAGAACTCTCACAAAGTTCTATTTGGAGTTATATTTTCCCAAAAGATTCCAAAATTTTCCAAATATTCATGCCCTCCTATGTGGAAATCCCTAAGCTCAATACTCCATACTCCTCTTCGAAATTTCCAGAAGGAACCAAACACATTATTTCCATGTTGTCTTTTATACTTGGATATTTCACAGATGAGCATATTGATGCATCAATATTTGGTTTTCTATCCATTTTTTCATCTAGTCAACCCCCTAAAGTCATATACAATTTTTCCCAGTATATTACTGATAGTATACATGAGCAACTTGTCAAATTACCTACTAAAGGTGTCTTTAGATATACTTCATTTCTTTTCCATATGTTTCTCTATTTTTAGTCTGACAAGTTCCCTATAACTCTTAAGAAAATGGATGTGGAAGGAAATCCACTATTAGTTATTTTCTGGACCTCCTTAATTGAAAAGGAGTCAACTGAGTTTTCTTATACAGATTTTATAGATTGTTTCATCCATCCATTGGTAAATCGACTTAAAAACAGTGTGCAACCTAGGATCATTGATGAAATCAAAAGGGTTTTACAGTTGTCTGAACATAGCAGGATAAGTGATTGGTATTTATACCAAAATCACACTGAATTCATAGTTTATGGGACAACCCTCATTCCTTACAAGTTGCCAAAGTATTTACCTATGAGGTTGTTTGCCTTAGAATATATAAGATAGTTTTTGAACTCAGATTCAATAAATTTCTTGGCTGATAAGAAGAGAACCAAGTTTAAATTGAAGAACCAAGTGGGTCCATTTATATGCAATAATAGAGAAGCAGGTATAGAGGCAGAAAAGTAGTTGTTAGAGTACAAATTCATCAAAAGTTTTCTTTGGCACTATGATCCATATGGTATAATCAGAAAAATGAGAGTGAAGTGTAAATTAACTCCATATATTGATGAAAAGAAGACTAAAATTGAGAAATTTTCTAACCAATTTGAATGGTTAGAAAATACACTGGTAGAAGATGATAATTAGAGTGATACTAATCACATTTTGCACACTCCATCTTAGGAAGACAAAGGTATAAAAATAAATAGGGAAGAAGGGTCATACACTGCTGAAACTATCACAGAAACAAAGTTTAAGCTTAGCTACAGCAAGAAGCCAATGATAAATCCAGCAGATAAATACAAAGAGACAATTGAGGTCATAGATACAGAGATTCCAGATAAAGACACTCTGCCTCCTCCATTGATTGAAAACGAACAACAACCTACCACTTCAAATACACAGTTTATCTAGAAACAACACCATGTAGAAGTGTCATCATCAAAGCAGACAGAGGACAAAGATACAGACATCAAGGAAAGGTATAAATAAATTAAGGCTAAGAATGAGGAAATAAAAAATGAAATTTATTCTCAATACTTGAAGCGGACTCCTGGCATAAAAAACAGGCTACTTTCAGCCTTTGATTACAAAAACAAGAAAATTTTGATGAGAGTGCTTCAACCCACAGTGCCAACACCTACAACATCATCAGATTACAAAAACATTGATTTTGAGGTTTCAGTTCAGGACATTCATCCCTTGGACCAAATAGAATTCCATAAACAGAGTTCAAAAATGTTTTATTCCACAATGAAAAAAAAAGAAATGAGTGCTTAAACACTTCAGAATACTTTGATAAATGTGACAGATCAACTTAAAATTGAAAAAGCTTCATCATATGCCAAGGATAGGAGAATCAAATCCTTGGAGGAGTTAGTGATTGAGATGGGTTATGATCTTAATAATGTAAAAGCTGTAGAGGAACTAATTAAAAATAAAAATGTTGATATTTTTGCACTCATAAAGTAGTTGAAACTACCTCCTATAGAGAATCCATAGGCCAAGGATATTCTACAGGAATCCAATCAGAAGGATGAGATGATGAGTCTCATATTGCAGTTGACAGGACAAACTAAAGAGATGGAGATTGAGATGGACAAATTGGTCCAAGAAAAAGAAGCCACTAAAGCACAAGAAGATCCTGAAAATGTATTTCCTATGGTGACAATAGCAGTACCATGAACTCTAGCAGAAGAACTAGCTCCAAAGGTCCCATTGGGTACAACAGTGAAAGTAACTTCATCAACCACTTCTGCCACTGAATCTTCCACTTTAGCATTCCAACAATCAGATGAGGCCAGAAAATTGGTAAAAGAAATGCAGGAAATGTCCATACAAACCAATGAAATCAACAAGTTAAAAGAACAAATCAAAAATTTGGAAGATGCCACAAAGCTTGCACAGATTAATGCCAAGACTGAAGATAAAAAGGCTAAAAGGTTAAGTGAACAATTAAATAAGTTGGAAATAGAGATGACTCTGAAAGAACCCATGGCACATATTAAACATCAATTATGGTCCAATAGCATTGAATTAGTCAATGATACTTGGCCATTAATATAGGTGATTTATGAACAGAAATATCTACTGAAAGTAGCAAGAGAAGAAATACAAACGACCAAAGAAGAGTTGGGTACAAAACTTGAAGAGGCATTGGAAATTATGAAATTTCCCAATTCCAAAAACAAGCAAGAATTAGATGAAATTGGAATAACAGACATAGCTAAAACTATACTATAGGTAAGAAAAGTAATTTCCAAAAATAATTTGATGAAACAATTAGAAGAAAAGTGCCAAAACATGGATATGGAAATCACAAGATTCATGGTAAAATTTGATGTTTTGAGGCAAAAAGGCCTTCCAAATCTTCTAGTAATCAATGAAAAATTTATGAAACAAGAATATTATAACAAAAAGATAAAAGAATTTTCCAAAGAACAGGTAGAAAAATCAGATTGGCGGGGAATCTCAACAAGGAAAGTTTTTCACAAGAGTATTGAAAATATGTTTTACTTGCAGCATGAAGTAAAACACCTTTTTGTGATTAAACCAACATTTGTAAGATACACTGAAGCAGATGGAAAAATTAGAAAGCTAAAGAATATCAAAGTGCCAGAAGCTGAGTTCTGGGAGAAGTTAACAGATTTGTTGTAAAATAAAAATTACAGTGAAGAAAGAACATGAAAGATAAAAAACAGAATTGTTGGTTTTACTTTAGCAGTACACAGTTTTTAGTAGTAAAAAAGTTTGTAGCAGTCAAAGTGTATCAGTTTAAAAAGTGTATCAAATGAAAGATGAAGAGAAAAATAAATTGAATATAACACTGCCAGCGTGAGGGACACCTCAGATTGTCCAGGTGCAGCCCAAATCCAAAGAGCAAGCTATTTAATTTCAATAAATAGGACATCTAGGAATTAGTTAGGCAGTTGTCACTATCTTCTTGCATGAAGGTATTTTATTTTCCAAGAAAATTCCTAAGATTATTCTAGGATATTTTGTACTAGTTTTTGTATAAATACTTCATCATTTGAAGTATTGAGGGTGGATTAATTGCTGAACATTTCTGTAGCTATTATATTATGAACCCAAGGGTTTTTTGTATCAAGTTCAAGTCAGCAGACTGGATCACAGGAAATAAAGCATCATATTACAGGATTCATGTGTTGGGCCACTGTAGTGAAGTATTTCACTTTTCCTTTTTTCAATTATTTTATGTCTTTCATCCATTTATAAATGTGTTCTAAATTTTAATGTGAAGTCAGGAATTGTTATTTTAGAATTTGTTAAAAGCACTCTGTTATTGACTGATTTTCATTTAAATGTTTTCTACTGATATCTAGACCAGGGAACCCTTAATTTCTCCCTTATTTCAATTTACCTCTTCCTTGTCACTCCTTATCTGGATTTAAGAACCCTTAATTTCTCTTTATCCTAATTAAAACCATTTCACCAATCAACCTTTGATGATCTGGAGTGACTCTATTATCTTGTCCTGTGAACATTTACCTTTAGACCCTGATATTGATCTGACTTCTTGACACTTTGACTCCATTTTCCCAATGGAAAACAAATCTATAAGCTATCCATATGAGTAAGTGATTTTCCCACCAAACCAAATCAAAATCCCAAAAGAAAATTTCCCCTTATAACTAGCCTAAGATCATATATAAACAACAAAGTTAAATCTTATAGAGAGAGCCCTATTTGAACATTAGGAAGGTTAGATCCTAAATTTTAAAAGTAGGTTTGTGGTTACCTCTGATATTCTTTAAACTATAATAAAAATTGTCACAACTTTGAGAATTATTAGAGTGATAACATACAAGCGACCATACTAGGGAACTAACATGATCCTCTGTTTTAAAATTGATCTTAAAGGAAATGTTTTTATTTATTGTTTCACCTTAAGATTGTTTTAATAAGTTGTGAGTATATTTTCATAAAAAATTGTAATTCTGGGTTCCAGAAGAGTCTACTATACCAGGTCCAATCTAGATCCATAACTTGCTATCATAGTAGATAATCCTGACATAATTGGAAAGAAAAACAAAAGAGTAGAAGATCTAGGGAATAAAGTTTCATTAGTAAAAGAAAATTCCCTTCCAAAACAATTATCAAGTTTACAAGATTTAGAATTTACTTTAAATTTTGAAAAATATTTATTCAGAACCAAATCAGAAATTTATTTACATAGCATTTTCATAGATCCCGATTTTATTTCATTTATTGAAACTAAAAAGGAAATTGTTTCAGTACATTATGAAGAAAATATTTTTGAAGTTTATGATAAACTTGATGCCATAACTGCTACTTTGATTAAAGAGATATATGAAGCTTATTTGCAACATTCAGTTGAATTGAGTGCTTTATCAGCCTATACCCCTAAGCCTTCTACCAGCCATTTAGATACCAACCTTTTAGAATCTGTAGGTTCAACACTATTCATTACCACTTCATCTATTATCTCCACCACACTTCATTCCACAGATTCATTTTTTCCTAAGCAACCATTCCAACCTAGAATATTTATTCCATATAATACCACCTCAAGTTCATCCCCTAGCATTTTTGCTGCATTTTCCAATACATCATTCTCATTTCCAAGTACCTCTTCTAGCATCCCAACTTAATCTTTTAGCTTTTCAACCTCATTTTCAACCTCATTTTCTAGTACATCTTCTTATATTCCAATCTCATCTGCAAGTGCTTTAAATACATCAAAAAGTACTTCTAGCTCTTCACTAAGTACTTCCAACTTACCTCCTAGCCAAGCTAGAACCCAAGCCATGGCTACAAGATATGCTCCCTTGGTCCTACCAGCAAAATTACATGACATGTCTCAAGATTATCAAAGCAAAATCCCTCAATTTGATGGAACCACTCACTATACTGCACAACAACATATCAATAAGATGACAAATTATTTTGAGTTGCATCAAATTGATGAGGTTGATGTCCAAGTAAGACTTTTTTCCCAAGCTTTAACTAGTGAGGTAAAAAAATGATTTAAAGGTTTAAATGCTGGTAGTATTGCTGATTTAGCATTTTTTCATAGATTATTTCTTAATAAATGGGAAAAGAAGAAAAATTCACTACAAATAGTATCTGAATTTGAAAGCATAAAAAGAGCACCAAATGAAACAATCCAAGATTATTGTACTAGATAAAACAATATTTATAATTCAATTCCTGCTAATCTTAAGCCTCTTCTAGATTTTTTTCCTTCTCAAATTCCCTGATGGATTTGATACAGATATAGCCTTTCAATTGAGAGAGAGGAATCTTGAAACCCTAGAGCAGATGCAGATTAATGTTGTTAGTGTAGAGGCAATTTTGTTGACTAGAAAAGCTAGATTAAGAAATGAAAGGAGAGTGACAATAAAAGAAGAAACGTTTAGTTCAGATTTGAAAATAGATCAATTAGCAAAAAAATTAGAGAGAATGATGGATATGTTAGATAATATGGAAAGGAAGCCACAATGGGATAACCAACAACAAGGACCTCATATTAGAAATCCCAATTTTAGGAAAAACACCAACACTGGAAAATCTAGAGAATCAACACTTGACCAAACAATAAGACCACCTTTCCAAGAGAAATATGCTGAAATTTCTCATCAAAATGAAGATGATGAAGACACCATAAATATAATGGGCATTAATGATGATAACACCATTTTTCTTGCACAAGAAGACCAAGAGTTATATGAATTACAACAGCTACAATTAGATTCTGGTGAGTCTTTTGATTACAAGAAAGGTTATGAGTTTGCTATCAATGAAGTACATAAGAAATATAACCTTAGGAGAAAAAAAAATGTAGAGCCTTCTATTAAGAAATCTGTCCAAACACAAATAATGAAAATAGTAGAGGCTCCTACTACTAATTTTTTTGCGAATTCTCCCTTGGGAAACTAAGCAAAACTCAAGTTCAACTCAGAAAGTTTCAAGCCCCAAATTTCACCTAGTCAAAAATTGTTGACATCATAGATGAGGTAGTCCAAACATCAATAGATTCTCAAAAATCCACTGCTGCCAAGACAATTAAATCTACCCAAACAACAATTTCATACTCCAAAATTCCTACTACTGATCCAAAAGCTGCCACTGCTAAAGCAGCTACTGAAAATACAAAATCTGCAAAGACATCTACTGCTTCTCAAACTGTCCCTGAAAAGAAAACTAAAAATAGTAAGACAGTAGAAACTTAAACATAGAATGAGAAAACAACTGTAGAAAAAGAAGACAAACCTACTCAAACTACAATTACAAAAGAAGAGATAATTCAACTAGGAAAATCAAAAGTTCCATTTAATATCCGAGCTGAAATTTCCAAATTAAAAAATACCAATTTCTTTGACAGAGTTGGTAAAACATGACCTATACAATACACCTATCACTGAAAATTTAAATATGAATGATGGAGAAGATTTAGTAAACTTGAGTGATGATCAACGTGAATTAATTTTTGGTCCTGATGTTAATGGGAAACAACAAGATGGAGCTGTTCCATCTTTCTACATTATCTTAACTGTTCATGATCAGATTTTACATAATGCAATGCTAGACTCAGGAGCCTCACACAATTTAATGCCAAAATCAATAATGGAAACCTTGAATTTAGACATCACTAGGCCTTACAAAGATCTCTTCTCATTTGATTCCAACAAAGTGAAATGCTTAGGTTTGATTAAATATTTATGTGTTACTTTAGTTCAATATCCTGGAAAAAGAATAGTCATGGACATTGTAGTAGCTGACATCCCTCCCAAATATGGAATGCTCTTATCTCGCTCATGGGGAGCTAAACTTCAGGGATCTCTACAACTTGATATGTCTTATGCAACAATATCAGTTTTTGGCCAACCAAAGAAAATCTGTAGTGTAACATTAATGAAGTATATGGTTAGTAGTTTAGAAATACCAAGAAATTATCCAATTTATTCTACACCATCTGACATGGAATCATTCATTTTATGTAACTATAAAACTGGAATTGAAATCAATATTAAACTTAAAGAGAAAAAAAAGCACCAAATAGTGAGAACATTTTTCATGAATCATTATGGCACCTAGATTTTGATGGATCAGTCAATGAATTAGGAGCAGGAGTTTGGAAACACAATATGGAAAACAATCATGTAGAAGGTCATGCTTTTATATTAAATTTTAAATGTACAAACAACATGGCTGAATATGAAGCTCTTATTTTAGGACTGCAGATTGTTAGAAATTTAGGAGCTAAAAGAGTATCAATTATGGGAGACTCAGAGTTAATTGTGAAACAGATAACTGGAGAATATTCTGTCTATAATCCAAGATTAAGCAGATATAGAGATATTGTCTTAGGTTTGATTAAGGAATTACTAGAATGTGGCTTTTTTTCAATCCCAAGAAAACAAAATATACAGTCCCACTGCTTAGCAAATTTTTCTAGTACTTGTAATTTGCCATTTCAACCAAAACATAGATATACTACAGAAGTTAAACATAGGCCTACAATTCCAGAAAATCTTAAATATTGGCAAATATTTTCATAGAATGAACATATTTATCCTTTCATGAACAATGAAGGAGAATTTCAAGGTTGTAATATAGACACAGATTGTACATTAGATCAAAATTTAGATAGTGAGATTGATATAAACAAGGTAGATGTAAATAAATTAATTTTTTCTAAACCCACTAAATTATTCAATTATGTATAGATAATTTAGAGAAAATAGAGATCAATGAGTTAGCAGATGATGAATCTAATATTTTAAATCTCAAAGATAACTTTTTACCTAAAGGATTAGCCCCTTTAGAAGATTTGTTTGACTTGAATGATGTTGCAAGAAAACCTAAAATGGAGCCACTAAGATCTACTATTGAGGAGTGTAATATAGGTACAGATTTAAAACCTAAGATGATTAAACTTTCAAAAGCTTTACCTCATGAAGAAAAAGTAAAATACATATCTCTTTTTAAGGAATTTCAGGATGTATTTGCATGGAGTTATGAGGACTTGAAATCCTATGACACTAGCAGAATACAGCATAAAATACCTATAAAAGAAGACCAAAAACCTTTTAAACAAAAAATAATAAGGATCAATCATGTTTTGATGCCTTTAATTGAGAAAGAGGTCAAAAGAATATATGAAGCCCAAATAATTGCATCAATAAGATATTTTGATTGGCTTTCCAATCTAGTTCCCACTAAGAAAAAGACAGGAGAAATCAAACTGTGTGTTGATTTCAGAAATTTAAATAAAGTTTCCTTAAAACACAACTACCCTTTGCTAAAGATGGATCTGTTGTGTAACCAGCTCCAAAAATAGAAGAAAAGAGATATGAACGCCTTAGAAATAAGCCACTTCGAGGGGGCAACCTCCAATACATTACATAAATGAACAATTCTTGGATGATACAATTTACAAAACTTCCTTTCTATATATAGGAGTCCATGGGGCCATAATGTAATCCTAGTGGGCCACCATGTAATCCTAGCCGACCGAAGAACAATTCATTGTTTGTAAGGCGGGAGCAGGCGAACATGGAGGCGGCCGAAACCCTAGGTAAACCATGGAACTCTGGGCTCGACGGCTCCGCTACCAGTTCAACGTTTGGATACCATCGCTTGCTGGTGAATGAATCTTGATGCCCTCTATTTTCAGCTGCTCACCAGGTATTTTTCTCCTTTCTGGTTATTAAAATCTGTTGTTTACTGCTCGCCTCGGATATCCTGGGCCCCCACTGTCCATTTCTGGTGACTGCTATATTTCTTGTGGGCTGCCACTTGTTTTATTGCTTGGGACGCGTAGCTACGGTTGTCTGGGGTTTTCAACTTGTCTTGGAAGCAAATCCAGGGGGTTTCATTACACTTGGTGGGGACGCACCTGCACAGTGAACCCTGACTGTCCCTTCTGGACCCATCACGAGACCGGCATTATTAGCACCTGCACTGACCTCTGGCTTCGAAGCCTCAGCTTGTCAGCCGGATTTACATAAATAATTTCACCCTTGTTTTTTTTCTGAGGGCATCTGTCTTATCCAGCAGTCACTAAGCGGCTATTAAAGGGCTGTCCATTCACTATGAGCTCCTACGAGGACGAGGTGGACTATTCGGAGGACCCCCTGGAGGGGGTCGACATCTGGGGGTTAGAAACACCTGATGAGGTGGATGCGATGTCGGATTTGGACCCATTACCCGGGGCGGATTTGCCTGCTCAGCCCCCACAATCCACCGTGGAGGGGTGCATCTCACCCATGGGGGACCTTGCGCACTTGACATTTGGCTCACCCTCGAACGAGGAGATTGGGCTTTGGGCTTTCACACAGGTTGAGCAGGACACCCTGGCAAGTGCCGCCATCAGTAGCTCCGCACTATTCTCAGAGGCGGCCTTTCAAGAGATCGGTGACACATCTCGCTTCTTGACGCATCGGCACAATGAAGGCCTTCACCCACCTGGGGTTTGCCCGCAATGCCCTTCTGATAATAATGATGCAGCACAAGACGGTTCAGAGCCCTTTACACCAGTGCCGGCCTCTGGGGTCTTCACCAACATTCCAGAGGACCTAATCGACCGAGAGAAGACTAGTACTCCGCTCACATCTGCCGACACTGTAGAGCCGGAACTGGGGGTATGTAAGAGCAGTAAACCGCATAAGGTCACACAAATCAGGTTAAACTACCTCACAAATTTTGGAAGCGAGAGTGGTATGGAATATTGGAGCATCGTTGCTGCCAAGACCCTGGTTGGGAAGATCCGTGGCCGGAAATACTCATCATCGAGACTCCAACGGTGGACAAGAGAGATCTGGAGTGATTCCCTTCACTCTCTCCCGGTGGTCGGGGCCATGACCAAAGGCTGGTTCTCTCTCACCTTCGCCCGTCCGGAACATTCCGATTGGGCCCTCAAGCAATTCTGGCACCTGGAACTGCATCCAGTCTATCTCAAACGATGGGTGCCCCTTTTTGATCCTAAAAAAGAGAATGCAGGTGCTGGCCCCATCTGGATGAGGTTGCCTGGACTGCCTCTGCATTTCTGGAATGAGACTGCGCTTCGGAACATAGGGGGTCATTTCGGTCGGTACCTAGACCATGATCGATCCTACATATCCACTGGCAACAGAGTAGTGGCTCGGATCCTGATTTTTCTCGACACCAGGGATGACCTATATGAGAACTTTATCATGATGTTTGATGGGTTGGAGTGGCAGCAACCTCTAGACTATGAGGGCGTGCCCTTCCGCTGCAGGATATGCCATGAGGTAGGTCATCTGTACAAATCATGTCCAAGGAAGGGGGCTGGCAGGATGAATGCTAAGAAAACTTGCTCCATTGGCATACAAACTGAGCCGAACCCCAGCACCTTGCCAGACAGTGCGGGCATGCAGAAGCGGGCATCTAAGCTCCCTGGAGATGTCGGGTCGAGGTCTGCGACTTTGCCCACTTGGACTACCACGCATCCCAGATCCCGGCCACAGGTCTTGTCGGTGCCTCCCCAGCATGATCTCATTCCGGGTACTGCTTCTTCTGGCCCTTTTACTTCTGATTATGCAGCTATTTCTTCATCCATTACTTTGCCATTTAATGTATCTGTTATTGAACCACATCTGTCATCTGCTTTCTCCTTACCTTGTTTATCATCGAGTATGTCACATACATCATTAAACCTCCCATCTGTTTGCTGCACCATCGCCTCGGCCACTCCTTCGTTTTCCCCTATCATACATCATTCTTCTGCTATGCCCTCCCCTGGCCATTCTGTCACCTCTTCGGAGACTCACTCTTCGAAGCACAACTATTTTCTTAGATCCTTAACAAACCCTCAATCTGGAGAGGTTTTTGGCATTGGATCGGGTCTGGGTAGCTTACCCTCCAAATCTCGTGGCAGAACTTCTGCCCTAGCAAAGGCCATCAAACAGGCTAACTTTGAAGTGGAAGCAGACACACAATCTTCTCTTATGCGGGTCCTTAGAGCACGAAGACCCTTGATGACTGTTACATCATGATTTGTCTCTCCTACAACTGCAGGGGACTGGCCAACCCCGATAAGAGATTGGCCCTCAGAGAACTGTTAGCACAAAAGCCCTTTGATATACTATTTCTACAAGAAACGCTCGGGGTGGGTTTGGAGGTGACTGATACATTATCATCCTTTCTTCCTGATTGGTCCTTCATCACTCTTGATGCTCGTGGTAGATCTGGAGGATGTGCTCTTGGCATCAACAACAAAACCACCCGGATGTTAAACTGTTGGGGCCGGACGGGTGTTCTTGCGATGAATGTAATGTTTGGTAGCTCTGACATTGATTTTACCCTGGTAAACGTTTATGGACCCTGCCCTGGCAGAGAGCACTTCTGGAACTCACTTTTTTCCTGTTCACTCATTACGGTCCCCCATCTCATTTTGGGCGGAGATCTGAATTTCTCTTTGGACATTGCTGAATCTTGGGGACCCCAGGCCACCCCGGACCCATTGGCTGAGTTTTTTAACTCAGCGCTCGGTGCATCTCACCTTGTAGACATTCAGACTACCAAGTTGCAACCTACCTGGCGGAACAGGAGGACTGGTAATGCTGCATTGGCTCGCAGACTTGACAGATTTCTTATTAAACAGGACCTCCTTCCTGTTTTGTCTCGTGCACGTCAATGGGTGGGATCTGGAGGCAAATCTGATCACTCGCCCATCATCCTGGAGTTTGAATGTGGTCCTAATAGAGCTCGCCCCCCATACAAATTCAACTCCAGATGGTTGCGAGATCCTGATTATAACCAGCTGGTCACTCGGACCTGGCAGCACTTCAGATCTACTTTGGATGTTGACCCTGGCAGGGTTATCAATGAAAACCTTAATCGAATAAAGAACCTTACCATACAGTGGGTTCGAAATAAAAAGAAACAGGAAAGGGAGGCTCTGCACAGCATTGAGGAAAAAATTGGCTCTCTCAACAATGGTGATCTGTTGGGATATAGTAATGAGGAAGCCAGGGCACAACTTTTCACACTTGAGACCGAAAAGGCCAAACTGCTGAAACAGAAGGAGGAAGATTGGAGGCTCAAAAGTCGGGCCATTTGGATATAGGCCGGTGACAAAAGTACAAAATTTTTTCAGCAGCATGCAAATGGACGCAAGGCTGCTAACACCATTTGGGAATTGTCAGATCAAAATGGATTTACTGCGAGAATGCATGATCAGCTATTTGAGTTGGGTACCAGACACTTCACCAATCTGTATAGGTCTTCTACTATTATCAATCTCCCGGAGATCCTGCGCATTACTCAAAACTTTAAACTCTTCGTGGAACAGGAGCAACAGGATGATCTCAATTCCCCAGTGACCATGGGTGAACTAGAAGGGGTTTTGAAATGGTTCAAACGGGACAAAAGCCCGGGGCCTGATGGCTGGCCCATTGAATTTTTCATCCACTTCTTTGATCTCATATCAGCAGACCTTCTGGCTATGATTGAAGATAGTAGGGTGCGGGGTAGGATTTATGATGGATTTAACACCACCTTTATTGCACTTATTCCTAAATCGGACAAACCAACTAGCTTCAATGATTTCAGACCCATTTCGCTTTTTAACTGTATCTACAAGATCATTTCCAAAATTATTGCAAATCGCATCAAGCCTTTCCTGTCCGATCATATTGAAAAGGAACAATTTGTCTTTCTGAACCATAGGCAAATACATGAGGCCATTGGTACTGCCCAGGAGGCCCTTCACTCTATAAAATCTCTCCGACTGAAATCGACTATTCTCAAGATTGATCTCACTAAAGCTTTTGATCAAGTTGACTGGAGTTACCTTCACCTCATCCTTATTCATTCTGGGTTTCCACTTACCCTTATCAACTGGATTATGGGCTGCATTTGTCACGCTACCTTCAGCATTTTGATCAATGGTACTGCTACTGATTTTTTCCATGCGGGGAGGGGTCTCCGTTAGGGTTGTCCCCTTTCACCATTACTATTTGTCCTCGTCATGGAGGGCCTCTCTGTGCTTATCAACAATGAAAAAGAAAGAGGGTCACTACAGGGGCTCCGGATCATTGATAATTTATATCTTACACACCTCTTATTTATTGACGATGTACTTATATTCCTAAACTAGACAAGACTCTGTTCAATTTGATCTGCTCCTGAAATGGTTTTGCAGGGCTACCGGTATGGCACTGAATTGCACCAAATCCTCTATCATCATGACGGGTTGCACGAGACAGGAACAAGACACCTCCAGGAATCTATTTGACTATGTTTGCATTGATATCAATGGCAGACTCAAATATTTGGGGTATCTCATCAAACAAAATGACTATAAGATCAAGGACTAGAACTGGATCATAGCAAAAATTGAGCACAGAATCAACGTTTGGTACAACCGATGGTTAACCAAGGCTGGTAGACTCATCCTCATAAAGTCTGTACTGGAGGCCATACCGGTCTATTGGATGACCCTGGCCTGGATTCCGATTGGCATAACTAATCGGATAAAATGCATCTGCAGACAATTCCTTTGGCGCAACCAAGGTAAGGCATCCACATTTGCCTGGATCGCATGGGATCGTATCAATTTTCCCAAAAAATGGGGTGGCTGGGGGTTAAAAGATCTTCACCTCTTTTCTCAGGCCCTTGCGGCTAAGATGGGCTGGCACTTAATTACAGGACAGAGCTTATGGAAGGAGGTTATGGTTGCCAAATATATATCTCCCCAAAGCCCACTCGAATGGATCCGTGGCTGCATCACTCTGCATTCGGGGGCTTCAATCATTTGGAGGGCTATTACAAGGGCAGCACACATTCTACAGAATGGTATATCTTGGCAAATTGGTTCCAGAACTGCGGTTCGTATTGGCACTGACTCCTGGTCGGGGAGTGGAGAATATCACAAACTGCTGGCATTTATCATTGAACATCTTTCCCACAGGAACATCACTTATCTGGCACAGCTTGTTGATTGGGCACACACCTCATGGCGGGAACAAGCCTGGCTACAGGCGGGTGACCTTGGGATCCCTCTGGAGGGCACACGAGTCTGGCAGCAATTTATCTGGGCACTGAAAGCCACCAACATCCGCATCTCTGACCGAGAGGACAATCTGATTTGGGCTGTATCAAAAAATGGGCATTATTCTCCAAATTTAGGTTACCTCGAACTTATCAAACACAGGGAACCCCCCATTAAGGACTGGTGGTGGAGTACCATTTGGAAATTAAAATCCCCGCATAAGCACAAACTTCTGTTCTGGTGCATGCTCAGAGACTGCATTCCTACCACGGAATTCCTTCACAGAAGGGCTTACCACGGGGCATCTAGATTCTGTTACTGTCTAAATGACAGTGAGGATGCACACCATTTATTCCTGCATTGTAACATTATCCTAAACATTTGGTCTCGGATTATAACAGAATTGGGTTGCAGATTTAATTGGGGGGGTGCCACTTTATTAGAAGCCTCGTCTCTTTGGTGGCAGCGCTCTGCACACAGTCCTAAACTCCGCAACCTCCCTCTAATCGTGGCCTGGGAAATTTGGATTGGGCGAAACAAACAGATTTTCAATGAGATTCCCATTGACTGTGAATGGATCTGCGCAGCATCTCTTGCCACCTTTCGGCTCATTCCTGAGGACAGTATATGCTGCAAGCCACCTCATGAGAACCTAGAAACCATCGATCACAGCCGGGCATGGGCATACTTTGATGGTGCGTCCAATGCTCATGGGTGTGGGGGGGGCACCGTTCTCTATTTGAATGACCATCACTATTACAACATCAGAATGGGGTTAGGACCAGGAACCAACAACTACGTCGAACTGCAGAGCCTCAGACTTCTTCTTACCTTTGCTCGGGACATTCACTGTGCCTCCATCCAGATCCTTGGCGACTCTCTACTTGTGACCAATTGGTTTAACAATCTATCTCATTGTCACTCGCACACACTGTCTGCACTACTGCGCGAGGTTCACCATCTCAGAGCACTATTTGACTTCATCACAGTGACTCATATATATAGGTCTCGGAACGAAGTTGCTGATCAACTGTCCAAAGAAGCTTCAGAGCTGACTTGGGGTACCTGGCACATCACTGAACATAATGCTGGACAGATCTACAGATACTATCACCGGCCTTTTATCGAGGAGGCTCCTCCTATTTTGGATGTGTAGCAGTACAGCTATTCTGGGGGATTTTGTTTTTTCCACCCCTTTACATATATTCGGCATGTATTTATTTCATATTTATACTTAGTTTCTACATGAGTTAGTAAGTTATGCACCGAACTTACTATGTGACTTGTTTCATTACTGATGTATCATGTTTTGGGACTGTAAATGCCTACAGTTTTGATTGTGTGGCTGACTGTATTTGACTTTGGACTGAATAGTAGTTTATACTACAGCTTTATGTAACATGTAGCTGATCATTAATTGAAAATTTACGAACTTTTTCTTTGTGAAAAAAAATCCTAGCCGACCTAACAATAATAATTTAAGGGCACCATAATAACAAAATGGGGGTTACAAGGGTACAATAATAACAATAAGGGGGTTACACTAACAACAATAAGGGACTATACTAGTAATAGAGGGACCTAACATGCCCCTCTCCTTCAAAAAAAGTGTTGTCCTCAACGCTTGAGTAGCTCTGGGTGCTTTTGTATAAAAATTTCATCCTCCCATGCACTCTGCAACGACTTGATGAGACACTGAAATTGATCGATTCCACAGTCAGAATGAAGCTCTGTTTCCGTGACCGCTTCCGGCCTCCAACATGATTTTTCCTTCCTCATCAAGTTCTGCAATATTGTTTGAACCGGAAGATTTTCACCTATAACCTTCTTTAAGCATGAAACATGGAAAACTGGATGTACTCGCGTAGAAGCAGGAAGCTCCAATTTGTATGCCATAGAACCAATCTTTTGCAACACCTTGTAAGGACCATAGTACTTTGGTGATAATTTATTATCCTTCTTATATTGCTTGAGGGACATTTGTTTGTATGGTTGTAGCCGTAAAAATACCCAATCTCCCACATCAAAACTTCTCTTGCTGCGATGTTGATCTGCCTGTTGTTTCATTCGATTTTGTGCCAAATTCAGGTTATCCTTTAAGAGTTGGAGAACTTCTTGCTAATGCTCGATGTGGACTAACGCTCGAACCTTCGACCTTCCCTTAAAGATGATGTAATCGATGGTGGATGATATCCATAAAGTGTCATAAATGTGGGTCATTTTTTGTCGTAAGATGGAAGGAAGTGTTATACCACCATTCAGCGAGAGCTAACCACTCGACCCATTGTGTTTGTTTATCAGATACAAAATAATGAATATATCCTTCCAAACATTTAATCACTACCTTAGTTTGACCATAATATTGAGGATGATAAGATGATCTATGAGCTAATTGATTACTCAAACAAGAAAATAACTCCGTCCAAACATTTCCAGTAAAAACAAGATCTCTATTGCCCACAATAATCTTTGGGTTTCCATGTAGCTTTTGAATTGTGTCCATAAATGTAGTAGCAACTGTACTTGCTTTAAAAGGATGAGATAATGCATAAAAGTGTGCATACTTCGTAAGTCTATCAACTACGACCATGATGTCATTCTTTCCTTTGGACTTAGGTAAACCCGTGATAAAATCCATTCAAATCTCCTCCCAACGTTGACTTGGAATGGATAAAGGTTGTAGAAGTCCTGGGGTCTTAATTGTCTCCACTTTATTCTACTGGAAAACCAAACATTCCGCCACAAACTTTTGAATATTAGATTTAAGGCCATCCCAAAAAAAATCTTTCACCCCCGTGGTAAGTTTTTAAAAATCTCCCGAGTGTCCTCCTAAAGGAGAAGTGTGCACCTTTAAGAATCTTTTGTTTCAGCTTAGAATTTCTTACAAAGATATAAGCGATCTTTGTACCATAAGGAATCATTTTTTTCCAGTCCAAATGCATCAGATGTACTAGGATCTGCCGCAACTTTTGAATGATAACTATACATCTTTGTCCTTCTTCCATTCATCCCTTGCTTCGTTTATCCAATTTGGTTGGATAATAGAAATGGCACAAAGCAATGCTTCCACCTCTTCATTCTTTCTTGAGAGTGCATCTGCAACAAAATTTAGCTTCCCTTTTTTGTAGATTATTTCAAAGTCATAACCCAACATCTTTGTGACTCATTTTTGCTTCTCTTCTGAAGATAGTCTTTGTTCCAAAAAGTGTTTAAGACTATCATGATCAGTTTTTACCTTGAAGTGTCCTCCCATTAGGTAAGTTCTCCATTTCTTTAGTGCATGTAGTATTGCTAACATTTCCTTCTCATAAATAGGTTTCTGTAAATACTTTCCTTTGATTGGACAACTTTCAAAAGCAATGGGTCTTCCTTCCTGCATTAAAAATGCACCAATTCCATTTCCTGAGGCATCACATTCCACAATAAAGGTTTTTGTGAAGTCTGGCGTAGCTAAGACCGGTGCATGGCACATTGCCTCCTTAAGACGTTCAAAGGCCTTAGTTGCTTCAGGAGTCCATGAAAATGCATCTTTCTTCAATAATGTTGTTAGAGGTGCTGCTATTCTCCCATAATTCTTAACAAACTTGAGATAATACCCTGTTAACCCGAGAAATCCTCGCAACTTCTTTATGGTTGTGGGAACTTTCCATTCCTTAATGGCTTTAATTTTTTTAGGGTCTACTTTAACACCCTCGTGAGATACAATATGACCCAGATATTCCACCTCTTGTACTCCAAAGAAACATTTGGATGTTTTTGCATATAATTTTTTCTCCCGCAATAGTTTGAGCACCCTGTCAACATGTTCAACATGATCCTTCCAAGACCGGCTGTAGATTAGTATATCATCAAAAAATACTAGCACAAATTTTCTAAGGAAGGGTTTGAAAATGGAATTCATCAACCCTTGAAATGTAGAAGGTGCATTGGTAAGTCCAAAAGGCATTACCAAAAATTCATAATGACCCTCATGAGTTCAAAATGCTGTTTTTGGAATATCTTCACTCTTCATTCTAATTTGATGATATCCTGAACGAAGATCCAACTTGGTAAAATAAATTGCTCCATGTAATTCATCCAATAATTCATCAATCACAGGAATGGGAAATTTGTCTTTAATGGTGAGCTTATTGAGCTCCCTATAATCTGGACACATTCGCCATGATCCATCCTTCTTGTGTACCTATACTACAGGAGCAGAGAAAGAACTTTGACTGGGTTGAATTATACCCGCCTCTAACATTTCTGCAATCATACGTTCAATTTCGCTCTTTTGGAAGTAAGGATATCTATAAGGCCTGATGTTTGGAGGAACACTTCCTGGAATCAAATGAATAGCATGATCATGATCACGAATAGGTGGGAGTCCTTCGGGAGTTTCAAACACCTTGGAATGATTGTCCAAGACTTGTTGGAGATCTGCAGAAATAGATGATTTTGATGTTGGAACTTCTAGTGAGCATAATTGTGCAATTACACCTCGTTGTTCTTTCTTTAGAAGCTTTGTCATGACATTAGAGCTTATTATCCTTCCTGGCTTCCCCGCAATACCCCGTAATTCGACTTCCTTTTCTTCTGAAAAAAATTTCAAGAAAAGTTCTTGAAAATTAAAAGCTACCGTCCCCAAAGATTGTAACCATTGTACTCCTAGTACAACATCAGCACCTCCCATAGGAATGGAAAGCATTGGACTTGTCAACACATATTCCCCCATGGTTAGCTTGATATTATGGCATTTTCCAGAACAATTTATAGTTCCTCCATTTGCAACCATCACTTGACATTCTGGTGCTGGGTATAGGAAACAATTAATTCCTTGGCTACCTTACAATGAATAAAATTATGGGTGCTACCTGAATCAATCAACACTATTACCTTTTTCTTCTTGATCTGTCCTGCTATCTTGAGAGTTTGAGGAGTGGTAATTCCTACTAGTGCATTACATGATATGGTTGGATTCATTTCTTCCTCTTCTATGGATGGTTCCTGGTGTGTATACTCTTCTTGTTCATTTTCTTCTTCTTCTTCACAATCTATGTAAAATAATTTATTTTCAGCACACTTATGACCTTTAGTGTATTTGCTATCACAACTGTACCAAAGCCCTTTTGCTCTTTTTTCTTCCAATTTTTGTGGTGTCAACCTTGTAGGTTGTGGAAATCTAGGCGTAGCAACACTTCCTTCTTTATAGAATTGAGTGGTAGGCTTCCTTGTCGCCATAATTTTACATTCAACTTTTCTTGCCAACTCGAATGCCTTCTCCAATGAATCCGGTTCCAAAACGCGAACTTCGTGTTGGATGTTATTCTTTAAAGTGCCTATGAAGAGATCGATCCTGTGTTCTTCTAGAATATCAGTTACCCTTCTATTCAATTTTTGGAAGTCCTCAATGTGCTGCCCCACTAAACCCTTTTGTTTGAGATTTATCAATTGGCTAAAGAAGGTGTTGCTCTTTGTATCCTCATAATGTGCTATCATTTCCTCCGTAAAAATTGACCAAGTGACAATTTTTTTACGGGAGCAAAGCCAATGATACCATACAAATGTATTTTGTTCTAAATGTAAAGTTGCAATGCGTACCTTTTGTGTGTTTTGTACGTTATGGAGATCAAAATATTGCTCCATCTGTAGTATCCATGTTACAGGATCCTTTCCATCAAACTTCCTCATATCCATCTTTGGAATATGGTGGTTCTTCCCGCCAACATTAGAGTATATGAAATCACAATTAAAATTTATTTTGTTCTAATCATGAGGTTCTTCTACTATCTTTTCACCATTAGGAAACCTTTCTTGTATAAACTTTGTCAAACCTTCCATGTCTGCTTGTAGAAAATTCTTCATGTTTTCCATTTTCTCATCGATCTTAGCTTCCATGTCATCCATCTTAGATTCCATGCCAGCCTCCATGCCATCCATCTTAGCTTCCACGCCTTTCTTCAAACCGTCCATATTCACTTCCACGCCATCCATATTAGCTTCCATGCCTTTCTTCAAACCGTCCATCTTCACTTCCACGCCTTTCTTCAAAACTTCCATTTCATTTTTTGTTGCTTTTTGCGAGAGTTAAATTTTTTGCACTTGCTCTTGTAATTTTGATAGATCATGTTGCAATTCTTCATCTTCATGAGTCATGGTAGAGCCTTCTGAAGGCTTAATGGGTGTTGAATTCTTTTTAGGCGCCATTTTAGAATCCAATATTGATACCTTTTACTTTCTTTGAGGAGCTCGATATTGAAATTGAATTATCTCTGTAATTGAAAATCTTAAATAGCTGAAATTCAGCTCTGTAGTAGCCCTCTGAAGCTTCTTTCAAATGCCACAGGTCTGATCTAATTTGGATTCCCCAAGACAAAGTTGTGTCCAATCTCCCACAATGACCTAATTCTGGACTGGTTCAGTAGAGCACACTTGTAAGACTTGCCACGTGTCACTGTTTCCTCCTTTGTCTCTGAAATTTATAGCCAAGAAACTACAGTCCGTTTAATTGCGAAGACTTTTTACGGCACTCAAATCCACTGCCTAGAGAGAGAGTTATTGAACTTTTCCCACGATCACCTCTTTGAGATGCAATTCAGGAGCCTGAAAAATCACTACCTTCCACAGATCATATCTCCAAAAATATTGCGAACCAAGCTCTGAAATGTTTTGATGAATTTTCTCAGGATTTCAGCTTTGCACCATACGAATTTCAGATTCTGAACCTTCGTAGAAAAAAATGTATAGCGAAAATTCCACGATGACCTGTTTAGGAGCTTGAAAACTGACCTAACTTCCACAGATGATATCTCTGACAATATTACGAACCAAGCTCTGAAATGTTTAGAAAATATTCCTCAGGATTTCAGCTTCGCACCCTAAAAATTTCATCTTCTGAAACTTCTTAGAAAAAAAGTTATAGCGAAAATTCCACGATGACTTGTTTGGAGCAGCGAAACCCTAGAATCCCAAGCTCTGATACCAAATGTTGTGTAACCAGCTCCAAAAATAGAAGAAAAGAGATATCAACGCCTTAGAAATGAGCCACTTCGAGGGGGCAACCTCCAATACATTACATAAATGAACAATTCTTGGATGATACAATTCACAAAACCTCCTTTCTATATATAGGAGTCCATGGGCCATAATGTAATCCTAGTGGGCCACAATGTAATCCTAGCCGACCTAACAATAATAATTTAAGGGCACAATAATAACAAAATGGGGGTTACAAGGGTACAATAATAACAATAAGGGGGTTACACTAACAACAATAAGGGACTATACTAGTAATATAGGGACCTAACAAGATCACATTATACGGAGGGTGGTTGGTTCTTCCAGAATTTCATTGTTAGATGTATTCTCTGGATATAACCAGATTTTAGTCCAACCAGAAGACCAAGCTAAAACTACTTTTACTACTCCATGGGGCACTTTCATGCATGTGAAAATGCCTTTTGGGTTAATGAATGCAAGAGCTACTTTTCAAAGAGCTAAAGAGATTCATGAATTTCTTGTGATTTATTTAGATGACATCACTGTATTTTCAAAGATTGATAATGAACATTTGGATCATCTCAGATAAGTCTTTCTTAAATGCAGTTTATTCGGCATATCTCTAAATCCTAAAAAGACTTTATTTGGATTGGAAGAAGGTAAATTATTAGGACATATCATATCTAAAGAGGGAATTACGATAGACCTAACAAGAATAGAGGTCATTTTTAATATTATTCCTCCTAGGAATATTAGAGAATTACAAGCTTTCCTAGGTAAAATTAACTTCCTTAGAAGATTCATCTCATATCTAGCTGAAATAATTAGAGAACTTAAAAATATGTTGAAAAATGACTCAGTGCTTAAATGGACGGTTGAGGCCAAGCAATTATTTGAATCAATTAAACAAGCCTTAACAAAAACACCAGTCCTTATAAGTCCTGACTTTAAAAAAGATTTCATTATTTTTTCCTTTGCTTCAAAACACACTATTGCCACAGTTTTACTGCAGAAAAATGATCAGGGCTATGAGCATCCCATTTCTTTCTTTAGAAAATCACTTAGAGATGCTACTTTAAAGTATAATATAATGGAAAAGTAGGCAGTAGCATTAGTGAAATCCATCAAAGACTTTAGAATGTACATTATTTATTCACATATCATTGCTTATGTTCCAAATGCAGTTGTAAAGGACATTCTGGCACATAATGGGCCTGATGGTAAAAGAGGCAAGTGGATTGCCACAATTTTGGAATATGACATAGAAATAAAACCCACCAAACTCATAAAAGGTCAAGGTTTAGCCAAACTCATGGTTGAATCAAATTGTGATGCTTTAGATATTAATTTTATTTCCCAAATAGATGATCAACAAGAAATGGTGACTCTAGAGATCAGTGAAGCCTTTTCAGACTCACCATGGTATGCATATATTATATTTGTATCACTAAATTTACAAGCTCCTCCTGGATTATCAAGAACAAAAGCTAGATTTTTAAATTTAAAGGCAATAAGATTTTGTATCATAGACAGTGCACTATTTTGGAAAGATCATGGTGGAATTTTACTGAATTGTTTGCTTAAAGAGGAAACTAATTTTTTTTTAGAATAATTTCATGTAGATGACTGTGGGGGACATCTCTACTGGAAGACTACTGTAGACAAAATCTTGAGAGCTGGTTTTTACTGGCCTGTCTTATTTGTAGATGTAAAAAAGTATGTGAGCTCCTGTCACAAGTGCCAAATCTTTGAAGGAAATAAAAAGCTGCTACCCTTGCCCTTAAAACCAATCTCAACATAAATTCCTTTTCAACAATGGGGTCTTTACTTCATTGGTGAAATTCACCCTCCATCCTCAGCTCAACACAAATGTATTCTGATAGCCATATATTATTTCACTAAGTGGATAGAAGCCATACCTTCCAGACAAGCCACTGACACTGTCATAATCTCATTTTTACAAAAAAACATACTCTCAAGATTTGGATGACCCCAAAATATCATCACTAATAATGTAGCTGCATTCAAATCCAAAAATATGATTGATTTCTGTCTTGAATACCATATTACCCTTGGCCATTCTACTTCATATTACCCTCAAGGTAATGGCCTTGTTGAATCTTCCAATAAAATCCATGTGAACATCATCAAGAAATTACTAGAAGACAACAAGAAAACTTGGAACAAGAGGTTAGTTAATTCCTTATGGGCAGATAGAATTACCACCAAGAAATCTATTGGTAAATCCCCTTACTAGCTTGTTTATGGGATGGATGTTGTTTTTCCATCTTCTTTAGGAGTGCCAGTAATGAATATGATGCAAGAACTGCAAGTTGAGACCAATGATATTCAAAGATGGATTAACCAAACTATACACTTGCAAAAAACCAGGGAAGAGGTCTATCTTAAGTCTCAAGTTATCTAAGACAATATTAAAAAGATATTTGACAATAATACTAAAGAAGATGATTTCTATATTCGTGACAAAGTTCTAACGTGGGACTCAAGGAGGGAAGAGAAAGGTAAACATGGGAAATTTGATTTCTTATGGAAAGGACCTTATGTTATTTATGGTTACAGAGGTAACAATGATTTCTTTTTGAAGGAGTTGGATGGATCAGATCTGCTAGGTGGACCTGTAAATGGTAGAATGCTGAAGCATTATTACTCCTCAGAAATAACCAATAGTTAACTTTGTTTACTTTACTCATTGTACATAACATTCCAGATTTTAGATTGGATTGGATGTTTTTCCAAGCAAATTTGAAGCCCAGAGAAAAGGACCTAAGCTTTGAACCATAAAATATCATAAGTATGAATAACTGCATAGCTCAGAAAACATTTCCAAGGCCAATACAGTCAAAATTCAATGACTACTAGTCTCAAAGTTCCTGACAATTCCCAGGAAATTCCTTCCCCATGTGGAGCCACTGTTAGGGTCCTATAATAATAGTATTCATAAATTTTGAGTTGACTTTGATTAGTCTTGTAATATGTACATACTTTGCTTTCTACAAATGGTTTTCCCATATTAGAAAAAATAAAAAAATAAATGTAAAGAGGGTAAGATTCCTAAAATAAAATCAAAGGAATTGAAAATAAAAATATCAAAAAATAGAAAAAATGGACCCAAAAAAAAAGAGATAAGAATAAGACATGAAAGTGATGCAAGTCAAAATTCCACTACTAGTTACTTTTTACAGCAAAATAAATGATTATGTGCAACTTGTTCAAAATGCCATAATCCATGATGAGTTAAATAGCTTAATCTTAACTTTTCATTCTTTAAATTTTATGCTGATAGATAGAGAATAAAGTTCTTTCCAAACAGTTTAATCTTGGCAGATCAATAGTTAGGTAGAGAATAAATAAGGAGCTCAACACTTAATCTGAGCCCTTGGAAGAAATAAGGGTAGAATTAGTTATTTTTTTGTTTTAAAATAAAAATGAATAAGGGTTTGCAAGATCAAATGCACCTAAGGTAAATGAAGAAAAAATGTTAAGGTAGCATATGGGTAGGAAGAAATTAGTTTCACAAGGCATGAATAAACATCATTTAGCAAAATTACTAATTTCCCTTCCCACAATGTGTTCCAGTACTATACCCTTCAGTTATAAAGACTCAAAGCATTTCTCTGACTTTTGATGGGACCGGACCCACATTTTAATGACTTATTAGCACCAAGGTATTGAAATTTCCCACGTTTTCATCATTTACCCTTCATAAAAATCCTTTTCCCCTTTATATTACTCATTTAACCCTACAAAATTGCCTTTTCCTAAAGTTTAATATACATTTTTACTTAGGAAAAGTAAAAACTCCTTTAACTAATTCTCATTTAATTCAAAACAGCCAAAAATCCCATTAAAAAAAATTTATCCTAAGTTTAAATATAAAGATATTATATTGGGACTTTTTAAAATAATTATCCCTTTATTATGTTTTAAATTAAACTTAGCTTATTTTTTATTAACACTTTAAACTTATGTATTAGCTCCCTATTAACCTTTCTCTCCCGTATTATATTAAATCCCTTTAAATAACATCCCAAACCCATACATCAGACCAGTCTTTGGAGTCCTAGGACCTAGCCTTCCTTGACGCAGAGAGGGCTCTCTCTATTTTGTGCAAAGGATGTGAACTTGTTTGCTTTTAGGGTTTGATTTTAGGCTAGTTGTTAAGTTTAGGGTTTGTTTGTTTGTTTGGGTTGGGTAAATGATCAATTAGAATAGATGGAATGAGAGATTTTCAAGTCATTGGGCTATGGAGTCTACAAAAATTCATGGAAGGTTTAACAATGGATCGGGGAGCAGCACAGGGAAAATCTAGCATGGTCAGATGGATTCTCAAGGTTTGGTGAAATGAAATGAACATCAAGTTTGTGAAAAAAGTAGGGCAAAGGGAAATCAAAGATCCTTTGTCAAATACTTAAAACAAGAAGGGACTTCAACACTATTTAGCATAAAGAATTAATCAATAGACAAGGCACACCAATAACTCTTTGATTCCACTTAAGAAAATAAACATTTCAGACAAACAATCCAATGAAATATAGAAGGTGAGAAACTCATTTAACTTCTAGTGATTTCACTTTCAAGGTTAGAAAACATTTAAGATAAACAAATATCTTTAATCAAAGAAGAGGTAACTCCTAAACATCTTCAATCATAGCGATAAATATCTTTGAAGCAAATATTCAAGCATGGACAAAGGGTATGATCGAAACATAGCGTCTTTGGCAAACCTAATCAATGGTACTTCAAAGAGAGACCTCAAAAATTGTGTTTTAGTGATATTAGACAAGAAGGGATAACCATAAATAATCTATCATATCTACTGTATTAAATCATTCATAAGATAAAAAAGCTTGGGTGAGTCTAGAGAGCAACTAAGAATTCTCTAAACTGACCTAGTAGAGGAAAAACATAGAAGCAGTGAAGGATAAACAAAGCTAAGGTGCCTCTAAACAACATTTCTTAGTCTAAATCTTTTGTCCTACTGCAATATAGAAGGATGAAACACAATGATACACAATAAAAAAATAAGTGAATAGAATTAAATCACCATCAACCAAGCTTAGGGATCCCACAAGCAAGCCTTCTCCATCAATAAGCAAAACAAGTCATTCACAAGCTCCACAACACCAATTTCTCTTCAAGCTCCAAAGGCTATGTATTACTCACAAGAGTCATAAAAAAAACCATAAAACATGAATCCTAGATTCTCTATTTAAGAAGCAAGGAGGAGAAAACCTAATTGGGTCTCTATAATCCCATTGGCTAATAAGAAATGTCACTTTTGTCCAAGGCAAAAAATATCTAAAACAAAATATCTTTTCAGGAATTTTTAGCAAAGAAATTGACATTTGGGCTCTTCCAAGCCTCCAAAAAATTTCCAAGCGTACATTTTTTACTTTTCCTTTGTAAGGGCACAACACTAATTTTTAAGATGAATTTCCATGCCAAGGGCATAGCACAGGAGCAAGAAAAATGGGTCAACTTGCAACAAGGTTTCGAAGGCCTTCTTGATGTCAGAATGGGCTCCATGAGGGCTCGTTGGAAATCCCGTTGAGTCTAATTTCCAGAAATACCCTTATTTTTCTGATTTTATCTATATAAGATGTTCAAAAATAAAAAATCCCAAGATTGGTAAAGGCGCAGCACATGTCCTGAAAACTAGGCAAAAAGGTGAAAATTAGGGTGTTTTTTACCTTTTTGGAGGACCAAAACAACTCCAATTGACATGGAACTTTGTGAGAATGCTATTCTTGAGCTGAGGATTCCATAAATTTAAGCCTTTCCTCTTGAATATGATTTGAGAAAAATCGTAGCACAATGGGTGCTAGCCCCTTGGCCCTCCAAATCAACAAAAAACCAAAATTTGTCAAAATTCTCCCAAATTTGGTGGATGTGTGCCTAATGGGTTTTGAGAGACCTATAGAGAAGCTTGTGCCAAGATTCCAAGGTTATCTTGGCCCTTTGACTCTTTTAGTGCTTGGATCTTGGTTTGGGCCTTCTTGAGTTTAGCCCTTGCAACTTGGTTTCTCTGGGCATAATTCTTGGTCATCTTCCTTCGGAGATCAAGATCTTGATTTGCTTTCTTAAATTTAGCCTCCAAGTGTATGTTGGCTCTTTCCAACCAAGGCTCCCAATCATGTGCTATCTCCATGGCCAACGGCTCATGTAGAAGGAGTTGCTCTACTAGGGCTGATTCTTGTTCTCCTTGTCTTTCCAATGCCTTCTTCAACCCCATGGTTCTAGTTCTCCTCCTAGGCTGCCCTTCTTCATCCTCACTTTCTTCATAGGTGCCCATGAACTCTTCCAGTTTTACCTATGCCCTTTGAGCTTCTTTCTGGGCCCTGATTGTCGTAGTCTCATAAATGGAAATTTTTTCTCCTAGCTGCCTATTTTCCATCTCAAGGGCATCATTTATAGTCTTGGCCCTATTTAGATTTTCTTTGAGGTCTTCAATTTGTGCATTTTTGTTCTGGAGGAGCAATTTTGTGATCCTTGCTTCTTTCTCCTCATCAATATCCACCTAAATGATTTCAAACTCCCTCTCAACCTCATGATCTTCTTCTTCTTCCTTTAAATTTTTTTTTCCATTGTCAAGCTTTTAAGGTGAGGTGGATGGCATGGTTCCTTGTCTCTTTGAGGCAATAAACACAAGCCTCTATCCTCTTTGATATGCCAATGGAAAAGGTGTAATTGTGGTCATTTCAGTGTCGTAATCAGGGCTTCTTTCACTTGTCTCCATGTTTTTATCTTCACTACCCTTACCGCTACTCACCTCATCATTTTCTTCACTATGTTCATGACTGCCTTCTTGAGACTCACTTTCATTTTCTTCCTTGTTAACGTTACTGTTGTGATGTTCACCACTGTCATCAGCCTCTTCACTGCTTTTTTGGTTCATAGTGTCACTGTTGACATCATTGTTAGGGCAACAAGTTATCATGGTTTCTTTTTCATCATTGTTCTTTGTGCTTCCAACATTATCATGGCCTTTACCATTTTCTGTGTTGCCACTGTTAGAGGTCTCTTTTTCAGTGTTGACCTTTTTGTCACTATTTTCTTGATCACTGGCTTGCTCACTACCTTTTTCTTCATTACTGACCTCTAAAATTTCTTCTTTATCACTTCCCTCTGTGTTGTCTTCTTTCTCATCATTTTCCTCTTTCTCATCTACCTCTGCATTGTCCTCTTGATCACTAGCTTGTTCACTACCTTCTTCTTGATCATTTTATATTTCTGTATCTTCATCATTATCATTTTCTTCTTCCTCATCTGCCTTTTCATCATCATCAATATCCTCTTCCTTATCATCTGCCTCTTTATCATCATCAATTTAATCTTCTTCATTTTTGGCCTCTTTGTCACTTTTCTCTTCATCACTGTCCTCTTCCTCCTCTTCATTGTCTACCTCTTCTTCATCATTCTCTTCTTTGTTGTCCTCTTCTTCATCATTTTCCTCTTTTCTTGACTTTTGATTTCCAGCTTATTTAGTTTTCTCTTTGACTGACATATGCCCCATTGTTTCCTTTTTCTTTACTACCATTGTATTTCCCTTTTGAAATTTTGACCCTTCTACTTTTAAAACCTTAGCACTGGTTATGACATTGATATGGAAAAAGGGGTAATGGAGTGGTGATGAAAGGGGAAATTTTGCAAGTGAATAACAGGAGAGAGTGTGTGGGTATCGTAAGCCGAATGAGAGGCTCTAGACAACCTAATGACAAGCCCAAATGATATGTCAAACTTTGGATGGGTGAAAAAATTTTAAACTAACATAAACACCCTTGTCAATCACCGATTTTATTTATAGGCAGATGGATAAATGACACACAATGATTTTCAAGTTAAATTTTTTAGGGTAGCCTTTGAGGGTTTAAATGTCTCTCAATGAAACCATCAAAATGCTTAAAATAGGATTTGAGGATCTGTACATACCCTTAACAATGCTTTGGAGGTCCTTGGAGGAAGCTTGAAGAAATTCGAGGAAGTTTGAGTGGCTACAGGGCTTGGAAGGCTCTCCTAGCCAAATGCGCAGTGCCTGCTCGACCTGTTGGGTCGGCCAAAGGCCCAGCGCGTGCCTGCGGGTGAGTCGGGTCAGTCTGAATGCAGAAAAGGGTGCAGCTCCGTGCATGGATGAACGTGGAGTTAGACAGCAAGGGCGTAGCACCGTGCAGAGCTGAACGTGGAGTTGGGCAGCAAGGGCATAGCGTAATGCAGAGCTGAACATGAAGTCAGGCGGCAAGGGAATAGCATCATGTAGAGATGAATGTGGAGTCGGGAGGAAAGGGTGTAGCGTCGTGTAGAGCTGAAAATGGATTCATGTGGAAAGGGCGTAGTGTCGTGCAGAGCTGAACATGGAGTCGGGTTGGGCAATTCGGGTCAGTGCCTTGTGCCAAACGCGCAACGCCAACTCCTGAATGCGAAGCTCCAACTTGAAGAGGTCATTTGGAGGACTTCTCGGTGTCCAAATTGGGCCCATGATAGCGTGTTGGAAATATTATCATTTCTACTTTCCAAATATACCTTTTTTTCTCTAATTTGAGTTGATTTGACCTATAAAAAGTTGATTCTCCCAAGGCTGGTCAAAAAGTGTTGAATGATGGTGCATAAATGTAGAGTGCTGGTGAAGGCAACCTTTGGATGCCTTCCTCAACTCCAAATTGATCTCATGATAGCTCATTGGAAATATTATCCTATCTAATTTCTAAATATACCCTTTTTTCTCTGATTTGAGTTGTGTTTGCCTGTCAAAAGTGGATTTTCCCAAGACTGGTCAAAAAGTGCCGAATGATGGTGCATAAATGTAGAGTGTTGGTGCAGACAAAGTTTGGATGCCTTTCTCAACTCCAAATTGATATCCAGATAGCTCATTGGAAATCGCTTCTAGTCTAGTTTTCTTGTGACTCATCAAGCAAGTCATTTTGACACTCCAGCTATGAGAAAGCCTAATTTTCCCAAGGTCACTCTAGAAGTGCAACAATTCTCCCATGACACCTGTATTTTTGACATTGCTCCCAAACCATGATACCTGTGTAAAACCTGAAGGAAATTTTTCTTCTTGGACCTATTGTGGACAAAAAAATCTCTCACTTTTGTCAAATTCATTTATGTTTGGTCAGAAACATAGTTTGAAGTAAAACTGGCCCTAGGTGTGGCAAATGATTTGTCCTTTGGAAAGAATTCTTGGAAAATTATGGAGGCATGATGTTTATGAGTTGGTATGGCTTTATGCTTGCTCATATGACCTATCATATGGATCCTTTTCTCCTATGCCTCTTTTCCATATCAAACCCGAGCTTAGTTGGAAGGGGAAATTAGGATTTGGTGTATACAAAAAAGGGGATTTAGGACTGCCTTGTAGAGGGAGGGGAATGAAGGGGTCAAGGTTTGTATAAATTCTTGGGGAAATTTTGGGGGATAGGGATAGATGTTAGAGACTATGGGAAAGTGGAATTTCAAGGATTGAGTGAGGGGAAGGGGTCCAAAAGGTAAAAACATGGGCCTAGTCTCGAAAAGTGTCAAATTGTAGCAATAGGCTAGGTTTTGTAGAAAAATGATGAGTTTGAGGGATATGAGTGATGGGAAGTATTTATGAAGGTATATTAAGAATAGGGAAAGGTTTAATAACATCAGGATACAAGCCTTATTGATGCTTTAACCATGAAAGTCATGAAACCAAGAAAAATTCACTAAAAAACCCTAGTCATCTACAAGAAAAAAGGTAGGTAAAAGCACATAAGAAGTATTTTAGGAGTAATAGGGTGACCATGGAATGGAAAAATGGTGGAATAGTGAAAAATTTTCTCTAAGGATAATGAAGGCAGTGAGATTTCTAAAACTCACAATGTTCATGTAATTTTGTTTTTAGAAATCTAGGACCAATATATAGTCATCTACAGATAGTAAAAATTACTGATGACTAACAGGTAACATGAACTTTGGAATATTGGGTTGAAAGGACAACTTATATGAAAATATAAATGGTACACCTGAGAGAATGTCAAGGAAAAACCTCCTCGCATCATTCAATAGAGTATTTTAGGGACCAAAATCATCCCAAAATGGGGAGGTGTGAGATGAACTAGGTAATTATATTATTTTTTTCCATCAATATCAATGCTTTCAAAGTGGAAAAACTGGAAGAGTCAACTCACAGGACCATTTTTATTAGTGGGACCTAGTTTGGAAAATTTAGGTCTGAAACCTTCTAGGTGTATCTTAAGGCATCAAATGACATTTTTTGGGAGTCAAAATTTACATATTTAATAAAAAAAACTTGTTTTCCTATTCTAAACATGGAGACCCTATTGGCATTATGATGTAATATGTTGTCCTTGATGGCAAAATACTTTTGATAGCAACCTATTTGTTGAAAAATTGATGTATCTATAGGTAAGTTTAGATGTGACAAAGAAAGGAATTCCAATCAGTGATAGAGGAGTGATGAAGATAAAGTTTCAATATGTATATTCAGGTTTGATGAAGGGAACCCACGTATACCCACAGGTTTTATGAAGGGAACCCAGGTATACATCCAAAAATAGTGTATATACAGTTCTGGTGAAGAAAAGTCGCGTATACACATAGGTACAGAGAAGCAAAGTAGCATATGTACTTACGCACTCAATTTATGATACCAGGGGTCCTTACCATGGTATTATCTCACAATAATGAGCACAGTAACTAATATTTGATCTCGTCCAAGAATACCACTAACATTTGTGTGGCTTTTGGCTCATGGTATTGGCCAAGGCCCAAATTATATAAGGAGGAGAAGATCATAGTGCAAGGGGTGACAGGAATGTGAATTCAATGAATACTTCATTCTCAAGTATATCTGCATGGATTGGGCCATATTCAATAGATAGATATGATATTTTATGCACTCATGAATACAATAATGGATCAGGATCTCTAGACATGAAATGACTATGTATTTGCATGATCTGTTTATGAGTTGTTTAGATTTGTGGTTTGGCGTACAATTTCTAAAGTAAATAATATGATCTGAGAAAATTTTATACTTTGAATGGTTACTTAGTCCTATATAATTTACAAATCTATATGATGGTTTGTCACGGTGAAATCACGTATTATTGTGGGTTCGTTCTAGCAAAAGTGCATATGGAAGTTAGGGTTTTTCTGAAGATTGATGAAGAAAATTTCTGATCAATTCTGCTATAATTTTGATGTCTGTCAATGAAGTCTTCATGTAGATCTAGATTGTTTGAATATTTTTTATGCTTCTAGTTGATTATGTATAAATATGACTAGTGACTGGGTGATTGAATATGCTGGATGTTGTTGACTAAATAAGGGGTTCTGTAAATCTGACAAAGTATGCCTGAATGTCTCTAATATGTTCTGATTTTGGTCAAATTCCTAATTTCAGTATATAAATATCTATACACAGGTTCATCACCAGGGACGTGTGTATACACACAGGTTGTAGCAAGTAAAGTAGCATATAAAATTGGTTTTATGAATGATCAGGTTTGAATTTGATTCTTTGTGTTAATACAGAATTTTGGGTTTAATGTTGTGATCTGGTTACGGTGATATCATTGTTCTCTTTATTGGTTGATGGATATTAGTGTTGATCTACAAATTGTGTTGTGTTGAAGTTGTTAGATCCAGTGTGAAAATCTATGAAATGTGGTTTGCAGTGGTTCTAAGGGCAGAAGCCTTCAGTGTGGAAGTCGAAGATTCCTGCTAGTAGAAGTTGGTGATCAATTCAAGGGGTTGAAGCTCCCTTCTAGTAGTGGATGGTAAATGAGATCAGGGGGTTGCAACTCCCTTACAGTAGTAGCTGGAAAATGAGAGAAGGCTGCAACCTTCTGTAGGTGGATGCCTACATACTGATATGAGTCTGCATCAGTACAACATTGTAAGAAGTTTTCTATATAATAAACATTGAAGACAAAGATGACAATAATGGTGGTTTTCTCCCGACTTGGGTTTCCACCTTAAAAATATTGGTGTTCATGTGTGATCTCTTTTGTGTGATGATTTACTCTATTATTATTGCACATATCTACTTCTTAAATCGTTGATGCATAACTGATGATCTGGGCTAAGGAAATTTTCTGAAGATTTATTTAAACATTAAAAGTTATCTAGGTATACGCATCTTTCCTTTACAAAAATCGTGTGCATAGGCTAGTTGGAATAATTAGAGTCGCATATAGAAATCAGTAAAAAGAAAATATTGCCATTATTGTAAACATTGATTCACCCCCCACCCCCCTCCCCCTCTCAATAATTTTCCCAACAATTGGTACAAGACTAGATCCTTCTGAAGAAGCTTAATCGCTAGAATGACTATCATCCAAGATTAGCAATCAAGATGGAACAACATCTATCAGACCACCACTCTTCAACGGAAACAATTTAATCTTCTAGAAGACAAGAACAAGATCCTATATTCAGTCTCCTGGAGCATATTTTTGGGAAATAATTGAAGGTGGTTACCAATATCCAGTTGTAGTTCCAACAGATCTAGCAACAAGGAAGAACTGTGAAACCAATGCAAAAATTGTCAATGCATTATTTGGAAGTCCAACTGAATCAGAATTTTTCAAAGTCATGCAGTTAAATAAAGAAGAGGAGATATGGGGAAAAATCATTCTGAGCTATGAAGTTGATGCCAAGGTAAAATGTGCTAAACTCAAATTTCTTAGAATTCAATATGAAAATCATAGAATGCATAATGATGAAATTATTGCTAGTTTCTTTTTACGTCTATATTAGATCATAAATTGTATGAGAAATCTGGGTGAATACATAAGAGACACAACTCTAGTAGAGAAAATGTTAAGATCTCTAATTCCTAAATTCGAGTCAAATGTGTCTTCTATTGAAGAGAAGTAGGATCTACAGAATCTTACTATTGTTCAACTTCAGGGGATCCTGAATTATTTTGAAATGAGAAAAGGAGGTCTATCTGAAGTCAAATAAGTTGCGTTTAGAGCTACTGCAAAAGGAAAAGACAAGGAAGAAAAAAAATAATCAACGTATGTATCAGAAGACGATGAGGTAAATTTTGTAAAGGAACTTCAACTTGGCACTGAAAGGTTCAGAGGTAAGATTCCCTTCAATTTTTTTTTTTGTGGAAGAGTGGGTCATTATGTTGCTAAATTTCCTCATAAATATGATCATGATAAGGGAAAGGAATTAGAAAAAGGAAATAAGAGACGATTTGTCAATAGAAAAAGTTACTATACTCTTGAATATAGTGATGGTTTTTCAAATAGTGAACAAGGAGAATCTTATCAAGATATTAGACTACTCATGGAATTTGAAAAGACACTAGTGAGACTAAGGATACTTTTGAGGATGCTTTAGAAGAGAATGATTTTCTTAAAGAAATCACTCAACTCAAAATTTGCTTGGAATAGAACAAAATAGCCATAGATACTCTAAATAATCAACTCATAGAAAAGGAGCAGCACAATGAGAAATTAGAATGTGAAATAGTAAGTCTAAGAAAGGAACTTAAGAAATTAAAAACTCTAATTCTTAGATTTGCTAAAGAATCTGAAACCTTAGATGAAATTATCAAGGTTCAATGCTCTCCTCTTCTGAAGACAGGTCTTGGATATATTGGTGAATCTTCTCAATCAGAAAAATCCTTAGCTACAAGCTATCTAAATGCAGGAAAATCCAACCAACAAATTTTCTTCACTTAGCAAAATAACAAAGAAAATGTCCAGGTAAAGCATGATCATTCAAATCCAAGGATGAACAATAATAGAAATATCAGTCAAAAGGTACAAAAAAAATAGAAGGTTCTATGATCACATAAATTTATTCTTTAATGGACATTGTTTCTCATGTCATAATTTTGGTCACAAAGCTCCTCAATGTGTCACATACAAAATCATCATGACCAAAGAAGCAAGAAAGCAAAGAAATGAGGTAGGAATAAAGAATAATTATAACATTTTTTCTCCTCTTCAAGATGAAATTGAATTTTCATTTTTCAATAACTTTGGACATGAAGAATATGAATGTAGGAGCAAACTTCAGCGAAAAGAAAAAATATCCACAAGCTCCAAGGTATAGAGAAGGAAGGACTTATAGTTTGAAAGTTGCAGCATAACTTTATATGCAAAAGGAGAAGAAAATCAATGGTACATTGATAGGGGATGTTCAAAACACATGACAGGTGATAAAGATAAACTTATTTCATACAATGCATTAGAGAAGGAAAATAATTTTACTTTTGGAAATGAATCTCTTTCTATCATTAAGGGTAAAGGATATATTTTTCTAAAAGAAAAGGTTAAAGATAACAATGTTATGTATGTTGATGGATTAAAGCATAACTTGTTGAGTGTTAGTCAAATGTGTGATCAAGGAAATGAAGTTGTATTTCGATCAAAAGAGTGTGTGGTTCGTGAACTTGACACATGAAAGACTGCAATAAAAGGAACAAGAACACCAAGAAATCTGTATATATTGAAAGGTGGCCAAGAGAAATGTTATCTACGTAAATCTAAATAAAATTGTTTATGCCATAGAAGATTGGGACATCTGAGCTTTTCTCAAATAATCAAATCAAGCAAGTTCAAAGCTGTTCGTGATCTACCCAACATCAATTTACCTGAAATTACCATATGCAAATCATGCCAATTCAGTAAGAAAACCAAGGTTCAATTTAGTGTCAAAAAAGGATCAACAAGTAAGCCTCTTGAACTTATACATACTGATTTATGTGGACCTATTAGGAAAAAGTCACCTTATGGAGAATAATACTATATCTTATTTATTCATGACTTTTCTAGAATGTGTTGGATCAATTTACTGAAACATAAAGATGAAGAATTTGAAAATTTTAAGGTCTTCAAAGCTTTTGTTGAAAATGAATTAGATCTAAAAATAAAATGTCTTAGATCTGACTGAGGAGGAGAAAACATATCAGATGAATTATTTAATTTCTGTGAACAATATGGCATAAAAAGATATTTCTTTGTAGCTAGTACTCCACAACAAAATGGCGTGGCCAAAAGAATGAATAAAACAGTTAAACAAATGGCTCATGATATGGTTGATGAATCTAGGACTCTTGACACATTTTGGGGTGAAGCTGCTCATACCGCAGTAAATATTCTCAACAAGGCTCATGTTCATGTAAATAGTGATAAAACTCCTTATGAACTTTGGTATGGTAATACTCCCACTATGAAGCACTTTAAAGTTTTTGGAAGCAAATGTTATATAAAAAATCATGATGAAAAACTTGGTAAGTTTGAACCTAGAGTAGATGAAGGAATATTTCTTGGTTACTCTTCTAGAATTAATGAATACAAATGCTACAATAAGAGACTTTAGAATATTGTTGAATGTATTGATGTTGTGATTGATGAATCTCTCACAGCTCCCAAAAGGGAAATAACGACACATGAGGATGATGATAATAAATGTTTTCCCTCATCAAATAACAATCATATATAAGGAGAACCTAATGAATCACCAGAAGAAGATACATCATAAAGAGAAAAGGCCCCATCTAGGTATGTTCAAAAGAATCATCCAGAATCTCAAATTTTTGGAGAAAAGGAATCAGGGGTACAAACAAGAAAAACCCTTGTAGGATATCCCACCTATCTAGCATTTTTATCCACCATTGAACCAAAAAATGTAAATCAATCTAGTAAAGATGAAGGTTGGATTCAGGCCATAGATGAATAAATTTATCAAATTGAGAAGAATAATACTTTGGAATTGGTTCCAAGACCTCATGAAATTTTTTTTATTGGAACAAAGTGGATATTCATAAATAAGTTAAATGAAAATGGAGATGTAATTAGAAACAAAAATATACTTGTTTGTAAAGGGTATGCTCAACAAGAAGGTATAGACTTTGAAGAAACATTTTCACCAGTAGCTAGAATTGAAGCCGTAAGAATGTTTCTTTCATTTTCAAGTTTTCAACAATTCAAGGTTTATCAAATGGATGTAAAATCTTCTTTCCTTAATGGTGATATGGAAGAAGAAGTTTATATAGAACAACCAGAAGGATTCATTTTGGGAAATGATGAAAAACTTGTTTGAAAACTTAAAAAGGCCTTATATGGCCTAAGACAAGCCCCTTGGGCATGGTACTATCATCTTGACAAATATCTTCAAAAAAAAGTTTCATAAAAGGATCTGTAGATAGTAACTTACACGCAAAAATTGAGGATGATAAGCTCTTAATTATTTCTTTTTATGTTGATGACATAATTTTTTGGAGTAATGAAGAATCCATGAGTCAGAAATTTTCTTCTGTTATGCAGCAGGAATTTGAAATGTTTTTACTGGGGGAACTAACATATTTTCTTGTCTTACAAGTGCAACAAGAAAAATATGGCATCTTTCTCTCACAAGCAAAATATCTCAAGCAAATCCTAAAGAAGTATGGGATGGAAGATTGTAAACCTATGATCACTCCAATGGTGACTGGATGTAACCTCAGTTCTCATGATGATTTTCCCATGGTAAACCAACTAGAGTATAGATATATGATTGGAAGTATGCTTTATCTAACAAGGAATAGATTGGATATCATGCATGAAGTTGGGTTTTTTGGGCGATTCCAAGCCAACCCAAAGGAGTCACATCTTCGGGCCATAAAAATAATATTCAAATATCTACAAGGAACTCAAGATTTTGGTTTATAGTATCCCAAGAATGCTAATCTTACTCTTCATGCTTACACAAATGTGGACTGGGCTGGAAATTTTGATGATCATAAAAGCACTAGTGGAGGTGCATTTTATATGGGGCCCCGATTAGTATCTTGGATCAGTAAGAAACAAAATTCAATTGCCTTATATATAGTAGAAGTATAATATGTGGTTGATGCATCATGTTGCACACGACTTATTTGGATGATGAAGACATTACAAGATATTCAAATTATTTTTTCTCCTCCCATCTCCATCCTATGTGATATTACAAGTGCCATCAATATCTCAAAAATTCCTGTTATGCATTCCAAAACCAAGCACATTCCTATCAAGTATCACTTTTTATGAGAACAAGTGCTTAAACAAAAGGTTAAATTGGGGTATGATCCCTCCAAAGAACAAGTTTCTGACATATTTACTAAACCTATTCTTAGATAAGCATTTGAATGTCTCAGACTGAAACTGGGAGTTGGATCTAAATCACTTATATAATTTGTTTGATTTTAGAAGATTAAATTTAGTACGCATGTTTCGTAACACACAGTCGCGTATATATGTGAGTTTCTCTCTATACAGTCATGTATGACCTGTGGGCCAGCCTTCAGAAGAGTCTATGTCATATATGGTTTGGTTATGTTGCTCAATTGGTTATGGGATGCACAGGTTTAGGGGGAGCATTAGCCTTGCAGGATATAATGCATTGTTGGCATTTCGTTGGCTACTGAAGCGTGTTCAATGACCTCTCTCTATTGAGGTCCTTTAGTCCTGGTTATAAAGTCATATATGCAATTTGGTGTAATGGTCATATTGAGACCTATGATGTAAAAATTGTCATATTCACTCATGTAGGGAATTTTTCAAATTTGTAAACCCACTTGGTTGGGTGCTTGAGTAAAAAATTTAAACCCACTTGGTTGGGTAATTGATGTATATATGTGTCCTTGATGATAGGGAAGGTTATAGAGTCTTGCACATCTGTTTTGAAGCTTCAACATGTGTTCAGGGGGAGTATGGTCCATATAGTGCAACACAGATCTTGGCATTATTGTATCAGTTTTCATTTTTCTCTTGATGTCAAAGGGGGATAGTAACTTTGTGTTTGAAAAATTCTTATGGTTGATGTGTGTATCAGGTATCTTCAAGTTGTGGTGATCAAACACTAACATGTTTTCCATCAAGTCCAATGAGGGAGATTATTGGCATTATGATGTAATATGTTATCCTTGATAGAAACTTACTTTTGATAGCAACCTATTTATTGAAGATGTAAAATTGATGTATCTACAGGTCAGTTCAGATGTGAGAGAGAAAGGAATCCCATTCACTGATAAAGGAATGATGAAGATAAATTTTCAAGATGTATACGCAGCTTTGATGAAGGGAACTCGCGTATACCCACAGGTTTGATGAACGGAACCCTAGTATACATATAGAACTAGTGTATATGTAGTTCTGGTGATGAAAAGTATCGTATACACGCAGGTACAAAGAAGTAAAGTAGTGTATGTACTTACACACTTAATTTATGATACCAGGGGTCCTTACCATGGTATTAGCTCACAATATTGAGCGCAGTAATGGCTATTTGATCCCATCCAAGAATACCACTGGCACTTGTGTGGTTTTTGACTCATGGTATTGGCCAAGGCTCAAACTATATAAGGAGGACAAGATCATAGTTCAAGGGGTGACAGGAATGTGAATTGAATGAATACTTCAGTCTGAAGTATATCTACATGGATTGGGCCATATTCAATAGATAAATCTGATATTTTTATGCACTCATGAATAAAATAATGGATCAGGATCTCTATACCTGAAATCAGTATGTATTTGTATGATCTGTTTATGAGTTGTTTAGATCTGTGGTCTGGCACTTAATTGTTGAAGTAAATAATATGATATGAGCAAATTTTCTGCTTTGAAGAATTACACAGTCTTGTAAAATTTACATATATATACGTTGGTTCTTCAAGATGAAAGCACGTATACCTGTGGGTTCATTTGAGCAAAAAAAAACGTATCGAAGTTAGGGTTTTTCGAAAGATTTCTCGAGAAATTTTATGATCATTTATGCTATATTTCTATTTTTTGTCAATGAAGTCTTCATGTAGATCTGGATTAGTTCAATACTGTTTATGTTGCTAGCTGATTATGTAAAATGTGATTAGTGATTGGGTGATTGAATATGATGGATGTTGATGACTGAATAAGGGGTTCTGTAAATGTGACAAAGTATGCCTCAATGTCTCTGATATATTTTGAGTCTAGTCAGATTCCTAATTTCACTATATAAAGATATATACACAGGTTCATCCACATCAAAGCACATATACACGTAGGTTGTAGTAAGTAAATTAGTGTATACAATTGGTTTTATGAATGATCAAGGTTGAAGTTTATTTTTCGTGTTAATACAAAATTCTGGGTTTAATGTTGTGATCTAGTTACAATGATGTTACTATTTTTTTTTATTGGTTAATGGCTATTAGTGTTGATCTACAAATTGTGTTGTGTTGAAGCCATTGAATCCAATGTGAAAATTTATGAAACGTGGTCTATAGTGGTTCTGAGGGTAGACGCCTTTAGTGTGGAAGTCGAAGCTTCCTGCAGTAGAATCTGGTGATCAGTTCAGGGGGTTGACACTCCCTTCCAGTAGTGGCTAGTAAACGATATCAGGGGGTTAGAGATCCCTTCCAATAGTAGCTAGAAAATGAGAGAAGGTTGCAGCCTTCTACAGGTGGGTGCCTACGTACTGATATGAGTCTGAATCAGTAAACATTGTAAGAAGTTTTATATATAATAAACATTGAAGAAAGAGATGACAACAACGGTGGTTTTCTCCTAACTGGTGTTCCACCTTAAAAATAGTTGTGTTCAGGTGTGATGTCTTTTGTGTGATGATTTACTCTGTTATTACTACACATATGTACTTCTTAAATCTCTGATGCATAATTGATG